>OU343219.1:43442329-43517329 GCA_910596185.1 Chrysanthemum makinoi
AACAAGATGAGCTTGTGTCTAATAGAGAATTTGAGCTCCTGACCTTAATTAAAGACCAAGAATCTCGTTTGGAAATTTGCACGCAATTAAAAGATAAAAATGCACTGTTAATTCGGGAAAATGAATGCTTAATCAGACAAATCAACGTTTTTAAAACTCAAGAAAAACGTGAAAATGGTTTTGAAGTCGCTTTTGCTAAATCTCATCAAAACGAAAAATTATTAGAACGACAGATACGTGATCTAGCAGCATCCAAGAATGCTTTGGTGTCTCAAATAGAACAACTGATACATGAACATAAACAAAAAATTAACGCTCTTACTTTGGAAACTAAAAAAACCAGGGCTGAGTTGTTAACTTGTCAAAAACAGTTCTCTGAGTACAAAAAGCATTCAACGAAACGAATAGATAACTATCTTGAAGAAATTGTCGACTTACAACACAAAATCAAAGAGTTTCGAAATGTAGTTTATAAACATGGTGAGTCAATCACAACTATTCAAAAGTTTACTTTTAAACCAAATCCAAATGGATATGGACCGATTCTTGCTGATTACAAACCTAAGTTTTCAAACAGAGCATTCAAACCAAACCTCAAGTTTACAAAGTAACATAGAATTGATGATTCAATTATGACTGTTGTTGAATATAATCGCATGGAAGAATTAGATGTTGATGACGAGAGTCGGTCAAAAATGGAAAATGTCGTTTATAACAAATCATTTAATTATTCAAAAGCCATAACTTCTAACAAACCTTTGGTTATCACACCAGTTTCTGAAGTTAGTCCCCAACACAATGGTGCACAAATTAATGGTCCTTTACCTTCACTTAGTGAAGTTAAAACAAAAGCCGAAAGTTGTCACGTTATAAAATACTTTGACACTTTCTTATCTGACCTCAAAATTTTGGAACGTGAGATTGAATTTCATTCTGAAATAAAAGTTGAATATTTTCAATCGCCTCTGGCGCGAGCACAAAGAGATATTCTTCAGAAAAGAATTTTACCCCATGTCAAAAATTTGAAAACACAGGCACAATATTGGGAAACGGATTTTCACAAGGAACTTGGTCTAATGAAAATAGTTTTCGAGAAAACAGAAACATCGATTTCAAATACTAAACATAAAAAGAAATTATTGAGAAAAGATGTTGATCGACTCTTGAAAAATGTTATCTGTCCGATATCCATAATGTTGTGTTGTTTCATTCTCGTTGCATATGCATCCGATCATATCTCTCACGATTCTGTTGATTCGTTGAAACTGTTGAGAATATTGATAATGTGCATCAGATCGAGTCTTTAAAAGTTGAAAATGAACGATTGTTAAACGAGCTTTCAAATGCAAAACATCGTCTTCAATGGTGTCAAAAAGATTGTCCCAATCGTGAACTTGCTTTGCAAAACAAAATCAACCAGTTGCATTCCAAAACGTTTAATCCAAAAGTTGAGCAACTGGATGATCAAAACGCGTCTTTGAAATGTCTAATCTCAAAATATGAACAAGAACTTGCAAAAGTTAAAAAGGAGTATGGTGTCATATTTGATTTACTCAAACAGACTCGTGATGAAGCATCAAACGAACTTGATCATTATCTTGCACACACTAAAGAAGTCATGAACTTTTTTGGAAATCTTCGTTCTGAAAATCAAGATTTGGTACACACTATCATTAAGTTAAGGGAAATGTTAGGAAAATATGAACAAGTTCAGCCTAGCATCATTAAGAAAATTGCACTTGTAACACTTAGCAAACGTTAACCCATAATGCCTATTGATAAACCACAAGATACTAATGTGCTTCCCTCTACTGAAACAGGAATAGTTTCCTCTTTTCCAAACGTCCGCACTTCACAGCCTAGGGGCAATACAAGGAAGAATAGGAAGTTGCGACCTAAGAAAAGAACAATAAAGAATGCAGAAGTAGAAGAACACCCTAGGACTTTGAATAAGACTCAAGTTGCACCCACTTTAGATATTGCGTCTGAAAAATGTAATGTAAAAAGTGTTGTAACGAATGCTAAACCTTTAAGTACTTTTGATATTCAGTCTGATGCTTCTTGTGTTATTTGTCGTAAAAGTATGCTTTCTGATTGTCATGATAAATGTGTTGCTAGAGCTCTCTTGTCTCGTTTACGGAATCCTAAGACACGGAATACCTCTAGGCCCACAAATGCTTCTAAGTCCGTGCTTGGTAAACCGCCCTCTTTAGATTCTAAGAAACGCCTTGATGTCCCTGTAGCTCCAGTATCACCTCCAAGGACTGTAGTACCACCTAGTGCATTCACGAAGACTAAAGCTAAGACTAGTTGGAGATGGCAGAAATGGATACATAATACACTAGCATTTAAATGGATACCTAAAATCATTGATGTGTGTATTTCTAACATAACTGCTTCGGAACCCTCTAACTCTTCGGGTTCCACATCTACTTCTATTCCATCTGTGATACAGATCATCCTGTGGATTGTTGATAGTGGATGTTCCCGACACATGACAGCAATCTCAAAGCTTATTAAACTTTGTTGCAAAGTTCATTGGCCTGTCGATTCGGGAATGATCACTCCGCAGCTATCATGGGCTACGGAGATTATATCAATGGCAATATCGAAATTAGCAGGGGTTTATTATGTGGAAGGCCTCGGTCACAATCTCTTTTCAGTCGGTCAATTATGTGATGGAGATTTGGAAGTTGCTTTTGACAAAACTTGTTTCATTCAGAATCTACAAGGAAACGATCTTATGTCCGCTCTCGAAATTCTAGTCTATACACAATCTCAATGCAAGACATGGTTGCTTCATCACCCATCTGTCAACTTTCAAAGGCAACATCAACAAAATCTTGGCTATGGCACCGTCGTCTCTCACATTTAAACTTTCAAACCATCACCAACCTTGCTCGACACAAACTTGTTGAAGGTCTTTCGAGATTCCGGTATTCCAAAGATCACCTTTGCTCAGCTTGTGAACAAGGGAAAAGCACTCGTGCTCATTTTCCTTCAAAGGTGGAACACAACTCTCAGCATGTGCTTCATCTTCTTCACATGGATTTATGTGGCCCGAAGCACGTGCAAACGATTAATGGCAAATGCTACATCTTGGTAATTGTCGATGACTACTCATGATGGACTTGGGTCTACTTTCTTCGAAGAAAAGATCAAGCTCCACAGATGATAATCACCTTTCTCACGAAAATTCAAGTTCAGCTCCGGAACACCGTCCGCCAAATCAGAACAGACAAAGGAACTGAATTTGTAAACCAAACTCTTCGAGAATATTATGAGAAAGTAGGAATTGAGCATCAACATCTATTGCACGCACACCGTAACGAAACGGAGTTGTTGAAAGACGAAACCGTGACGTTAGTGGAAGCTCAAAGAACAATTTTAATCAATGTTAAACTTCCGTGATTTTACTTGTGGGCGTACGTATCAACCGCATGCTACACTCAAAATCGCTCAATGATTACAAAACGCCACAACAAAACACCTTTTGAGCTTATCCACAACAGAAAACCAAATCTCAAACACTTTCATGTATTTGGATCTCTTTGCTACCCAAATAATGATCGTGATGACTTTGGAAAGCTCAAAGCCAAAGTCGACATTATAGTCTTTATTGGATACCGTGGTGACTTCTAAAGGTTACCGGATCGGAATCGCCGTATTAAAGCAAAAGTTATGGAAATGATTCATCCTAATTTTTATGAGCTTAAAGAAATGGCTTCTGAGCATAACAGCTTGGAACCCGGTCACAAGCGTTTAAACTTCCCTCAAACCCCATCATCCGCTGAACCAAACCCTCAGCTTACTCGTCAATAAATGGAAAAGCTATTTTCTCCGCTGTTTAGTGATGACATTGATGAACGTGCTCCAAGTGTATCCGATGTTTCCGCTGCTCAACCTGATCATATTCCAATACCTGATACACCGGCTACAACAACTATTGTTGAAGAAGAACCACCAGTTGACTCCTACAACAGTTGAACAAACTGCATCCAACGACGATGAACCAGCTGATGATGTTCTTAATGAAGTACCCCCACTTGCATATTTTGATCCAAATGCGTTCTTTAACCCGTTTGCCAATGAAATCTGCACTGATGTCGCTAATCATCTACAAGCCATTTGAATCCTCGAATCCGCACAATGTATACCAACATCAAACCTCTACACATCGTTGGACAAAAGACCATCCTCTAGAGAATATTATTGGCAAGCCGAATCAACCGGGCCGTTACGAGACAACGTCTTCACACGAGATGGTGAACATTGCATTTATGCACTCCGTCATGCCAATCTGAGCCTAAAAACATTAAAGACGCAATGACAAAGGACAACTGGATTGAATCAATGCAAGAAGAACTCAACAAATTCAAACGTCTTGAAGTATGGGAACTGGTTGACCCACCAACAGGAGTCTACGTCATTGGTCTCAAATGGATTTGGAAAAACAAATGGGATGCTGAAGGAAACGTAATCGAAACAAGTCACGTCGGTGGCTAAGGGTTATAGACAGGGAAGAGGTATTGACTTTGAAGAATCATTCGCTCCTTGCTCGCCTTGAGGTCGTTGGATCTTTCTCGCGTTCGCAGCTCATATGAATATAACAGCTTTTCGAGATGGACGCCAAAACTGCTTTTCGAATGGGCAACCTAAAGAAACGGTTTATGTCGCTAGCCGAAGGATTCGTTGATCCCGAGTTCCCGACCCATGTCTACAAACTGAACAAAGCTCTCTACGGTCTCAAACAAGCTCCTCGGGCATGGTACGATAAGTTATCATCCTTCCTAATTGCCAATAAGTTCACCAAAGGCTCGGTCGACCCTACACTTTTCATACAATATCACGGGGCTCACATCTTAATTGTTCAAATCTATGTGGATGACATCATTTTTGGGTCAACACATTTAAAATATTCAAATGCTTTTGCAAAACTTATGACAAAACATTTTGAAATGTCACTGATGGGTGAACTCACATTCTTTCTAGGAATGCAAGTTCATCAATCAACCCGTGGTATTTTCTAAAGGCTGTCCAAATATGCCCTTGAACTTTTAAACAAATTTGGAATGCAAACCTGCGACACCTATGCCACACCAATGGCTCATACCAAGAAGCTAGACGCTGATTTACATGGGAAATTGGTGGACCCTACCAAATATAGTAGTATCATTGGGTCTCTCATGTATCTAATGTAGCAGTGCCCGATATTGTTTTTGCCAGTATATCTCGCTCCCGTTATCGGTACGAGACCAATCAAACCCACCTCTCGAGGCTAAAAGAATCCTCCATACATCAAGGGAACCATTAACTTGGGGATCCGTATCCGGCGATTCCGGTTTCCTGAACTAATAGCTTTTCAGACGCTGACCACGCAGGATGCTTAGACTCTGAAATAGTACTTCAGCATTACAATTTCTTGGTGATAAACCGTGTCATGGCAATCGAAGAAGTTGATTGTACATTATCGCCCCTCAATGTATAAAATATGTAGCCATGTCGGCGTGTTGTGCTCAAGTCATTTGAATGAGAACACAACTCAAAGACTCGTTATGTATTTGATGTAATCCCGATGTATCATGCGACAATCGGAGTGCAATTGCGATCTCATGCAACTCAAGACAACATTCGAAATCAAAGCACATCGATCTTCGATATCATTTCATCAAGGACCACGTGGAATATGGTACTGTTGAATTATACTTTGTGGGTACTAATACCAATCTGGCATCTTCTCACCAAAGCCTTGCCTCCCGCTAGGTTTAATGAGTTGGTCCACCGGATTGGTATGCGGTGTTTGACTCCGAGGAACTGGAAGAACTTTTAAAGCATTCTTAAACTACCAAACACCAAAACCTTCTTTGTAAATATTTTCAAAAACAAAATACAAAAATATAAAATCTGATAAAATTCAAAAAAAAATATTCTCCTATCTAATTTCTTTCAACATGGCAAGTACAAATCTTCCGTCAACACTTTGTTTTATCAAAACTTTCATTATTTTCCCGAACAAGTGTTGAGGGGGAGAAAGTAAATATTTTTCGGTTTCATAAAACCTTGTACTTGCATTTTACCTAAAATATGTTGTTTCCTCTAAAATGGTGGATACGTTTCTTGTCAATTACTCTCCTCGAACTCAAATGTTTTTCAAAATTCATTATTTCAAAAGTCGAGGGGGAGTTTCGTTAAGTTTATTGCCTTACAAGTGTTTTGTTTGACCTAAATGTTAAAGGATCTTGGTTGGAACCTCTTTGTTGAAGGATGAATGTGTTTACTTGGCAAATTAATTTTAACAAAATCATTCACCTAACACATTCAATGCACCACTTCATGTGCATTTACTCCTAAACCACCAAGATCAAATGGCCCAAATCAAATCTTCAAAACCCGTTCAAGCGGTTCATAATCTGTAAGTTCTAAATTGTTTTAATCAAGATTCTAATATTTCAAATCCAACGGTTAAAACACTTTAAACTAATTTTGGTAAATTGTTCACTCGAACGAATTGGGTGTTTATACATAAAAGTGTTTGGATTGAAATGAGTTATGTTAAAACCTTTCTTAGTGTCTATTAAACTTGTTTCAATCGTCCAAAACCATCCAGAATCTTAAATTTCATTAATTTGAATTCTAGGTTCTTGCGCCATTTAGGTTTTTCTATTCGTGATATGTTATTAGATGATCAAGAAAGTGTTAGAATAAGTATATATGCATGATTTGAACCTTTAAATTAGCCTGTAAACATCTAAACTGTAAGAATATAAGTTTTAGGTTTTTAGGGTTCATATCCCATGAATCTTCTGATTCTGTGGTGGAAATGTGTTAAATCTTGCTCCATTGCACTCATATGACCTCTAGGACACTCCGTAAAACATTCTTGTTTGATTTGTGTGGCTATATCTCTTATGCATAGATTAAGGGTTTAGGGTTTAAGAAATTTTACACCTAAGTCTTTGTTTGTGTATCTGATATGTTCTTGTGCTTGTTTTTTTGTGATCTATAAGATGTTTGGAATAAACAGTAATCATGTTTTCATGTTTATGTTTAACACGTTACGCATAAGAGGTCTATAGTGGATTACGTGTATCTTGGAAGGATATTCAGAACAAGGCTTGTTACGCGATAAGCGCTACTCTTACGAGTAAACTTTTCGCATAACATCTAGCTTATTCCTACGCGTAAGCCTAAAGCCTTTGAACTTGTCCTACGCGTAAGAAGCTCTTACGCATAAGCTTGGTCTTATGCTTTAGTTTTCCCTTACGCATAAGCTCCTTTCTTACGCATAAGGATCCTTGTTACACATAAACCACTATTCACTACATTTTGGCCTATTACGCATATGTTACTTGTTAAATGTTACTCATAAGTCACTATTATCTAATGTTACGCTTTATGGCAAAAGTTTATTTGTTGTGTGTTAAGTGAATATTTGGACTTTGAAATTTCAAAATTAACATGTTCACGCAACTTATCACATCAACTTCAATCAATTGGACAAATGTGACGTAGGACTTGTGACTAACATAAACATGTTACCATCAAACAAGGAATTAGATAATAAATTAGACTAAAACAAACACATTGTGTTTCCATATGTCTGTCTTTTTTTCTAATATCTTTCAGATCACAAAATGGCTGCAAATCAAGCAAACATCCATGCCCCAAATGAGCTCGATGGCAAACACATTCCCAAACCGGATACGACAAAACAATTCGCAAGAACAATCTCCTTGTCGTCTTCAACAACTTCATATGCTCATAATCATCTTGCGAATTGCAGTGACATCCTTCAAAGAACATCCATTCAAATTCATGGTCACTAAGTCATACTGATGATGAATATGATTCAATGGATGAGGAAATACAATTTCAACATTAAAGAAGAAAAGGATGGAATACCATGCTTCAACCTTTCCGCTTTATCAACCCGGCAAGGTGAGGATCAAGCAGTAGTCCTTCACTTATGAAAGATTCATTGTAAACATCTCTTACCCCATCCGATCCTGTTAATCAACCCTAAGGATCGGGTGTCACCATCACCACAACTGTTGAAATGAAGCAACCACAACAACAACTAAAACATCCGCAAGAAGAAAATCATGGTGAAGATGTGGAAATATATGTCGAAGGAGATTACGATCATGATAAGGATGAAAGAGTCCCTTATGATGATAATTTGGCGTCAAGAGGAAATGATTCAAAAGAGGTAAAAGAAGTCGCTAGAGTCAAGAAGGAAAAGTTTAAGAAGGAATCGCACAACTACATAGTTGACAATCCAATACACAAACCCAACAGCCTTCTTCAAACACCTCTTGACACTTCCACCAAACCCAAATCATCAACTCAATCATCACCTCCATCAACATAAGAAACACCTATGTCAACAACAAAATCTGTTAAGAAGGCAACTCCATCCAATGATTCGATAAATGGTTAAGCTGTGTTATCACCACTTCACAACAAGCTACACAACCACCACCATCCGACAACCAAGGGATTCGAAACCACACCACCAATGAAAAAACCGTTGATCACTTTACATACACTGTAGTGAGGATCACGACATACCTAAGCCCCAACCGTAACCTCAACCAAAATTTAGATCAAGTACATTACTGCACTCCTTGTTTTCATACGCTTCAAATCAAAGAGCGTGTTGAAGTTATCCACCTCGGGTCGAATCTTACCTAAATTCTACACTTCATCAGAATCAATCAAGAACCTCAGTACAAAATCGTTCTTAAACAAAAGTTTGGGTTTGTCTACCAAAGTGAAAATCATCATACTTGCTTCATGGCTTTCGATGAAATTCACTAAGTTCTATGACGCCACCCTAGAGATGGTTCGAGATGGATTGGCATATCGATTGAAGGATATTGAGTTGGGTATAATTCAGACGAAGAGATGGAATTCAAAGGCTCGCAAGGATGTTCATTGATTTATCACTAGGATTGATGAATGTTTGATTCATCGGGATCAGATGCAACGGTTGGAGAGCTATGTGGAAGGATGACCAAACTTTCCGATTCGACTTTCCAACGTCCCCTCGAAAGTAGCCGATCGTCTGTAATCATTGGGTACTCTCTTGATTGTGATTTTGTTTGTTTGATTATCCGACAATGGCTTGTGCACAAATTACAGTGTACAACCCATACTTGTAATGAAAGGACCCCTCGTGGTACGCCAGTGCCACAATCCTTCTAAAAGGAGCTTAAAGCTTCTACTTTGAGTAAAACCTATCAAACCTTTCATTTTTCAAAGGTTTTGCTCAAAAGAACAAGTACTCCCCCTTATGATTTTCAAAACCTCAACAGTTTACATCACTAGTTGAGGGGGAGTATTTGATTAAAAACTTTGTTCACAAATTTTTCTTCGTGTAATCTTCCCACAAAACTCAAAATGGTCATATTTATTCTCAACATTTCTTCAAAAATAACATATTTATATGCCATTTTTTAGGGGGAGAAAAAATTATGTGATAAGAAATATGTTGTGTTTTGCTATTGAATCCTCGTGTGAAAAGACTTCCACCCATGAATTAACGGGATCTGAGCAGTCATACATTGAAAAGATTTGTCTTCCAAGACTTATCCAAGTAAATTGTACCCATTCGAGAAGCTCTTGATAGACATGAACTTTGATGGGTTTGACAACCTTTCGGGGTTGTCCACATCTTCAAGGTAGTTATTAGAGCTAGTTGTCACCTAAAAGCTAACAATGTATCTCTTTAACTATGCAACGTAATCGTGTCTCGCAAGGAATTGTCTATCTTGAGTTGATCAATTCAAAAGTGCGCTCTTTCCTCACTGTGCAGATTTCTGTCAAAATTCCTAAGCACACGTGGAGGGGGAGTATTTCTGAAAATCCAAAAATCTTGAAGTGTTCAAACATGCTTTTCATTTACAAACACTTCTAGAGATTTTCATGAAAATGGTTTTATGGCAATGGAGTTATAAGGTGATTAAGTTTCGGAATAACCGTCCTATGATCCGCTAGAGCCAGAGGGATCTACCCAAGGACACTACCAATAGTTAGAATTAGAAGTCCTTAGGTATGATTATAAAAAGGAGAAAATGAGAATCGGAGAAAGAAGGAGTTGAAGAATTAAAAAGAAAAGCAAAGAAAAGGGTGAAAAGATATAGCCCTCCAAATTATTCAACTTAGGGCAGACACCGGGTTCAATTCATATGCTAGTGACGCCGGTATTGAAGATTAAAAGTCTTCATGGACCCAGTGACGCATGCACTAAACCTTCTTAGCCACTCAAGTTTCTCTCAACAAAAGTTTGTTTCATTCTCACAGGGAACCCTACGTAAACTATCGGCTTTCTCTTAGAGATTGCTGGTATTGAAGAAGGAGACCCTCTCCCTAGTCTCTGCTCAGGAAAACAAAAAACGCACTATTGAGTCTAGAGCCACGAGATTCATTAAAAGATCTCTTAGGAACACTTGACATTTCATCACTTGTTGTTCAACAATAAGAACGCAAGTGATACGTTATCGAGTCCTTCACAGATCTTAGCAATCTGTCGAGAACATTTATGAGAGGTTCACATCTGTGATCCTCAGTGATTAAATGGAAACTCCTGCCAGGATCAACATCAAACTGTAAAACCCTAAAATTCATACTTCCAAATTTACGTCTAATTTAAAATTTTCTGACTCGCGTAATTATTAATGAAAGTCTAAATTATTTGTTATATGATAATTAAGTATGCATCATAAATAAACCTAAGTAATTAACTTAAAAATAAATTGTACACTCTAATTCCCTATGATTTGTCATACGCTTCCGCTTTTGGCTTCGTTGCATCGAATGGCATACACTAAACATATTCTAAACCTAGGTAACTTGTTAAATAAAATTTATGCACTTACCCTCCTATGTTTTTTTTCTTTCATATATATTCGACCTTGTCATTTTGAAGAAAAGAAATTCAAAGACCAAAGAGTTTATAATGTTCTTCTTAAATCCAATTATACGATTTACCAAATATACAAAACACGTTTGATATGATGATAAGAGCAACTAATTTTGGAAGGGATTGAGAGAATAAGTCTCCCCTAATACTCGCAATTTCAACTCCCATTCCCTCTTATATTGTAAAGCGTATCTCACATTCACTCACACGCATAAAACCCTGATCATATCACAAAAATAGGCACCTCATTTTCTTTCCAAGAAAGCAAGTAGGTACGCTGAATTTCGTGAAAGGTGGTGATAGATTCATGGTGGCTCACCGGTTTGATCGTGGTATTGTTGGGTTCGAAGGGGTTGCTTCGGGTTCTTTCTGGATGGTCGTCGTGGGGTTTCTTGGTCGTGAGGTCGATGAATCCTTGGTTCTTGTGGGTTTAGGTCGCTAGGCGTGGGTTCTCTTGGCCATGATAGCTGCTACCATCGTGGGTTTTAAGACCCTAGTGTCTTCGCTTCATGTTCTCATCTCGCAAGGGTATCATATCAATCTCGTCTTCATTCTTTCCTTCTTATATTGTTTGTAAACCGTGTGACTAAAACCATTTGAATGCATGCTTATATATTACGAAATTTCACATGAAATCATAAAAGGACTCACATAAAATAACAAATGAAAGGCTATCTTTGTTCGACCATTACAAAACTATTTCGAATCTTTTCGACTCACTTTTATACGACACATACACGCTTAGCTACTGATGGTATCGAGTCAAATAGGGGGTATAAGAAGCGAATACATCTTGAATCATGTTAAATGTCGACATCGTTAAAAAGGGTATAGCGTGTGGGCTGTTTTGTGTCGTGTCGTGTGAAAGGAGGGTCATGCGGGCTGTTTGAGTCGTGTGTAAGATAGGTCATGTGGGTGGTTTAACAATGAAGGTTTTATGCCAAACGTAAGGGTTTTGGGTCTGTAAAAAAAAGGGTGTTTGCATGTAGCGTATGAGTGAGTGTATGGTTGGTATATGGTTGTGTCTCATATTGTTTTGATACAGTACGTGTCGAGTGTGAATGCGTATATATTAACAAAAGGTTGCATGCATGTGTAAGTTATGTTCATGTTGAATTGAGTGTCGTGTGTATATTAGTAAGTCTAATAGTTTTAAATTGTAAACTTGTGGTATTAAAACCAATAAAGGAGTTATAAAATGAATATAGACTAAAATGAGAATACGCCACTCTAAAAATATTAATACGATTAATCCGTTATGACTTAAATGAGCTAATAAGTTTTAAACAAATCGTAATCCGTGTAGATTCGTTGAAGGAGACGTGACGTTGTGTCTTCGTGTTCATTCGTGTTTGCTTTTCATTGGCGATAAGGTACGATATTCTATCCCTTTCAGAGGGGTTTCCATGACTTTCTGATCTCTTGAATTTGTTCGCTTACGATGTTTCATTGCTATTGACCCTCTGATATTGAACCTTTGCTATCGATGCTTTGCTATTGACCTTCTCATATTGAACCATCAAGCATCGAAATGCCGTTATTGAACCCTTTGCTACTGAATCTTTGCTATTGAACTGCTATTGACTGCTATTTAATATGTGCTATTGAACCTTAATATTGAAATATTGATATTGGACCTTGACATTGAACTATTGTTATGAACCTCTGAATTGTGAACTATTGATATTGCACCTTTGCTTATGAAGACATATACATTGCTACACTTTGAACCTTTGTTTGACCCTTCAGATTGATACCCGAGCCATTAACTAGGCATGGGGGTTCCATGTCCGTGTCATTGATGCACCAATGGCATGACTTTAGTGTGGTTGAGTGATGTTCCACACCGTCCCTATTTTGTATTGATTATGCGCGCTTCAGATATATTGTATGGCCACTATTGTTTTGCAGGGGCGTATGGATGCATCCTAGATTTGATTTGATTTGAATTTGATATGATATGATTTGTTTTGGTGATGCGGTGCATGTGTGCAATACACCCCCTCACATTTTGGGAGCTAGCTACTCCAATCGTTACTGAGGTCTCCCCTCATATTGGTTTGGTATTCCGAGGTCACCCTCCGAATACAATGGTTACTATTGGTTACTTGGCTGCTATTGCCACTATTGATATGGTTTGTTTTGTTGGCTCGATAGATTCGACAACCCTTACACTTTTGATATACCTATATTGTACCTTCGGATTCCCCATCGCACCATATTCTCAATTGACTGCCCTTACCCAATAATTCCCTTATATGACTCACTCTACTACCAAGATATATATGTTCCATTGCTTTGATCTGTTACACTCTCATTCCGTTATTTCAGCACTATCGCTCCATTCGCTTCGGGTTATTATATGATTATTTGAATTTGATTGTGCTATTGCATGTCTTATGTGACTATTGTTTACCCTGCTACGATATGATTAATATGCAATTATATGATTCAACTGTTGTCATCTGAATACATGTTATCCTATGTTGTGTGACCCCCCTCGATTGTCCGGTGACCATGCTAGTGTGCAATCGATAGTTTTGTCTGTTTGTTATGTGTACTTCGTCGATAATCTTCGGGACTATGACTATCCGCTTGTATCCTTATCCGCTATGGTTGACCGCCATGTTTACATATCTGCCTATGCTACGGATTGATTTGGTTAAATGGTTCAACTTATGATGTCCGGCTTGTTAACGGTTCAATTGCCTGCTATGCCCCTAATTCATTTAATTATAGTGTTCATACTGTATTCCTACTTGTTACGTGTGACCGCCATGTTTTGATCCGCTGTTATGATACTAGTTATGTTTTCAACTAAGGGTTTTGACCTGTGTGAATTGCCATGCTCACTTATTAATTAATTACTTCTGCTTTCCTGTAGATATCTGTTTGGCTTGTATGTCTTCTGATTTCCTGAATTGATGGTATGACATATATGTTGTGTGGATGCGACGCCTGCTATGTTTGCTTATGTTTCAGTTCTTGTATGCCTGGTTTGTATGTGCTTGTTTATATGTCTTCGATGCTTTGCTTTGCTTCGTTCTCCTTGTTATCCGCTCGCTTTGGATATCTCAGTATAATTGTGTTCTGCAGATCCTCATTGACTCATTGTTTCCTTTTCGCTTGCGACTTTGTTATCGCTTTCCTTGTTTCATTTCGTATTCTCATTTCTTTTTAGCTTTCGCTCGTATATCTGTTCACCGGATTTTAAGCTCACCGCATTTCTTTTCCTCGCGGCGGCTTTTAGGTTGAAGATGGGCTTGATGGGCTGAGAGTTGGATTATTCGAGTAGACCGACTTTAGTTACCTATTGATTTTGGACTTATTTTGAAGAGCAATTGTTTCGATATTTCATTTCATGTTATTGACATATTGGATTTTGTATTTTTCTGTAAGTCATCCGCTATATGACTTGGTAATTTATTTTATAATGCTTCCGCTTGTAAAATTTTATTTGTATGTTCGATATGACACCGAATGTGACACTTCTACCCTTACCGGGTTGGGGTGTTACAATTATGGTATCGTGAGCCGTGTTTTGTCTTGTTGACCTTAGGATTGACCCTCCGTGAGGACTTGGGTAGACATTAGGCTTCCGTCTGTTATGATATTTTCCGATTCCTTTTGATTGTCGCTCGATTTGACTTCGATAATCTTTTGTCTTCACCGTTTTGGTCTTCTTCTTCACATTCGATTTTATTATTTTGTTTTCGCACATCCGTTTATTGATCGTTAGATGGAGACTAACCGTGGAGCCGAAGATGATGGTGCCGACCCCGCTGCGCGCAATGCCCCTCGAACCGGAGAGGTTCGTGGAAGCGGATGCCGCACCCGACCGCCATGCGCTGGGAGGAGACATTAGGATGCTACCGAGGGAGCCGGACGACCAACCGGGCGCAAAGACGGAGACAAGATTCAACTAGTGGCTGAGAAGATTCATCTGCTTCATATGATTGGGCGACTTGTGTGACTCCGATTTGTTTGTCACGCGTTTTGAGGCGGTTTGATATTTTGCTATGTGATTTTGATCGATATTACTTTGTTTTGATTTGTTCATAAATCGTATTGAATCGTGAAGTTTTATGATTTAGCATTTTGGTATTATCTCAGCTTTATATTTTGGATCGTCAGTAATGAGTCATGAGGAACCATTTCGAGCAAGTTGGTGGCCTTCTTTCTTTTGTGGTATGGTAAGTTATTTGATGTAGTTTATGATGTATGTATGTGATCTGGCTTGTTTTGGTATGTTGCTTGCTAGTCAGTATGATATATGTTTTGTTGTGATATTGGTTATGTGGTTTGTCATGACCGAGGCAGAATATGATGACAATAAGGACTTGTTATGTGATGCAAGTATTATGATGCCCGATCAACGTGATAATACCGAGATCATATAATTTGAACTTATTGAAATCATACGACATCTTGGGAAATTCTCGGGTTGGTACGGAATGGACTAAGACCTATACCCGTTATTTGACAATCCTCATGTTCGCTCAAATTGCACTTCTTGTGAGATTCTCATCGACATCTGTTACGAATAAGTTTTGGTACGCTTTGAAACCGAAATCGTTATGAGCTGTGTAAAACTATGGATTGCAATGTCTACCTTAAACCGGTACGTCTGCAAGTACTTCTGCGACTTCAATTTTCGAGGACGAAAATTTTCTTTTAGAGGGGAAGAGTTGTAAAACCCTAAAATTCATACTTCCAAATTTACGTCTAATTTAAAATTTTCTGACTCGCGTAATTATTAATGAAAGTCTAAATTATTTGTTATATGATAATTAAGTATGCATCATAAATAAACCTAAGTAATTAACTTAAAAATAAATTGTACACTCTAATTCCCTATGATTTGTCATACGTTTCCGTTTGGGCTTCGTTGCATCGAATGGCATACACTAAACATATTCTAAACCTAGGTAACTTGTTAAATAAAATTTATGCACTTACCCTCCTATGTTTTTTTTTCTTTCATATATATTCGACCTTGTCATTTTGAAGAAAAGAAATTCAAAGACCAAAGAGTTTATACGTTCTTCTTAAATCCAATTATACGATTTACCAAATATACAAAACACGTTTGATATGATGATAAGAGCAACTAATTTTGGAAGGGATTGAGAGAATAAGTCTCCCCATAATACTCGGCAATTTCAACTCCCATTCCCTCTTATATTGTAAAGCGTATCTCACATTCACTCACACGCATAAAACCCTGATCATATCACAAAAAAATAGGCAGCCTCATTTTCTTTCCAAGAAAGCAAGTAGGTACGCGGGAATTTCAGAAAGGTGGTGATAGATTCGTGGTGGCTCAGCCTGGGTTTGATCGTGGGTATTGTTGGGTTCGAAAGGGGTTGCTTCGCGGGTTCTTTCGGATGGTGTGTCGTGGGGTTTCTTGGTCGTGAGGTGATGAATCCTTGGTTCTCATTGTGGGTTTAGGCTGCTAGGCGTGGGGTTCTCTTGGCCATGATAGCTGCTACCATCGTGGGTTTTAAGACCCTAGTGTCTTCGCTTCATGTTCTCATCTCGCAAGGGTATCATATCAATCTCGTCTTCATTCTTTCCTTCTTATATTGTTTGTAAACCGTGTGACTAAAACCATTTGAATGCATACTTATATATTACTTAAATTTCACATGAAATCATAAAAGGACTCACATAAAATAACAAATGAAAGGCTATCTTTGTTCGACCATTACAAAACTGTTTCGAATCTTTTCGACTCACTTTTATACGACACATACACGCTTAGCTACTGATGGTATCGAGTCAAATAGGGGGTATAAGAAGCGAATACGTCTTGAATCATGTTAAATGTCGACATCGTAAAAGGGTATAAGCGTGGGCTGTTTTGTGTCGTGGTCGTGGGTCGCTTTTGTGTCGTGTGAAAGGAGGGTCATGCGGGCTGTTTGAGTTGTGTGTAAGATAGGTCATGTGGGTGGTTTAACAATGAAGGTTTTTTGCCGAACGTAAGGGTTTTGGGTCTGTAAAAAAAAGGGTGTTTGCATGTAGCGTATGAGTGAGTGTATGGTTGGTATATGGTTGTGTCTCATATTGTTTTGATACAGTATGTGTCGAGTGTAAATGCGTATATATTAACAAAAGGTTGCATGCATGTGTAAGTTATGTTCATGTTGAATTGAGTGTCGTGTGTATATTAGTAAGTCTAATAGTTTTAAATTGTAAACTTGTGGTATTAAAACCAATAAAGGAGTTATAAAATGAATATAGACTAAAAATGAGAATACGCTTACAGCTCTAAAAATATTAATATGATTAATCCGTATGACTTAAATGAGCTAATAAGTTTTAAACAAATCGTAATCCGTGTAGATTCGTTGAAGGAGACGTGACGTTGTGTCTTCGTGTTCATTCAGTGTTTGCTTTCTTTTCATTGGCGATAAGGTACAGATATTCTATCCCTTTTCAGTAGGGGTTTCCATGACTTTCTGATCTCTTGAATTTGTTCGCTTACGATGTTTCATTGCTATTGACCCTCTGATATTGAACCTTTGCTATCGATGCTTTGCTATTGACCTTTCTCGTTATTGAACCATCATATCGAACTGCCGTATTGAACCCTTTGCTACTGAATCTTTGCTATTGAACTGTTGCTATTGACCTGTGCTATTTAATATGTGCTATTGAACCTTAATATTGAAATATTGATATTGGACCTTGACATTGAACTATTGTTATGAACCTCTGAATTGTGAACTATTGATATTGCACCTTTGCTTATGAAGACATATACATTGCTACACTTTGAACCTTTGTTTGACCCTTCGATTGATACCGAGCCATTAACTAGGCATGGGGGTTCCATGTCCGTGTCATTGATGCACCAATGGCATGACTTTAGTGTGGTTGAGTGATGTTCCACACCGTCCCTATTTTGTATTGATTATGCGCGCTTCGGATATATTGTATGGCCACTATTGTTTTGCAGCGTATGGATGCGCCCTAGATTTGATTTGATTTGCATTTGATATGATATGATTTGTTTTGGTGATGCGGTGCGTGTGTGCAATACACCCCTCACATTTTGGAGCTAGCTACTCCATCGGGTTACTGAGGTCTCCCCTCATATTGGTTTGGTATTCGAGGTCACCCTCCAATACAATGGTTACTATTGGCTACTTGGCTGCTATTGCCACTATTGATATGGTTTGTTTTGTTGGCTCGAGATAGATTTCTGACAACCCTTACACTTTTGATATACCTATATTGTACCTTCGATTCCCCACCGCATCGCACCATATTCTGAATTGACTGCCCTTACCCAATACCCTTATTTGACTCACTCTACTACCAAGATATATATGTTCCATTGCTTTGATCTGTTACACTCTCATTCCGTTACTTCAGACTATCGTTCCATTCGCGTACCGGGTTATTATATGATTATTTGAATTTGATTGTGCTATTGCATGTCTTATGTGACTATTGTTTACCCTGCTACGATATGATTAATATGCAATTATATGATTCAACTGTTGTCATCTGAATACATGTTATCCTATGTTGTGTGACCCCTGATTGTCCGTGACCATGCTAGTGTGCAATCGATAGTTTTGTCTGTTTGTTATGTGTACTTCGTTCAGATAATCTTCGTGGACTATGACTATCCGTTGTATCCTTATCCGCTTATGGTTGACCTGCCATGTTTACATATCTGTCTATGCTACGGATTGATTTGGTTAAATGGTTCAACTTATGATGTCTGGCTTGTTAACGTGTTCAATTGCCCTGCTATGCCCCTACTTCATTTAATTATAGTGTTCATACTGTATTCCTACTTGTTACGTGTGACTGCCATGTTTTGACTGCTGTTATGATACCGGTTATGTTTTCAACTAAGGGTTTTGACCTGTGTGAATTGCCATGCTCACTTATTAATTAATTGCTTCTGCTTTCCTGTAGATATCTGTTTGGCTTGTATGTCTTCTGATTTCCTGAATTGATGGTATGACATATATGTTGTGTGGATGCGACGCCTGCTATGTTTGCTTATGTTTCAGTTCTTGTATGCCTGGTTTGTATGTGCTTGTTTATATGTCTTCGATGCTTTGCTTTGATTCGTTCTCCTTGTTATCTGTTCGTTTTGGACATCTGATAATTGTGTTCTGCAGGATCCTCATTGACTCATTGTTTCCTTTTCGTTGCGACTTTGTTATCGTTTCCTTGTTTCATTTCGTATCTGATTTCTTTTTAGCTTTCGTTCTGTTATATCTGTTCACTGGGATTTTTAAGCTCAGCCGCATTTCTTTTCCTGCGGCAGGTTTTTAGGTTGAAGATGGGCTTGATGGGCTGAGAGTTGGATTATTCGAGTAGACTGACTTTAGTTACCTATTGATTTTGGACTTATTTTGAAGAGCAATTGTTTCGATATTTCATTTCATGTTATTGACATATTGGATTTTGTATTTTTCTTTGTAAGTCATCCGTTATATGACTTGGTAATTTATTTTATAATGCTTCCGCTTGTAAAATTTTATTTGTATGTTCTGATATGACACCAGAATGTGACACTTCTACCCTTGCCGGGTTGGGGTGTTACATCAAACAGCCTTGACAGCAGGTCACTTCGGTAACTCCCCGCGGATTACGCTTAGTGTGTCTCAAACGGTCTACATTCGTGAGGTGATGCTTCGGTGTACCTCAACGACCCATCTGAACTGTAGATGTACTTCGCATACATCGTGTTATCTCACTTGTGGGACTCCGCCAGGAACGGACTTTGTAAGAATTAGAGTTGTGTTTTCACACTATGCTGTTAACACTCTCGAAGTTCGAACTAGTAAGTGCCGAAATCCGCTTAATACTAACCTTTCTTATGTTTTCTTCTTATAGAAGCTCTGGAGCGGATTGATCGTGCAGATTCTTCACATAGTCATACCAACAACACCACTAATGGAAGTTCTCTCAAAAGGGCAATACAAAGTAAGAATGATTCTTCGTCAAGTCAAAGAATCTACAAAGTTTAAAGACTAAGAGTACTTGATCAATACTGAAATCCAACGTCAAAGAGCGTGTGAGCATGTTGAAGAAAGACGTGGAGACACTGGAGCAACAAAGCAGACCTGATGCAGACAATAACAACATACTATCACTACTATCACAAAGAACAAAGATCAAAGAACAAAGTAAATGATGACGTCAAAGCAGAATACTTCAAAGGAAACAATTTTTGTACACTAGGGAGATTGTTCGAATCAAGACATTTCTTCTGAAAAGAAAGAAGAATGTTAGAAGACGTCAAAGCTACTATTACATCAGCACCTACAACGTTTATCACTCTTTCATTCATCACCAACACTTAGGGGGAGATTGTTGGAATCACTCCTAAACCATATTTTAAGTGTTAGTGATTCATATGTAATAGTTAGCTTAATATGGCTTTTATGTTAGTAATCAAGGCTAGGCTTATGTAGAAATCCCATAAGCCTAGGCCAAGCCCAATAAGTAAAAGGATGGGAACTTGGTGTGTTGCCCTAGTTCCCTTGTAAACCTTCTATTGAAGGTTGGTTGTTCATCTTATCAATACACTCTACGTATAACCTTTCTATCTTATTCATGCGTGTGTGTTTGGTAGTGTTCATCCGATCACTTCTCTTCTATTTCTTATATTGATGCTTGTGTTACTAATATGGGAACCTAACAAGAACTTCTAATGGTTTTGACACCATTTGGGTCATTGTAGACCGTCTTACGAAGTCCGCTCATTTTCTACCAATCAAGGTGAACGATGAGATGATTACACTCGCTAGACTGTACATCAAAGAGATTGTTTCTCGTCACGGTGTACCAATCTCTATCATATTTGATATTGATAGCCGATTCACCTCGAGATTTTGGCAAACACTTCAAAACGCCAGGGGTACCAACTTGGATATGAGTATCGCGTACCATCCTCAAACAGACGGACAAAGTGAAAGAACGATCCAAACTCTGGAAGACATACTAAGAGCATGTGTGATTGACTTTGGAAAAGGATGGGATAAGCACTTACCTCTGGCTGAATTCTCTTATAATAACAGTTACCACGCCAGCATTAAAGCTGCTCCTTTTGAAGCACTCTATGGAAGAAAATGCCGACGCCAGCTTTGTCGGGCAGTAAATTGAGAAGTACAACTCACAGGCCCCAAAATTGTCCACTAGACAACTGAAAAGATAATGCAATTAGGCAACGATCGCAGCGCCGAGATAGACAAAAGAGCTACGCAGATGTTAGAAGAAAAACAATGGAATTCCAAGTCGGAGACCGAGTAATGCTCAAAGTATCGCCCTGGAAAGGAATGGTCAGGTTTGGAAAAAGAGGAAAACTCAAACCTCGATACGTAGGACCATTCAAAATTCTGCAAAGAATTGGTCCAGTAGCATACAAGCTCGAACTTCCAGAAGAGCTTAGTCGAGTACATGACACTTTCCATGTCTCGAATCTTAAGAAGTGTCTATCGGATGAAATTCTAGTCGTACCCCTCAAGGACATGCAGCTCAATGACAAACTTATCTTTGTTGAAGAACCCGTTGAGATCATGGACAAGGAAGTCAAGAGGCTTAAGCAAAGCCGCATTCCTATCATTAAAGTTCGATAGAATCAGAAGAAACGAGGTGCAGATTTCACCTGGGAGCGCGAGGGTGTAATGTGTTCCAAGTATTCCTACCTGTTCATCTAACCACCCATGACAACCTCTGCGAGTTAAACCAGGGGACGCGGTTCTCTTAAGGGGTAGGTACTATAGGCTCCCAGAAAAATTCATTGTACTTAAGACCTTAATCAGAAATTAAGCACGATTTATATCATCATGGTATTTTCTAAACATCACATTTGCATATCATTTGGCATACGCATGATCAACGGAGCTTGAGCGTTCATAAATACACCGTTGTGATCAGAACGAAATTCCCCACGATCATGATAATCTTAAAATACGTAACGGATACATAAAAATTGTAAAAATATGAAATAAATTATAATAAAAATATATTAAAACTCATATTGGGCTTCAGAACTTATTGGACTTGATACCACCTCACGACTTAACCCAACATATATTGGGCCTCCTAACCGAACCAAGCCCACATCATTTTTGTTCTTGGGCCTCGCTACCCTCTCGATCCCAACTCATTTAATTGTTTTCTTTTGGCCTAGCCTTGTACACAACCCACTAAACAAGCCCATCCACCCTTATTTCTTTTGGGCCTAGCTGTCGAGCCCAACATACACAAGTTAGCAAGACTTGAAAGTTGAAATATTATTGCTCTTGAGATTGTTATAACCAGTCAGGTGAGAAGAAGAAAGAAACCAAACCAAACAAAACTAGAAAACATTTCCCTTGGATCCTAAACTTTTCGTGTATGGGTAGACAAAGGGAGACAAACACAACATTAGCCACCCTAAAAATCAATTACATAATACCCTAAACTAGATTGACCATGCTTTAACTTCTATACACAATGGATATTGTGTTTTATTTTATCTAGGGAAAATGACAAAAAAATGCATCGAACTTGACACTTGTTGTCATTGTGTGTAGCCAACTATTTTTTTTCTTCATTGTAACACAAACCTTTTGAATTTTTGTCATTGTATGTAGCCAGGTGAATTTGTGTTATTGTATGTACCCGGCCAGCTTAGCGTTACATCGCTAGTCCTTTTATATTAACGGTCGTTAGTAAATAACTTAAAATTTCGTTCTCTTACGCTTTTATTCGTTTTCATCCGTTATTATACGCTTTTGTCCGTTTTATACTTTTTCGTCCGTTGCTTTTCCCGTTTTTTACGTTTTCGTCTGTTTTCTTACATTCTCGTCCGTTTTCTTACGTTTTCGTCCGTTTTGATACCTTTTTCTCAGTTTTTCTTATGTTTTATACCTTTTCATCCGTTTTATATGTTTTCGTCCGTTTTCATCTGCTTTTATACGTTTTCAATCATTTTCATCCGTTTTATATTTTTCGTCCGTTTTATACGCTTTCGCCGCTTTAAATGTCATCGCCGATTTTCTAACGTTTTCGTCTGTTTTATATGTTTTCGTGCTTTTATCCGCTTTTATAATTTTGCTTTTTTTAAGTTTTCATCGCTTTTCTTACACCTTCATCCATTTTATACGTTTTGTCCGTATTCTTAAGTTTTATACATTTTGTCCAAAAAGTAAGAAAATGAACGAAAAAGTAAGAAAACCAACGAAAGCGTATAAAAAGATGAAAATGTTAGAAAACGACGTAAAACTTTAAAAACCGACAGTGTTATTTTACCACTGTGTTCGGCCGTTACAATGATTGTGTCAGAACTTATTTTTACTAGCCGTGAAAGTAACCATCGTTGTCATATATAGGGTTAAAATATTAAGGAAATTATCTTCTTTCCATTATGATAAATACTTTCTAAAGATAATTTTACTTGCGCAATACTTCTAAACCCTAACCCTATATATCTTTCTCTCTCAATTGGCTAGTTATTCTTTCAATTCTTACTGACATAATATTGTTTTTCATCAAAAGTTTCTATGGCATCTTTAAACTTTGCAGATGAGCACAACCTAGTGGCCTACCTACAAAAGTCTAATGAGAAGAGTGGCCCTATTTATCATCAAATTGTGGACTTTCTACATACCACACATATAAGGTGTGCTTTGCTTTTAAAACCCACAATTTATGTCTCTCAAATCAGACAGTTTTGTACTTCTGCTCAGTCCATAACACTTGAGATTGGAGATACACATGACACAGTGGATGCTCTACGAGCCACTGTGGATGGGGTAATTGTTGATGTTACTGAGGCATCCTTGAGGAGAGTACTCCAATTGGGTGATCTCAATGGTCTCATCACATTACCTATGCCCAAAATTCATGATACTTTATCATCCATGGGGTATGATACCACTGACAAAAAGGCTACTTTCAAAAAGAGTGGTTTTTGTCCCCAATGGAGATTTTTGATTCAAACTCTGTTGCATTGTCTCAGTCCAAAGAAAACATCCTATGAGCAATTTAGTTCAACCATGGCTTATCCTTTGGTTTGTCTAGTAACTGATAAGATTTTTAACTGGTCAAATTATATTTTTACAAGTATGAAAGGTAATGTACAGAGTAAAACAAAATTTTTAATGTATCCAAGGTTTGTGCAAGCAGTGCTTAATGAGTTTCAACTGCAACCCCATACTAATGTTTATCAAATCAGTTGCCTAAAGCCTAAAGTTTTTCAAAATTTGAACAAAGATGGCAATATGATTTTTACACCTCTCCTACCCCAAATGCTTGCTAAACTTACATCTGACCAAAACACACCTATAATTAATGTTCCAAACATTGATTATACCCCACCAGTTTCAAGAACCTATGAGAGAAGGTCTAAACAGCCAACTCCTCTTATGACAACACAGCAAGTTTCTGAACCTTATGGTCTAGGAACAAGCAGTGGTGGTTCTAGAATTCCACCTAGTCCACCTAGGGAAGAATCTGAACCTTTGCCCCATGATTCACCTCTCCCAACAGGTAACACCGTTGGAAGTGATGAGGGCAGTGGGAACCAATTGGAATTGATGGTTTTGTGTACAAAGTTAGCTAAGCAGGTTGAATCTCTACAAAAAGATTTGGCACATGTCAAGAAGCAGCATGCCAAGGATGTTAAACATTTACAGGAGGAGATTCAGACCTTGAAGGAAGAGATGAATGGGTTGAAAAAGAAAAAGAAAACTGCAAAGTTGGTGATTTCATCTTCATCCTCACCTACTGATGGTGATTCAGCTGGTTTTGATCAAGATTTGGGACATTCTCCCAAATAGGGGAGGAAAACAGGTGCTGAAACTGAGGGGAGGAAACTTGTTTTTGAAGATGAAGGAGATACAAGTAAAGGAGCAAAGGAAACTGATACTCATGGAGAGCAACTTGAAGATCAAGACATTTTCTGTACTGCAACTGATTTTACCACTGATTTGTTTTCCACTGCAGAGCCAATTATTGCCACTGCTAGTGAAGAATTTGATAAACTGAAGAAAGACAAAGGTAAAGCAGTTATGGAAAATGTAGAGCACACTGGAAGAAAGATTTCAAAGAAAAGACAAGCTCAGATTGCTCTTGATAGAGAAATTGCTATGATAATTTCTGAAGAAGAAGTTGCTGAAAAGAAAAAGCTTGAAGAATTGGAAGTTGCAAGCTTTATGGAAGCTAAAAGATTGGATAGAATGGTAGAAGATCCACTTTTAACTATTCAACCTACAATTCTTAAAGAGAAGACTCCAGAGTTTAGTTATGTTCCTACTGAAGAAGACATTGAGTTCTTGATTGCTAATAATCAAATAATCAAGAAAAATGCAATTGACCTGGTAGCTGATGCATCCTTAACTGAAGAACAAAGAACTGCTCAGTTGAAGGATTTCATTCAAATGAAGAAGAATCAAGCACTTGAAGATGTGATTAGTACAGTCAAAAAGGGCCAAAAGAAATCAAGGCAACCAACCAAGGCACAAATACTTTCATACATGAAGACTTATTGTTGTCATGTTGGTGGCTGGAAGAAGCATCAATTCAAAGGAATGCCTGATGATCAAGTTGAAAAGGCTTACTACAGAGTTTAAAAACAAGATAAAGATTTTACTCCAATGGACTCTGAAGAAGAAGCAAGAAAATTTCCTGGATTGAAGAGAAAGGCCAAAGAAAGTGATTCTCAAACTGTTAAGAAGACTAAAATTGTTGAAGAACAAGAAATTCCTACTGAGAAATTCACTGAAGTACAATTGACTGGAATGATTGTGATTGTTGAAGAAGATTTTTATCCAGAACCACTGCAAGTAAGACATCCTATTATTGATTGGGAAGTTTACACTGCTAGCAATTTTGTTTCAACATGAAAGATCACAAGGCTAGGTGGTGAAACTTCATCATTCATTCAATTTGAAGATCTTATTAAAGCTTTTGACAAAGATGACCTTGATACATTATGGAGATTAGTTCAAGAAAGGTTTAATGCTCAAGATCTCAAAGATACAAAGGAGATGCAGTTGTGGATTAATCTTAGAAGGCTTTATGAACCTAATGCTGATGATGATTTCTGGAAGTTCTCATGTCCATGTTCTGGTACTAAATGGTTTTACTATGACTCATGTGAAGTTCATCATGTCTCTACAGCAAGTAGAGTAGATGCATTTATGCTTGCTGAGAAAGAATATCCAATCAGAGCTGGAACTCTCACTATGATGTTATGTACTACAATAAGAGTTCATGAAGACAATGAGAAAGTCAGAGAATTGTTACATAGACTTCAAGATCAATGTTCAAGAGCCATACAGAAGTTAAGAAAGAAGTGAAGTGTTTGGTTGAATTCCCAAATCCTTGAAGATAATGCATATTGAAGAAACTTATTGATTTGCAAAGAAATCATAAGTTTAGGGGAGGATTGTTGGGAATAATTTGTTACCACGGATAGTTGTGGTTTACACTGCTCGGATTAACACTAGCAGTGGAAACGTATTCCCACTGCTATCAGTTTATGTTTAGTTAAACGCGTCTAGATAAGTATAGAATAGATCTTGTGTATATTCTATAATGTTAGCTTTATACTTATCTTGTAAAGGACTCCTTGTTGTATAAAAGGAGATCCTAGGTCATTGTCTTAGGTACTTGTTAATTACCTACGTATTACTCACAAGAGCTTCAAGGTGTAACCCTAGTGATAAGCTAAGATCACTCGTATTATTCATCAATAATATTGGAGCTTAAGTTTTGTGTTTAATCTGTGTTTACATACTATACATCATACAATCCATCTTCTAAGTATTACTAAGTAAATTCCGCGTGCTTAATAATATTATACAAAATATCATTGACACAAGGAGTGTGTCCAGATCCATCATTTTCCACACACGAAATGTTAGTGACTTGTGTCTAAACCTACCCATCCATCATGGTATGAGTTTATGGGTATAATTTCATTCTTTCATTTCCAAGTAGGCCTACCAAACAAAGTTTTATGAAACTGATTCCATTCATCAAAGCACCTTATAACAAACGGATCCTTAATTCAAATCCTAATCCTAAATCCATCTACGAACCAAACGGGCCCTTAGTTTATTTAGATTAGAACAGTGGGTTTTGTATTTTGGAGAAAGGAAGAAAACCTAAAACACAAGAATGACCTTTTATGCCCTTGGATTGAACTCATGTTGAGTCAAATAATTGTATCAAGTGACCATTGTTGCAGAAAAGGAACATGGATGTTCACAGTCCTATGTTGTTACTCTTACGAGTAAACAAGGGTTTTTACACATAAAACTTTACTCTTACGAGTATAGTAAATTCTTACGCGTAACTTATTCTTACGAATAAGAAGCGTTGTTACGAATAAGCTTTACTCTTACTAGTAAGCCTTAGGCGTAAAATTTAGCCTATTCCTACGAATAAGCTTAAAGCCTTTGAACATGCCTTATGCGTAAGAAATTTCTTACGCGTAAGCATAGTCTTACGCTTTAATCTTATTCTTACGCATAAGCACCATCTTTACGAATAAGGATCCAAATTTTACTCATGAGCTACCGTTCACAGTCCTATGCTGTTACGCATAAGCCACTAGTGTAATGTTACGCATAAGTCACAAAACCAAGTTACGCATAAGCAAACAAATGTGAAAAATGTTGTGTTCTAAGTGATAATTGGACTTTAAAACTTCAAAACTAACACATTCACGTAACTTATCACCACAACTTCATGTTATTGGACATATGTGACTTAGGACTTGTAACTTACATAAACATAATATCATCAAACGAGGAATTAGATAATAAATAAGACTTAAACTAACACATTGTGTTTCCATATGTCTGTTTCTTTGTGTAATGAATTTCAGATCACAAAATGGCTACAAATCAAGCAATGGAATGTTTAAGAAGATTAACATGCTGTTTTTAAATTCTATAAAACATGTTCCATAACTTTTTAGTGTTTTAGTTTGCGATTCGAGAAAACTAATATCAGATCGGATTAGATCTTAAGATCATATAGTCAAGATCGGAATCCTATAAAATCTTAAGTGTGCTAAGATCCTACATAGGATCTGGATCGTTTTTGCTTTGTAGTATCGTAAAATCAGGATCGAGATCCTGACAACTATGAAAGAAAGTACACGAAATGTTAGTGGCTTGTCTCTAAACCTATCCATCCATCATGATATGAGTTTATGGGTATAATTTCATTCTTTCATTTCCAAGTGGGCCTACCAAACAAATTTTTATGAAACTGATTCCATTCATCAAAGCACCTTATAACAAACGGATCTTTAATTCAAATCCTAATCCTAAATTCATCTACGAACCAAACGGGCCCTAAGTTTATTTAGATTAGAACAGTGGGTTTTGTATTTTGGAGAAAGGAAGAAAACACTAAACACAAGAATGACCTTTATGCTCTTGGATTGGACTCATGTTGAGTCAACTAATTGTATCAAGAGTCCATTGTTGAACAAAAGGATCATGGGTGGTTAATATTTAGGATGAGTGGTGTAATTTGTAAGAGTAAAGGATGACAGGTGGAATATTTTCTTTTCTAAAATTGATGATATAAAAACTAGGCGCCTGCGGAATCATGATTTGAGTTTCCCTCCGTTGGATGGATAATTAAAAATGAGGAACGAATTGTGTTCATGCGCGCGAACTCAACTAGTCGATTTCCTCATCCAATCCGCTCAGGTAATTAATCACCATTTCTATTGCTTTATTTTTAACTAACTAATTTCTTGATTACTATAACGTTGATTGATTTATGCATAAACAGCAACTTGAAGTTCCTCCAATCGTCAAGTACTCTGCGTTATCTCTCTTCACTCAACGATTCTATCCGATCCTCGCCTCTAGGTATAATCATCCTTTCCATCTCGATTTCTATTTCTGCTTTATATTGTTAGAAAGAATACCGATCTTTGAATCAATCAAACCCTAGATAGTACTTCTTAAAGGCTTATAAGTTTTAATTTACATAGATATGTTTAGGTTTGTTCAATTAGCAGAGATATTTTGTGGATCCGAATTTTGATATGTCATGAGTTAATCGTTTGTTCTAGTTTTAGGTTTATTCTGTTTGGTGGTTGGTTGGTGTTTGTTACCTTAAGATTAATGTGTTACGTCATGTGGTACGTGGTAAGTAACAGTTTCTAGGCCAGTTAATACTTGGTTATAATTAAGATTTATACAAGTTAACAGATAAAGTGTCCGTATATAATGATTTGTTCACTTCTGCAATTATGACTACTTGTTGGTGGTTTTGCTGTGATAATCCTCCCACTGGCTAAAAGGCTTATGCAGATAAGTGTCTGAGTACTCACTCCCTCCCAAAATCAATGCAACGGTTTTTCCATCTTAGGTTGTCCTAAAATTATAAAATGTTACCTTAATAACAAGATTTCATTTCAATTTTACATGTTACTAATCCAGAGGATTACAACATATTAGTAACATAAATCTTGGTCGGTGTGTACGTTATATCAACTTTGTCTTAACGAGGATTCTTTAGGCGTTCAAGTACTAGTCAAATATGCACATTAAACTATGTGCCAAGTCAAATGTCATTTTGTCATGGATTGCCAAATGGAAGCCTCTTGAACTCAAACTTGTGTTATTTTGATTCTAAATACTGTTGCTGGACTATCTCCGACATTTTTACTAGTTTTGAGTTTTGACATTCACAAATATTTTTGAATTTTAATTATACAAACGCTTAAAACGTCACGAACGGAAACCTTAATTCTGGATTCCTGATATAAGCAAGGTTGATCTGGCACAAAGTACATTATATGACTGATTTACGTTGCTTATTACTTTGATGCTCCTTTAACCCCATATTAGTAGTTACAGAGCTCACAACATGGTTTAGTAGTTGACCCTTCATTGACATTACTTGGGATAAAGTAATTTAAAAGGAGTATATCGAAAGTGAATACTTTGGTGCTTCAGTGACATTACTTGGGATAAAGTTCTTATGAATCGTTAAGTTGTATGATTATTTGCATTTGCCATGTAAAGATTTAAACAGGACAGCATAGGACACTGGCTTTTACAACCAGCAAGAGAAAGCAATCTTCAGCTGTTTTCTCTTATTGCATTATGGATCTCAAGCAAAGTATGTAAACAATATCATCAAACCTATACTTTTTTACTATAATTTTTATTTGCCAATTATTTTTTTATTTATTTTATTTTTTTAATAATTTAAAAGAATAAATGGAATCTGAAGTTCAAAAGAATGGGAAAGACTTATATTTTGGACGGGGGGCTAGTGAGTTGTGAAAGATGAAACTACTTTGCCCTAACAAATTCTGTAGTCTGAATGAGGTGGTGTATAAAAATGTAGTTTTCTTACTCTATGTGATCTTAAGATAAGGATGATGCCTTGATGAGTTTTGCAGTCTATGTTTCTATAGGTGTGAGGTGTAGGATAAAAACTGCACTATAGTAATATGACTGCTTTTCTATTTAAGGAAATGTAGTTCTTGTCTTGAGATATCCATAGAGTATGTTTGGTTCAATGGTGAGAGTTCAAAGCTTTGGTGATGCCATTCTAGTTTTTTGGATTTATTATGCCTGTAAGGATGTATACTGCAGAATGCAGATATGATATGGTCTGGATTATATAATGGAAATGTAGCCATTGTTTGGTGAACTAGCTCTAAATGATCATGATCTGCTCATGATGCCTTTTATTCCAAACAGCCTGTTAGCTTGTGTGAGGTAGTAGCTGCACATTGTTATATGGCTTGTTTGGCATATTGAAGGAACTGTAGTCACAGTCCAGGATATCCTTAGATGCTATTGGTGAAATAGGTGATTTAGTATTCTATGTTAGAAATACTAAAAATGTCTAATAGGTTGTTAGTTGATTGTTGGTTTGAATGTATTTTCTTTTTATGCTGTCTTTTGGTAGTGTTTGGGAATGTCAATATCCACCAAAAATAACTGACTGTACATACCTATCTCGTTTTGGAGTAATATATTTCACCCTTTCACCAAAAAAATAATAAAAATAAAAATAAAAAATAAAATTCATTTACCAAACACCTTATGAGTTCAACCACTGACAGATACATGATTCTCGTCACTTATCCGTCAAAAGGCTGAAAACTTTGGCAGACAAGAGAATTCAGGAGCAGCATTATACAACTAGAGATTTTGCGGAAGCCGTAAGCCCTTTTTTTACAGTAGTTACAACTTTCTAGTAGACAATCTTCATTTTGGATTCTCATAAGACAGATGAAGAAACTGTGTAGGAGGTGATTTTCATGCAGGTAAATTTACATAGCATAACTATCTAAACACTACATACTGTAATAGAACTTTTGATGACATCATTATTTTCGATATATTTAAGGTGTTGAATTTCGAGATTGGTACATCAGATATTGTCTACAGATTCCTTGAGGACCTACTTATTCAGTTGAAGTGAGTGTCACTATCAATATATCCGTTTTATGTTTAATGCTAATTACTTCTATTTATTATTCATTGGATCACAATATATCGTGCTTCTGTAAGTATAGGGAAGTTGCAACAGTCGGAGATCATTTGAATATTGAAGTATGTATGGACATTATGGATCTTCTTTATGAAAAGGAGGAAATGTCAACTCTTTATAGTTCTCCGCATTCTCTTGCTGCATCAATCCTGGTATGTTTCTTACTATCTTTTATACAGATTAGCATGATTTATTTCTACTTGATTCGTCTTAGTAGCTGTTTTTTGCTCCTGCAGGTTGCTTCTTATGTCATTTCGGTTCCTAAACAAAGATGGGAGTTCCCTCTGCTTCCTTGGGGTAAGTTTCCTCTGTTATATCCTTCGTATCTAATTGTTTGTTTGACCATGCTTATAGATATTCATATACGCTTCCTAATTTACCGAATGGTTCAGATAAGCAAGAAAACATAATATTTGTTCTTAAAAGCCCATTCATGGTCCTACACCACGGGACTTATATATAGAATCTTAGATAATTGCCAATTAGGTTTATCCAACACTCGAGACATGCTTGGAACAACCTATCTGTGTTGAATTTCAGACTCGCTTGTGTATGATTTTCTAGTAAATTACTAGTTGTGCATCAAGGTCAAGAGCCAATTTTCACATCCCTGTGTGTGGTATCCTAATCCTTATAATTAAATAAGTACAACAGCTCCTAATCTGCATTTTAGTTGGTTTCTGACTAATCAGCCATTTTTAAGTAGATAGTTCGAACCTGCAGCTGGTATCAGATTTCTTGATGCTAGTTGTGGTATGTCACTTTGAACCGTAGCCTTTAGCTTAGAACATAGATTCTAATATATGTGTATGTGTACAAATGTATCACTGTACTTGTACTCCGTACAAGTCTAGTCCATAACACACATGTATCCTCTTCATTTGCTTACCCATTATAGAACCAATTATTTAAACTTTTTTTTAATCTTACGCTGTGTGTATATGAGCTATGAAATGTAATAGTTTGATTATCAAAATGACTTCCACCATTTACCAAATGTTCTCTCTGGCAATGAGATAGGCATCCTCCCAAGAAGTAAAAATCACCCTTAGCACAGTAAAATTCATTAACTTTCTCCATCTAAGTATTTTACAGTATTGACTAACTAATGGCTCATCAAAAACTGAAATAAAAGATCTAAAATGAAATTTCGTAATAAGAAAATAAATGATTAGATGCTATTTCTGTCAATTGCTCTAACACTTACCTGGTCTCCCCTTCACTTATTGAATGAAAACCCTTCAATAAGACATTAAATGAACCCAAGACTATTGCCACATTTCTTCACCAACCTGGCCATAGACAGTCTCATGCCAACCACGGCTTTATTCAAAGATGTATTTGTATATATGTTTTTTATTCATAATATATCATTGTGATTGATTTCATTTCAAAGAATTATAGTTTTCTTTATTATAAGTTATTTTAAAATATTTTATTATAGTTAAGTTTAGTGACAAACTTTATGCATACTTAACTCCTATAGAGGTTTGTTCCAACTCTGCATGCTTCAGCTTCAGCCGAATTGCCTTTTAGATATACCGGTGGGGTTTTGGGTTTGATTTTTGTTAGATTAAGTTTGGCTTAAATTTTGATGGACAAAATAGTTGTTGAAAGTAAAGATAGTACACTAACATTGAATTTAGTTTGTTTTTTTATATAATATTTACGTATTATAGATATTTACATCAATTTTTTTTATAATATCTATGTAATTATAGATATTATTATCCTAAGAATGGGTTAATTCTAATTTTTAAAAAACCGCATATGAAACTAAAGGTAGAACCTACAAAACTTAATTCGCACCTACTTTTTAGACAAACAAAATCATGTACATGTATTATTTTGAACCCGTCAAAAATATAATTATACATGAACAGTTCATCAGAAACCGCTATGGTCTTAAATCTGAAACCAGTCATTCAATAGAAAACGTTTAAGAAATGGTTAAACATATTAAATTTTTATATTTATGCTATTGTTGTTTTGTTGATGGTGTACGTAACTAATAAAATTACATAGTTAGCAACGCAAAGCCATCAGAAACAAAGAAATCAACTTATTGATAATATTAATCCGTCAGAAATATAATAAAAAGAAATTCGCTCCATCGGAATCGTTTTCAAATATAAGGAACATATTCTAGAATGTTTTAAATATTTTATATTTGAATTATTTTACGTGACAAGTTTTAAATTTATATGGTATATATCTTTTCAAAATTTGAATGTGACACTTTTCCATCTAAAGAAACTAATGTAATTTTTAAAAAATTAAATCTAACCCCTTCTTAGAATAATAATATCTATAATTACGTAGATATTAAAAACGAGGAGAGTTATTTTACATACCAAACTTTTCTTACATACCAAAGGACTCATCTCCACCATCCATTTAAAAAGAAATCAATGGCTGAGATTAAAAGATTAAAACACTTACTCCAAAAAAAATTTTGGCCAAAAACAGGGGAATTGGGTAGATAATATATATGAAATTCGTGAGAATTCCCCCCCACACTTAGAAATGAATATTGCCCTCAATATTCAAAGTACCGGCGGTTATGCCGAAACAAAGAACGTAAAAGGGAAATACTACGGCCATTATTTAGAAAGATTTTTTTTTTTAGAAAGATTGAGAATATACAACATGTGGGGAAAAACTCCCCACACTAGGGTGTAGAAAGGGATAAGAAGACGAAATTGGGTGAAAACCATATGGTGCATGCTAATGTTTTGATTCCGAGTCACTAGCTTTGACTCGATCCCCGCATTCATTGGTTCATGGGGAATGTTTGTAAATCGGGACAACCACGGGAATGTCCTCTCCAAAGTAATGCTTCACTCGATGACCATTCACTTTAAAATTAGGGTTGAGATAACTCAAGCGGTACCATAAGGATAAACCTTAGCGATAGTGAATGGGCGGAACCAGCGGGACTTGAGTTTTCCCGAGAAAATCTTCAATCTTGAGTTGAAAAGAAGGACTCGATCACCAACGTTAAAAACGCGGTTCTTGATCTTGGAGTCATGAATCTTCTTTGTCTTTTGCTTGTAGATCAAAGAGTTCTCATAAGCTTGATCACGAAGTTCATTTAGTTCATTCATTTGAACTTTTCTATGATCACCGGTACATGCGTATATCGAAGTTTGCATGTTTTAAGGCCCAGTATGCGCTCTAACTCGATCGGAAGATGACATGCCTTTCCGTACACTAGCTTGTATGGAGTACACCCAATAGGTGTTTTGTAAGTTTGTCGAAAAGCCCGAGTCGTCATCAGTTTATCCGACCAGGATGCGATTCTGCCTCTGTCCTTTCAAGAATCCTTTTAATACCCCGGTTTGAAACTTCCACACCCTACTTGTTTGGGGTGGTATGCGATGGAGGCGGTGGGTAACACCATATTTTTGCATGACTCTTTCAAATTGGTCATTACAAAATGTGTACCACGATCCTTGATTATCGCTCTGGAGTTCCAAACTGGCAAACAGAGATTTCAAAAACTTCACAACTACTCGGGCATCATTGGTGGGTAAGGCTTTTGCTTCAACCCATTTTGAGGATAGTCAACGACCACGAGTATGTACTTGTTTCCACGAGACGAAGGAAATGGCCCCATAAAATCAATACCCCATATGTCAAATATCTCACAAACTTGAATGGCATTTTGTGGCATTTCATTCCTTTGAGATATATTACCATAGCGTTGACAAGCGTCCACAGGTTTAAACAATCGTGGGCATATAGATTGTGACGTAGAAAAATCAAACACCTTTTTGGCGGTGTAGTTTGGACTATGATGGCCCCGTGGGTCCGGCATGGCAATTTGTGAGAATATCAATAGCTTCTGTCCATAAACACCCGTCGGATGACTTGATCCGCAGTTTTTGAACAAGAAAGGGCGTCGAAATAATGTTTAACATCTTTGAAGAATTTGTTCTTCTGCTAGGTCGACATCCCTTTCACAATGAAGTTACCCGCATGGTAATTTGCAAAGTCGACAAACCATGGGGTGGTAGAATTTCTACGAAAAGAAACGCATGAGTGTCTCGAGGGAAATGTTTCATTTATTTCCTTTTCTCGAAAACATCTTGGTGAGGGTTTTCTAATCTGACGATGATCAGTAGCTAGATTCGGCTCCTTTTTATCACGTATAATGATATCAAATTCCTGGAGGAGGAGGAGAATCCAACGAAGCAATCTCGGCTTTGCATCTTGTTTTGCAAAGAGATATTTAAGAGCCGAGTGATCCGTCTACACCACGCATTTGGTCAAGATAAGATGGCCGAAACTTCTCAAATGCATACACCACGGCTAATAGCTCTTTTTATGTGGTGGTGTAATGAGTTTGAGCCTCAGTCATAGTTTTGCTTGCGTAGTGAATAGGTGGAAATGCTTGTTTCTTCGTTGCCCTAGGACGCAGATAGCAAAATCACTTGCATGCATTACATGAGCTCAAAGGCAAGTCGGTCGAGAACGAGAATGGGTGCTGATAAGCTTTTTCTTCAATGTTTCAAAAGCTACGATGCACTCGGTGAAAATAAAAGGAGCATCCTTTTCAAGAAGATGGGTCATAAGTAGGGCGATTTTGGAAAAATCTTGTATGAATCTACGATAAAAACCGGCATGACCTAAAAACTCCTAATACCCTTGACGTGGTAGGATGAGGCACTTAGCAATGACATCAACTTTGCTCTATCTACCTCATCCCGTTCTTTGAAATCTTATGGCCAGGACAATGCCTTCTTTGACCATAAAGTGACTTTTTCTCCAGTTTAGACAAAGTTTTGTGTCTTCACACCTTTGAAGCATTTTATCTAAATGGGAGAGACATGATTGAAAAGAATCCCAATGACCGAGAAGTCATCCATAAACACTTCCATTGTTTCCCCGATCATGTAGTCTGGAATATGGCCATCATACATCGTTGGAACGTGCCAGGAGCGTTACATAGGCCAAAAGGCATACGTTTGTAGGCAAAAGTTCCGTATGGGCAAGTGAATGTGGTCTTCTCTTGATCCTGTGGATCAATAGGGATCTGAAAGTAACCCGAGAATCCATCAAGGAAGCAATAGTAATCATTCCCTGCTAATCTCTCAAGCATCTGGTCCATGAAGGGTAGAGGAAAATGGTCTTTACGAGTGGCGTCATTCAACTTACGATAGTCAATACACACACGCCATCCCGTAACCAATCGATTTGAATTAACTCGTTATCTTCATTTGTGATACTTGAATGCCCCCTTTTTCGAACACAATGATTGGGTGACCAAGGACTGTCTGAGATTGGGTAAATCAATCCTGCATCAAGAAGTTTGATAACCTCTTGTTTGATAACATCATGGATTTTTGGATTCACTCGCCTCTGATGTTGAACTGCTGGTTTAAAGTCATCCTCCATCAAGATTTTATGAGTACAGAACTCAGGGTTTATACCTTTGATGTCAGAGAGTTTCCAAGCAATTGCTTGCTTGTGTGACTTCAAGATTTTAACGAGAGCAGCTTTTTCATCTTTACTCAAATCTCGAGCAATAATGACGGGTAATTTATCATCACCCTCAAGGAATGCATACTCGAGATGAGGAGGTAAGTCCTTAAGCTCAACCTCAGGAAATTCTTCAGTTTTCTCAACTGAATTGACTACCTCGTTATGAAGTTTGATGGGAGGGAGAGGAAGAGAAGTATCCAGATTTGACACTTTCTCAAGAAGAATATCTCCCTCCAGATTAATCTCATTTTGATTAATCTCAACTGGGATTGAATCACTAGGATGAGGGGTTGATGATAGATCATCATTGAGCAGCTTCTCAATAAGAAGTATGTCCCCCTCAATATCAATTGGAGCGTGATCAATTTCCCAAGGTACAGAATCACTAGCCAAATATGCTTCAATCTCATCTAAGATGAAGTCGCTTCCCTCAAACGGAGTGAGAGAAGGAGTAGAATTGGCTATGATAGGTGAGAAGATGTGGTGGAATCCCCCCACAGAATTATGAGCATAACCAAGAACTTCTTGAGAGTACTCGTCAGAAGTAACATCAATGATATCTATTCGGTTGACCGATTCGAATCATAGTTGCGGAGTACCTCGAATTTTGGTCAAGGTTGAAGGTGACAGCTTCATTACCAACACGCAATGTGATTTCTTGCTCAAATACATCTATGACAAAACGCCCGTTCTCAGGAATCCTCGACCAACAATGAGAGCACCCATGATCGGCATCAAAATCAACAACCACGAAGTCAGCTGGGAAATGGAACTTTCCTACTTTCCCAAATACGTCCTCGGCAATGCCAAGAGGACGGGATATGGAACGATCTGCAAGCTCGAGAGTCATGCATGTAGGAGTGAGTTCCGGAAGAGAGAGTTTCTTCCACACTGAATATGGCATAAGATTAATGCTTGCACCAAGGTCTGCTAGAGCAAAGCATTCAACCATCCCTGGGAATACACAAGGTAAGAGAAATTTCCCAGGATCTCCAAGCTTTTCAGGAAGCTTCTTTAGAATAACTGCTGAGCAGTTCTCGTTTAGGGGAGTCTTAGCCATTTCAAACAGCTTTTCCTTATTGCTTAACATGTGCTTGAGAGTAGATGCGAACTTGGGCATCAGCATGATAGCATCCGCAAAGCTTATGTCAAAATGTAACTCTTGGAAAATTTGGAAAAATTTATCCATTTGATGACTAGCTTTCTCGCGGAGCTTTTGCTCATTCAAGCGTGATGGGTAAGGAATAGAAGATTTGGATTTCTGATTCTCAACAGGAGCTATAGGAGGTTCAAAAACAACTCATGGAATAGACTGGGGTTTCTGGACAACTTGAGGTTGGACTACCGAAGGTGGGACGTGTGCTGTACTTCATGGGCTTGAATTTTGCACTTTGTCCGTTGTATCCTTGGTAACTTGACTCATTGGCACTGGTGGAGGTGGCATTGGAGTCGTAGGTCCATTGTGTGTTGGAGGTTCACTGTCCACTACCTTAGGAAGAGAAGAAGAGATGTAGTAGTAACCGCAGGTCCAGTGTATGAAATACCACTTCGGGTTGTGATCGCCTTAGCATCGCCCCTCGGGTTAGCGATCGTGTTGCTTGTAAGTACCTGAGCCCGAGATCGATCATTTAAAGACTTCTTCGGATCAGCAATTTGGTGACCAACAACTATTCATTTCATCTTGGGATTTCATGAGCTATGATAACTCATCGGATGATGGTCTGGAGGAGTAATGGCGGGGGAGAATTTTGGAGGGACAATTTGAGGTCGTATGTTTTGATTATGACCAAAATTCCCTTGATTAGGATTCATATTCCCTTGAAATTGATTCCCTCGATTGAAATTGTTTTGATGAAGGTTCCCTTGATGTTGGAAACCTTGATTGGGTCCGGGATAGAAATTACCTTGGTTTTGATAACCTTGGTTCATTCTTGGTTGGTTCGATTCGGTTGTGCATGTTATGATTACGGTTGAAGCCGGGTGGTGCCGATTAGTGTTAGCGGTAGTGTGGTTCAGCATGTGGTCGGTATTGATTATGGTTTCGACCGGCTACGGGGGCTTGGTAAAAGGAAGCATCGGTTGCTTGACAATCATAGTACGCGTGTGGACCACTACAAGTTTCACACACCTTGTTTACGGCTTTGGTGGCTCGAGGCTTATGAATTTAAGCTTTTGATTTCCTTAACATCCTTAATCATACAGGATGGCATCCGTTAGAGCGAATATCGAATTGCTAACTTCGAGAGAGTTCTTGGATGAAGGAGCGAGTGTTAGGAATATTGACTTTGTTGCGAGAAATAGGAACTTTTGATTTTGCTATAAATCTCAATCACATCTTTAGGTCTACGATTCAAGATATTGCCGCTGCGCTGCATTCAAGGAATCTTGATCATTACCGTTCAACCCATTGTAAAAGATATTGACTTGTTGAAGCTCTGTGAATTCATGATGGGGGCATTTCCTGAGGAGATCTTTGAATCTCTCCCATGCCTCTCCAAAGTTTTCATCGAAATTTTGACGAAATCAGAAATTTCATTTTTTAGATTAGTCGTCTTTGATGGAGGAAAGAAGTAGTTCACAAACTTTTGAACAAGATCCTCCCAAGTTTCGATAGACCGAGGGGTTCTTTTTCCGACCAAATCCGGAACGTCCCTCAAGAGAATGGAAAAGCATCAACTTGATGACTTTTTGTGGAACATCCTTATAATTGATAGTTGAAGTCAATTTGTTAAACCAACGGATGTGTGCATACGGGTCTTCACGATCAAACCCGTGGAATTGATTTGTAGACACAAGTTGGATCAAATGTGTCTTCAATTGAAGTGATCAAATTGATTACGGGTAAACGATGGCATCTCCATAACCCTCGGTGGGTGCTTGGAGCATTTCGCCATAAATGCGTTAGTCGCCATTTCGGCGAGGAGGTGGTGGTGGTAGGCGTTCTCGATCCGGTGAAGGGCGAAGCGTCCTCGTCTTGAGGAATCTTTCCAAGTTCAGAAAGTGGACTTGTAGAACTGGAAGAACGAGTGCGCATGCACTATGTATAAAAACCAATTTTCAAAACAAATGAGGCAAAACACAAGTGAACTTAACCAATAATCACAAATGAAATGGCTTCTTTAAAAAAGGTACACCAAATCACAAGTGACACAAAGGCAAGTTTTAAATCGGATGTTCGGGAACTTATTAATGGTCGCACCCAGTTAGGTAGTGCACTTTGCCTTGATTTGATGGTTGATTTTATGTATTCAATTAAGTACCACTTGAAAAGATAGGTAAGATTTGTGCAAATGGGTTCAAAAACTTTTGGACAATATTTTGTTATCGTCCGTTTAACCAAATCGTATCTCTTCAAGAATCACCTTAAAGAGAATACAAAATAGAAAGCGTTAGATTGTTTTGTTGTTTTATATTTTTTTTTTGGTGTTTTAACACTTTAGGAAAAGTGTTAATGACTTTTTGATTTTCTTATAACTTTACAAAAACTTTTTACAAAAGGTGGGTATGTGCAACAATGGATCTGAAAATGGCTAAACACACGCTAAAGCCTCCCCGGCAACGGCGCCAAAATTTTGATCTGCTGAACCGTCAAGTCTAGACTTAAAGCATTTCGAACACAAATGCAAATGAAGATCAGAGAATACAGTGGATTCAGAGATCGTTAAGTCCCAGGAGACTCAATGGTGTGTTAAACAAGATTCAGATGATGGAATGATCACTAAGGATAGTGATCGTAAAGGTTATGATTAGAAATTACACTCTTGATTGATTTGGAATAGACTTGGACACAGAATTGGAAAGCACAACAATCAGAAGAAAGAAACGTAAACGTGAGTTTTAAGAACTACGTATACGCACAAAATAAAAAATGAAAACTAAAAAGTAAAAGACCTAAAAAGATGAAAATGACATTTTTAGAATCCTAAAAATAAAAGAAAATTATTAGAAAAAGAAAATTATTTTTAACACTATTTAATTAATTATTATTAATTAAAAACTATTTTAACTATTTAATAAATACTCTAAAATAGAAGAAAATACAAAATAAGGCTAGAAAAATAAACTTATGAATCTGAAAAATCTAGAATACTATAAAACTAATTTTAAAACTAAAAATATATTTTTCACACTTTTTATTTAATTATTACTAATTAATTATTATTTAAAATACACTTAAATACTAGAAAATAGAAAATAAACCTGGAAAAATAAAATTTTAACTTTGAAAAATCTAAAATATGATAAAACTAATTTTAAAACAGAAAATATATTTTTTATGCTTTTTAATTATTTATTACTAATTAATTACTATTTTTAACTAATTTAAATTATAATAAATACTAAAAAGATAGAGAAAAATCTGAAACTTTTTCTAAAAATCCTATATGATGACAGAAACCTAAGAAAACTATAAAAACAAGATTTGCTTATTAAAAAGATGAAAAGAAAAATCAAAAAGCTAAAAAAACTTAAATAAACACTATCACTGATTTTTATTTGGACTTTTTCTGGATTTTCTTTTTGAAAACTACTTTATTACTGATAATATGAAACTTTAATAAAGACAAAAATTTATAAAGCACAAATAAGCTTTTTGATGGCTAAAAAGCCCAACAGATTAGCTTAAATAAGCTTGTTTGGGTGAAATAAAGCTTGAACACCTGAAACCAAAGCTAGAACAAGATGGAATAAGGTACAAGCTACTGAAATGAAACTAAAGAATGAAAAGAAGCACCGATAAGCTAAGAATAGGCAAATAAGCACTTGACTTATGTAGTGAAAAACGAAAAATGGGACAAGATACAAGCTAGCTGGACCCTATCTAATAAGCTCAAAAGTGAAATCTTGAGCTTGACAACTCAAGAGGACCAGGTTGGCTTTCCAAGGAACTAGAGAACACAAGATTTGGAGCACTAACAAGCTTAATGCAAGCTTATCAATATGGGCTCAATTTCATTGCCCAGGCGATTTATCAAAAGCAGGTACCAAAGAAAAGCTATAAAATAAGCACTCTGAAGCTGAAAACCAAAAACTAACATTTTTATATTTTTCTTTACCAACTAGACTACAATACCTCCAAAGCTTATAATCTGAATCTCTTTAATAAACCCACAGTGAAATTCCAAGTTTTAATCAAAAACGACCTATTGAGATTTTGACCTTTTTTTTTTAGAACAAGCAAAGTTGACCAAAATGAGATTTGAGTTGATCTAATTCACTGAATATGTTGTTATAAAGTAAGATAAGACTAAATTAAGCAAGGTTAACAACTTTTGAACACAAAATGATGATCATGGATCTTAAAAGCTCCAACAGTGACTGCAGATACAAGATTATATGATATTTTGACTTTTTGCTAATAAGAACTTGATTTCTTGACTGAACTAAGTGGTATAAACCAAGTTATGAAGATTTCCAACAAAGCTAAAAGCTAGAGCACCTTTAAACACTACAAACCAAACACCCCTTTAGGCTAAGCTATTTATGAAGTTTTTAGACCAAATCACAATTAGAAACCATAAGCTTGATTGCAGACCTTTAATAATCACTTATTATGACTAATGAAGCTTAAAACAACAATCAAAACAACACCAAACTCAGAAATGATGATTATTCAATTTCAACTGTTAAATCCAAGTTTTTGTAAACTACAAATTGAGAAGTACTAGCTACTGATTTAAAAGTTTAAACACACTTAAATATGATTAGTGAACTCAAAGAAACAAAAATATAAGCTATTTAAGCACTACAACAGTAAAATACCAACTTAGTTAAAAATGCTTACAAGTAGTTTCCAAGGAACAAACTGAGAACCAAGATCAATGAGCACCCCTATAAGCTTACCACTAAGCTACTAATCCCAAGGCCATCCATAATACACCTTGCTCCAGCTGTGAACACTTCCATGGAACCCTTTTTTATTTTTCAAGTATTTAAATGGTATTTTTGTGATTTTTCTATTTTTTACTCTCAACTGAATTTTAAGATAACTAAAAGCTTCAATGAGCTTTCTAGGAGCTTAAGTGACTTATTCTAATCCATACAAACAACTGAAAACAACATTTGATCCAACTTGAGATTTTGCATAAATATGAGAAATTGCATAAACTGAAATACACTTTGATACTTGAATTAAAGTTTCACAGAGGCTTTATTATAACAGAATAACTTGAAATACAAAGTTTTTAAGCTTAAAACATAAACTGAAATTGAAAATTAACTAAAACGACTTGAAAAATAAAAATTAAACTAGATAACTATTTTACAATGCATATCTCTCTCCTTTATAGACTTTTCCACATTCCCACATGTCTGTACGAATCTTTCCCACCAAACTTGAGCCCTTGGATCACTCAAACTAATCAGAACCGTCCACCTAGCTTTTTGGCGCCAAAAATTCTTCAAAGCGAGGTTTTGCTTTAATGAGTTTGGTTGTTTTAATTAAAGCTTTTTGTTGTTTAGAAGTGTGGAGGGACAAGGAATGGGAGGGTTGAAAAATGGGTGAAACAGTCAGTTTTGGGTATCTGAACTTGGAGGAGAGGGAGCTACAGTACCCTGTTTTGGGCGCGTTTTTCTTCTCTTTTGACTTTCTGTTGACCGTGGTATTAATAACACAGGGGGGTCCAAATTGGTTTGTGGCAGGGCCAAAATGAGATTTGGACTGGAGGTCAAGGGCAAAGGGTCAGGACCGAGGGTCAAACTGGATTGGGTTTGGGCTAGCAGTTGGGTTTGGATTGGATTTTGGGCCTAGTGATATTAAAGTGTCCGTTTGGTTTTAGTGGTAAACAAGGACCAAAAATGCAAATTTGCCAAACTTCAAGGACTGAAAGTGCCATGTTTCCAAACTTCTCACAAGGACTAAATTTGCCATACATTGATAATACAAAGGCCCTTTTTGCATAAAATCCATTTTTAAAGGTCCAAGGATTAATTTTGTAAATTTCCAAAGTTTGAGGACCTTTCTTGCCAATTGACCAAAGAATCATTCAAGGATCATTTTAAACAACTTAGAATACTTGGGGACCTTGAATGATAAATTTCCACATTTTTGAATTCGAGAGACTAGATTTGACAACTTTAAAACACGGGGACTAAAACGCCAATTTTGCAAACTTGATACATTTTTCATCTGAATTTGATATTTTTGCAATTAAAACACATAAAACACTGATTTGTGATAATTTGATCATTTTGATGTGTTTTTGAGTGTTTTCAGATGATTTTGCAGTTTAGATTATGTAAAAATGATGAGTATTTGGACACTCATCACCTTACATCGGAGCTTAATCGTGGGGCCCGTCCCCACGATAAGGCTAACGGTTTACTCTACTTGTGCAGAAAATCATTTCATTACTTGGTTTAGTATGGATCCCGTCCAGGAGTAGCTTATTGGCCCGACCCAATAAGTAATTCTGATCCATATCAGCACCCGTCACACTTTTTGTACTAACAAGTTGGCACCATCCGTGTGACCCGGATACAATCGCGTTCCCAAAAATACTCACCATGAGCACTCATTCCGGACCCACTCCTTCCATACCCACGTCCGCCGTGCGGAACACAGTAGGAAGGGGAAAAGAGGCATTACTGGAAGATCATGAGAGACCTGCGTCCGACGCAGCTTTTCGAGAATATTGCGACAAGCATTATCACCAGTTGTTGCCAATTTTAGCGAAGAAAGTTCATCAAGAAAATATGCAGCAGGAGAAGATTAAAAAAATAAAAGCTCACCTCAACTTTGAGGAAGTATCGCAACAGTTCGAATCAGGAACACCAAACAGAAGAAAGGATCCCCGGAAAAAGCTTAAATCCAAGCACTCCGGAGTATGTTAGAAAGCCCTGACCGAAGGGGCGGCCGATCAAGGTCGCCAAGGAAGAGAGATCCGGAAAGAGAAACTGTGTTCCGGAGGTTGGAAAAAGGCGTGTTACATAGATTGGTAGACAGGGAAAGGAGTACGTCTGCATACTCACGGGACTCAAAACACCAGTCCCACCGTAGGGGCCAAGGAGGGGAAGAAAGCTGTTACCAGAGCTCTTGTTCAAGAGGAACAGAGCTCACCTCCGGAAGGCATAACAAGAGAGCATATTCTCGAAAGAAGGATGAGCTTTCTGAAAGTGAAGACAGTGGGGGGTGGACATTGGAAGTCAAGGTCGAAAAAGCAAAGGTTGAGCACCAAGGATTATGACTTATCATGGCCATGGGTGTGCAAGGAAACTGATCCGTCCACTCCTCGTATCCGCTATTTCAATCTACAAAAAAAAACCCGTATTCTAAGTCATGTTAAGACATATGACGGAAGCGAGGACTCGAAAGATCATCTTAAGATCTTCCAGGCAGCAGCCAAGGTGGAACGCTGGGCCACGCCAACCTGGTGCCACATGTTTAATTCAACGCTCACCGGATCCGCTAGGGTTTGGTTCTACGATCTTCCTCCAGAATCCGTAGATAGCTATGATTATCTGAAAGAAGCCTTCTTAGCAAATTTCCTTCAACAGAAGAAATGTATCAAGGATCCCGTGGAACTCCACCATATCAAACAGAGGGAGGGAGAATCCACGGAAGACTTTGTACGAAGATTTAAGATGGAAAACAGAGATGTAAAAGGAGCACCGGAAGTCATGATAATTTCAGGGTTCGTGCATGGGATAACCAACCTAGAGTTGACTAAATGTTTTCATGACAAAATCCCAAAATTAGTAGACGAAATGATGAGGGTAACTACATCTTTCCTCCAGAGAGAAGTGGCTGCCGGAAACGAAGAACGAAGGAAATCGCTCCCGCCGTGGAAGCAGCAGGAAGCCGGACAAAAACAAAATTTTAAGAAAGGGGGATTCAAGAGTCAACATAGAATGGAAAGAAAGCAAGACATATTTACTCTCCTTTCTAAATCCCCAAAAAATATTTTGGCTTTAGAAAAGGCAAAGTTTAAAGCTCAACCTCCGTTGACAACTCCGGTTGAAAAAAGGAATAACAAGTTTTTTGAATTCCATGGAGAGGTGGGACATAACATGAACGAATGCATGCACTTGAAAAGGCAAATAGAGGAGTTGCTCAAAAATGGAAAGCTGTCAAATGTGAACAAGGAACTGAAGCAGAATGTTGGGAAATACCAACCAAAAACGGCCAAGAAAGGAGAAGCGTCTGGAAAGGACAAGTCCCTTGCGATTCTAATTGTACAAGCTTGGCGTAGGGTAGCTAGACAAAGAATTACACAGAACTTCTCTCCTGATCTAGAGATCTCGTTCCCACCTTTAGGTGTTGAGGAAGAAACAGAGGGCCCAATGATTATTGAGGCAGAAGTCGGGGGCCACTTCATACATCGCATGTATAAGGATGGAGGACTGGCCTCCGAAATATTGTACGAACATTGTTTTAAACGGCTTCGGCCGGAGATAAGAAGCCAAATGGTTCCGGCCACAACGCCTCTCATCGGATTCAGCGGCGAGGTTATATGGCCGATGGGACAAATATCACTGTTGGTGAAAATTGGACATGAAAAACACTCAACTTCCGCATGGATGGATTTCGTGGTAGTAAGGTCGCAATCACCCTACAACGGAATCATTGGAAGACCGGGGGTTCTAAAAATACATGCAGTCTCATCAACAACTCATGGTATGCTAAAGTTCCCAGTGGAAAGGGGAGTACTCACGAGGCACGTTTGGTTTGTAAAATATATAAACGAGTGCGTTTAGTTTTTAAAAGTGAATGTGGCATGCATGAATGTATGGTAAGTGTTGCTCAAAACGAGTTTTATCCTTTCCACACAAGTTCAAAACGACATAAGTAAAATCATAATCGTAAAAACATTTATTTCTATATATGAATCGTGTAAAAGGGTCAAGATAACATTTCTAACGTGTCAAATATGATCTAGCTACGTATAAAACTTATATTACGAATGGAAAAGAGTGTGATTTCACTTTCTACACCAATGTGGTGGTGGTGAACGCGTATGAACAAAGAAGTGAGACCCAAGAACGTGACTAGAACCCTTAAACCTTTCCAAAATGTTCCTGTAGCTAAACAACCCAAAATAGCTTTTTTACCCTTAGCTTTAAAACCCAAAATGCTTTCTTCTTTCCTCCATTTGGCTCGACAGTGGGTTGAAATGAGGTGAAAGTTTTTGTGTTTGTGTTTTGAGTAAGTTTAAGTGTAAAAAGGTGATGAGATAGGAGTGTGTGTGTGTACCCGGTTATATAAGAAGATAGAAGAGGGAGCTAGTGGGTTAAGTTTTTACTTCTTACACATTTGTACCTTGGCTAAATGTTGAAGTAAAAGAAAGTATGGCCTTGGCATGGTATTTGATTAGTGTAAACATGAAATAAGGAAGTGAGTGAGGCTTGAGTACTTATTTGTCTAGAAAACAATGGATACAAGGTGGTTTCATCTTAAAACAAGCCATCAAAGATATTATAGGGGTGTGTATTCGTTGAGTGTACACAAAGAGAAAAAAGGGAGAGAATGATTAACACAAGTACATGTATACACATGTATTAGTGGGGTTTGTTAATTGCAAAAGTTTTATTTGGAAGTGTATGCATAGTTAAGTTGTATATTCTTACTAAAACAATGTAGGGTGTGTTTGCGTTTTGTTACCCGAGCAAAAGAGAAACACAAAATCTAAAAGGGCTAGTGATAAGGATTTGGCCCCAAAAAAATTATTAAGGTGCATTTAGACTTGAGAAATGGGCCAAGCCCAAAGGAAATATAAAAGGGTGCGTTTGGTGATCCGAGCCCAACAGAAAAGAGAAAAAAAATAAATAAAATATTTTAATGTAAATAAATTTTTAGTGTAAAGTGGTAAATTTGGTTGTGTAGAAATGATTTAGAATAAACCTTGTCGTACTTGAAATAGTTTGTGTTACGTTTGTGAGATATTTCAAGAAATCGTTATTCTTAAAAAAAATTTGGCACCAAAATTTGCATTGATTTGCTTTTACATTTGATAATGACATGTTTATTTTACGGGTGCTTACAATACCTACCACTTAAGAGAACCGCGTCCCGAGGTTCAATCTGTGGTATTTTTCGGAATTGAATTGGTGAACAAATGTGGATACTTGGCACGAATTTGGTCTTCGCGTTCCCAGGTGTACTCAACACCTCTCTTCTTGTGGTTCCAACGAACCTTGACAATGAGAATGCGACTTTGTTTCAATCGTTTGACATCCATGTCCATGATCTCTACAGGCTCTTCTACAAAGTTGAGTTTGTCATTGAGCTGGATGTCTTTCAGTGGGACAATGAGAGTTTCGTCTGATAAGCATTTCTTGAGATTTGAAACATGGAAGGTATCGTGTATTCTGTTGAGTTCTTCAAGAAGTTCGAGTTTATATGTCACTGGGCCAATCCTTTCCAAGATTTTGAATGGCCTAACGTATCGAGGTTTTAACTTTCCGCGTTTACCAAATCTGACCATTCCTTTCCAAGGAGATACTTTCAGCATGACTCTATCTCCCACCTGGAATTCCATAGGTTTTCGTCTAACATCGACATTGCTTTTCTATCGATCTCTTGCAGCTTGCAAGCGTTTTCTGATCTGTACTATTTTCTCAGTCGTTTCCTGGACAATCTTGGTAGTTTCGACGCTGTTATTGGTATAGATTGGCTATCGAAGCACCATGCGAGAATCATATGCGACGAGAAGGTTGTCCACATTCCGTTCAATGATGAAACTTTGATTTTCCGTGGTAATCGAAGCAAAACTCGTGTAAGCATCATATCCTATATCAAAACCGTAAAGTACATTAGCAAAGGATGCTATGCCTTCCTAGCTCAAGTGACAGAGAAAAAGTCAGAGGAGAAGCGACTTGAAGATGTGCTCGTAGTAAAAGACTTTCCGGAAATATTTCCTGAAGACTTGCTCGATCTTCCACCTATCCGTCAGGTTGAATTCCAAATCGATCTGGTGTCAGGTGCGACACATGTGGTCCCGAGCACCATACATATTAGCTCCATCCGAAATGCAAGAGTTATCTAACCAATTGCAAGAATTTTCAGACAAGGGTTGCATCCGACCGAGTTCTTCACCTTGGGGAGCTCTGGTTCTGTTTGTAAAAAAGAAAGATGGATCTTTCCAAATGTGTATCGATTATCGAGAATGGAACAAACTTATGATTAAAAATCGATATCCACTACCCCGAATCGATGATTTTTTCGACCAATTGCAAGGATCGAGTGTATACTCAAAAATCGATATGAGGTCAAAGCAATTCAAGCCTTTTTAGCTACAGAAAGATACTTTATTTTACTTGTTCAGTTGTTCTCAAATATATTTTTAAGTACCATAAAAAAGTCTCGAGTGAGAGAGGCTCGAACTCTCGACCTCAGGATCACTTTTAATGCTATGAGACCTCTGGCGCTAGCCAACTACGCCACCACCCCATGTGTTAAACTGTTTAGTTTCATGTTATGTTTAGGTTGAGATCGTGTTAATTAAATTGTACGGTAATTGGATTTTAACAAGGGTAATAGGAATTGCTATGTTTTTTATTATGAACCAAACAGATATACATTGTATTTTATACAATACTTAATGATTTAAGATCATGGACAAAAGATCTTTTACATATCAAGGGATCAATCTTCACCATCTATCTTCCCTCCATTTTTATTTGATCTAATAGATAAGATTAATCATAACAATTAAAAAAACCCACTTTCATAATTTTTTTTAAATATTAATATCTTTCAAACCGTTAATCGTTAAGCGCAAAAAAATATACCATTACGACAAACATTTAATTATCTTTCTATAAATAGGCACTTTGTATATTTTCGACAATTTTTTTTCTTCGTGTTTTTCACTTTTTTTTTACATTTTTTTCGTTACTGAAATTTGCATGAAAGAAATCACTTATGATTAAGATATATTATCATATGTGATTTAACACTAAATGTCACATGTGATATTCAAATTAGTATTTAATCACATGTGATTTTTTCATACAAATCTCATATTAAAAAAAAAAAAAAACGAAAAACGTGAAAAAAATAATTTTTTTTCTTTTTTCGAAAGTATATCAAAGTGTCCGTCTATAGAAAGATAATTAAATGTTTGTCGCGATAGTGTAATTATTTTCGCTTAACGATTAATGGTTTAAAAGATATCTAAATTATAAAAAAAGGTGAAATAATAAAATGCTTTTAATCTCAATCATTGATTTTTTTTAGATGGAAGATGGGGATGAGTCCCGGGGAAAAATTTTGTATATAAAATAACTCTCGTCATACTTAATTAGGCAATTATAAACATTAATTAAAAAAAATAAAAAACGAAATTAAAATTTGTTTAATAATGAAGTATAGGTTAAGTAAACATTTACTATAAGCTAAGGAATCGAACAAAATTACTTAAGTTCCATTATGTTACTGGATCACACTGTCTTATTAGAAACTTAGGCTGTGTTTGATACGTTCTAAATTTAGTGATTCAGTGTCTCACTCTAAGTCGGTCAGGGGCTTTGTTGTTTGATAATCACAGTTTGATATGCTTAGTGGTCTCACATAATTCTTAACCATTCTGGCTAACATAGATGCAAAGTGATTTAAGGATCAAAATTTTTCAAAATTACCCTTTTAGTATACGCATGAAATGTTTTTTATTATTTTTGTAGCCAACATTTCTCCAAAACTTTTTTTTCCTTTTAATCAAAAGTTTGATTCTTTAGTTAATATATCCTTATATTCAACTTTTTTAACAATCTACCATTATTCACTACAATAAATTTTTAAACTTAAAATTATTAGGACTTGTTAAATTAATTCCTTTTACTCATCACTTTATACTTCATTAATATATCTATTATATTATACATAATTATAGAACAGTTACTATTTGGTATTTTACTATATACTATTTTTTAAGTGATTCATCGTAAAATTAGTTCGTAATTGTTATATGATGTATAAGACCATTTATATTTTCTTTTGTTTAGTCTGACGTTACTTTTTTTATAGGGAGAATTTCATCTATATCCTTGCAAAAACTTTAAATTACATGAATATCCTTTCAAATTTTCTAATTACATGAATATCCTTTCAAAACATAAAGAATTCACAAATATGTCCAAATGTAAAAATAAGTTATTACTTGAATCTTTTATCTTCTTTTCTAAATATTAAATAACATAACAAATTACATTTATGCCCTTTGAATCTCAATTAAAGAATTCAATACCTGTTTAATCTAGTGGCCATCGTCTTCTACGCAAGTGTCATCACAATTACACCAATCGCAAATTGTTTCACTATTTTTATGTGGGTCATTGTTATGATAATCTGTAACAATTACTCGGTATAATTGAGATGGTGATCATGTATTTTACGAATAGTTTTAATTTCTTTTATTTGTAATCATTATTTGATATTTTATTTAAGATGATAAAAGAGAATTATTAAATTCAGTAGTCTTGTACTGATATTCATATGAATCATGGTTTGATATGCTTTTCGTTTGTGATTTTGAATTAAGTCTTTTAGTTGTTCATAAGTGTTTAAGAGAAGGGTAAAATAGTCATAGAAATTATTAAAATTGACTTTTCAATATCAAAGATACCTATTTAAAGTTAGATTGTATATTTGGGTATTTTTGTGAATTATTTAAGTTTTGAAAGAACATTGGTGTAATTAGAAACTTTCTAAGGATATTGGTGTAATTTAGAGTTTTTGCAAGGATATAGACGAAATTCTCCCTTTTTTATATTATATTTTTATTTGAGTTAACAAGTATTTTATCAAAAAAATCAAACAGAAGGTCTAATTGGTAATCTCAGGCAACTCAGGTTGCTCATTCAGAACAATTATCAAACAATCATTTTCACTCAGAATCAAGTTCATTGAGTATATTGAAATTATTCAGCAGCTTTAATTCATTCAGCGCTAAATCATTTTTTTTTTATTTATCAAACAACCCCTTATTCATGTTAAGGGTGTGTTTGTTAAAAGTAGTTGTGAACAGTAACGGTGAGTTGTGAGCAGTAGTCACAACCCATCACTCACAAATCACTGTCTTTTAGAAAAACATTGGAAAAATGAGCATTTTTATAAAAATAACAAAGCTCACCGCTTTTATGCTATAAAAAATCAAAAAGCTCATTGATCACCACTTATTACCCTAAAAAGCTTCGCGCCAAACATAGACTAAGTGTGATTTTTATTGCTTTTTTTTTATTGCTTAAAAAAAATTTAAAAAATCTAAACTTCCATTTTCGCATACAATTGTATGTCTTGATTTGGAAGGTGCGAGCCTTATTCCTTTTTGAGAGAATCACTTTGTATAAATTTCTGATTTTATGAAACGGGGCCCTTTTATTTTAACTTGCTATCAATACAAAATCATCATTAAAAACAAAGAATATGTCAAACGTATTTTCTATGGGTTCAACAATATTCTTATATAAATTCAAAGTATATTAAACACAAATTAGTATATTAAACACAAATTATCAAAATATGCTACATAGTGATGCTAACAAACAAAATTGTTGCTAGCCGGTTAAGTCATTTGTATTTAATGTTGTCTCCATAGGTCAACTTTTAATTTGCGTGGTCCAAACCATCCACAATCAGTGGCATTGAACCTTTCATGCATGTAGATTGATGTGTCAAGGCTAAATGACCACCGCCCTTATCAAAATATGTTAGTTTCATCGAACGCATCTTTTGTGTTGAAATCTAAAAAGTTGATCGATGGGACTTGTAATTAGATTTTGTTACATCATCGTATTTGATTATTTTTTCTTATGAATATGGTATTTAGTATTAAGTATATAATACAACTATCCAAGTATAGGCGTCTCCTTTTGAGATTATTTGGTTTATATAATATACGGCGAAACATGGTAATATGGGGAGATTAGATTTATTATACAAGTTTTCCAAACAGATTTAGATTAGAAAGGGATACAATCAAAGTAATGTGTAGTCTAGATGGGATTAATTTGAGTTAGCTTGATGTACCACTTATTTAGTACAAAAGTATGCATCTTTACCAAGAGTTACATTTGATGTTGGACATATTTAGTGTTGTATTTCTTTTTTCCTATTACTTGCTTAGTGAAGATAAATGTATGATCGATCACTGCAACTTAAAGATACAAAAAAGTACACAATTGATGGTTTTAAAACCTAAATTGAACACATTAAACAAACCTATATGATGGATCAATGTGTTGCAATATATGATTTACTACTTCACTATCAATATATAGTTTCTAAAACATATTTTTTATGTGCATATTTGATGTAACAGGTCTTTTTACTTTATAATTATACTGTTACCATATCTGCATCTCAACCATTATAGATTTATAGATAATTGTTTGAATTGAATAATGCAGTGAAGCATGGGATAGCATGCAAAGAGGAGGAGATCATAGACATTGTTAGGGATATACTGAAACATGTGTTACAGCCATCTTCATGTTGAGATGCTTTCACTAAGCTAGAATATCTTTTGCCTTACTTTCTAGAGAAAGATACAAGAAAAGTTAATTAGAAAACCAATACTGTAAAAGATAACAGTCATACTTCATCTACAAAAAGCTAATACTCGACAAGTTTCTGCATAAACCATTCTTATTCACATTAGCGCAAGGGAGATTGCTAAAATATCAAGTGAAATGAATACTTGACAAAATAGCACATGATAAGGCGCAATAACTTTTGCGTGGGTATAGACTTTGATCTGTGTTGATTAAGAGTAGATAGATAATGTTATCGTTCATGTCTATATTGAAGGCCCGTTTTCATCATCATTATTGATGGTTGTAGTCATCATACCAACAATCTCCGACATATAAGTTATCAACCAATATGAAAGAGGTTATTTGCATACACACAAGTTTTTGATTTGCACACATCAATATACAAGCAGATAAAGCATAATATAAATAATGTAAACGGCTTGATGTATGAAATGGAATGTTTCAGTAAAAAATGTGAGTAAGCAAATCAATTCTCAATATTAAATATCTTGTTACATCACGTTAGTTAGCTCGCTATAAAAATGCTAGGAAATAATTAATCACTCTTACACAATATTTGGTTGTTTGGTGTCTTATGGCACATATAGGACTTATTTGTTTCCAAAGACAATAAACCCGTAGGTGTAATGGTGACCACCAAGAGACTAACATCCCTACTATCACATTAGTTTTCTTTTTTTCAAAGCAATTTCATAGCCAATTAGTGTAACAAAGAGTCCAAAGACATCATCAAAAACATACAGACAAAAATAAATTAAATAAACACCCACATACAAACAATCCTCAAACAAGTCGGTCGCATATACAACCAAATGCTCATTTTGTATTAGGTCGACCAACATGACGTAATGGAGGGATGCGTCTGCTTTTTGGGTCGACCTACATGGTGACCACCCACTGCACCCAACCTTAATTCAATTGGCGAACAATATCTATTATTATTATTATTATTATTATTATTATTATTATTAATAATAATATTATTATTACTATTACTATTATTATCATCATCATCATCATTACTATTATTACTAATCATCATCATCATCATTATTATTACTATTATTATTACTATTATTACTATTATTATTATTACTATTATTATTACTATTACTATTACTATTATTATTAATATTATTACTATTATTATTACTATTATTACCAAGGTTGCAAAAATCGCGAATCGGTAGTGAGGCGGTCGACCGCCCTGTAGCTTGTAATCGGTCTAGGCGGGATTAATCGTTGATTAACCGGATTGGCATTTTTGGCAAGTTTTGGGTATTTAAGGGTAGTTTTGGGTATTCCCGAAAAGATTTTCCTTAAAAACATCTTGTAATACATATAAACAACGAGTATAAGTGATTATATTGGTTCAGGGTTGCAAAAATAGCGAACCGGTGCTTAATTGTATTGGCATTCTTGGCAAGTTTAGGTTATTCATGGCAAGTGTTGGTATTTCCGGCAAGATTTTCCTTGAAAAACATCTTGTAATAGATATAAACAGTGATTATGACTAATTTACGGCAAGTTTAGAGTATTTCCGGTAAGATTTCCATGTTTTCGACAAGTTTGACCATCATTAACCGTCGTTGACCATGGTTGACCGATTTGTTTGAACGATTTACACAAATCGGAAAGGTCGATGGCCCAGTAGCACCTAATCGGTGATTAATCGGCCTTGTAGATCTTTTTTTACAACACTGATTATTATTATTATTATTATTATTATTATTATTATTATTATTACTACTGTTATTACTATTTATTATTACTATTATTATTATTATTATTATTATTACTAGTATTATCATTATTATTACTATTTTTTTTTCAATAAAAACAACACTATTATTAAAAACTCATAGGATTACAAAAAATTAGTGGGGAGCCTCGAAACCAACTGAGCCCCCACACCTCTAGCAATGGCAAAACCAATCCTATTAAAATATGAGCTAGCACGCAGCTCCAATGTGAGTCATAGAGAATCGTCGGATACGCTTAAGTAAGGTAACTGCATCTTTCTCAAGTTCTCCAAAAGAAGAAAAAGAGAATGGGAGAAACCCATATCCATATCCGCATTTAGCATCGTATTGACGACGCGTTCGCAGTCTGCAACTCCATCGAGCGCGTGGTATAAAATCAATCAACCCGGATTGCGTCAAAGGCGATGAACCGGTAAGATCAACACATACGTCACGTCCACTATCCCAAGAGTAGAGTAATATGTCAGCCGGTCGCAAGGATCTGACATATTATTATTATTATTATTATTATTATTATTATTATTATTATTATTATTATTATTATTATTATTATTATTATTATTATTATTATTTTAAAACGTGATGTTTATATATATCCATAGAAATGTTTACACAAAATTGGATGGGAGTCTAGACACCAACTGTGCTCCCACCCCTTTCTAGATATAAAAGCCTACTCTATGAAAGATATAGCTACCGCTCTTAACATTATTTGAGTGGCTAATAGCAATGGACTTAATGCGTGAAAGCGTGTCCAAAGCCTCTGCATCTAATTCTCCAAAGCAAGAAAAGGAGGAAACTTGTAACCGTCTCCTCACATTTAGATGTGTACTTCCTCTTTTTTCTCCACAGCATACGTGAGGCACGAGGCCATGAAGAAGCCTAAATACCGACAAGCGGGAGATCCATCACATCCAAACATGCATCTTTACCTTGGACCCAGTTGAATAATAGCGGAGTGGGACGAAGCTCCTTCCCATCCACCGAAAAGAACCCCATTTGAGCCTCCTTACGCACTAAGATCCCAACTTTGGAACATATATCCACAAGGATGTCACGCACCAGGTTATGCCTGAACTTCACGCCTACATCACTGGAGCAGTGGACTGCGTGATCTCCCCATTTATCCATGCGATGTACATTACAGCTCGGGCACAGGCTACCGTCGGAGAACAAAGGTATAGTGAGCCTATAACATAACACCGAACGGAATTGGCGATGATTCATCTTCTGTCCCAACCCATCAATGGGTATTGTGTACAGGAAATCTTGTGCATGTGGGGCGCGAATGCTTCTGAGAACAGCCACTTGTCTTGGACTTAGCGAATACTTGGAGACAAGGTCTTTCTCAATGGCACCAAAGTAACACTTTGCCAAAGTTTTCATCATATTGGGGCAGAAGCGTCATCGGTGGCAGAGATCATGTCTATGTTGCAAGCACTGTTATTATTATTATTATTATTATTATTATTATTATTATTATTATTATTATTATTATTATTATTATTATTATTATTATTATTATTATTATTATTATTTATTTATTTATTTTTTTTTATAAAAACATCACTTTCATTAGAAACAAAACAGGTGGATTACAAGAAATTAGTGGGGATGAAACAATCTAGGCTCCACCTTTAACAATAGCAAAACTAATCCTCTTTTGAAGATATGAAGCGGTCAATGTCTTGAGTTATAGAGAACTTAGGATTAAGCTTAAGTAAGGTCAGCCCCGACCTCAAGTTCTCCTAAGGAGGAAAATGAGAAAGGGGTGAAACCATATCCAATGTCTGTACATTTGGCTCCGTATTTGATGCGCTACGTTTTTGCTTGTCGATCAACATGACACGGCACAAAATCCATCATACCAGTTTGTGTGAGGGGACAACCCGTCAAATCGACACATCGTCTGCCTCCATCCCAAGAATAGAGCAAGATATCTGGCGGCGTAAGACTTGCTCCCTTTCTCCACCCAATCCGATGTCAACCTCTTTCTGGTGAGACCCCGGTCGAGAAAAGATATCAATCAAAGTGTCACGCTATATGTTGTGCCGATGTTTAATACCAATAGTGCGGCACATGATACAGCATGGTCCCGTAAATGTCCCTGTGAAAACCTTGGAGCAAGTGAACACGGCATCACGAACGAGAAGAGGGAGCCTAGCCGATAACATAGTACACATCATGTAAGTTGCGGCATTCATAGTGTGTGTCTAGCGGATAAGCGAGAAAGTGGATTGATAGCTCTTTGGTGAGCGTCTTGAATATAAATCGCCAATTTTCTTCATGAGTTTGGGGCGGCAATTTCACAAGAGCTACCCAAAGGTCGGTCTCCATTTTCTCGTTAAAACATGGGGGCATCATCAAAGGAAGATGATAGCAAATACGGGACAGTACGAAGAAGTTGATCGTAGGGTCGGCGGTGGAATCTAGAAGCAAGGAAGGCATAGTTCAAAACATCGCCCGGCGGCATAAGCGCCAAGCCCCCAAATTCAAAGGGAAGAGTGGCGGTCTCCATTGCCAATTTCCAAACCGGGCCTAGAGGCGGTGACAATTCACTCGGAAGAGGCGAAGTGCTTCATCGAATGAAATCTGAGCACGTTCAAAGACACGGGGGAACATGTGCGCAGAAATCTGACGGAAATGAAACCCGGCACAGAAGAAGCAACAACTCACATTGGGGATCATTAAGCTTAGCAACAGCGTCCATAAGTTCAATGTTTTTAGAAACTTCGTTTCAAACAAGCTTACTACTAAACTCAAGATCTACACCAGCAGGCCCACCCAACAATTTTATACATGCGAGGGCCGGGGCAATATTAGGAGGAAAACACCTTGTGCGCTTCTTGGATCTTCCCTTGGCCAAAAACCTCAGTTTATCGGCGTTGAGGTGCAAACCGTAGCGAGGTCCATCCATCATAATGAGCTCCAAGGCCTTCCCAACAAATAGAGTATCTCCAATGATCGTACCATCATCTAGGTACCAAGCTTGAAAGGGGAGAGAAAAGTGTGATCTTGCGAGCCAAAGGATGTAGCACCAACGCAAAGGGAGGGTCAAGAGGATCACCTTGTTGCACGGTGTGACCATAAACTGTGTTCCCATAGTATAATCGGTTTGGAGGTAGCGAATTCAACCCAACGTGATATGGCGGGACAATGGGCGAACCTCTTGTAACATAACCTCATGGTCCACCCAGTTGAAGGCGTTTTTGAAATCCACCAACAACATCGAAAGACCCACATCACCTCCGGTCTTCAACAAGCGATTCACGGCATGGAGAATGGCTTCCCTCCTCGAGAAACCCCAAATCCAGCTGCAGATCATTCAAGTACCCATCTAAAGAGTGGCCAATCATAGAAGCTCCCACCTTGGAGACTAAAAGCCTCCAGACAGTCCCCACGCAATGGGGCGGATACCACCACCGGCTTGATCAGCGGCATGAGAGGACGGCAATATACTGCCAAAGCCTTAGGACACTTACCATCAAGAAAAAGATCTACCACCTGGGTGATGGAATTGATTAACTCATCAAATATAGCCACAGCAGCGCCGCTAAAGCAATCCAAAAGGTGTTGGGCACGTAAACCATCTCGGTCACAAGATGTCCCACGGGGGAAGCTCTTAATCATATCAAGAACCACAGCAGGAGATGCAATGAGGTTATGATGATCAATAGGTATATCAGGCAGTGAAGGAGCAGACTTGAAGGGATGCTTAGCCTTTAGGTCCTCAAGGGTAGTATCATTGTAAGGGGCGACACCTGAAGAAGAAAGAACTCTGACAGTAGCAGTATAATGACCATCACAAATCTTCCTCCTACATTGCTTGACATTGCGCTCACCCAATTCCAGGTTTTCCTCCTCAATATTAGACCAAGTAGGGAAGGGTTCAGCTAAAACCTCTCTAACAAGCTGCAAACTACCACCAGGCGTACCCCAAGACCGAATGGCATTAGCGATACGATATTCTTCTTGTGGCGGCTTAGTAGCAGACCTACACTCCATGTTACTCCTCGGGCAAAACGTTTTAAGGAGACAAAGAGGCAATGCTAACAGGCTAACCCAACAAGAAATGTCTTCAGGTGTGCAGATCACCTTATCAAGAGCTCCTTTCAAAACACGAGAGAATCCCAAACGGCACTTTGGAGGGATGGATTTGATAGTGTGCAACCCTTTAGCGAGCAAAGTGTCCAGTAAGTGTAAATCAAAATTAGAGTGCTCCTCCAAAACCAAATCTTCAACGCAAGCGAGCTGAATAGAAGGGGGAACTTGGGGCTTAGCGAGGTCAAATAACACAAATCTAACAACACCATCACCACAATCGGGGGGTGGCACAAAATCAGATCCATGCCGACATTTTGAGCGAAGAGTATGCGTCTTAAAGCAAACCCCACACAACCAAAAGGAATTACAAGAAATTGGTGGGAAGCCGAGACACTAGTTGGGCTCCCACTCCTTTCTGAATACAAAAGCTAAGTCTGTGAAAATTAAAAGCCCCACTCTTGGCACTATTCGAGTGGCTAATAGCAACAGTCTTGATACGTGAAAGTGTATCCCAGGCTTCAGTGTCAAGCTCCCCAAATGTAGAAAAAGCAAACGGAATGAACTTGTAGCCATGTTCTTCACATTTGGACACATATTTCTTTTTCTTCTTCTCCACAGCGTTATGTAAAGCTACCCCTGGCGCCCACAAATTAGCATCAATACCCGCGAAAGGGGATATCCCTGTCACATCCAAGCACGCGTCCTTGCCTTGGATCCAGTTAAATAATAATAAGTCTGCCGGACGTAATTCTTTCCCATCCCTCGAAAGAAACCCCATTAGGGCCTCCTTTTTCACCATAATCCCAACCTTGGAACATATGTCGACAAGAATATCACGCACCAGGTTATGTCTAAATTTCACCCCCACTTCACTGGAATAGTGAACTGCATGATCCCCCCATTGGTCCATACGATGCTTGCAGCTCGGACAAGGGCTACCTTCAGAAAACATAAGTATGGTAAGCCTATAACATAGTACCGACCGGAATTGGCGGTTGTTCATCCTTTGGCCTAACCCATCAATAGGTATGGTGAACAGGAAATCTTGTGCATGTGGAGCCCGGGTACAGCTGAGGATAGCCACTTGACTTGGACTTAACGAATACTTTGAAACAAGATCTTTCTCGATGACACCGAAATAACACTTTGCCATGGTTTTCATCATATGGGGGGCAGGAGCGTCAGAGGCTACAGAGAACGTGTCTTTGTTACAAGCACTGCTAAAAATATCGAGGGCATGCTAAAACGAAGGGCCATGAGAGTTAATGCCCGTTTTTACCAAAATCCGGTCCTGCAAATCGCAAGTTTGCAAGCGAGAGGCGAGGAAAGCATATTGGATGATGTCACTCGCCGCATGGATGCCCAACCCACCCATCTTGATTGGGAGGGTGTCAAGCTTCCACTGCCAGTCACCAAATCCTGGCCCGGAAGCTGTAATAATCTTCTCCAAGGAAGCACGTACCATCTTATCAAACCGGACTTGGGCCTCTCGTACGTACAACGGGGAACATGTCCTCAAAGCGTAAGATAATTTCGCAACCCCGGCACAATTACGGAGAAGAAGGAGCTCACCTTGGGGGTCATTAAGTTTAAGAATAGCTTCCATTTGCACGATAGTTTTAGAGACCCTTTCCAAAGCCAGCTCCTGACAAAAGCTTTCATCCAAGCTAATGGAACCACCAAGAAGTTTGACACCATCAGCTGGACAAGAGATATTTAAAGGAAAAACACCTTCCACCCTGCTTCTGGGGTCCTCCATGGGCCAGAAGAGTTCAGTCTTATTGACATTCAAAAACAAGCCCCAAGTGGGGCCATTCGTCAAAATAATGTCGAGCGCCTTGGCAACCATAAGAGTATCTCCAATAATAGTACCATCGTCAAGACACCAAGCCTGGAGAGTGAGCTCACAAGACCTATTAATAGCATGGATTAGGGGGTGTAAAACGAGGGCGAAAAACAAAGGACCTAGCGGATCCCCTTGTTGCACCCCTTGACAGGACCAAAGGATAGAATCCTCGTAATAAAGTCTAGCAGGCCTGGTGTAGCAAAACTCAACCCAAGGAGCAATAGAAGGGCATCTCAGCCTGGACTCCTGGAGAAGGACACTCCTATCAACCAGATTGAAAGCGTTCTGAAAATCAACCAGCAACATGGAAAGCCCAACATTGTGACCCTTAGCCTCAATAAGTCGATTCACCGAATGAAGAACAACCTCACAACCACCCAGAACGCCGACCCCAAATTAAAAGTCCTGTAAGTAGGTATTCATAGAGTTGCCAATTGACGAGGAGGCAACCTTCGACACGAGCCTACGCCAAACCGTGCCTACAGCAATAGGGCGTATTGATATGTGCTTAAACACATATCTTTTCATTATCAAAACTGACCCAAAACAACCAAGGAAAAGCCGTTTATTGCTAATATTTGTGGTTTTCTTGAGTTTGTGCTTGTGCAGTATGGATATGCAAAAACACACAAAAAAGATCCAAATCAGATGTAAATCCGAGCACGAGAGATCAAGAGAGTTTTAGCTGAGCTGGAAGGTCAAGATTGTGCAATTATGAAGATTTTATTCTCTAAAGATGATTTTTGAAGTTTCAGCAAAGTTTGAAGAAAAGTCAAGTATAGTCCCTACACTTTGAGCTTTTGACAGAATTGATCCCTCAAAGTTTCAGATTTTACAAAAGTCACCCTTGGATTATTTGAGCTTAACAAGATTGGTCCTTGAGAGAGATTTTCAGAAAGTACATGATTGGTCCCTGAAGTTTCAATCTATACATCTTTGGTCCTTTAAAGTTAAATTTGGGTTTATCTTAAATCCTAAAGTCCAAGACCAACCCAACATATAAAACCTTCGGCCCAAATAATGACCGAGCCCAAACATAAACCAAAGCTATACCCGGTTGGTTACTACAACCTGAATAAACCACTTATTACCCGATATTATTACCCAGGTCAACGCCCGTTCCCCTGGTCAAATCTCCAAAATATAATAAAAAACCCAGCGCGCCAAACCTTTTTCCCATTTACCCCCAAACCTGGTAAAAGATGAACCCTAAATTACTCCCGCGTGTAAATCAATCAAAATTAACCACAATTAAGGGTACATTCGTACTTTCCCCTGACATTCTCTGACATATGGACTGACAACTCACCTATCCGTGTGCTATAAGCCACATGTCGCTCTCCTATTGGTCGAGACATGTCATCAGATTCAATCCAAGGGTGGATAACAAGAGATGAAGCGGTTATTATGATCCAAGGGTGCAAATGAGCTCAAAGAAGCACAAGTTGGATGAATTCGAGAAGCTTCTTAAGCTCAAGCTCAACTATATATAGGACTCATTCTCATTCACAATTGTATCTGAGTTTCTCATTTTTATTTTTCTTCTCTCTAGTTTAGTAGTAATCAGTAGTAGTTTTTCAATTTAAATGTTTTAAATCTCTGTAATTCGATATGTACTCAAATTTCCTTTATCAATATAATTTAGTATTTCATTTTCAAGTGTTTGTTTATGTTTTCTATGATCAAAATATGTTTATATCTTAATTTAGAGCTTATTTTAGTTTTAAAAACTGTTTTTTAGCTTATCCTCTTCAAAATCTCAAAAATACAAAAAACGAAGAAAAGAAAATAATTGAAAAATAAAAAATTACTTTAGATCTGTGTTATGGATTGATCACCACTGATATATTGTTTCATATGTTCATTTAAGCTTTTAGTAGCTTATTGTGAGCTTATACTTGTTTCATACTCAAAACACAACAATTCAGTTTACTAGGCAGTTGCTACAGTAGCTTTTCATGATCTGTTGGATTGGGTACTGGTATGGGATGATGCGAGGTGTTATTGGGTTGAATACTGAGCTGGAATTGGATTAGGATTAGGGGTTTGTTAGGCTAGTGTTTCTTGTTTCATCAGTTTGGCAAGCCAAAGTGGCTATGGTACTTGTAAGTCTCAATTCTGTTTTATTGTTGAATTTGTTGTTTAAATCTGCTATTTAGTGATTATTAGTATTGCTTGATCTGAGTTTGATGTTTGTTTAGTTTCATCTAGTCATATTTAGCTATTCAGTTCTCATATCAGTAGTATAAGCAGTGTTTGGATTTAGTCATAAAATTGTGATAGAGTATAGCAGTGTAGTTAATAGTAATTGATTCATACTTAAGTTGATATTTGATAGTCATTTGAGGACTTTTGTCATAGCAGTATTCTTCACAAAGTCAAAATCAATTGGAAATTGATCTATAATCTGTCACTGTTAGAATCATTAGGTATAGGTAGTTGCAAAGTGGTTCAAACAAGTAGATTAGCATTTTGTAATCATCATTAGTCTTAGAACATCAAATTCAGTTAACTACATTGGATCAAATCTCAATAAAAGTCAAACAAAGAATTGTTTTCTAAAGTCAAATTGTATGACTGAACAGTTAGTTTTTTCAGGATCTTGCAGCAGGTGTATTGAACTTTATTTCAAAGAGTTATGGTCTGGAGTTTGGTTTAAGAGTAGTCAGCTAGGTGGTCTATAAGGCCTAATATCTGTTTTGGCTCTAGCTCTTTGTAAGCCTGTGCACTAGCTCAAACCAAGGGGGTGTTTCACTGTTTTGCTACTTTAGGCAGTTTGCTTAAATCTTTGTTCTGAGCTTATAGCTTGTTAGGAGTAGATATATCGGTTGCAATTAGTTCATTTTAGGATAAATTTAGCTTTGCTCACTGTTGGGTTGCCTATTTAGCTTATTTGCTTATTTTCCTAGCTTATTTCATTATCAGTTGCACTATAGCTTTTATATTCTACACATAACCTGTTGATTTCTCATTTTTCATAGTTTCATATTATAATTTTAGAATTTTCCTGAAATTTCATAATATTTAGACCTGTTTGGTATATTTCTTAAATAAAAATAGTTTTTAATCATTTTTAATTACCTTTAATTGCAAATAATTGAGAAAAAGTTCCAAAAAATAATTTTTCAATTTTAATAGATTAAGATAAATATAAAAAGCATAAAAAAGATTTTTCCATATTTTTCTCCTTTTATTTGGTATTTTTAACAATTTAAATTAGATTTAAATAGTTTTTAAATTCATAGAAAATAGAAAATTAATTGAAAATTACAAAAATAGTTTGATAAGTCTTTATAATTATTTAGATTTTTGAAAAGTGATTCCATATTTTCCTTCTTTTCCATATTTTAGTTATTTAGTTTTATTCTAAAGATAAAAATAGTTTTAATTTGAATAAATTCTAGCAAATTCTAAAAATTAGTTGTAATTCATATTTAGTTTCTAATATCATTTTTAGAGTAAAAATAATTTTAGGGTATTTTTAGGAGTTAGATTAGTCGTACTTGCTTTTTATTCGCGTTTCGTTTAAACCCGTATTTGCGTTTAGTGTAGATGCGTGTTTGCATAATTCTTAGGTTTTCCGTAGATTATTACTATATGCTTTCATTATCCCGTAGTTTAGATAATATCCTTTATGCCCTTCTCTTATTCAAATCCCGATAATCGGACGGAGGTGGAAATCCATTCAACCCTCGTTCGGAACGATCTCGGTGCTCAAACCTAACACGTTTGAGTTACCCATATACTACACAACTTCTTATTATTGATTTGTAATCGGAATCACGTATGCCTCCACCTGGCTTAACCAACGGAGTTAAGGGGGCACTAGCAATAAATTCCCCTAATACCGCAGGGCACTTTTCGTCAAGAAACAGGTTGACAACCCCCGTGATGGAACTTAGCAAGTCATCGGCAATGGCGGACGCAGCCCCTCCCAAAATATCCATTAAATGTTGTGCTCTAAGCCCATCTCGACCACATGATGTTCCTTTTGGGAAACTGCGTATCCTATTTGTTAGCCTTAATAGTTTTTATTAGAAGTGATGGTCATTCACATTTAGGAACTTTGTAACGTGTGTTAGATATCGTGCTAGAATAGTCAAAGGGCTCATGGATTGGGCTAAGCTAAATGGTTATACGTTTAGTTAAGTTAGCCTTGTATAAGTTCATGTAACCCAATCCATGTCCAAGCCCATCTCACGGCCCATGGCCAAGCCTTAGGGCATCATCTCTCTTACTATAAATACCCCTCAAGTATGTCATTTGAGGGGTGTGCTTGAAAGTGTGTGTGTGTGTTTTTCCTTTGAAATAAAACATCTATTGTTTTCATCTTTCTCTCACAACATACACGGTTTTATAAACATCAAGTCACCATCTTTCTCATCTTTATTTCTTTGGTTTCACGCATAGGTTGTTTGTGTGTTAACGTGTTCTAAGCAAAACGTGGGGTTTTGTGATAAGGTTGATAATAGTAAGGTCCTACAATTGGTATCTATCGCCTAACAATGGTTTAGGAGTGTTGGTGTTGTTTGAAGGGTTACGCGGAAGTTTAATAGTTTACGAGTAGGATATTTGTCACGCTTAAAGCTTTAATTTTTGCACTTAAAAATTCAAGATTCTTGTGGTTTAAGGTTTATTTGGTGCTAAAGTTTCAGTTTTTTGCAAAAAGTTCGAAGCTTTACGTGTTTTTCTTCATTTTTGAACTCGTATTTGGTTCGTTAGTCATTTCTACTCGTAACTTTTCTAAACACTTTGGGTGTAAAAGGTCAAAAGATTTGTGTTATTGGAGTGTTTTTAAGGCTGTTTGTGCAAGCGAAACTGTTTGAATCGTTGGAAATTTTTTACGCGTAAGTCAAAACCCTAGTTTTACGCGTAAGAAAGTCAAAACCCTATTCCTACGCATAACTTCCTTCGCATAACTTTTTGGCTAAGAATCTTCGAGCTATAACGGTTACTCAGTGCTTCCCTCACTTGGATAAGTGTGTGGAACACCTCGACTTGTGGATATCCCTTACGCTGTGACAGTGTAAAGGATTTTGGTTTTAACCATAGTTTACTCATAAGCTAAAAGCTTACGAGTAACTCTACGCATAACTTCACAATTACGCGTAAGGTTTACGAGTAACTTTTTGTCTACGCATAAGCTTAAGGTTACGTGTTAAATACTGTTTACGCATAAGGATTCCTACGCCTAAGCTGATTACGCATAAGATCCTACGTATAAGCACAATCTCTACGCCTAAGCCTCATCTACTCATAACTTCTGTTTCTACGCCTAAGCTCTTTCAATTTTTGGCGGGAAAACTTGAGTAAAATTTAAATTTTTGAGGAGACTAAACGTTCAATTTTTACGCGAAATTCAAATTTTGGTTTAACTGTGAAAATTTTGGTCAAAAATTCAAATTTTTGGGCCTAAATTCAAATTTTTTCGGTAAAATTTGGCGTCAAAATTGTCATAACTCAAAATTTTCATACGACCTTAGAATTGATTTTTATAGTGAATTTCAAATTTTGGGAGAAAATTTTTTTTTCGCCTAAGAACCAAGGTTACGAGTACGACTTTCAGAAAAACTTCAAACCGAGCTTAATCTTTATCAACCACAACTCCTTTATCGTTGAATCGATCCTACATCAACTTTATCATTCATACCTTCCTCAATGGCAACTCTGGCAGATCGTCTCAAAACTACTTTCTTTGATTCATTCTTCAATGACCTAAACATTAGTCCAACTACACCAAATAACAACAACCAATGGATTTCATCGTACAATCCGCAGTTTGCTCAACCAAGTATGCATATGGGTCAAGAATGACAAATGGTTGATGTTATTGGGAATCAGAATGGATTTGCTACGGGTATACAAAGGGAATCAGGCAATATGCGGGACAGTTTGATGGACATCAAGGGGTCAGATGTGAATCAGAATATGGGATATCAAAATGGAAATTTGTTTTATGACTTCGGTTCAACAAGCTACCTCTAACAATCACAACAAAGATTCAGGGTATTTTGATCCAGCATGCAGTGTCAAACGACTGACGAAGCTTGAAAGGATCCAGTACATGTTGATGTTAGCACATAAAGAAGAATCGGGAATTGAATTGACTGATGCAGAATACGCATTCATGAATCCAAGACGGGCAGATAAAGCAAAAAATACTGCAACCTCCAGTCATAGAATCAATCACGCCGACACAACATCAAGTGGTACTTTTGATACACCTCCAGTCTATGAAACAGATCCACTCAATGAGGTACCAAATTATAGTAATGTTTCTAGTCAGTTTACTCATGATGAACAGCATTCTGTGACATCAGCACCTTATATGATACATACCTGGACAATCCGAGTTGTAGCAATACGAAATCTGAAACTCCAGATGTGGATCCTAATGGAGGCTATGTGGCACAAAATACTGAGACTGACGAGGAAACCCGTGCTTATTTTGAAAAATTAATTAATAATTGTGGTATTGAAATCGAGAAAGTTAGTAAGGTCAATCGCGAAGTTAAGGCCGCGAATGTTAAATTGACCACTGAGCTTGAGAATTACAAAGAGAACGCCAGAGCCTATGAATTTCATACAAACAAAATATCAGAATTATAAATTGGTTATCGAGATTCTGTTTTAAGAGAAAAACAATTGCAAATCAAGTATGATACACTTGATGTGAATCTGAACTTGAAAATAAAATCTTTAAACAAGGAAATTTCTGATCTAAACAACCAACTTTCTAATCAAAAAGCAATGTTTTCTGATCTTGAAAAAGAGACGAAGAAGTTGATAACTGATTTTTCAAAACGATAAGATTCTCTTCTTGATGAAATTCTTGATAAAAATGAGAAAATCAAATCTTTGGACAATTTGCTTCTTACAACGGGTCATTCAGATAAAACAAAAAAATTCTTTCTAACCAAGTAAATCAGCGTTTTCATACTTCACATAAAATGGCACTTGGTAACGACCCTTCTTCGTTCCTCAAGAAAGCTCAGAAAGAACGGAATGTGTTGAACAATGGAAAACCTTTACATGAACCCATTATTGTTCGTGATTCTCTTGAAACGTTAGAACTATCTAAGGAGAGCAGAGAAAGAATGAAACAAAAAGGTCCGGAAATCAAACCTATTGACTATAACAAATGGAACAAACTTTCTGGAATTACTTTTGTTAATCAAAAAGAAAAGTCAAAGTTTTCCATCACACAAAGTGTTTCAAACAAAGAGTCAACACCTGTTTCAAAACCAGTTTCAAAACCAGTTGCAACTCCTGTAGTTGTCTCAAAATCCTTTTCGAAAATCGAACAAATGTCTTCAAACAATCCTTTTAACACAAGTGATGCAAGAAGCATTTTAGATGACGTTAAAACTAGAATTGGGTATCTTCAAGAGACTGTCAAATCTAAAACCAATATTACTACTAACATCTGGTTTACTCGTCATGATGACGAAACGAAAAAGTTTTTTGAAACTCAAATTGAACCTCCGTTAACTGGCATCAGTGCGAGGGTAATTCATTTCGAACAAGCGTTTTTGAAAGAAACATCTGACTTTGTCAAGGACCATAAATCCCTGGTAAAGCAAGCTAATGAAAGTGTTGAACACATCAAAGTTTTGGAAACTTTAAATGACTCTCTCTTCTAAGATGTTCTGACTACTGATATTATGTCCATTATTTTGCAAACATATTCTGTTGAAGATCATGAAAGACTCCAGTCTGAGACCTCCGCAATTGTTTCAAAATATGAAAAAGCTCTTGAAAAACTTGAAAAAGAAAACGTGTCCTATTTTAAACAACTTGATCGAAAATCTGAGGAATGCAAGTATGACAAACTGTCGTATGAGCGTGCCTACAAGGACATGCAAGAGCAAAATGATCTTTTGAGAGTTCAGCTGGAAAGTCTAAAAGGAAAGGCTGTGGATACTAAGTTTGCAAAACCATTGACTGAGGAGAAAACAAATGTTCCCAAACCGGTTTTTAAACCAAAAATGTCTATTTCTAAGTTTGCTCCAAAAGTCAATGAGAAAAATGATTTGTCAAAAACAATCACTCCACAGTCCCTGCCTATTAAAAATAGAATTATCAAAGGTTTTGAAAAAGAAAAAGCAGTTGCTGAAACACCAAAAGTTATTTCACCTGGCATTTCTAGGAATAGTACATGGAATGTGACCAAAAATCCAGTTAAAGAATCTATCAGTTCTAACGACATGGTCAATAATCACTATCTAGAAGAAGCTAGGAAAAAGGCACAGACTCGAAAAGACGGAATTCTAGGTGCAACATCTAGGGTGATGAATTCTACGAGATTTCAAGGCACTGCTAGTAGTAGTAAACCATTACCTAGGAACACTCTACAAAAGACTAGGGATTGGCTTGCATCTAAGAGTAGTTGCGCAAAAGAAAATGCTATGCCCTTAGAAAACAACACTAGGAATTCTAAGTCTTTTTCGAACAAGAATCAATTTTCAAAAGACTGTAGTGACAAAGTTAAAGCTGCTGTTTTAAACAAGAATATTGAATTTGTCTGTACTACATGTAAAAAATGTGTCTTTTCAGCTAATCATGATGCATGTGTCTCACAATATCTCAAGAAAGATAATTCTCGTGCCAAGGCACAATCCACTAAGACACCAAATAGAAACAAACCCGTTGACAAGATGAACATCAAAAGGAAACCTAATAGGTGGATCTCTTCAGGACGTAGATTTTCCAAAAATGAGTCTTCCGCTAAATCTGATAAGAAAACAACTCCTAGATCTTACCTTAGGTGGATTCCCACGGGAAAAGTCTTCAAAACAATAGGTCTTAGGTGGATTCCCACTGGAAAGATTTTTGATACTTGCACCGACACAGATAATAGTGCCAATCATCAGGATAAGGAAGTAGAAACCACTACAACCGTTGATAGTGATCACCCTCACCGTGAGGAATCTTGTACTTCTAACACTGTTATTTGTGAAAACTCTTCTTCTTTGGTTGCAGGTGAATCAAATATCTCTGAACCCAGCTCATCAGAGGGTTCTAATTCTGTAAACTCTTATTCTTCATTCTCTCTATTTTCTATCTTTGATTTTCCATTTCTTTTATAAAACCAACAAAAAACAAAATACAAATATATAAAACTTTCAAAAAAAATACAAAAACATTATAAAATAAAAAATCCAAAATATATTCTTCTCACGACATGTCTCTCGTATAATCGATATTCTGTACGTTTCTAGAAATGTCATTCAACAATGATATGGGTATGTACAGATGCTTGAGCGAGAGTTATTTTTTATGTTTTCTAAAACATGTCGTTTCTCAAAATTTCTTCAATAATGGCTTTCGTATACTTCAGTACGAAACCCGGACCATAATGATGACTTTTGATTATTTTTCAAATCAAAACTCGTGCTTTTATAGAAAAACTCAAGTGTACGCTTCAGTGCACTTCATTTAAAAATGGTGAGAAATCATCATCATCTTGAGCACCTTTTCAAGATTGTTCAAAAAGATTTTCAAAATCTTTCAAAATATTTTGTGCTCAAGATAACTCCCTCTAAAACCCTTTAATTGATTATGCTTTATTAAAGGGGGAGTATAAATCTAAAATGTTCCAAATTCATGCTTAAATAAAATCCGTTGTCTCCCAAAAGATTCTAAAATGTTGTTTAATCCGTTGATATAAAAATATCACGAATATGCTATTTTTGAGGGGGAGGAGACGTGATTAAAATGTGATCTAAAAGTTTTAATGATCGTTGTTTGAATCTCAAAATGAGCTCGACTCAGACGGAACCAATGAATTGACGGGAATCTAAGTCAGTAAATGTACCATCTCGAGAAACTTGTGATAGATATGCACCTTCATGGGTCTAACCTCCTTTTCAAGGAGTGTTTACAACTTCAAGTTAGTTATTAGAGCTAGTTGTCACCTAAAAACTGACAATGGAACTCTTTAACTAGGCAACATAACCGTGTCTCTTGGGGAATTGTCTATCATGAGCCGATCAATTCAACAAGTGCAAACTCTACCCTCTATGTGCAGATTTCTGTCAAAACTTATAAGCACATGTGAAGGGGGAGTGTTTCTGAAAATATAAAACTCGCGGAGTGTCTCAAACATGTTTTCTATCATAAACACTCTGTGAGATTTTCTAGAAAAATGGTTTTATGGCAACATGGGACAGTCATGGAGTTATAAGGTGACTAAGGATAGGAAACTCGTCCTATGATCCGCCAGAGCCGGAGGGATCTACCGAAGGACATCACCAATAGTTTAGTATTAGAAGTCCTAAGGTATGATTGAAAAAAAAAAGAGTAATGTGAGAAAGGAGAAAGAAGGGGTTGAAGAATTAAAAAGAAAAGTAAAAGAAAGGGTGAAAAGAAATAGCCCTCCATATTCAACCTTAGGGCAGAAACTGGGTTCAATACATATGCTACTGGTTGTCACTAGATGACACTGGTATTGAAGACAAAGACGTCATGGACCCAGTGACGCACTGCACTAAACCTTCTAGCCACTCAATTCCTCTTAAAAGGTATTTGTTTCATTCTCACTGGGAACCTTACATAATCTATCGACTTTCTCTTAGAGATTGTTGATATTGAAGAAGGAGACCCTCTCCCTAGTCTCCGCTCAGGAAAACCAAAATGCACTAATTGAGTCTAGAGCTACGAGATTCATCAAATGATCTCATAGGAACACATGACATTTCATCTCTTGTTGTTCATCTATAAGGACACAAGTGATATACTCTAGAGTCCTACGCTGATCTTAGCAATCTGCCAAAACATTTATGAGAGGTTTCACAATTGTGATTCTTCAGTGATTGAATGGAAACTCCTGCCAGGGTCAACATCAAGCAGCCCTGACAGCAGGTCACTTCGGTAACTCCCCGTGGATTACGCTTAGTGTGTCTCAAACGGTCTACAGTCGTGGGGTGATGCTTCGGTGTACCTCAGCGACTCATCTGAACTGTAGGTGTATTTCGGTACATCGCGTTATCTCACTTGTGGGACTCTAGTTCAGGAACGGCCCTTGTGAGAATTAGAGATGTGTTTTCACACTATGCTGTTAACACACTCGAAATTCAAACTTGTAAGTGCCGGAACCCGCTTTTTACTAACCTATTTTTATGTTTTCTTCTTATGGAAGCTCCGGAGCGGATTGATCGTGCAGACTCGCCACATGCTCATACCAACAACACATGAAAGTTCTCATCATAATCAAAGGCTACACAAAGTTAAAGATGATTCTTCGTCAATGTCAAAGAATCTACAAAGTTTAAAGACTAGAGAACTTCATCTTATCGGAACTTCAAAGTCAAATAGAAGTGTGAGCATGGTGGAGAATGACGTGGAGACACGTAACCAATGAAGTTGACAACGGCAGACAACCACATTATCTGATCACAAAGCATGAAGGAACAAAGATTCAAGACTATTCTATATCTACACGCAAAGTTCAAGCTCAAGGAAAGTAAAGATCCTATCAAGTGAAGCATCATTTGAATGACCACCCCTTAGGGGGAGATTGTTAGCGTTAATAGTTTTTATTAGAAGTGATGGTCATTCACATTTAGGAACTTTGTAACGTGTGTTAGATATCGTGGTAGAATAGTCAAAGGGCTCATGGATTGGGCTAAGCTAAATGGTTAGACGTTTAGTTAAGTTAGCCTTGTATAAGTTCATGTAACCCAATCCATGTCCAAGCCCATCTCACGGCCCATGGCCAAGCCTTAGGGCATCATCTCTCTTACTATAAATACCCCTCAAGTATGTCATTTGAGGGGTGTGCTTGAAAGTGTGTGTGTGTGTGTGTGTATTTTCTCTCTCAAGGAATATACAACTTATTGTGTTTATCTTTATCCTCTCACATACACGGTTTTGTATAAACATCAAGTCACCATCTTTCTTATCTTTTCTTCTACGCATAACGTTGGTATTTGTTACGTGTTCATCTTGTGAAAGGTTTGTTACGCGTAAGGTTGGTGTAAAAGTAAGGTCCTACACTATTCAACACCAAATCCTTATCCACAATAATTGCATCTTCACCCAGGGGATCCAATGACAAAATTGGTGGTGGGCCACGGGGATGTTTGGCCTCCAGCTCATGCAGGGTGTCCGATGTAGAGGGGGCGACACCAGAGGACGTAAGCACCTTAATGGCAGCGGTGAAGTGACCGTCCCCCATTTTACGCTTACATTGAACCAGGTTAGCTGCATCAAGATCTTTATTTTTCGCCATTCCACCGAGGGATGAAGTGACCCCGGATAAACGTTCCGTTACCAACGCAAACCTGTCTGCAAGATATTTCCACCGGAGAATAGCCCGCGAGATACATTCAAATTGGCACCGTTCTCGCTCTCCCGAACGTCGTTGTGTTCTGTTGGCTGGTACAAAGGTGGTCAAAACACAACATGGCAAGATGAGGAGTTGCACCCATACCGATAAATCCCTCGGGCACGCAAGGACCTTATCCAGTGCATTACGAAAAATCTTGGCAAACCCGAGCCGTAGCCTAGGGGGGATGCATTTAATCGTACGTAACTTCTTCAAGAACACCCAGCCTAGTAAGTTGATATAAAAAACTGACCCACTCTCAAGCGAAATAACCCCAGGATCGACCTCCTCACCAATACCACCATCAGTGATAGATGATGCAACGATATCACCATTCACTGCAACTAATACTGGCGTGGGAGGTGCGTTGATGCCATAAATCGCAACGTCATGAAAACTAGGTGCTAAGACCACTCCCCCGTCGGCATGCTTACAATTTTTACTAAAGGTGTGGGTGCAAAAACACATCCCGCACAGCCAAACTCCCGCCGCATGAAGTGCCTGGTCAAGCGCGGAGAATAAGGAAAAATCCTTCGTAACCCGATCCTTGTATGAAGCTTTAAGAACATCCGTTTTAAAATGGCGCGTATTCAAATGGTGAATAAAATATTTCTTAGTTAGCCCTTTACCATTTCCCCCACTACAACCTTCGCAACGTTGTAGCGGACAGGAGATTCTAAATGCCTCGCGATTAGCTATAAATAGCTAACCAAAATTTGATTAAACCTTTTTTTTTTTTTTTTTTTCCAGCTCTCAAATAAAACAAACCCTCAAATTAAACAAACGAATGCAAGATAAAATACAAAATCACAAGATACTAGGGCCTACCACCCAACCAACCCACAAACTAATGGCAAAAAGGGACAAAGCACACCAAGTCGCTACCAAAGTAGTGCGGGCCCCACCAGAACAAAACAAGTAAGAAAACCATGTAGGATCATCAAACAGCTACACCAAAACATGGGGCAAGTCGCTACCAAAGTAGCTTCCTGAAAAGGCTATCAAACAAAGAGACATACACAAAATAATGGACAAGTCGCTACCAAAATAGGGCCATCAAGCAAACCGCTACCAAAAAGGACTATCAAGCAAAGTGACAAGCGCACTGCTCCAGGAGCCCAATACCAGACACCACCTCCTGTACCAAAGAGGAATACGGCAAGGCCACCACACCCACGAACACAGTAACTAGCAGGAAGATCACACGGCGATATATAGCTAAACCCTTCCAAACCGTACCCTGGAAATAATGAGAAAGAAAAAAAAAAAAAAAAAAGAGAAAAACACAAGAAAAGGAGAAGGGTAACTCACGCACACCCACAAACCATGGCGAGATCAAGATGATCTAGTGGAAGGTGATCAAGGAGATCAACTGGGGAGAGCCCCGAATCGCCCCGAATCCTTATATGAAGCTTTATTATTATTATTATTATTATTATTATTACTATTACTATTATTATTATTATTATTATTATTATTATTATTATTATTATTATTATTATTATTATTATTATTATTATTATTATTATTATTTATTTATTTTTTATTTTTTTAATATATCACTTATTATTATTATTATTATTATTATTATTATTTTTTTTTTTTTTTT
>OU343219.1:43522329-43542241 GCA_910596185.1 Chrysanthemum makinoi
GACTTGGGGAGTGGAGTAGGGCAAGGAAGGTGTCCTTGTAGCCGAACCACTATAAATCGGTTGTGTCATTTATATCCTTTACTTTACTTTATTTACTTGCATTATCATTAGATCTATACTTTCTCTTCATACATACGACTTCACATAATATCGAATCTAAAGTTTTTGAAACTAACTTAAAATTGGCAAAACTATTCAACCCCCCTTCTAGTTTTCCACAATTGGCATCAAGAGCTAAGTTTATAAAAGTTTTAAAGTAAACCGTATTTTAAAAACTTTTCGATCACTATGGGTTCTAAAAACTACAAGGAAGGGTAATCTATGCAACGACCACCACTACTTGAAACTAATGGTTTTATATATTGGAAAAATAGATTCGAAACGTATGTGAAGTCTAAAGATATTGATCTTTGGTACATTATTGTTGAAGGTGATTTTGAGGCTACCTCAAAAGATGATAAAGGAAATTTAGTTAACATACCTCATGATAAACTAAACGATGACATGAAGAAAAAGCTTTCTTAAAATCGTGAAGCTAAAATTGTTTTATATAATGCTTTACCCAAAAAGGAATTCGAAAGAATTTATATGCTTAAAACCTCTAAAGAAATTATGAATTCTTTAGTTGTAACTCATCAAGGTAATCAACAAGTTAAAAATAATAAATTGATTTATTTATTCAACAACATGAACAATTTTCAATATCGGATGAGGAAACTATAGATCATTCTTTTGCTAATTTTAATACTATTATTACATCTTTACAAGCACTTGATTAATCTTCTTCTAGCCGTAACCATGTTAGGAGATATCTAAGGGCACTTCCATCCAAGTGGAGATCCAAGGTGACGGCAATCGAAGAGTCAAAAGATTTGACAATCCTCACCTTTGATGAACTCATAGGCAACTTAAAAGTCTATGAGCTTGTCCTTGCTAAAGATTCCGAAGCCTCAAAGGTGAAAGAGAAACACAAATCTCTTGCTCTTAAGGCCAAAAAGGCCTCAAGCGATGAAGAGAACTCCTCTTCAGATAGTGACGATGAGGAGTATGCCATGGCGGTAAGGGACTTTAAAAAGTTCTTTAGAAGGAAGGGAAGATACGTCAAACAACCGTATGACGACAAGAAAGGATTCCGGAAAAGCAAAGAGGACGAGAAGCCAAGGGATGATCGTGCTTGCTTTAAATGTGGGGACCCAAACCACTTTATTAGTAAGTGTCCCAAACGGGATGATCAAAAAGCATTCGTAAGCGGCTCATGGAGAATGAGCGAGGAGGAAGACGAAGAAATTTGTCTCATGGCAAATGACGAGGTATGTCACGAATACTATAGTAGCTCATCACTAGATGATGACTCATTACATAATGAATATGATAAACTTTGCAAAATTAGCTTAAAAGTAATTAACAAAAACAATTTTTTGAAAAATCAAAACCAACGTTTAGATAAGGAAGTCATAGAGTTAAAAGCAACATTGAAACGTCTAGAAAAGGGTAATATAGCAAGTGGCGAATGTGAACTTTGCGTTCAACTTAAAACACTAGTTGATCAACTAGATTCTAAGATTGCTAGAATAAGTACTAATACTTTAGATATGATACTAGATAGTGTTAAAAATGGAAACAACCAAAAAGGTTTAGGTATTCAGCAACTTAATGCGTCAACTAGTGAAAACAAAGAAACACAATTTGTTAAGGCACTAGAAAAAGAAGCCACTGTTGTGGCGGATCCCACGGATCCCACAAAAAGGGAACCGGCTAGTGTACAGCCAGGGATCCGTGGGTCCGCTGAAGCAAACTGTGGTAATAAAATAGCTTCTTTCTCTAGAACTGATTTTGTTATTGTTAATAAGAAGAAACCAACTTATATTACCACTAGACAACCACCCCCAAAATATAATCCTATTTTTGAAAGAAACAAAGCTCCATCTTTCTCAAAACCTAACACATCTAGGAGACCTAGTAATGTTTACCCGAGAAGTAACCATCAAATGGGATGGAACCCAAATATGCAAAATGGCTTTCCTTTTCAAAACTTTGCACCATGGAATGCATATTCACCTTATCCATACATGTCTAACATGAATGGAATGTTTAACACTAATGGACCCATGAACAAATGGGGACCAAAATTTTGAGTTAATTGTTTTCTTAGGTGTTCTTAAAGGTCGACCTAGATTCGGATGAATGGGTCAAGGATAGCGGGTGCACGAGGCACATGACCGGCAATAAAGATCTATTCTCCACATATGAATCCTTCAATGGAGGAAATGTGGTGTTTGGAAATAGCAAAAGTAAAATCATCGGTAAAGGTACGATTTCTAACAAATCTCTAACCATTAACGATGTGTGTCACGTAGAAAACCTAAACTTTAACCTCTTAAGTATAGGACAAATATGTGATAAAAAGTGCAATGTACTTTTTACCGAAACCGTTAGTAAGATATTAAAAAATGGCATAACCATAGGAATAGGAATTAGGAAACATGGAGTCTATGTCATTAAAATTGGTAATGAACCTAAAGACAAACTTTGTCTTACCTCTATGGATGATACTTCGACATTATGGCATCAAAGATTAGGTCATGCCAATATGCGACTTCTTCAATCGCTATCATCCAAAGATCTAGTAAGAGATCTACCTAAGTTAAAATATGAATGTCACTTCTGTGATGCTTGTAATGTAGGAAAACAAGTCCATTCTAGTCACAAAGCTAAAAACATGGTGCCTACAACTAAGTGTCTAGAATTACTGCACATGGATTTATTTGGTCCATCCCTATCCAAAGTTATGGAGGCAACTACTACACTTTGGTTATAGTGGATGATTACTCTAGGTACACATGGACTAAATTCTTAAAAAACAAAACGGAAACGTTTAATTATTTTGAAATATTAAGCAAGAAAATCCAAAGACAACTAGGAAGTCCTATAGTTTCTATTAGAACAGATCACGGTATGGAATTCGATAATGACGTGCAATTTGGAGCTTTTTGTGACGCTAATGGTATTACTCACAACTTCTCGGCTCCTCGCACTCCACAATCGAATGGGGTAGTTGAAAGAAAAAATAGAACCCTACAAGAAATGAGTCGCACCATGCTAAATGAGCAATCCATACCTCAAAAGTTTTGGTGCAATGTCGTTGATACTTCAACGTACATACTTAATCGAGTCTTAATTAGACCAATTTTAGGTAAAACTCCATATGAGTTACTTCGAGGAAAAAAGCCTACGTTAGATCACTTTAGAGTCTTTGGTAGCAAATGTTTTCTTCTTAACACTAAAGATTACCTTACAAAATTTGATCCTAAATCAACCATAGGTATCTTTCTAGGTTACTCTCCTAATAGCAAAGCTTACGTCATATTAAATAAAGAAACAATGAAGGTAGAAGAGTCATTAAATGTAAAATTTGATGAAAGTCCACCCAAACCCTCTCCACCTCTTGTCGATGACGAGATTGTTGAATGTGAAGCTATTGTAATAAAGAAAAAGATAAATGAAGAAGAAGAAGAACTTCAAATAATGAACTCATAAATATTAAAGAGTCAAAAGATCACCCCATAGATAAGGTCATAGGAAAGTTAAACGAAAGAACCTTATGGTCTTAAGTCCAAAACCAAAGTAGCATATTTTGTTTTGTTTCAACCATAGAACCTAAGAACACACAAGAAGCCATAAAAAATTAAAGTTGGGTAATGGCCATGCAAGAAGAGCTAAATCAATTTGTTTCTAATGATGTTTGGACACTTGTCCCTCCACCTAGTAATCAAACCATAATAGGAACCAAATGGGTTTATAAAAACAAGTTAGATGCAAACGGTGTAGTGTCTAGAAACAAAGCAAGACTCGTTGCCCAAGGGTATAACCAACAAGAAGGAATAGACTTTGATGAGACCTATGCCCTCGTGGCTAGATTAGAGTGCATAAGAATACTTCTTTCTTATGCTTGTGCTAATGATCTTAAGCTTTATTAAATGGATGTCAAAAGTGCTTTTTTAAATGGTTTTATTAATGAAGAAGTATATGTAGCTCAACCTCCGGGCTTCATCGATTTTGAAAAGCCTAAACATGTGTATAAGTTAAAGAAAGCCTGGTATGATAGACTCAAGTCATTCTTAATCAAACATAACTACAACATGGTGTTAGTTGATAACACACTTTTTACTAAGAAAAAGGAGTCACATATAATCATAGTTCAAATATATGTAGATGACATTATATTCAGATCTACTTGTCAAGACATGTGTGATGATTTCTCTAAAATCATGCATGATTAGTTCGAGATGAGTTTGATGGGAGAACTTAGTTTCTTTCTTGGTCTACAATTCAAACAAGTAGAAGATGGTATCTTCTTTAATCAATCTAAATACATAAAAGAGATGTTAAAGAAATTCGGTCTAGAAGAGTCGAAACCATTTAGGACACCAATGTTTTCCGACACCAAACTTACAAAAGATTAAGACGGCTAATCCGTTGATAACACAAAATATCGTGGCATTATCGGTTGTCTTCTCTACCTCACGGCTAGTACGCTGGATATCATGTTTAGTGTTTGTCTATGTGCTAGGTTTCAAGAAGACCCTAAAACATCACATCTAGAAGCCGTCAAAAGGATATTTAGATACATTAAGGGTACAACACAATTAGTATTATGGTATCCTAAGCGTACGAGAGTAGAAACAATTGTATATGCAGATTCTGACCATGCAGGTGATTATGTTGACCGAAAAAGTACAAGTGGGGTATGTAATTTTATGGGATGTTGTTTAACATCTTGGTTTTCTAAGAAACAAATGGCATTAGCAATATCAACAACCGAAGCCGAATATGTCTCCGTCGGCAAAGCATGCCAACAAGCACTATGGATGAAACAAGCGTTAGTTGACTACGACATTCATCTAAGTGACATAGCCATTCTATGTGACAACAAAGGTGCCATCGATTTAAGCAAGAATCTTGTATTACATTCTCGCACAAAGCATATAGAGATTCGTCATCACTTCTTAAGAGACAATGTTCAAAAGGGGAACATCTCTATTGAGAAGGTAGCGTCCGAAGACAACATAGCCGACGTCCTCACCAAACCGTTGAAGCGGGAACAATTCAACCTACTTCGTCTTGGTCTTGGTCTCATGGAACAATCGTCGTAATTTATTTTTTTTACTCTACAAGGTATGTAAACACTAGCCTTCTTCTTTCTGAGTCTAGGATCTCTATTTCACGCACAACTCACAAACAATACAAGAATTTTCAAAACCCAAGATAAGTTTTTCACTTATAATTCATAGTTTTTCTTATTTTCTTTCAAAATAAGTACAAGTTGCAAACACATAATTACATATACATCTTCTTTTCAAAGGATAAAACATTTTTATTCGCACATAGAAACCTCTTTTCAAAACGTTTTCTAAAAATGATACCTCTTCCCGTATTAATTTCACAAAAGAAATTTCTCACGTCTATGACAAATTGCTTTTTCATTATTAATACAAAGTAAAAACCCGTTTTCATTGCATCTCATGTCTTTTGAATGCTAAAGAGGACACATAACTAATATGTGTTTTCGGGTACATTCATTTAAGCAACAATGAATTAGGAGCACTCGGGTTATCTCACATAATAGTATGCTTCTTCACTTCTAGTTTATTTTTCTTTTCATTTTAGGAGTCGAGATAACCGCAACTCCAAATCGTTTGCATATAGGCACACACTAGGCACAAATGTTTCCAAAAGGAAAATTTTGAGCTGCCTGAATCACCAGTACCACGGATCCCAACCTTAATGCTGGACGGATCCCTCAAGGGAAGGATCCGTGGGATCCGTGAGACAGAAGCTAGATTTATCTTCTATTTTTCTCACTTTGGATGAAAACTCCAATATTTTTTCATTTTTTTGGGTGTATGTTCTTTAATGCTTGTGTTCTCATGATCACATGCCTTAAACTCATATCTAATCATTAGATTTTAATCCACATTTTGTGTCAAACATTCATTATAATGCATTATTTTTCTATATATAGGACTCCCAAAATGCTTGCATATTCATCTCATCTTCACAAACAAACAACACCATGTCATCCAAAAGATCTTCCAACTTAGATGAATCAACTAGTACAAAAAATCCTTTTCATGAAATCCAAAACTTTGTACTCCCACCTTCCAAAATACCACAATCAAAATCTAGGATATCTGCACGGATTAGCATCCGGCATTGTTGCTTAGCAAAACCATCATCGAATGGCTCATCACCAACCACTAACTCACCACAAGATGCTTCCATTATAGCGCTTCCTTCATCACCAGCAAGTACAACAACTTCATCACCCATCAACTTACCACCTAAAGTAACTCTTTTAGAACACCTTAAGACTCCAACAAGATCTCAACTACCAAAACAAAAAGAAATAGCCTTTTTGACACCTCCCACTTCTCCAAACACAATTTTCAAAGACCTTGAAACCTCACCACCCTTAGCTCCCATTGAGCTTCAAGAACACCTAGGTTCTTATCCACCACCACTTCCAAACATTCCGGATTTTGATCCGTATTTTCCTGTTTTTCCACCACATCTTCCGCAACTCACAAATCAAAACAATCCGGAAAACTTCCGCACTGATTACCCACATCACTTACATTGTGAACATTTCCAATCCACTAGGGACATGCAATAGAAGTTAGGGAAGAAATGCAACTCATACTCAACCTCATTCTTGATCGCATCAATATCATTACTTATCAAAACCTCCATCCATAACCTTATGCAAGCATGTAAGGAATCATTACTACTATTTTCTATTTTTATTATTTCTTTTCTTTTGAGTCATTTTTTTTCTTACTTTTACATGCTTGTATGTGGCATAAATACCACTACATTTTGTTGTTTTATTACAAGGCCTTGTTTACATACCTTGGCTCTCAATCTTGATTCTCGTCAATCACAAGATTACTTATGCATGTTACTACTAACCTTTTCTTTGTAGGATTTTTTATTTTTTTTCACTTGACGCCCCAAACTAGGGTGAGCTACCGGCAAGGGGGAGTAAGCGATACGTGGACTATTTTTCCACACTTTATTTCTTCAATGGGTTAACTTTTTGTTTCGACAAAAAGGGGGAGAAGAAGTAAAACTTAGGGCTTTCAAAACATACATCTATTCTTAAGTTTTATTCGTCATAACATTATGTTTTGTCATCAACAAAAAGGGGGAGATTGTTAATACAAATAAACCATAAAAACGTTTATTAATATTTTGCGATCTCTTTGTGTTTTGTTGATAACAAATATAATGTTATCATAAGTAAAATTATAAGGATACATGTTATTTTTGTAAAGTATTTACATATAGTCACTTAATAAAAATTGTTGTAATAGTTTATTAGGATGGGTAAAAATCACAACCCATGGATCATATCCATAACCCATGGTATTGACCCATACCCATTTGACTAGTTTCCTTGCATCTATTAGATACATTGTATCTAATGAAATACCCATGGACCAACCCATAACCCATGACCCATGACCCATAACCAAAAAACCCATGGGCAAAGAGGAGCGTCCCACGGATCCCTAGGTTTACACTAGACGGATCCCTTAAGGGAGGGATCCGTGGGATCCGGGGAACAGTGGCAAGTTTTGCCTATAAATAGAGAGTCATTTCTTCATTCTAACTCATCCCTCTTCTTACTAATTCTCTCATATACTCTCATTCTCTTCTAACAAAAGATCACTTGATCTAGAGAGTTGTTCTTCTTTCTTTCTTTAGTGATTCTCATATAGGTCCTTCTCTAAGGCGAGATCACGAGCATTCTACAAGTCATCCAAGCAAGGGGTCCTTGATTGATTTGTTCCTCCACAAGATTTCTGTAGCAAAGATCTTGTATTTGATATTTCACATAGTTATTGTGTAATAGGCGTGTTGGTTTGGTCCATCGTGTTACGGACTCGGTATTTAGCTTTGTACCGGAAAAAGGTGTAAGCAACGTTGTGAAGGCTTCTCCGCCAAGTTGAAGGAGTTTGTTGACATAGTGCTTGAACTCTCGAGTAGGTGACTCGAGGAGTGGAGTAGGGCAAGGAAGGTTCCTTGTAGCCGAACCACTATAAATCGGTTGTGTCATTTCTATCCTTTACTTTACTTTATTTACTTGCATTATCATTAGATCTATTCTTTCTCTTCATCCATACGACTTCACATAATATCGAATCTAAAGTTTTTGAAACTAACTTAAAATCGGCAAAACTATTCAACCCCCCTTCTAGTTTTCCACAATTGGCATCAAGAGCTAAGTTTATAAAAGTTTTAAAGTAAACTGTATTTTAAAAACTTTTCCATCACTATGGGTTCTAAAAACTACAAGGAAGGGTAATCTATGCAACGAACACCACTACGTGAAACTAATGGTTTTATATATTGGAAAAATAGATTCGAAACGTATGTGAAGTATAAAGATATTGATCTTTGGTACATTATTGGTGAAGGCGATTTTGAGGCTACCTCAAAAGATGATAAAGGAAATTTAGTTAACATACCTCATGATAAACTAAACGATGACATGAAGAAAAATCTTTCTAAAAATAGTGAAGCTAAAATTGTTTTATATAATGCTTTACCCAAAAAGGAATTCGAAAGAATTTCTATTGTTAAAACCTCTAAAGAAATTTGGAATTATTTAGTTGTAACTCATCAAGGTAATCAACAAGTTAAAAATAATAAAATTGATTTTTTTATTCAACAATGTGAACTATTTTCAATATCGGATGAGGAAACTATAGATCAGTTTTTTACTAATTTTAATACTATTATTACATCTTTACAAGCACTTGATGAAGCTTATTCTAGCCGTAACCATGTTAGGAGATATCTAAGGGCACTTCCATCCAAGTGGAGATCCAAGGTGATGGCAATCGAAGAGTCAAAAGATTTGACAATCCTCACCCTTGATGAACTCATAGGCAACTTAAAAGTCTATGAGCTTGTCCTTGCTAAAGATTCCGAAGCCTCAAAGGTGAAAGAGAAACACAAATCTCTTGCCCTTAAGGCCAAAAAGGCCTCAAGTGATGAAGAGAACTCCTCTTCGGATTGTGACGATAAGGAGTATGCCATAGCGGTAAGGGACTTTAAAAAGTTCTTTAGAAGGAAGGGAAGATACGTCAAACAACCGTATGACGACAAGAAAGGATTCCAGAAAAGCAAAGAGGACGAGAAGCCAAGGGATGATTGTGCTTGCTTTAAATGTGGGGACACAAATCACTTTATTAGTAAGTGTCCCAAACGGGATGATCAAAAAGCATTCGTAAGTGGCTCGTGGGGAATGAGCGAGGAGGAAGACGAAGAAATTTGTGTTGGATCGATATACTTTAATCAAACTATCTTAACTAGCTTGTCAAGGTTTAATAACCTCGGATAAATCCTAAGTTATTAACAAAGAAACACTGAGCAATCTTTATCAAGTACGCGGAATTTACTTAACAAAGCTAAGAAGAATAACCTTTTATTATAAACTCTAAATCTGCTTATTATGCAGATACTCTAATACAACTCTAAGGTAATCGAACTTCTCTCTAAAACACTAATTAACGTGTGAATTCGTAAACTCTAAAACTCATAGACTCATACATCTAATGCCAATCTAGGAGTCCTTTTATAGGCTCAAGGATATCCTAGTCGGTTTACAATTGATAGCCTTGTACGACAAGTAATCTAAACATAGAATACAATACTTTCCATAAACGAATAACAGTTCTTTTGTTCTTGCAGTACTTTGAGTTTTAGGTGCAGTACTTTGACTTTGTCTTTAGCAATACTTTGACTCTTTGACTTTTCCCAGTAATTAACTTGCAGCTTACAGTACTTTCATATCTTCAGTACTTTCATGTCTTCAGCACTTTCATATCCCAACAATCCTCCCCTAACTTGAATTCTACTCGCTTGACTTCAAGTTCCTTTTGTAAATGTATCTTTAACAGCTTCATCTTTAAGATCAGATTGTTTCTTAGTCTTTTCAATATATCTCTGTAGTGTCTGTGCTTGTCAAAGTATCTCTTAGAATTGTTCTTTCTCAGCAGCATTCAGCAAGCTCCATCTTTTCAGCAACACAGCAACATATGACAATTTGTACATTAATTCAGTTTAAGTTGCATACTATTCTCATCACTTCCTGGTGTGTTAACTCCTGTGAGAGGTGAATCATTGAAAATTTAATGGATTTAGATCTCTTTACCAAAGCCATTATCTTTGGAGTAGCCAAATGTTTTGGTGTGTAAGACCATGGTACATTGATAACCATATGATTTTTAGCAAATCATCAGCTATCAACAAATTTGATTTGTCTTTACCAAAAGCTGTACCCTTCGGGACTAGTTAGTTCTTCTATCTAATGGTGAACTAATTACCAATAACGGTTTTTCCACTGCCTTTACCACAAGCCATTTTCTTGTGGGCAAGCCAACTCTTCACATTAACTGATATGGTGAGTTGATTACCATACAACTTATTAGCAAGTTGTCAACTAAAACGGATTTGATATATCTTTACCAGAGCCGTTTGCTCATGGATTAGCCAATCCTTTTGTAACCATGGTGGATTGATTACCTATTTGATGTTGCCATCTCAAAATCCATTTATTTAACCTTTGTTTCAAAAATTTTGTTACTTAGCAAAAGGTTTCATTGAAAAACTACTTAACTGGTTTTAAAAAGCTGCAAGTAGTACTTTGATGAAAGTACTGTTTGATCAGCAGTACTTTGAATAAAGTACTGATGTATCAAAAATAAATTATTCAATAAAATTCATACCAGTTTAATCATCTTCTTCAGCAATGGTAGTCCAGTTGATAAATAAATTGATAACCATGCAAGCAGTTTCATTATCCTCTTCTACTTCCAATCCATGCTCTAGCATTCTTCTCATGAGCTCAACTGTGAGAGGATATCTTCTGTTTACAAACGTGTGTATCATTTTACCATTCTCTAGCTCCAAAACATGAACTCCAGATTCTTCAAAGAATCTCCAGCAAACAATTTCCCAGTTTTCTTGATTTTTCCCCATATCATCAGTGCCCTCTTCGATTCCCACATGGTTATAAGATTCCAAGCAAAACCGGACCAATTCCTTCTGATGGAATATCTCCAAAATAAGCTTTTACTACATTATATAGATAGAATAAATCCACTCTATCTATAATATGTAACAAATCCCATAACCTATTGAAAACTTTGAAGCTTTCATCTTCCTTATGAAAATCATATAATTCCTTCTTTGGATTTTACAATATCAAAAGCACTAATCTGAGATCTGTTCATCTTCATGTCTGTATCTTCTTTTGAATAATCAAAATCTACCACTCTGAGATAATTTCTTTGTTAGCCTTAATAGTTTTTATTAGAAGTGATGGTCATTCACGATTAGGAACTTTGTAACGTGTGTTAGATATCGTGATAGAATAGTCAACGGGCTCGTGGATTGGGCTAAGCTAGTTGGGCACAAGTTATGTTAAGCTAGCCTTGTCTAGTTCGTGAAACCCAAGCCCAATCCAAGTCCATCTCACGGCCCATGGCCAAGCCTTAGGGCATTATCTCTCTTACTATAAATACCCCTCAAGTATGTCATTTGAGGGGTGTGCTTGAGTGTGTGTGTGTGTTTTCCTTTGAAGCAATATACAACTTATTGTTTCATCTTTCTTCTCTCTACCTCTCTAAATACATACACATCTTATACACATCTCTTGTCACCAACCTCTTAATCTTTTCTTCTTCATCTACGCATAACTGTTACGTGTTTGTGTTGGGTTTGCTTGGTAAAGTGATAAGGTATACGTGATAAAAGGGGATTTACAATTGGTATCAATCGCCTAACAATGGTTTAGGAGTGTTTGTGTTTGTTTTGAAGGGTTACGCGTATAAGCTCACGTTTTACATATTTGAAACGCTTAAAGCTTTCATTTTTTCACCAAAAGATTCAAGATTCTTGTGGTTTAAGGTTTATTTGGTGCTAAAGTTTCAGTTCTTTTCAAAAAGTTCGTAGCTTTACGTGTTTTTCTTCATTTTTAAGCTCGTATTTGGTTATTGGTCATTTCTACTCATAACTTTTCTAAGCACTTTGGGTGAAAAAGGTCAACATTTTTGTGTTATTGGAGTGTTTTTAAGGATATCTGTGCAAGCGAAATCATTTGAATCGTTGGAAATTTCTTACGAGTAGAAGTCAAAAAGTCAAAACCCTAGTTTTCTACTCGTAACTTTTCTAAGCACTTTGGGTGAAAAAGGTTAACATTTTTGTGTTATTCGAGTGTTTTTAAGGATATCCGTGCAAGCGAATTTGTTTGAATCGTTGGAAATTTTTTACGAGTAGGTCAAAACCATATTTCTACTCGTAAGAAAGTCAACTACTCAAAAGTTTTCTACTCATAACTTTTTGGTGAAGAATCTTCGAGCTATAATGGTTACTCAGTGCTTCCCTCACTTGGATAAGTGTGTGGAACACTTCGACTTGTGGATATCCCTTACGCTGTGACAGTGTAAAGGATTTTTGGTTCTTAACCATAGTTTACGCATAAGCTAAAAGCTTACGAGTAACTCTACGCATAACTTCACAATTAGCGTAAGGTTTACGAGTAACTTTTGTCTACGCATAAGCTTAAGGTTACGCGTAAGATAAGCTTTTTACGCATAAGATCCTACGCCTAAGGAATCCTACGCCTAAGCTTCCTACGCATAAGATCCTACTCGTAACTCCATCCTACTCGTAACCATTTCCTACTCGTAACTTTCTGTTTCTACGCCTAAGCTCTTTCTACGCATAAAGGTTTAAAAAAAAAAAAATTTGAGGAGTCTAAACGTTCAATTTTTACGCGAGATTCAAATTTTGGTTTAACTGTGAAAATTTTGGTCAAAAATTCAAATTTTTGAGCCTAAATTCAAATTTTTCGGGTCAAATTTGGCGTCAAAATTGTCATAACTCAAATTTTCATACGACCTTAGAATTGATTTTTATAGTGAATTTCAAATTTTGGGCGAAAATTTTTTCGACTAAGAACCAAGGTTACGAGTACGACTTTCAGAAACACCTCAACCGAGCTTAATCTTCATCAACCACAACTCCTTTATCGTTGAATCGATCCTACATCAACTTTATCATTACATACCTTCATCAATGGCAACTCGGCAACCTGGAAGATCGTCTCATAAATGCTTTCTTAAAAGGATTCTTCAATGAAGTAAACATTAGTCCCACTACACCAAATAACAACAACCAATGGATTTCATCATATAATCCGCAGTTTGCTCAACCAAGTATGCATATGGGTCAAGGAGGACAAATGGTTGATGTTATGGGAATCGAATGGATTTGCTACCGGTATACAAATGGGGAATCAGATGCAATATGCAGGGCAGTTGGTTGGACATCAAGGGGGTCAGATTATGAATCAGAATATGGGATCTCAACATGGGAATAACTGTTATATGACTTCTGTTCAGAATGCTACCTCAGAACCTCAAAGCCAAAATTTAGGTTATTTTAGTTCAGAATCTAGTGTCAAACGACTGACGAAGCTTGAAAGGCTCCAGTACATGTTGATGTTAGCACAGAAAGAAGAGTCGGGAATTGAATTGACTGATGCAGAATACGCATTCATGAATCCAAGACGGGCAGATAAAGAAAAAAATACTGCAACCTCCAGTCATAGAATCAATCCGCAGGACACAACATCTAGTGGTACTTTTGATACACCTCCAGTCTATGACACAGATCCACTCAATGAGGTACCAAATTATAGTAATGTTGCTAGTCAGTTTACTCATGATGCACAGCATTCTGTGACATCAGCACCTACTTATGATACATACCTGGACAATCCGAGTTGTAGCAATACGAACTCTGAAACTCCAGATGCGGATCCTAATGGAGGCTGTGTGGCACAAAATACTGAGACTGATGAGGAAACCCGTGCTTATTTTGAATCATTAATCAATAATTGTGGTATTGAGATTGAGAAAGTGAGTAAGGTCAATCGCGAGGTTAAGGCCGCGAATGCTAAATTGACCGCTGAGCTTGAGAGTTACAAGGAGAACGCAAAAGCTTTTGAATTTCAGAAAAACAAAGAATCAGAATTAGAAATTGGTTATCGAAATTTGGTTTCTAAAGAAAAGAATTGCAAATCAAGTATAACACACTTGATGTGAATTCGAACTTGAAAATTAAATCTCTAAACAAGGAAATTTCGATTTAAATAACCAACTTTCTAAACAAAAGAAATGTTTTCTAATCTTGAAAAGAGAAAAGCAGTTGATTCTGATTTTTCAAAACGAGAAGATTCTCTTCTTGATGAAATTCTTGATAAAAATGAAAAATCCAAACTCTGGAAAATTTGCTTCTTAAAACGGGTCATTCTGCTCAAAAAATCAAGATGCTTTCTAATCAAGTAAATCCGCGTTTTCATACTAACAATAGAATGGCTCTTGGTAACAACCCTTCTTCGTTCCTCAAGAAAGCTCGAAATCTCGAATGTGTTAAACGAATGGACAACCTTTGCATGAACCCATAATTGTTCGTGATTCTCTTGAAGCGTTGGAACTATCTGAGGAGAGTAGATCAAAAATGAAACAAAAGAATCCGGATCTTAAACCGATTGATTATAACAAATGGAACAAAATTAATGGAATTACTTTTGTCAATCAAAAAGAACAATCAACGTTTTCCACCACACCAAGTGTTTCAAACAAAGTGTCAACACCAGGTTTCAAAACCAGTTCGAAACCAGTTGTAGTTTCCAAATCTCTTTCTAAAATCGAACAAATGTCTTCAAACAATCCTTTTAACACAAGTGATACTAGAAGCATTTTAGATGACGTTAAAACTAGAATTGGGTATCTTCAAGAGACTGTCAAGTCTAAAACCAATATTACAACTAACATCGGTTTACTCATCATGATGACGAAACAAAAGAGTTTTTTAAAACCCAAATTGCCCCTCCGTTAACTGCCATCGGTGCGAGGGTAATTCATGTTGAACAAGCACTTTTGAAAGAAACGAGTGACTTTGTCAAGGACCATAAAGCCCTGGTAAAGCAAGCTAATGAAAGTATTGAACACATCAAAGTTTTGGAAAAACTCAATGATTCTCTCTCCGAAGATGTTATGACTACCGATATCATGTCCATTATCTTACAAACATATTCTGTTGAAGATCATGAAAGACTCCATTCTGAGACCTCCGAAATTGTTTCAAAATATGAAAAAGCTCTTGAAAAACTTGAAAAAGAAACGTGTCCTATTTTAAACAACTTGATCGAAAATCTGAGGAATGCAAGTATGACAAACTGTCGTATGGGCGTGCCTACAAGGACATGAAAGAGCAAAATGATCTTTTGAGAGCTCAGCTGGGATGTCAAAAAGGAAAGGCTGTGGATACTAAGATTGCAAAACCATCGACTGAGGAGAAGGCAAATGTTCCCAAACCGGTTTTTAAACAAAAAATGTCAATTTCTCAGCCTCCTCCAAAAGTCAATGAGAAAAATGATTTGTCAAAACCGTCACTCCACATCCCTGCCTATTAAAAGAGAATTATCAAAAGTTTTGAAAAGGAAAAGCAGCTTTGAAACACCAAAAGTTATTTCACCTGGCATTTCTAGGAATAGTACACGGAATGTGACCAAAAATCAAGTTAAAGAATCTGTCGGTTCTAACAACATGGTCAACAATCACTATCTAGAAGAAGCTAGGAAAAAGGCACAGACTCAAAAAGACGGAATTCTAGGTGCAACATCTAGGGTGATGAATTCTACAAGATTTCAAGGCACTGCTAGTAGTAGTAAACCATTACCTAGGAACACTCTACAAAAGACTAGGGATTGGCTTGCATCTAAGAGTAGTTGCGCAAAAGAAAATGCTATGCCCTTAGAAAACAACACTAGGAATTCTAAGTCTTTTTCGAACAAGAATCAATTTTCAAAAGACTGTAGTGACAAAGTTAAAGCTGCTGTTTTAAACAAGAATATCGAATTTGTCTGTACTACATGTAAAAAATGTGTCTTTTCAGCTAATCATGATGCATGTGCCTTACAATATCTCAAGAAAGATAATTCTCGTGCCGAGGCACAATCCACTAAGACACCAAATAGAAACAAACCCGGTGACAAGATGAACATCAAAAGGAAACCTAATAGGTGGATCTCTTCAGGACGTAGTTTTATAAAAAGAGTCTTCCGTTGCATCTGATAAGAAAACAACTCCTAGATCTTACCTTAGGTGGAAACCCACGGGAAAAGTTTTCAGCACAATAGGTCTTAGATGGATTCCCACAGGAAAGATATTTGATACTTGCTCCAACACAGATAATAGTGACAATCATTCGGATAAGGAAGTCAGATCCACTACAACCGTTGATAGTGATCACCCTCACCGTGAGGAAACATATACTTCTAAAACTGTTATTTGTGAAAATTCTTCTTCAGGATGCGGTACTTGTAAAAGTGTTGAAGGTTCATACACCCCATGTGGTAAAGAAGAACTTTATGCCAAATTCGCATGTGGAAATCCTTTTCTTATTCCACTCTTAACTCCACTTTTACTTGTCCCAACTTAATTTCTCTTTCTTAAAATCTTCTTCGTAAATATTTTTGAAAAACAAAATACAAAATTTGAAAAACCAACAAAAGCAAAATACAAAAATAGAAAATTTTTTCAAAAAATACAAAAACAATATAAAATCAAAAAGTCCAAAAATATTCTTCTCACGACATGTCTCTTGTATAATCAATATTCTGTACGTTTCTAGAAATGTCATTCAACAATGATACGGGTATGTACAGATGCTTGAGCGAGAGTTCTTTAAATGTTTTCTAAAACATGTCGTTTCTCAAAATTTCTTCAAAATAATGGCTTTCGTATACTTCAGTACGAAACCCGGACTTCAAAATAATGGCTTCTGAACACATCAGTTCAGGACCCGCGCTTCAAAGAAAGGAAAGTGCTTAACCAAATCAAAGGTTTTAAATATTTTTTCAAGCACTTATCCTAAAAACATAATGGCTTGTAAGTATTTCATCTTGCAACCCGATCTTTAAAGAAAGGAAAGTGTTGACAAAATCGATTTTCATAAATATCGAGCACTTATCCTAAAACAAATGAAGATAATTCTTCTTCAATATCTTCAAAAGATTTTCAAAATCTTCTCCACATCTTGCGTACCATCGATTCGAATTTTTCAAAAATATTTTTCAAAATCTCTCACATTTGGTACCAAGATAACTCCCTCTAAACCCTTAATTGATTCTAAATTTTCTGTATGAAAAATATGCTTTCGTTAAGGGGGAGTATTAAACCAAAGTTGTTCCAAAATTCATGCTAAATCAGTTTCTCTCCCAATGCTTTTTGAAAAACATATCTTTTAATCACTTTGTTTCAAAAACATCATAGATATGCTATTTTTGAGGGGGAGAAACGTGATTAAAATGTGATCAAAATGTTTTATGATCGTTGTTTGAATCTCAAAAGAGCTCGACTCAGTTGAAACCAATGAATTGACGAGTAATCAAAGTCAGTAAATGTACCATTTCGAGAAACTCGTGATAGACATGAACTTACATGGGTCTAACATCCTTTTCAAGGAGTGTTTACATCTTCAAGTTAGTTATTAGAGCTAGTTGTCACCTAAAAACTGACAATGGAACTCTTTAACTAGGCAACGTAACCAAGTGTCTCGTGGGGAATTGTCTATCATGAGCCGATCAATTCAAAAGTGCAAACTCTACCCTCTATGTGCAGATTTCTGTCAAAACTTATAAGCACATGTGAAGGGGGAGTGTTTCAAAATATAAAACTCAAGTGTTCCAAACATGTTTTCTATCAAAAACACTCGAGAGATTTTCAAGAAAAATGGTTTTAAGGCAACAATAGGACAGTCATGGAGTTATAAGGTGACTAAGGATAGGAAATCCGTCCTATGATCCGCCAGAGTCGGAGGGATCTACCCAAGGACATAAAAAATAGTTAGTATTAGAAGTCCTTAGGTATGATTGGAAAAAGGAGTAATGTGAGAAAGGAGAAAGAAGGGGTTGAAGAATTAAAAAGAAATGTAAAGAAAGGGTGAAAAGAAATAGCCCTCCATATTCAACCTTAGGGCAGAAACCGGGTTCAATACATATGCTACTTGTTGTCACTAGATGACACCGGTATTGAAGACAAAGACGTCATGGACCCAGTGACGCACTGCACTAAACCTTCTAGCCACTCAATTCCTCTTAAAAGGATTTGTTTCATTCTCACTGGGAACCCTACATAATCTATCGACTTTCTCTTATAGATTGTTGATATTGAAGAAGGAGACCCTCTCCCTAGTCTCCGCTTAGGAAAACCAAAATGCACTTATTGAGTCTAGAGCCACGAGATTCATCAAAAGATCTCATAGGAACACATGACATGACATCGCTTGTGGTTCATCTATAAGGACACAAGTGATATATTATAGAGTCCTACGCAGATCTTAGCAATTTGCCAGAACATTTATGAGGGGAGTTACAACAGTAATCCTCAGTGATTGAATGGAAATTCCTGCCAGGGTCAACATCAAGCAGCCCGACAGAGGTTACTTGGTAATTCTCCGTGGATTACGCAGTGTGTCTCAAACGGTCTACAAATCGTGGGTGATGCCGGTGTACCTCGGACTCATCCGAACTGTAGATGTACTTCGGTATATCGCGTTATCTCACTTGTGGGACTCAGTTGAACGGCCTTTGTGAGATTTAGAGATGTGTTTTCACACTATGTTGTTAACACCCTCGAAATTCAAACTTGTAAGTGCGAATCCGCTTATTACTAACCTGTTTTATGTTTTCTTCTTATGGAAGCTCCGGAGCGGATGGATCGTGCTGACTCGCCACATGCTCATACCAAAAACACATGAAAGTTCTCATCATAATCAAAGGCTACACAAAGTTAAAGATGATTCTTCGTCAATGAATCTAAAGACTCGAGAACTACATCATTGGTAACCAAAAGACAAATAGAAGTGTGAGCATGGTGGAGAAAGACGTGGAGACACCTAACCAACGAAGTTGACAACGGCAGACAACCACATTATCTTATCACAAAGCATGAAGGAACAAAGAATCAAGACTATTCTATATCTACTCACAAAGTTCAAGCTCAAAAAGATTAAAGACCTATTCAAGTGGAGCATCTTTTGAATGACCACCCCTTAGGGGGAGATTGTTAGCCTTAATAGTTTTTATTAGAAGTGATGGTCATTCACGATTAGGAACTTTGTAACGTGTGTTAGATATCGTGATAGAATAGTCAACGGGCTCGTGGATTGGGCTAGGCTAGTTGGGCACAAGTTATGTTAAGCTAGCCTTGTCTAGTTCGTGAAACCCAAGCCCAATCCAAGTCCATCTCACGGCCCATGGCCAAGCCTTAGGGCATTATCTCTCTTACTATAAATACCCCTCAAGTATGTCATTTGAGGGGTGTGCTTGAGTGTGTGTGTGTGTTTTTCTTTGAAGCAATATACAACTTATTGTTTCATCTTTCTTCTCTCTACCTCTATAAATACATACACGTCTTATACACATCTCTTGTCACCAACCTCTTAATCTTTTCTTCTTCATCTACGCATAACTGTTACGTGTTTGTGTTGGGTTTGCTTGGTAAAGTGATAAGGTATACGTGATAAAGGGGTATAACATTCTTAATGCATCTTTAGACTCAGATCTCAATTCAACTCTTTCTTTCTTTGAAAACTGTTTATCTGTAACTTCAGTTTTTCTTTTTCTTTTTAAGCTCTTCTTCCTTTCAGCTTCAGTCCAAAAAGCTTCTTCTCTAAAATCCTTGATATCTACAACACTCTTCTTATAAGCTTCGTCTCAAAGCATCATAGAGTCTTTTTCATGTCAACATAGTTCAACTTCTGCAATCCT
>OU343219.1:43542341-43560538 GCA_910596185.1 Chrysanthemum makinoi
ACCTAAAATGACTTTATTCTGGTTTGGACAGTATCTTAGGGTTCTCATATCCTATTTTACATCAAGATAAGTGTTTTACTTCATTGATTTCATTATGTCTTTGATTGTATGTGTGTATGCTTGCATGTTTAACATGTCCGGCTAAATTTCTTGTGTGTTTGCTTAGATCTATGAAACCTAGTTATTAATTATTGATTGGTTGTCTCTTATCTTAATTGTAATTGGCTTAGGAGTGCATTAGGCCATCGTTGTGTTTAATTGCTTGAGTAATCTTTGTGAACCTTAGCTTATAGATCACGTAGCGGAATTGTAGGCTAAACATCCAAAGATAACCTTAGAGTTAGTTTATGAAACCTAGAGATTTCGTAGGCAATAACCTTAAGGTAGTCTCAAAGAGTTAGGGAAAAACGCATACCCTACGACCTTAGAAAACATAACGCGTTAAGAATAAGAACGTGACAATTCAACCACCAATAAAAGATAACTATGGAGTAATAGTATCTAGGTAGACACATTTTTAATCATCATACGAGCACACATCAATAGACATAAGACTACCCATTAGTTTAGATAATTAGATAGTAGAGTAATCGGTAGAAGTACCAAACTCCCAAATCCAAACCCCGAGATTTTACCCTTAGCTTTCTAAAAAAATATAAAAAGATAAAAAAAACAATCTTCCTCAACCTCAACCTTAGCGTAGTACACTTCTTACTAGCATTCCTATTCCCCTAGAGAACGATATCAATACACGAGGCTTACCCAATACTACACTACAACGATTAGGTTCACTGCCTAGGGTGTTGAAAAACTTGCTCGACGAAAAGGAAGTTCCTTTGACCCCGAACGCGTTATACGCGCATCACCCATCTAAACCCAAATCCGTCTCCCAAGTCAAGTTTCTATTTTTGGGATCGTAGTCTACTAATAATAATAACTCATCTTGTCCAAATATATAAAAGTCCATATCGGCTACTCATGGCCAATCCGAACCATGAGGTTACGGATGACTTGCGAAGTGCTCAAACATCACGACTCAATCCACGACATTATCATAACGGCATACACGTTTATTATTATTATTATTATTATTATTATTATTATTTATTTTTTTTTAATTATTTTTTTATATATAAAAACGTGAAGTTTATATATATCCATAGAAATGTTTACACAAAGTTGGATGGGAGTCTAGACACCAACTGTGCTCCCACCCCTTTCTGGATACAAAAGCCTACTCTATGAAAGATATAGCTACCGCTCTTAACATTATTTGAGTGGCTAATAGCAATGGACTTAATGCGTGAAAGCGTGTCCAAAGCCTCTGCATCTAATTCTCCAAACGTAGAAAAAGCAAACGGGAGAAACTTGTAACCGTTGTCCTTACATTTAGATGTATACTTCCTCTTTTTCTTCTCCACAACATTACGCAAGGCTGCACCAGGAGCCCATGAAGAAGCCTCAATACCAGCAAACGGGGAGATCCCAGTCACATCCAAACATGCATCTTTACCTTGGACCCAGTTGAATAATAGCAGGTCTGCGGGACGAAGCTCCTTCCCATCCCCCGAAAAGAACCCCATTTGAGCCTCCTTACGCACTAAGATCCCAACTTTGGAACAGATATCCACAAGGATGTCACGCACCAGGTTATGCCTGAACTTCACGCCCACATCACTGGATCAGTGGACTGCGTGATCTCCCCATTTATCCATGCGATGTATATTACAACTCGGGCACAGGCTACCGTCGGAGAACAAAGGTATAGTGAGTCTATAACATAACACCGAACGGAATTGGCGATGATTCATCCTCTGTCCCAACCCATCAATGGGTATTATGTATAGGAAATCTTGTGCATGTGGGGCGCGAATGCTTATGAGAACAGCCACTTGTCTTGGACTTAGCGAATACTTGGAAACAAGGTCTTTCTCAACGGCACCAAAGTAACACTTTGCCAAAGATTTCATCATATGGGGGGCAGAAGCGTCATCGGTGGCAGAGATCACGTCTATGTTGCAAGCACTGTTAAAAGTATCAAGAGCATGCTGAAAATAAGAGCCATAGGAAGTAATATCAGTTTTTGCCAGTATCTTGTCCTGTAGAGCGCTCGTTTGCATGCGGGAGGTGAGAAAAGCATATTAGACAATATCACCTGTAGAAAGAATACCCAGACAACCCATCTTGATAGGGAGAGTGGCTAGCCGCCACTGCCAATCACCAAACCCCGGACCTGAGGCAGTAATAATCTTCTCTAAGGAGGCGCGCAGCATCTGATCATACTGAACTTGGGCCTCTAGTAAATACACTGGAGAGCATGTTCTCAACGCGTAAGATAGCTTTGCAACCCCAACACAATTACGAAGAAGGAGAAGCTCGCATTGGGGGATAGCCTCCACTAACGAAATAGTTTTAGCGACCCTTTTCAGAGTTAGATCCCGGCAAAAGCTTTCATCCAAACTGACTGATCCACCTAGAAGTTTGACACCATTAAACGGGCGAGATATATTTATAGGAAAAATGCCCTCCGCCCTGCTTCTAGGATCCTCTGTAGGCCAAAACAGTTCGGTCTTATCAACATTAAAAAACAAGCCCCGAGCTGGACCCTCCGTCATAATAATGTCAAGTGCATTGGCAACCATAAGGGTGTCTCCAACAATAGTGCCATCATCCAGATACCAAGCCTAAAGAGTAAGCTCACATGACTAATTAATAGTCTGGATTAAGGGATGCAAAGCGAGAGCAAACAACAGAGGTCCCAACGGATCCCCTTGTTGAACCCCCTGACAAGACCAAAGGATGGAATCCTCGTAGTAAAGTCTAGCAGGCCGGGCATAACAAAACTCGACCCAAGGGGCAATAGAAGGACACCGCAACCTAGATTCCCGAAGTAAGACGCTCCTATCGACAAGATTGAAAGCATTCTTAAAGTCCACCAGAAGCATAGAAGACCCAACCTCGTGACCCTTCGATTCGATGAGTCTATTGACCGAATGGAGAACAGCCTCGCAGCCACTTGGAACGCCCACGCCAAATTGGAAATCTTGTAAATAAGCATTCAAATCGTTGCCAATTGAAGAGGATGCGACCTTAGAAATAAGCCTGCGCCAAACCGTACCAACAGCAATAGGGCGTATGCCACCTCCCGGCTTGACCAAAAGAGTCAAGGGGGCACTAGCAATATATTCCCCTAATATAGCAGGGCACCCTCCACTAAGGAATAGGTTAACAACACCGGTGATAGAGCCTAACAGATCATCAGTGATAGCAGAAGTAGCCCCTCCCAAAATATCCATTAAATGTTGTGCCCTAAGCCCATCCCGGCCGCAGGATGTCCCTTTTGGAAAACTACGGATCATGTTCAATACCAAGTCCTTGTGCACAATAAGGGCCTCTTCACCCAAAGGAGAGAAGGACAGAGTCGGGGGTGGAGCATAAGGGTGTTTGGCCTCTAGCTCAAGCAGTGTGTCAGGGGTGGATGGGGCGACACTAGAGGACGTGAGCACCTTAATAGCAGCGGTGAAGTGCCCATCCCCCAATTTACGTTTGCATTGAACCAAGTTAGCTCCATCATGATCTTTAGTTTTCTTCACCCCATCGAGGGATGGAGGACCTCCAGCTAAACGTTCCATCACCAACCCAATCCTGTCAGCAGGGTTCCCCCAACGACGAATAGCCCGAGAGATACTTTCAAACTGACACCGTTCACGCTCACCAGACCGTCGTTGAGCTCTATTAGAAAATAGTGGAAAGAGGGATAATTGGGCTCCCACTCCTCTAGCTATAGCAAAACAAACCCTACTAAATATATATTTAGCAGCACGCGCTCCAATATCTTGGGTGACAGAGAACTTTCGGATCCGATTCAGCAGAGTCACCGCATCCTTCTCGAGTTCACCAAAGGAAGAGAAAGAGAATGGGAGGAACCCATATCCAATATCAGTGCATTTGGTTTCGTACTTGACACGTTTGCGTTGTACACCTTCAATCACAGCCCGCCCCGGTGTAAAGTCAGTCATACCAGTTTGCGTCAAAGGCGATGACCCTGTTAGATAAACACATACATCAAGCCCTCTTTCCCACGAGTAAAGTAACAAGTCAGCTGGACGTAGGTGTTTGTCCCTCTCTCCGCTAAGCCCGACATCAACTTCTTTACGAGACGAAACCCCTACCCGGGAGCAGATATCAGCGAGAGTATCACACACCACATTATGTCGATGTTTAATACCAATAATACCTGCGCATGATACAACATGATCTCCGTAGATGTCACCCGTAAAAACCTTGGAGCAGGCAGAGCACGGCATCTGAGTGGAGAAAAAAGGAACACCTAGTCGATAGCATAAAACACATCGGTAGGTTTTAGCATTCATAGTCTGCCCCAGCCCAACTATCGAGACTACTCTAAGCTAGTCCGAAGTATTATTATTATTTCTTTTTTTTTATTATTCATTTGAATAAATATTAGTCCATTTCATTCACTGTTGACCAAAGTCAACAACCAAACCAATCTATCGGATCCAAAACTGCCTCATTAGCCGATACCATACGGTCTCGGTTACCCATACGTGTGAAACCCGCCTTGCCTAGGTTACCCTCGGCTGCGGATACCTTAACACGAGCCATGCTGTGACACAAGCGTGTCCCGGTCTCAATAACCAACCAAAATATACCAAGTAACCAAATAACCATCGCGGGTAAGGGTCGGGTCGGGTCGGACCCTTACCGCGGTACAATCTTCACACCCGCACCACCACCCACGAGTGGTGGTGGTGGTGGCCGCATAACCACAACCGAAAAACAACAAAACAGCACCAAGATCTTTTGTGAGTCCCAAAACAAACCAAGCTTCAAGAAATATATCAAAAACCCGCAAGAACAACACAAAGAAAAACGTCCACAAGTGTACCCAAGTAACACCACTAAAAGTGGTGTTTTAACCATGAAAACGTCCCAAGAACCTCGGGTATACACGCGTATAAACGCGTCTTCCCAAGATCTAAAAATGAACACAAAAATCCGAAACTAAAAATCAAGATCTAGCACGCGTGAAAAGGTTTCACGGCGCGTGCTACATACCACAAGAATCACAAGAAGCCGATCTATCAAATGGTATAGCGGGTGTAAAAGTTGGCCGGGGAGGGTGACCGGATAAGTTTTTCGGTGTCCGGATTTCTAGAGAGAGGGAAGAGAGAGAGAGAAAGTGTGTGTGTAAAGTGTGAGAATGAGTGAAGGTGGGGGTTTTTATACCCCAAGGAGGACCAAATGTGCAATTCTTCCAAGTTAAGGGTGCGTTTGGTATTAAATTCGTGGGTCCGGTTGCGCCAATTGTCCAATCTTCCACGATAACGCTTCTCGAGCTCGTTTCAACCCTCAAACATTGTCGAAAACTTACGAAAGTTACGCCGTTAATCTTATAATTGTTTTTCCACTCAAAATGACTATAAATGCGACTATCTTTGATAAGTTGATACAATATATATATAGAAATGCATAATATGCTTATGCTCGTGCCGGTCCGCGTTGTGCTAACATCTCACATGCTCCGAGATAACCTCTCGATCCTCAACCTATTTGGTTTTAAAAATACTCATAATTACTAAAACACTGAACACAAGTATGATGTGGTATAAAAATAGGTTTCAAAAATTACCAGTTGCCACAACTAATTACAAACAAACCAATCACAGCCCACCACCCCACCTTTAGTATCGAGTATAAAATAAAGAGTAAATTACAAAAATCGTCCTTAAAGTTTGGCCAAATTGCAAGTTTTGTCCCAAGCGTTTAGAAAGTGCAAGGATCGTCCCTGTGGGAAACTTTTAGGGCAAAAATCGTCCCTGGCCAACAACAAATGACTAAAATGCCCTTTCTAAACGTTTGGGACGAAACTTGCAATTTGGCCAAACTTTAAGGACGATTTTTGCAATTTACTCTGTTCTATATTATTTTCAGTTTTCTTACATAAATGATCCATGTGTTGTACAAAGTTTTACAATGTTAGTCCTGATTTTTTTTAACCATCGCCACCTACCGCGCACTACCACAGCCACCCGCCGCCACCACCGCCACCCGCCACCACCACCATCTCCACCCTACCACCGCCACCCACTACCACAACCTCATCCACCACTACGCACAACCACCTACCGCCACTCACCATTGCGTTGGTGGGTGGTGGTGGCGGTGGTGGCTGTGAGTGGTGATGGATAGGGTTGTGGTATTGGGTGGCGGTGGGTGGCTGTGAGTGGTGGTGGCGGTGGATGGGGTTGTGGTAGTGGGTAACGGTGGTGGTTATGAGTGGTGGTGGTAGTGGGTGCCGGTGGTGGGGTGGAGATGGTGGTGGTGGTTAAAAAAAAAATCGGGACTAACATTGTAAAGCTTTGTACAACACAGGGATAATTTATGTAAGAAAAATGAAAATAATATAGAAAAGAGTATATTGCAAAAATCGTCCTTAAAGTTGGCCAAATTGCAAGTTTCGTCCAAAACGTTTAAAACGGGCGTTTTAGTCATTTGTTGGCCAGGGACGATTTTTGCTCCAAAGGTTTTCCAAAGACGATCCTTGCACTTTTTAAACGTTTGAGACAAAACTTGCAAAATTTGACCAAACTTTAAGGATGATTTTTGCAATTTACTCTAAAAAAAATGATTATTAAGCCAAGAAGCCGCGTGGCCGCGTGTTGTTTATAATCATGGGCTTTGACCACTAAGCCCAATACCTCTTATCACCGACTTACCTCTCCCAATATAAACTCTTCAAATCATGCTTTTCCAAACCCTAATCAACAAACAATCCCAAAATCGTCTCGTTTCATCATCAATTAGATCTGTTCTTCCTCTAATTAAAACACACACTAATTCGATACAATAATAAAATATGGCGATTTATTACAAGTTTCGAAGCGAGAAAGACTACAATTCTGTATCAATCGAAGGGCCGTTTATTACGGTTGGTAACTTGAAGGACAAGATTAATGAATCGAAGATTTTCAAGACTAGGAATTCTAGATATGTCAAAGATGTTTTAGTTGTAATTGATTCTCAATCCAATCAAGGTCTATAAAAATTTGTATTATTGTAATTAGTGTATAGATTTCGATATAGTTTATTTATTTTTTTGTATATGTAATGATGTTGAGATGGATGTGAATGAAAAAAAAAATAAAGTTGTTGATGGTTGGAGGATTGTGATTTTTATATATGGTTTTGCTTTTTTTGTTGTTTTTCGATTTTGGGGGTGGTGATTCGGGTCGGGTTCAGATTGTTTGGTTTGCTGGTCAACCCTGTCGACCCTAACTGTTTATAACCTGAACACAACAATAATTAAGAGTAGTTTAGTGGATTGGCCAATTTAAACGTTTGTAGAAACGAAGTTTTAAAATACAGTTGAATTGGTTAAACATCAATGGGTCGGGTTAAATATCTTGGTTGACCTGTTTAACCATTTATCTAACCAAGTGTTACACGGGTTAAATTGGTTAAACGGTTGGGTCGGCCAACCAGTTTAATCTCTTAAAACTGGCGGGTGAACTATCTCAAACCAAACACCACTTTAATTAACAAGTGTGCTGACCCATAACCTGTTTCGACCGTAACCTGTTTGTAATTGCAGGCCCCCTCTTCCTTCAAGTTTTTTTACTTATATAATACAGGGGTATAAAACTGAATATTCCGTATTAGTTGTTACTAATGGTGCTGATGTTTAAGTTTGTTGTTTGCAATTGTAGAGTATGTTGATGATCAAACGTTAATACCTAAATGTGCATCTGTTGTGATCTGCCGATTTCCACGATTTCCTTCCAAACCAATTGTTTTGTTCCAGGAGACTACCAATGAAGAGTAAATTTTCTTAAAACCTTAACTTCTTTGCCTAATCACTTCTATTTTAAGAATTCGTTATGTTTGATATATGGTGTATGCATATGTTGTTTTTGTTGCTAGAGAATGTAGTTTTAGACTTTTAAGAACTAACTTATAAAGTATCAGAGAACTATTTTTGATCGCGTTGATGTGTAAATATTGTGTTATTATGCATTGCAGGGAAGATTCAAAGACAAGTATCGGTGAAGCTAAGCAGCTTTATGGTACCGATTTTGATGATTTTGGGGAGGATGTGTTTGAAGTTCCTAAAGTTGCACCACTTATATTTGGCAATCCTGCCAACCCTTTAAGCAAAACTCAGGTGTTAGCTAATACTGCAGCATTGGATCGTCCACAGTAAGAAATATTCATAGTTTGTAATATGCGTTTATTTGGTTACTGATCAACTGTGAAATGGGATCTTATGTTGGTTTATTGTATTTGCAGAACTACTGGCGGAGGCTTGGCTGGACAAGGTTATGGTAAATCTCTTTTTAACTATCACTTATTTGACATATTTGTTTTCTCCGTTTTTACTTTTTTTCAAGTTTTTTGGTTTTTTATGTGCTTGTCTTTATCGTATATATATTGGAATAAAATCTGATCTATTTAAATCATTCAGGCAGAGACAGGTATGAGTGGCTTAAACCACCTGCGGGCTATGTATGCCATAGATGCAAGATTCCTGGTAGGTTAACCATCCTAGAATATGCGAGATTGCTGAAAATATAATAGGGTTATTCCTGGTAGGTTTACTAAAAGTGTTTTGTTTTCAGGTCATTTCATTCAGCACTGTCCTACAAACGGGGATCCTAATTTTGACATTAAAAGGGTTATTCTCCCAACTGGTATTCCAAAGCCTATGCTAACGGCAACCACAGATGGCGTACATGCTAAGACGAATGGGTCTGTTATTAAACAAAATGTGTAAGTTGATTTCTATATCATGTACACATTGAGACTGCAATAGTTGTGTGCAATTTTGTGACTCTTGATTTGAGTGTATTTGTAACAGGGCTGCGTTTGAAATGGAGATGGAGGGGATGGCTAGTACATGCAATGTTAGTGATCTACCAGAGCTTAACTGCCCATTGTGCAAACAAGTAATGAAGGATGCTGCTTTGACGAGCAAATGCTGTTTCCGTAGTTTCTGTGACAAGTGTAAGTCACCAGTTCATCATTGGTGGAAAATATGAAACTATTATTATATGGACTTCAGTTTTGTAACCATTTATATCTATGTAAGCAACTTGTATTGTCAATCAGATAAATTAAAACTTTACTGACTGAATTGTTGTTCAGGTATAAGAGACCAGTTTATATCAAAGAGAACATGTGTATGTGGAGCTACGGATAGACTTGCAGATGAATTGTTGCCTAATAAGACACTTAGAGAGACAATAAACCGAAGAATTGAGACCAAATGTAATAGTTCAGGCAGTCGTGATCAAGGTATATGATCAACTAACGACCCAATTTAGTTCTTGTTAAAATTCAATAGTTTAGCTGAGTTTTATATGTTTCTGTTTCAGGCAAGGAGTTTGCACCACTTGTATCCTCAAAAGATAAAAAATCCTGTGTAACTCAACAAGAACCATTAGAGATCACAAAAGCTCCTGATGTTCCCGAGAGCAATATGAAGGCGCCGGCATCTGAAGGAAGGGCCCTACCAGCTGATAAAGAAGGTCAGCACAAGCAAGTTGCGGTTAAGGCAGGTGAGTAAATGCTCATTTCACATTTTATTGCATAATGCGATTCGTTTGCTATTCATTTCTTGCTATGTTGAATTTGGACAACGTATATAGGCTTCTATCACCTATGTCAAGCTGTTTGTAGTTAGACACTTAAGGTTATAATCACTGTAAATCAGTAATAAAGTTATGGTTGCATGCAATGTCCCCGTTTTGTCAGATTAATATAGCAGATATATCTTGTATTGAAATTTCTAGTTATCTCAAGATGTAGAAACATTGTGCTTGTTGATTGCAATTATACTTTCGAATATGGGGTGAACATTAATTTTTTTTCATATTTCAGCTAATAATAAGAAAAGGAAGAAGGCTGACTCGCACATCAGTGGTATGTTTTGCTTCCATGTTTTATTCTAATTTGTGAAGTGCATATATGTTATTTGCAATCTGTTACCAGTTTTTCTCGTGTACTTTGTATTGGCAGAAATTCAGGGGTCTACCCCACCAAATATTGCTACTCAGAGTTATATGACACCTGGAGGCTCTTTGGCTTATAATCCTCACTGGAATGGTATGCATCCTGGAATGACAGCATACATGCATCCATATTACATGGCTGCGTATTGCAATGGTCAATTTGGAGTACCAGGGATGAAACCTCCTCAAACTGGACCCCACAGGTATCCTTTATATACAAATGCCATTTTTTTCCTACTTAAATTAAATATTTCACATTTCATATTTATAGAATCATTTCATGGTGTTACTTGTATGCAACCTTGAGATAATGATTTTGACCCATTTACATCTAAATGGGTCGATGCAAGTAATGTTTGATCTTTAATGGATCAAACATCTAAAATAATAATATTTCGCTTATTAGGAAAGTGGGTGAAACGGGTGGAAGTGCTCAGTGTGTTTTGAATATGTATGTTTATCTCTTTGATTCTCTGTAGGGACAATGGAGAACCTGAAATGCGTATGAATGAAAGAGCACCTACCACGAGCAGAGAGGAATCTAAGGCTTGTAAATCTGAATCACGGCGAAAGCATGGACCGAAAAGGGGTGTTCAAAGGTAACTACTATTCATTCAGCTTTGGTTGATATACAAGTCGTGTATGACTTTGTAGCATCATGTTAATGATGGCTTTTTTTTTTATCTGTTTACCCACAAATGGGTAGATTTAGGTTATATTTTCTTGTCTAACTGGTCAAATGATGAAAGTCCTGCTAACTCCAAAGAGTATTAAAATGCATTAAACCTCCTACATTCATAATTTTCTACGAGACTTGCCGATTATATAGAACTGGTTATATTTCGTTCGTGACAAAGTTATATAGTTGGTTTTCAATAATCTGTTTGGTCTGTTCCGTAATTGGAACAGCGATTTTTAACAGAATTATTTCTCAAATCTGGAATAATATTAGAGAACTAGATCTCGATGGTGTTATTGGCTTGTTGTAGTCTGATGATCAATTTTTATTTATTTATTTATTTATTATTATTATTATTTTTTTGTGGTTCGGGTCCAAGCTGTCCTGGTTCTCTTTGACTTGCTAAACATATTACATGTTCAAAACCAGTCTGGTTTGACCCGTTACCCGACTTGCCCATTTTGACGTTTGAGCTGTTTTCTGCAGCAGGGAATCAAGCAAAGATCAGGAATCTAGCAAGGAAGTTAGAAGTAGTGCAGATGTTACTTCAAGCAAATATCAGGAATCTCGTAGGGAAGTTCGTAGTAGTGCAGATGTTACTTCAAGGAAGCTGAAACGTGTACGTAATTTTGTAATTAACATCTTGTTTATAATTTTTACTTTCTGTACTACTATTCGTAATTTCATTCACTCGGGCAACCTTTTGTCCAAGTACAATCGTTTACTCTCCCTAACAAGGGTAGAGCCTTCCAGTATTATTTTTATGATTCATTTGTGTTGGGGGCATCATATTTGTTTGAAACCTCTTTAGAGTTTGGAGAGGCTATTATACTTCTCTTAACTCCAAAGTTTCTCGCTCTCATGTTTTGTCACCTGTCACCTGTCATCCGTCATATTGTTTTACGAGAACATAGTTACTGGGATTTATCATTTGTGATATTATTTTTGGTAATTTACTTTTTTGATGTCGACCACTGTGCTGAGTTGCTGGCCGAGTTGGTACAGGAGCTAATCCTACTCGTTCTAGATTTGGTGGCTACAAGTTTCATTATGTAGTTGGCTTGTAATGATATGAAGTTAAAGTTTGACCACCAGATGGGCGATGCTACTATAATGGTTATTTTGTACATCGGAAAGCTGTACATATTTATAGATTTGGTATATCTCAGCTTTGGAAGATCTCATGGATCTTGTATAGTGGGAAAATATGTAACGTTCCCATTGTTTGTATGTTTTAAATATCCAGGGATTTCGACTTGCAGGAGCCCCTGAATTATTCGTATTTTACATTTATTTAAAGGTTACTATGGTTTCAATGAGTGATTCCACAAAAGCAAACATTATGTTGTTCTATCTGTCATCCTTTTTTTGGATCACGAAACAAGTTTTTGATTGCCTTGTATATTTTTAATTACACGCGTTTGTAATGATTATCAGTTGCAACTGTGTAGGAGCCACAATGAGTCAAGTTTGTTAACTTAAAAGAACATGGCTGAGGGTGATCCAAAATGCATATGAATTGTTTTAGTTCATGGAATCTTAAGATAGACCTAATAAACTCAATGGGTTATATTTTGTACCATTTTCCTGTTCACAATGTCGTAATTATTTTGTCATGGTCATATTGTTTTGACGTGATATGCGTTTGAAATGATGAGTGAAACCAATCGTTTTAACCTTTTGTCGTCATCGAATTTATGATAATCAAGTTAATTTATTATTGGCACATCTTAGTAATAATCTTGAAATACAAAATACTTGTTATAAGCAAAGACTTGTCAGCCTGACTTTTATGATTCTCTATAAATTCAACTTAAAATGTGACTTTAGCTAGTTAACTAACGAATTTGTTTTGTTGATTACAGGTATCATCTACACCTCCAAGGGCATCATCAAAGAGAAGATCCTCTTCACGTGGAGATGAGTATGACGATCACTATCGCCACCATAAGCGCACAGATCAGAGATAGTTACGATAGTTTATTGTTTCAGGACGCCATTAACGTCCATTTGTAAAGCTATATTTTCCTGATATGAAATGCAAATTTTCTTTTTCAGAGAAATGTAGTTCTTTTACTTTTATTTTGATGAACAGAATTGTAATTCTCTTTGAATGCGTGAAATAAGTTGGAATAAAAGTGGTTTATTTTGTTAATAATGGTGTGAAATTTATAGTCTTTAGTCTTTTAGATGCTCTGTATTTGAATTTGTATATGTTTGCATTACATTTGATATTCCATGCTGATACTAAACAATCACAGAATCACTATATCTACAATCGGAAAATCTTCCAAAATAAAAACTAATTTAGAAAAAACTAAGTGGGTGTAGGAGGTTGCTTACATATTTCGGTCAAAATAAGTTACTTATTTCCTCCGATTTTAAGCGTTCATCTTGCTAATTTAGTTTGTGGCACAAAAAAAAAAAAAAAAAAAAAACTTTCAACTTGCAACAAATAAATGTGACAATTCATCGTTTGGGTGACGTTAAAATAAAAAACCAAAAATTCGTGAAAAGAGTAAAAACATTAAAAAAGTAATAATTTTGTTAGAAATACCAAAAAAATTTCACAAGATTGGGGACGTTGGTGGATAAAAAAGTTACTGAGAGATGTTTTTTTCTAAGGGTGTGCTTGGTTAAGGGTTATGAGCCATAAGGAATGAGTATTAGTGATGTTTGGTACTATATAATGCAATCACCCATTACCTACTTTTGGGTAATGGATCATTAGCCACTAACTTGGGAGTAATGAATTTGATTACCTTTATATTCCTTTTGCTTTTCCCATTGCTTTTCCCTTCTACGAACCAAGCACGCCCTAAATGCGTATAGTTTTGAAAAAAAAAAAATCATGAAAAGAATGTTTGCGCATTAGAATTTTGTAAATCTATATTTTGCATCAAAAGTTTGGTTTTTGCATTCAACTTCTTTTAGCTATTTGTATTTAAATTTTATTGTGAATCAAAATATAATGTAACAAGTTGAAAATTTTGTACATCAACTTTTTTGTATATTAAAAATTCATATTTTGTTTATTTAAAAAATGTATAAAAACTTAAAATTAAAAAAAAAACTTCATTTATAACTTTTTAAACTTTATTATTCGTGACGAAAATATGGTATTCATGTAAAAAAATAGCAACAAGTCACTTTCATTCATTTTAACTTTCTACCCTCATAATTAACGACTACCGCTTATATATTGCCTCAACAAGGCTCGGTTACCCTGCTTTTTCTTCATATTGCTTAAATTTTGTTCTAACTTAAAATTCTCGTCATATGTAAAGTTATTATCACGAGAGATGTATAATTAAAAAAAAGTTAAATGTTTAAATTTTTAATAACACGTACCCCCACCGTTGCATTATTATATTAAATAAAGAGAAAATAACAAAAGTAACCAACACTTTTCATTAAATACCCCATTTTACCAAAAAGCCAATATACCCATGAAATTTGAAATATGTGACTAGCAAGGTAAACATTGCGAATTTTTGAAAATTGCTTTTTTACTTCCCTTTTCATGCTTAGCTCAAAATATGAAAGTTGTAGATCTCTCTTTTCTCGTCAAATGGTTTTTTCAGTCACAAAAAAAGAAATTCGTATGAGGAAGTTATGGCCAAAATACCACAACAACTAAACGGGAAAAAGTTGTGATATTTTGGCCATAAATTTCTCATACAAACTTCTTTTTTGGTGATTCAAAAAGCAACTAAACGAGAAAAGGGATATCTACAACTTTTATGTTTAGTTTAAGCGGAAAACTGAAAGAAAAGGAGAAATATAACAATTTTCAAAATTCTCTGCAAGGTTGACTAGCAAGGTCAAACCTTGCGAATTTTGATATATTTCTCCTTTTCCTTCGTTTTCATGCTTAGCTCAATAAATATAAGTTGTAGATCTTTTGTTTTTTGTTAAGTGGCTTTTCAAATCGCAATCATGCAAAAAGAAGTTCGTTGGGGAAGTTATGGCCAAATTTACCAACACTTCTTAACTAAATACTCAACTTTTACCAAAAAAAAGCCCATGTACCAACGAAATTCGAAATATTTGACTAGCAAGGTTAAAGCTTGCGAATGTTTGAAAATTGCTCTTTTTACTTCGGTTTTCACGCTTAGCTCAAAATATGAAAGTTGTAGATCTCTCTTTTCTCGTCAAATGGCTTTTTGAGTCACGCAAAGAAAAAGTTCGTATGAGGAAGTTATGGCCAAAATACTACAACAACTAAACGAGAAAAAGTTGTGATATTTTGGCCATACTTTCTCACACAAACTTCTTTTTTGGTGATTCAAAAAGCAACTAAACGAGAAAAAGGATATCTATAAATTTTATGTTTTGATCTAAGCGTGAAAACCGAAAGAAAAGGAGAAATAAAACAATTTTCAAAATTCGCAGCAAGGTTGCCTAGCAAGGTCAAACCTTGCGAATTTTTGATATATTTCTCCTTTTCCTTCGGTTTTCATGCTTAGCTCAAAAAATATAAGTTGTAGATCTTTCGTTTTTTGTCTAGTGGATTTTCGAATCGCAATCATGCAAAAAGAAGTTCGGTGGGGAAGTTATTGCCAAAATACCACAAAAATTTTCTTGTTTAGTTACTGTGGTATTTTGGCCCCAACTTCCACACACGAACTTTTTTTTGCGTGATTCACAAAGCCACTTGACGAGAAAAAGAAGTCTACAACTTTCATATTTTAAGCTAAGCGTGTTTAACTTTGCTAGTCAAATCTTGCGAATTTTACGAGTATATTGCTTTTTTTTTGGTAAAAATCAAGTATTTAGTGAAAAGTGTTCATAAAATTGATTATTATTATTATTATTATTATTATTATTATTATTATTATTATTTCTCCTAAAAAAACTGCCGTTAAATACAATAACTTAAACCATAGAAGTTCTTAAGATCTTGTTGTAAGTTTATAGACCATGTATGTAACACAAGGCACAAGCCAATTGCAAGGTTCCAATTTGGACCCTTGTGTGTCAATTTGTCACCACAGGTAGTCTGTCCCTTACCCTTCACAAACTTTTTAGCAACTAGAAGATAAACATGCTCCTTCCTGGTCCTCCCATCATCCGATACTCACCACCACAACACCATCACAAACCACAACTCCTCATCACCAACAACAACCTCAAGAACACCATAACCAAACTATCCACCAACTTTTTCATAGCCACTGCAGCATCAACACTTGTACTAACCACCACAATGTCCACACCAGCTGTCGCGATAAACCCTCCTCCAGATGCAGCAGAAACATTTTCCAACATACCTCAAACGTTGTCTGGTGAATGTGAGCAGGGACAAGATGGTGATTGCAAGAAAGCTAGGATTCAAAAACCAAAATCTAGGAAAGCAGAATCTTGTACTATAAAGTGTGTCACAACTTGTATACGAGGTGGAGATGGTTCGCCTGGTGAAGGTCCGTTGAATGTTAGGAGACCTTTGGTTGTGTTTAAGCAAGGGTTTAGGAGTAGACATTATTGTTTGGTTGAGTGTTCGGATATTTGTAATTTGATTCGTGATGGGGATGATGGACCTTGAATTAATGTGACTTCTTTGTAAAGTTTTGGTTTGATATTTTGAGTTTGTTATACTAGTTTTGTATATATATATATATATATATTTTAAAGGAATACTTCATTCAACAGGCGCGGAATATCTCCAAGCAAGAGATATCCGCAAACACAAATTACATCATATCAATCAAGAACTTACACCATCCTTTCCAGTCTATCTTACAACCCTTACATCGACTCCTATACCAAAGGTACCCCAAACCCTTAATGTCGGCCACTATATAAGCAACGGTCATCTCTATGTTAGCAAAGGCCTTGTCATTTCGAGCTTTCCAAATACGCCAAACAGTCAAAATAAGCACACCATACACAATATCTTTCTTCCTCTTCGAGCTCCTCATATGATCAATATACACTTGAACATCCCGGATCGAAAAAAAGAAAAGAGGAGGTAACCTACACCAAGAAGCCACACCGGCCCAAACGCCATTCGCAATTCTACAAGCCGTGAAGATATGATCCGTACTCTCGTCCTCTTCACCACATAAATAACAACCCCCCTCTCCCACCACAATATTTCTCCTTCTAAGGGCACTCAGAGTCGGGATCCGATCCATATTAGCCTTCCACATAAAAATATTACACTTATTCGGGATCCACTTGCACCACACGAACACTTTGCTTTCATCTCTGTCGACATCTTCAATCAACCATCTCCTTGTTTCTTTGACAGCATATAAGTTATTATTCCCTTTGTTCCAAACCCACTGATCATTTTTTTCATTCAAACGAACATCTGCAATTAGCCGATGACAAGCAATAACCTGTTCCACCTCAACATTCGAATTCGGATATTTATTCCAGCACCAAGCGATCGCTGTTGACCCATTGTGTACTCCAATCCTTTCCGCAACCGTGCACCACTTATTGCTTTCAATACGGAATAACGCCGGGAATAAAACCTTAAGCGGCTCATTTGAAATCCACGGGTCAATCCAAAATTTAACATGAGTACCATTACCCACAGCCCCCTGAATCATGTTCACAAAAGAAGTACCATGAAATTTCAACCGATAGCCAACTCTAACGATCTTATTCCACGTACCGGTCCCCTTCTTGTTAGACGGATATTCATCCCATCGTCGGCCTGAGAAGTGAATCGCATCGATCACTTTTCTCCAAAGAGCGTCGCGTTCGTTATGATACCTCCATAGCCACTTCAGAATTAGCGCATTATTACTCGCTTCTAATTTATTTAGACCCAACCCACCATCGCTTTTTGCCTTCGTAACCTTTTCCCAAGAAACCCAATGAAGTTTATTAACTTCATCGTTCCCACCCCACAAAAACCGTCTAATAATTGACTCCAACTTCTTCACCACGGTCACTGGAGCTTTATACAATGAAAAATAATATGATGGAAGACTTTCCAGCACTGATTTGATAAGCACCACCCTTCCTCCTATAGATACAACGTTCGCCTTCCACTTCGACAATCTTTTCATAAAGACGTTCACCACAGGATCCCAATTGATTATACGATTCATGTTCGCTCCTACTTGAATCCCCAAATACTTAAAGGGAGTGACACCCGGTTTACAGCCCAGAGAAGCCGCCTCATTATTAACTTCTTCCAAACTCTTTCCAACTCCATATATAACCGATTTCTGGATATTTATCCGGAGACCCGAGCATAGATGAAAAATCCTCAAAATCCTCCTTATCGCCTGGAAATTAAATTTAGACCATTCCCCCATAACCATAGCATCATCCGAGTATAGTAAATGAGAAATTAAAGTTCCCCCATCTTTAATCTTCACCCCATCGAAAGCACCAATGATACACGCCTTGCGAATAACACTCGAGAGGGCTTCCATAACAATAATAAAAAGAAAAGGGGATATTGGGTCTCCTTGCCTAAGGCCTTTCCCACACCTGAACTCGAATGTAGGCACCGTTCAGCAGAA
>OU343219.1:43560638-43633773 GCA_910596185.1 Chrysanthemum makinoi
GATGATTTTTGAAGATTTGATCAAAGTTTGCAGAATTGTCAGAAATAGTCCCTGAAGTTTCAGTTATTGGCAGAATAAACCCTGAAGTTTTAGAATTTACAAATTCATCCCTTGGATTATTTGAAGATTGGCAAAGTTAGTCCTTGATCAAATTTTCAGATTTACAAGATTGGTCCCTGGATTTTCAGCATGTACACTAATAGTCCTTGATACACATTTTTGGGTCCATGAAGTATATCTAATTCTAAATCCAAGCCCAACACAAAACGTCCAATCCAACCAAATGCAAACCTTTTTCACGGTCCATATACACCCAAACCGGTTTAATAACCCAACCCGCTATTCCCCATTAACCCGGTCAACCCACCCTGGTCAAAGTCTCTTAAACCCGGTCAACAACTTGAAAATATAAAAAACAAACCCCCGCGCCTAAATATTTCCCCAAATCCAAAACCGATGATGAACCCTAATTTACCCCACCCGTTCAAATGGCACAATTACTAAAATTAAGGGCAATCTTGTACTTTTACCTGACGCATGAATGACACACAACGACCCACGTGACACGGAATGTCACTTGGTATCCGTGTGATACCATTCACTCCTCTCCTCTCATTGCTGTCGATTCGTGGCATGAATTTGCACATGATCCAAGGGTTAACAATGATTGGATGATACTAGAAACGAATCCAAGGGTTGATAAGAGCTATGAGAAAGCACATATTGTAGAATTCTAGACCCTTCCAAGAGCTCATTCGACTGCTATATATAACCCTTTGTATCACAGTTTTAGAGAAGCTCATAGAAAGTATGTAATATCTGAGTACTTTTAGTATTAGTTAAGCTTAATTTTTTCAAATATTGTATTTTCAGCTTCAAATTCAGACTTGTAATTTTTTTAATTAATGAATTTCTTTCATTTTTTCCCAAATCATCATTAAATCTGTTTTCAGTTTATTTAGAAGCTTATTGTTTAGTTCAAATTAATCTCTGTTTCAGCTTAATCAAATGATATTTTTTGTACCGAATTCATGTTAACTGAAAAATAAAATAAAAAATAAAAAATAAAAATCTTCTCTCAAAAACAATAAATATAGTTAAATCTTAGTTCTTCAGTTTGATTTCAATTACTACAATTGTTTTCATAAGCCCTTATAAGCTTCTCAGTAGCTTATTGATTGCTTGTTGAGTCATATACTCAGATTTTACTATCAAAACAATCTTGGTCAATAAAAGTCAAAGGTTCAGAATAAATGGTGAATTAATCTGTGTTGCTGAGATAGCTATGGATTTGGGTTGATGCAGAACTGGTTTTGGATTGGAATTGGTTTAAAATAGGTAGTTTGTTCGTATGATTTAAGCAAAGCCATTGTGGCTAGGAATACTTGTGAGTATATTTTTCCTATTTCAAATACTAGTGTAATCTGCATAATCTAATTCTGTTTGAATTTTTGGTTAGCATTAGTTTAGAACTGCTCATTTAATTGTTTCTAGACTAGTATCGAATCTGTTTTGATTCAGCGTTAAGGTTTTATATAAGCTAATCCGTAGTTAGGAGTCTCTAATTTGCAAAACAAGTTTTCATATGTTTGGTTCACACAGTTGTTTTCAGCTTGAGGTTTAGAAACCGGGTTAAGGATTGTTGTTCTAGTCTCTCAAGTAGGTAAATAGTGCTTTAAGTCTTAAAATCAGTTTGCACCTTATGTGTTTAGCTCAATAAGTCAAAATTAGTTAGTAATATGCTCATTTGGATTGCATTATTCGGTTAGAAGTAAGCTAGGATAACTTGCATAATAGGTATAGAATAACTAGATCTAGCTTAATTCAGTCATTTTGTATCTAAATCTCACTTTATCAATCTCAATCAATTTTCATAGATCAAACTCAAAATTTTAGTCAACTTTTCATTGCAAACTATCTCAAAAGTCAAAAAGTGTCAAACAGGTTTTACAAAACTTTATAGATTTTTCATAGCTTCATATTTGGTTCAATTCAAGTGAAATTTTGGATTAATCAAGATCGTTTGGTCAAGTTTCTTAAATTTCTGATGGTGGAATTTGTGATTTATTTTAAGCACCAAGCTTGTACAGTACTTTGTTAAAACCCATAAGCTGTGTTCACATAATGTTTACAGTAGTAGTCCTGCACAGGATAAGCTTGTTTAGGTCTGATAATTTGGTTTAGTTGTAGTCTGGTTGGTTGTCTAGAGTTCCTCAGTTTTTGTTTTCACATAAGCTCTTTCAATAAGCAGTTGGATAAGCTTAAAGTAGGAGAGTTAGGGCTGTTTGGATTTAGTAGTTAATTAGCATTAATCATTGTAGGTTGCACTATAGAAGTTAAGAGTAGTTGATAAGTTGCTTTATTTGAGTATTATAGCATAATCTAGCTTCTGTAATCAATTGGTGCCCTCTAGAGCTTTTTAGCTTATTCTAAGTGCTTATTCTCAAGTAGTTTACACTACAGCTTCAAAATCTCTCACATAAGCCATAGTTTTTATATTTTTCCTAGGTTTAGAATAATATTTTAGATTTTTCATGAATTTTGTATATTTTTTAATTACTGTTTACTATTTTTCTTGATTAAAATCAGTTTTTTAGACTTTTTAAATAGCATTTAATTCAATTAATTCAGAAAAGGTTCCAAAAAATAATTTTTCAATTTTCCTAGATTAATAAAATTATAAAAAGCAAAAAAATAATTTTCCAGATTTTTCCTAGTTTAATTTGTAATTTTAAGCATTTAAATTAGTTTAGTTTTAATTCAATTAAATTTAAAATCATAAAATTAGTTTTAAATTTAGTTAATTTTCTAATATCATTTTTAGTTATAAAGTAATTTTAGATTATTTTTTAGGACTTAGTTTGCATTTTATTTTCGTTCGTTTATTACGTTTAGAAAATTCGCGTATTTAGGATTTCCGTAGTGTAATTTCCCTTAATTGTTTTCCCATTCCCCGTAGTTTTAATATAATCAAAATTCCAAAACATCGAGCATTTTAATAACGAACCAATAAGCTTGCCCATTCATTACACCTCGTTCTTATTTTAATCTATCACTATCATCACTCACTGTTTTGATTCATTATCCTTTTCCTAAAGGATTTTAAATCATTCCTTGTGGTTATTTTTGATATCGATATTGTGGTTTTATCCATACACACAAACCCTTCAAATAATTTTTACTGCCGGATCAACCCGTCACCAAGTGAGCGTGGGAATACTTACCACTATACTACAACATCATAAAAATTTCAGAAAAATCATAAAAATTAGTTTTAATTCTTAGTTAATTTTCTAATATCATTTTTAGTTAGAAAGTAATTTTAGATTATTTTTAGGACTTAGAATAGACGTAGTTGCATTTTATTTTCGTTTCGTTTATTACGTTTTAGAATAATTCGCGTATTTAGGATTTCCCGTATTGTAATTTCCCTTAATTGTTTTTCCATTCCCCGTAGTTTTAATATAATCCAAAATCCAAAACATCGAGCATTTTAATAACGAACCAATAACGACGTTGCCCATTCATACCTCGTTGGGAAACGAATCGGATTTCCTAATCCGTATCACTATCACTCACGGGTTTTGATTCATTATCCTTTTTCCTAAAGGGATTTTAAATCCTTCCTTGTGGTTATTTTTGATATCGATATTGTGGTTTTATCCATACACACACACCCCTAAACCTCAACGAATCAAATTTTTGCGCCGCTGCCGGGGAGGTTGTGTCGCGACAATATCGTTAAAGGTTTGACGATTAGTGACTCGAGATCCTTCCTTCGTGAAGTTATTGTTTTTAAAAATCAAAAAAGTAAAAAATATTTTCCTTTTTCTTTTTATATATATATATCATATCAATAAAAATACAAAAAAGATTTTCTTTTGTTTTTGAGCTAAATAGAATACATCAATTATATAACATTCTCAACGGAGGTGTTATCATTAGTAAGTTCCCGAACCAAAGATCAAAAACTTGCCTTTGTGTCACTTGTGAGTCGATTTATTTCTATTTGATAAACAAACTGTGTGGTGGGTATAAGGACGGCCTGACATTAAATTGCGGCTGAAAAAGAGGCGGGTTTTAATAAGCTTTCGCGCTGACCTAAAAAGCTTCTCCGCTCGCTTGTGCGTTTGTCTTATAGAAGTGATTTATTCACTTGGGATTATTGGTAAAGTTCACTGTGTTTTTCGAATACCGTTCGTTTTAATTGCCCTGGTTTTTGAAAGTGTGCGCACTCGTTCCCTAATAACTACGACCGATCACACGTGAAGCGCTACAATTACGAGAAGGCGAAATAGACGTGCTCAATTAGTCGAACCCGAGATTCGAACTAATCCGACTCCGCCCATTGTCGAAATGGCGGAGGACAACCGATCCATGCTAGAGCAACTCCAAGCACCCACCGAGGGTTATGGAGAAGCCATCGTCGTCCCGGCAATCGTTGGCGATAACTTTGAGCTTAAACACGGATTGATAAATTTGGTTTCGTCAAGCCAATTTTACGGATTTGAGAAGGACGATCCTCACTCTCATATTCGACGATTCAACAAACTCACGTCTACGATCAAGTACCGTAACGTTCCGGAAGAGGCTATCAAGCTACTACTCTTCCAGTTTTCACTTGAGGGCCGAGCCCGGATTTGGCTCGAAAAACTACCCCCTCGATCGATAACCACATGGGAGAATTTAGTGTCAAAATTCGTAAACGAATTCTTCCCACCGTCTAAAACAACAAGTTTAAAAATGAAATAACAAAATTCACACAAAGATTTGATGAATCATTTAGTGAGGCATGGGATCGATTCAAAGATTTGCTTAGGCAATGTCCCCATCATGGTTTTACGGAATTACACAACTTGATACATCACAACGGTTTTTGAATGAACTGATCAAGACTCTCTCAATGCGCCGCTGGTGGTAATTTGTTGACCTCGATCCGAGAGATGCCTGTGATTATTGAGACAAATCTAAAGTTCGTACCTCCGTAGCAAATCTGCTGTTGCTACCCGAGTGAGTGTTACACCATCGTCCTCGTCTTATGAAAATACGTCTAGCATCGATGCTAAGATTGATAAGCTTACGGATATGATTCAGGCTTTGGTTAAGATTAAAACCGCTAAGATTAATCTTTCTCCACCCACTCAACTTCAAAGCGGTGGAATCGACTTGTACTACTTGTGGTGGCCCGCATGCCTACTACAATTGTACCGCTACCGATGGTAATCCTTTTGAAGCTAATGCCGTAACCGGAGGTAACCAATACCGTCCTCAAGTTGAACCAACCCTCGTTAGTAATCAAATGGGACCTCCGGGATTTTCAATCGAACAATCGACTCGTTTTAATCAGAATCAAGTTCGTGGACCAAATGTTCAAAACCAATTCAAAGCCCCACCAAATCAATACCCGAATCAAGGAGTCAATTACAATCAAGGATATCAAAATTCAAGCTATCAAGCTCCGCCTTTGCCTTCAAATGAATTCACGAATTACGTTCAACACAATAATGCTACCATCCACACCATGCAAACTCAGATTTCAAGTTTGAGAAATGAGTTTCAATCTTCATTGACTAGACAAAGCAATGAGTTTAGGAATGAGATTCGACTTCAGAACAACAAATTGGATGCTTCGCAGAATACACTTGAGAACATGTTGAATGTTGTTTTGTGTAAGATAAGTCAACCCTCGAGTTCGGGATCTCTTCCAAGTGACACCATTCCCAACCCGAAGGGTGAGTTAAAAGCTATAACCACACGGAGTGGTAAGGCTTATGATGGACCATCGTTTCCACTCTGTGAGGGAGGAGGAACGAGAACCCGTGGTTATTGAAGAAAATATGCAACCCGCACCCGTCCCCACCTCCGTCGTTGACTCCGATTCCGGAACCCGATGTTTCGAAGACTACTTTTAAACCCTCACTTCCTTATCCTTCTAGACTTCAAGATCAAAGGATTCGTGATAAAACCGAAAACCAAATGGAGAAATTTGTTGAAATCGTTCAATCCTTGAATTTTAACATCAGTTTCACCGATGCTTTACTCCTCATGCTGAAATTTGCGCCATGATCAAAATTTAGTGAGTAATAAGGAAAGTTGCCGAAATAGCAAAAACACCGTTGAATGAGAATTGCTCGGCGGTGCTCCTCAAGAAACTTCTCGAAAAGTTAGGAGACCCCGGCAAATTTCTTATCCCTTGTGAGTTTCCAGGAATTGTGAAATGCTCCGCCTTGGCCGATCTTGGTGCGAGTATTAACTTAATTCCTCTTTCGATTTATAACAAGCTTTCTCTCCCGGATCTCACTCCTACTAAGATGACTCTTGAACTCGCGGACCGCTCAACCTCTATTCCGAAAGGAATCGCCGAGGACGTCTATGTGAAAGTAGGACCACTTCATTTTCCCGCTGACTTCGTTGTCGTTGACTTTGATGCTGATTCCCGAGTGCCTCTTATTCTCGGGAGACCTTTCTTAAGAACGGGCCGTGCGATGATTGACGTTTATCAAGGAGAAATTACTTTACGATCTCATAAGGAAACCGTCTCATTTAACATCAACCATCCTTCGAGATACTCCTCCAACTATGATGATGCTTCTATTAATCGAATCGACGTTCTCGATATTGCTACGGAGGAGTATGCTCAAAAGCTTCTTAATTTTATGGGTGGCAATCCACCATTACTTCGAAAATGTTGAACCATCTTCGAGCCTATAATTGCCGACTCTTCCCCCTCTCTTACTCCATTCGAGGGAGGTGATTTCATTTTGGAAGAGATCGATGAGTTTCTTGCTAATGACGAATCGATTCCACTGGGAATTGATGATGGATTTTTATGATTCGGAGGGAGATATTCTTTATCTTGAGCAATTGTTAAATGAAGATCCGTCACCGTCACTTCCTCTGAAAGAGATTACGATTGAAGAAATCAAATCAGTACAAATGACTAATGAAAACCTCCGGAGCCCGAGCTCAAGGATTTACCTCCTCATCTTGAATACACTTTTCTTGAAGAACCGAACAAGTTTCCCGTCATCATTGCTAAAAACTTGAAAGATGAGGAGAAAACCGCACTTTGGATATTCTTCGAAAACATAAGAGTGCCATCGCTTGGCAAATTTCCGATATCAAAGGCATAAACCCTCGTTTTTGTACTCACAAGATCTTAATGGAAGACGATTGTAAACCCGTTATTCAACAACAACGTAGGGTTAATCCGAAAATTCATGAGGTTATCAAAAAGGACGTTCTTAAACTCCTTGACGCCGGAATCATTTATCCAATCTCCGATAGCTCATGGGTTAGCCCTATCCATTGTGTTCCGAAGAAAGGTGGCATGACCGTGATTGCCAATGAAGATAATGAATTGATTTCCACACGCCTCGTCACCGGATGGAGGGTGTGTATTGATTACCGAAAGTTGAATGATGCTACACGAAAGGACCATTTCCCATTACCTTTTATGGATCAGATGCTTGAACATTTAGCGGGGAATGAGTTCTATTGCTTTCTCGATGGTTTTTCCGGTTATTTTCAAATTCGATTGATCGCATGATCAAGAGAAACGACTTTCACGTGCCCTTATGGAACGTTTGCTTACCGACGAATGCCATTTGGTTTATGCAATGCTCCCGGTAGGTTCCAAAGGTGCATGATGGCTATTTTTCACGACATGATCGAAAAGTCTATGGAAGTTTTTATGGACGATTTCTCGGTTTATGGAGATTCTTTCACTTCTTGCCTCTCTCATCTAGACCACATGCTCAAACGGTGTGAAGACACCAACTTGGTCTTGAATTGGGAGAAGTGCCATTTCATGGTTCGAGAGGGCATTGTCCTCGGCCATAAGATTTCAAAATCTGGGATTGAGGTTGACCGAGCTAAAGTCGACGTTATAGCTAAACTCCCTCATCCCACTACCGTCAAAGGTATTCGGAGTTTTTAGGGTCATGCCGGTTTCTATCGCCGTTTCATCCAAGATTTCTCTAAGATAGGCCGCCCTCTGACCCATCTCCTCGAGAAGGATGCTCCGTTTATCTTCACCAATGAATGCGTTGAAGCATTTAATTTTCTCAAAAAGAAATTAACTGAGGCACCGATCTTAGTTGACCCCGACTGGGATTTGCCCTTTGAGCTCATGTGTGATGCAAGTGATTACGCAATTGGGGCAGTCTTGGGGCAACGTAAATCGAAACATTTTCAACCCATACACTATGCGAGTAAGACATTGTCCGAGGCCCAACACAATTATACGACTACTGAAAAGGAATTATTGGCCGTTGTTTATGCTTTCGAGAAATTTAGACCCTACCTTGTCTTATTAAAGACCATAGTGTATACGACCATTCGCCCTAAAGTATCTTTTGGCAAAGCAAGATGCTAAGCCACGATTACTTCGGTGGGTTCTCCTCCTTCAAGAGTTTGATGTTACTATTCTTGACAAAAAAGGAGCAGAGAACCTTGCTGCCGATCACCTTTCTAGACTTGAGAATCCCCATCAAAGTGTGCTCGAGAAAAAGGAGATCACGGAAACATTTCCTCTTGAGACACTTGGGATGATTGCTAAGAAAGACCCAAACACCCCATGGTTTGCCGACTTTGCAAATTACCATGCGAGCAATTTCATCGTGAAGGGATGTCGTCCCAACAGAAGAAAAAGTTTTTCAAAGATGTTAAGCATTATTTCTGGGACGATCCTTACTTGTTTAAGATTTGTGCGGATCAAGTAATCCGGCGGTGTTTTCATGGCCAAGAGGCCCTTGATATTCTCAATGCTTGCCATAACGGACCCACTGGTGGCCATCATGGTGCAAGCTACACCGCTAAGAAAGTTTTTGATTCCGGGTTTTATTGGCCTACCATATATCGAGATGCTCATGATTTAGTTAAGTCTTGTGATTCTTGCCAACATCAAGGGAAAATTTCAACAAAAAGGATGAAATGCCACAAAATGCTATTCAAGTTTGTGAGATTTTTGACGTATGGGGAATTGATTTTATGGGGCCATTTCCATCATCTAAGGGTAATAAGTATATCCTCGTGGTCGTCGACTACTTGTCTAAATGGGTTGAAGCGAAGGCGCTCCCCACCAATGACGCCCGAGTGGTTGTTAAGTTTCTGAAGAATTTGTTTTCCCGATTCGGAGCACCTCGTGCTATCATTAGTGATCGCGGTACCCATTTTTGTAATGAACAATTTGCTAAAGTTATGGCTAAATATGGAGTTACCCATCGTCTTTCTACAGCGTATCACCCGCAAACGAGCGGACAAGTTGAGGTTTCCAATCGTGGTTTGAAAAGGATTTTAGAAAGGACTGTAGGAGAAAATCGAGCTTTATGGGCCGATAAGTTAGATGATGCATTATGGGCTTTCCGCACCGCATACAAGACACCCATCCGGTGCACCCCATTTAAGTTGGTGTATGGAAAAGCTTGTCACTTGCCCATCGAGCTCGAGCATAAGGCTTTCTGGGCCTTGAAACATGCAAACTTTGATCTTAAGACCGCGGGTGATCACCGGAAAGTTCAATTGAATGAATTAAATGAGTTTAGGGATCAGGCTTACGAGAATTCTTTGATTTTCAAAGAGAAGACTAAGAGAATTCATGATGCTAAAATCAAAAACCGCGTTTTCAACGTTGGTGATCAAGGTCTCCTCTTTAACTCTTGCTGAAGATATTCTCGGGCAAACTCAAAACCCGTTGGTCCGGACCATTCACCGTTGCTCAAGTTTTCCCTTATGGAACGGTAGAGCTTTCTCAGCCCGATGTCCCAAATTTCAAGGTGAATGGTCATCGTGTGAAACATTATTTTGGAGGGACATCCCATCTATGGTTGTCCCGGATCTCCAAACTTTCCCTAAGGACAACTGAATTAGGGGATCGAGTCAAGCTAGCGACTCGGTAATCAAAAACAGAGCGCTTCGTGGGAGGCACCCCATGCTTATCTCTATCTTCTTTCTATTTTCTAATAAGTGACGTGAAGGGGTTAGCCTCTTCGATTTCTCGTGTTTGGTTGTTTGTGATGTTTTGTCTAGGATTTTCCCGATATGAAGACTCTCGTGCTCGAAGTTTGTCATTTTCTCCACTCGAGTTTCATGTTCGATGCTGATGGAAATCCGATATCCTAAATCTTATCGACTAACGTTTATCTTTGAGCATACTTAATAAACGGCTTTTAGATTTTCGTTGATACCCTTGCTTTTAAACATTGAGGACAATGTTTCGTTCTAGTCTGGGGTAGGGTAATCTTCGATTTGATTTGACCGCACTTGCTTATTTTTGTCGTGAACTCTCGCAACCCCGTTTTTCCTTAGAAAATGAAAAAATTGTGCTAAAAATGAGAAAATTTAAAAATTTTTGTAAGCTTTTGCTAGTTTTATGATTAAAAAGTTCTTGCTAGTCTTTTAGAAGTTACTTTAAATATGCGTTTTTCTTGAAATAGTCTTTGCTAATTGCTTAGACAAGAGGCTATAGAATGCGATTCTAGCTCACAAGGCCAAGAATTTGCAAGTCTCTCTGAGTGATTTTAAATATGCGAAGCTTAAACAAGAATTTGCTAGTTTCTAATAAGTGACTTTAAAACTGCGAGACTTGAGATTATTTGACTAAGCATTGCTAAGTTAATATATGTTTTGACACATTGTTGACTTTCCGCTGGTGAGAGTAGGAATAGAATTCTGACTTGACCGGGCGTGTTGAGCCCTAGCTTGTTCCCTTAACCATAGATAAGTAAAATTATCGGCTAAGCATCCGCGGATCTCATTATTTGGGATTTTAAATTTGCGGAGATCGAGGAATGATAGAGTTACTTATGAGTTTAGATGTTAAGCGTGGAGTAGTTGGTTCTCTTTAGAGCCCATCGAAGGTACTTATGGCTTTTTGTTCCCACAAAATTGTTTCACCCCATATTTGTTAATAATAATTAAAGATGTTAGGTTTTTGGCGATAGTTAGTTCTTTATCTTCTTTAGAGAATCTTTGCCCATGAGAGTCGGGTACACATCAAGGTACGGGTGTTATGGTGTAATAGACAACTGATTCCTGATAGTTTGCTGATATTGTTTCTATTGTTATAAAAGCCGAGGATTGTTTGGCACAAAATTAACATGAAATAAAGCCCAAATGTATTAAAGTCGAAAAATCCAAAGCCATAAAAGTTGTCATAGACTTCTATAAGTTGAGGAAAATCCAAAGTCATAATAAGACTTCTGATAAAACGGTAATCCCGTTGAGTTAGTGGTTGAAAAGACCAAGGGCCTGAATTGCAAAAATGCAAATGTGCTGAAATAAGTGTTAAGCCAAACTTTGAATCCGGCAGATATCTTTCTAAATCATGTTAAATTAGGACCTTGATGTGGACCTCATTCTTGTGTGCAATGGTTTTCAAGGGAAGGTGGATAACTAATTATCGACTTAGCTTTGTATCTTTATTGGAATAAAAAGTTATCGAAACGAAAAACTTGAAGAAATTCAATTCTCACAAAAAGAAAAAAATATAGAGGAAAATAGGAAAATGGGAACAAAAGGTAATTACACAAGTAACTTCCATGGGTAGTGTTAGCATCTAGAATCATATTTAACAATGATTTCGATTTTACGCTTAGTTTGGGGACTTGTGAAAAATCAGGGACGATGTATTCTATCCGTATGGTCACTTCACGTTGTGTTGTGTTTCCTACTCTGTGATCCTAACGTGTCATTTGAAAAATGTTGGAGTTATTGATCGACATGAAAGTTCAACAAACCGTCACTCATAATCAGAATGTGCTTAATCGTAATACCTATATGTGAATTAAAAGGTAAACGGGGCGTGTTTAGAATTAAGGCTTTCTTAATCTCTTTTGAGGAATCTTTGCTACTTCTTCATAGGTTTAGTAGAAAGAGATTGAAATCCTTGGTTTTAGAAGCGTGAGTTGATTGCATTTCGTGGGGACACGACAATGGTCTCGTCTGGGGTATTTTGATTTGTGCTTAAACACATATTTTTTCTTTATAAACTGACCCAAAATAACCAAGAAAGAGCCGTTTATTGCTAATATTTGCGTGTTTCTTGAGTTTGTGCTAGTGCAGGTACGGATATGTCAAAACACACAAAAGAAGCCAATCGAGACGAAAACCGAGCACGAGAGATTAAGAGAGCTAAAGCTGAGCCGGAAGGTCAGAATTATGCTTTTGTGAAGATTTCTACTCTCTGAGGATGATTTTTGAAGATTTGATCAAAGTTTGAATTGTCAAAATAGTCCCCGTTTCAGTTATTGCGAGAATAAACCCTCAAGTTTTAGAATTTAAAATTCAGCCCTTGATTATTTGAAGATTGGCAAAGTTAGTCCTTGATCAAATTTTTAGATTTACAAGATTGGTCCCTGGATTTTCAGCATGTACACTAATAGTCCTTGATACACATTTTTGGGTCCAAAGTATATCCTAAATCCAAGCCCAACACAAAGGTCCAAAACCAAATGCAAACCCACGGTCCAACACCCAAACCGGTTTAATAACCCAACCCGTATTCCCCATTAACCGGCAACCCACCAAAACCCGGTCAACAAAACCAAAATATACTAAAAACAAACGCCTAAATATTTCCCCAAATCCAAAAACCGGATGATGAACCCTAATTTACCCCCGACCCCAAATGGCACAATTACTAAAATTAAGGGCAATCTTGTACTTTTACTCGACTTATTATGAATGACACAGGAGGATGACACACCGGAATGCCACTTGCTGCAACCGTGTGTCACCTCTCTCCTCATTGGTCGACGCAGAATTTGCACATGATCCAAGGGTTAACAATGATTGGATGATGCTAGAAACAAATCCAAGGGTTGATAAGAGCTATGAAAGCACGTGTAGAATTCTAGACCCTTCCAAGAGCTCATTCGACTGCTATATATAACCCTTTGTATCACAAGCTCATGTATGTAATATCTGAGTAGTTTTAGTATTAGTTAGCTTAATTTCTTTCAAATATTGTATTTTCTTATTCAAAGACTTGTAATTCCTTTTAATTAATGAATTTCAGTTTTCATTTGGTTTCCAAATTTCATGATTAAATCTGTTTTAGTTTATTTAGAAGCTTGTTTAGTTCAAATTAATCTCTGTTTCAGCTTAATCAAATGATATTTCCAGTTTTTGTTTCATGTTAACTGAAAAATAAAAATAAAAAAATAAAAAAATAAAAAATCTCTCTCAAAAATATAATAAATATAGTTAATCTGTCTTCAGTTTGATTTCAATTACTACAATTGTTTTCATAAGCTCTTATAAGCTTCTCAGTAGCTTATTGATTGCTTGTTGAGTCATATACTCAGATTTTACTATCAAAACAATCTTGGTCAATAAAAGTCAAAGGTTCAGAATCAATGGTGAATTAATCTGTGTTACTGAGATAGCTATGGATTTGGGTTGATGCAGAACTGGTTTTGGATTGGAATTGGTTTAAAATAGGGTAGTTTGGTTCTGGTATAAGCTGCAAATGAGCTGGAATACTTGTGAGTATTTTTCCTATTTCAAATACTAGTGTAATCTGCATAATCTAATTCTGTTTGAATTTGTGGTTAGCATTAGTTTAGAACTGCTCATTTAATTGTTTCTAGACTATAGTTGATTCAGTTAAGGTTTTATATAAGCTAATTAGAGTAGTTAGGAGTCTCTAATTGCAAAAGCGTTTTCATAAGTAGTATTTGGCACAAGTTGTTTCACTGTGCTTGAGGTTTAGAAATTGGTTAAGGATTGTTGTTCTAGTCTTTGTTAGGTTATTTGCTGCCACTTAAGTCATCATTTCACCTTATAGCTCAATAAGTCAAAATTAGTTAGTAATCTGCTCATTTTTGCATATCAGTTAGAAGTAAGCTAGGATAACTTGCATAATAGGTATAGAATAACTAGATCTAGCTTAATTCAGTCATTTTGCATCTCACTTTATCAATCTCAATCAATTTTCATAGATCAAAACTCATTTTAGTCAACTTTTCATTACTATCTCAAAAAGTCAAAAGTGTCAAAACAGATTTTTACAAAACTTTATAGATTTTTCATAGCTTCATATTTGGGTCAATTCAAGTGAAATTTCGGATTAATCAAGATCAGTTAGTCAAGTTTCTTAAACTGATTTTTTTGTAATTTTGTGAAGCTTGTACAGGTACTTTGTTAAAACTGCATAAGCTTCACAGAAGCTTGTTTAGGTCTGATAATTTGGTTTAGTTGTAGTCTAGTTGGTTGTCTAGAGTTCCTCAGTTCTTGTTTTCACATAAGCTCTTTCAATAAGCAGTTGGATAAGCTTAAAGTAGGAGAGTTAGGGCTGTTTGGATTTAGTAGTTAATTAGCATTAATCATTGTAGGTTGCACTATAGAAGTTAAGAGTAGTTTGATTTAGCTTTATTTGAGTTATTATAGCATAATCTAGCTTCTGTAATCAATTGGTGCCCTCTAGAGCTTTTTAGCTTATTCTAAGTGCTTATTCTCAAGTAGTTTACACTACAGCTTCAAAATCTCTCACATAAGCCATAGTTTTTATATTTTTCCTAGGTTTAGAATAATATTTTAGATTTTTAATGAATTTTGTATAATTTTTAATTACTGTTTACTATTTTTCTTGATTAAAATCAGTTTTTTAGACTTTTTAAATAGCATTTAATTCAATTAGTTCAGAAAAGGTTCCAAAAAATAATTTTTCCATATTCCTAGATTAATAAAATTATAAAAAGAAAAAAAATAATTTTTCCAGATTTTTCCTAGTTTAATTTGTAATTTTTAGCATTTAAATTAGTTTAAATTAGTTTTTAATTCAAATAAATTTCAGAAAAATCATAAAAATTAGTTTTAATTCTTAGTTAATTTTCTAATATCATTTTTAGTTAGAAAGTAATTTTATATTATTTTTAGGACTTAGAATAGACGTAGTTGCATTTTATTTTCGTTTCGTTTATTACGTTTTAGAATAATTCGCGTATTTAGGATTTCCCGTAGTGTAATTTCCCTTAATTGTTTTTCCATTCCCCGTAGTTTTAATATAATCAAAAATACAAAACATCAAGCATTTTAATAACGAACCAATAACGACGTTGCCCATTCACACCTCGTTGGGAAACGACTCGGATTTCCTAATCCGTATCACTATCACTCACGGGTTTTGATTCATTATCCTTTTTCCTAAAAGGATTTTAAATCATTCCTTGTGGTTATTTTTGATATCGATATTGTGGTTTTATCCATACACACACACCCCTAAACCTCAACGAATCATACATATATGGTCTTGTGCCTGAAATCCGTGGAACTGCGGAAAACGACTCCAGCCGCCTACTCATACAGTGAAATATGAAAGGGAACCCCGGCACGAGATGGTTAGAAATGGTACTTTGAAGAGCAGTGACAAGAGGAAGGGAGCGAGTGGGTATAATAGGCGATGGACGTGGTAGCGCATAAAAAAGGGCAAGAGTTTTGGGGCAACTGTACGAACAAAGAGAGTATGGTACACATCCCAAATGTGCTAAATGTGCTTATCATCATCCAAGACCAAGCCCGCGCTTGTGCACAAATTGCAATCGACACGGCCATCTTAAGGAGCAAAGGTAAAACACGTGTAACACCCTAAATTTAATGGGCAACATGAGGAATAACCAAAGGACTTGCTTTGAATGTACGAGCCGAATCACTTTAATAATTTTCCTAAGTTGAATGGAACGCAGAGGCAACTACAGGGTAACCAACACCTAGCTTTAGCAATTGATGGAAACAATCCAAACCCTCTACTCAATATCAGTCCACCCCGAGATCGAGCATTCTATTTAGGGACCGAGGCAGCTCGCAATGTGAATCGGGTATCGCGTTTTCCCTAGAACATTAAGTGATCCACCGTGTATTATTCGATCAGTGAGCCTCATTAGATAAGAAACCTAGACGCGTAAGTTTTGGCATAAGCGCTTTGACCATACACCCTGATTTCGCAAAACCTAAGGGTAGACCTATAGTTATCATTAATTGAATCACGAGGACGTGATTCCTCTTACATGGGAAGAATGTCACAATTCTCAATTTTTTGTCATTTCTCAAACTCAATATTCATCATATTAGTTCATGCATGGTTTTGCATTTTACATTAAACGCATAATTTCTTATTAAATAAACGATGTCGCGTAATTAATTATTTTGAACAATTGATCCGAAACTTCCAAAAATTATCCCGATATATTTTCGTACTCATATTAAGTTTATAAAATAATATTATGAGTTTACCCGATGTTTTTAATTTATTTTGTATATAAATTGTTAAGTTTATATAATTACGACGGTTTTTGTAAATTCAACCCGATAAATATTTATTCACTCAAATCTTTCAAGAAATGTATTTTTATAATTTTTATGACTTCAATATGTTTTATTTTGACCCGTTAAAATTTATTTTTAGTTAACGCTACCCTAAATGCTTAAATATATATACAAGTTACTAATAATTCTTAACATAACTACACATTTTCTTATACATACAAGTAATTAACTACAACAAACTACAAGTCTTTTTTTTTGTTGTGTTTGCCGACCCACAAGGGTGAGTCACATAAGACTTGCAAAATATCTACCTAAGATATGCATATATTGTATTATACTCTTTATTAAACACATACAAGTCAATAATATCAAGGTGAAAAATCAAAAGTTTCCTCTTCTCTCTTCTCTACACAAACCGGCCACCATAGGAGGTTCAAGAGGAGATCACCAAAATTTTCAAGACAAGTTTTATTCACTCTAGTATCACTCTTGATTAAGGTTGTGCAATAAAAACCTTGGGTGATTAGGAAAAACCTTTATTCATTAACCTCATCAAGTTAACTAGTAAGCATTTCATACTCATCATCATCTTTCATATTCACTTTATGTTCATTTCATCATATTTGAGAAAAACATGCAAGTCTTATGGATGTTTATACCACTTTTTAATTGTTTTTAAGAGTTATATATATTTATGTCATCCTATAATTAATCCTTGAAACATATCACTTTTGGTGATGCCTAGGAACCCATGACACCCTAAGAAGGTGTATGGTAGGATTAGAATAGCTTCGGAGTTGTTTTGAATTGGTTAGAATAGGTTTTCCGCGTGAAAAACTCATTTCGACAAGTCTATTGGGGTCTGTCCATATTTTTAAATCTGGGAAAATTCGACAGTTGGTAAAATATTTTGGGCTAGATATTTGGAAAATATACTTTAAAACGAAAACGTGGTCAGCTTTGAACGGGTTAAAACGGAGCTATAACGAAAAAGTTATGCTATTTTGAAGTTTGACGACGAAAACTAATAATTTCAGAAATTCAGCATGAAAATGTCACTCTTTACGAGTCAAAAATGAGGCTTAAGCGCTATTAAATGTGTCGACTTATCAAAAATATATTAGTATACTTTAATACGAATCTAAGGATGTAGAAAACGTAGATAACGGACTTGTAACGATTAAATTATACACGTTTACACAAAGTTGCCGTAACTTTATTATATAAGAAAAACTAATATATTTCTACTAGACAAACCTTACGGCAACAAGTGACCATGTTGAGGGTCGTTTTTAAGAAGGATGTAATACTTTTTATAACGTGATGTCTTCTAGTAAAAGTAAGTTCGCCTAGCATATTTTACAAAATGTCCAACCGTCATTGAGTTGTAACGAATAAAATACGGTCACTTAAACTTTGCCGGAAACCACCCTAAAACAATATTTTGGACACAAGTACCATACTTAACCTATATTTTTTCTCCATGATCGAGACCTCTAGGATAAAAACTTAAATGCTAAAACTTTGAGATAATGATACAAGCTTCCCAAAACCGTTGAGTTTGTTTCCTGACACTCGACGTGTACCATTTTATGACTAGCTTTTCGAGGCCGTATATTCGCTTTCATGAAAATTTCAACGACACTATTTTTACTTACGAAAAGTTATAATTTAATAATAAATCACAAAACGATTATCGTAGAATTTTGATTCAATGTATATACTTGTAAAGTATTTTATAAACATGACGAGATGTCATAAACATATATTTCAACGATAATTTCTATTTTCAAAAACGCAAGTGGTATAGTTACATATGGATTTGCATGCACGACATTGTATCATGCATTCACGACAACATATCATAACTCAAGTCATGACATTCATTTTAGGTCGCGGATAGTTTCCGAGCCTCATTTTCGTGCACTTCATTTTGTTAGCATATCAATCATACCAGGTGAGTTCATACCCCGCTTTTACTCGCTTAAATTCTTACAAACTCTTTGGGGGAGATCCATGCTTAAATACTTGTTTTTACTCTTGCGAATACTCAAACCATTTATACAATTGTGTTACACTTTACTTCTTATACTCTTTTGGACATTATGTGTGGTTTATTGCGATATGTGCCTTAATGTGCTAAACTTGTTTCCAATTATGCTTCAGCATACATACTTTAGCAATCGGTTAACTGCGGGAGCCTGCGAGAGGTATTGATAGTACTATCGGTCGACGCCCCCACCCTTGTGTCCCTGATGACTTGACATGGGGTGAATATAATCTGTTATTCAATAAAACACAACAAACAATGTAGACTTGTCAAGAGGTTCAGTTGGCTGTGATTCTTTGCATTAAGTACATGTATATATCGTTTGCACATATGTCCTACTTACAAACAATATTGACAATTCTATTTTAGGCAATGGGTTGTGAACACATAGGTTGCGATTTTTGTATGGGCGGAACTCGGAACTGAATGGATTTACAATGCCTTTGCTGCATCAACATTCTTTTAAGAAAATTTCAAATCATTTTCAACAAACTTATGAACTCACCAACCATTGTGTTGACACTTTTTAGCATGTTTATCTCAGGTCGTAAGGCGATAGCATTTCATGGAGCTTTTGGGTCACATGGCATACATTGGAGTCTTGTGTTTTTATCTATTACCATTCGACATGTTTTGTAACCCTTTATGTATTATCAAACTTTGGGATCTCATGTTTTGTAAACTTTAACTCTATTTAATCGAATGGTAAATTTTTCAAAACGTCTCATTATAGAGGTCGTTTTTTGTATCCATACTTTGTGCTATGATGTCATACCCCAAAGACACTATCGTTCCGCTGCGATTTTTTGGAGGTGTGACATTTTCACTGCTAGAAATTTTGCTCCATTATGGAAGATCACAAGGCTAGGTGGTGCAACTTCATCATTCATGACATTTGAAGATCTTATTAAAGCTTTTGACAGAGATGACGTTAATACACTATGGAGGTTAGTTCAAGAAAGGTTTAATGCTCAAGATCTCAAAGATACAAAGGAGATGCAGTTATGGGTGAATCTTAGAAGGCTCTATGAACCAAATGTTGATGATGACTTCTGGAAAACCTTATTCACAAGTTTTGGTACTAAATGGTTTTACTATGACTCATGTGAAGTTCATCATGTCTCTACGACTAATGGAGAAGACTTTTTCATGCTTGCTGAGAAAGAATATCAACTTAGAGTTGGAGCTCTTACAGTGATGTTAACCTTACCAATAAGAGTTAATGAAGACAATGAAAAGGTCAGAGCATTGTTACAAAGACTTCAAGATCAATGTTCAACAGCTATACAGAAGTTAAGGAAGAAGTGAAGTATTTGATTGAATTCCCCAAATCCTTAAAGATAATGCATATTGAAGAAACTTATTGATTTGTAGAGAAATCATAAGATTAGGGGAGGATTGTTGGGAATAATCCGTTACCACGGATAGTATGTGGTTTACACTGCTCGAATTAACACTAGCAGTGGAAACGTATTCCCACTGCCAGTATAATGTTACCACTGCTATTAGTTTACGTGTAGTTTAACGCGTCTAGATAAGTATAGAATAAATCTTGTGTATATTCTATTATGTTAGCTTTATACTTATCTTGTAAAGGACTCCTTGTTGTATAAAAGGAGGTCCTAGGTCATTGTCTTACACACTTGTAATTACCTACGTATTAGTTACAAGAGCTTCAACGTGTAACCCTAGTGATAAGCTAAGATCACTCGTATTATTCATCAATAATATTGGAGCTTAAGTTTTGTGTTTAATCTGTGTTTATATACAATACATCATACAATCCATCTTCTAAGTATTACTAAGTAAATTCTGCGTGCTTAATAATATCATACAAAATATCATTGACACAAGGAGTGTGTCTAGATCCATCAAACTGATTTTCCACAATAAGTCAGATTTACATTGTGTGGTTTACTGCTCATGTACAAATTCTGCTGCATACTGAAAACTTTCAAAAGTTAGAGGAAATGTAGACTTCATCAAAGTTTTAAATCATAAAGACGTTTTGTCAGTTTGGGGGGAAGCTGATTCTGAAACTTCTTCATAATGGCTTCTGAGCATAACAGCTTGGAACCCGGTCATAACCGTTTAAACTTTCCTCACACCCCATCATCAGCTGAACCAAGCCCCCAGCTTACTCGTCAACAAATGGGAAAGCTATTTGCTCCGCTGTTTAGTCATGACATTGATGAACGTGCTCCAGGTGTATCCGATGTTTCCGCTGTACAACCTGATCATACTCCAATACCTGATACACCTGCCACAACAACTACGGTTGAAGAAGCACCACCAGTTGACTCTACAACAATAGTTAAACAAACTGCATCCAACGACGCTGAACCAGCTGATGATCTTCTTAATGAAGTACCCCCACCTGCAGATTTTGATCCAAATGCGTTCTTTAACCCGTTTGCCAATGAAACTGCTGCACCTGATGTTGCAGAATCATCTACAAGCCATTTGAATCCTCAAAATCTGCACAATGTATACCAACATCAAACCTCTACACATCGTTGGACAAAAGACCATCCTCTTGAAAACATAATTGGCAACCAGAATCAATCAGTCGTAACAAGAAAACGTCTTCACACAGACAGTGAACATTGCTTTTATGCTCTCACTATCTGCCAATCTGAGCCTAAAAACATTAAAGACGCTATGACAAAAGACAACTGGATTGAATCCATGCAAGAAGAACTCAACCAATTCAAACGTCTTGAAGTATGGGAACTGGTTGAAAGACCAACAGGGTCTACGTCATTGGTCTCAAATGGATTTGGAAGAACAAATTGGAGGCTGAAGGGAACGTAATCAGAAACAAGTCACGTCGTGGCTAAGGGTTATATGACGGAAGAGGCATCGACTTTGAAGAATCATTCGCCCGGTTGCTCGTCTTGAGGCTGTTCGATCTTTCTCGCGTTCGCGCCCATATGAATATAACGGTCTTTCGGATGGACGCCAAATCGCTTTTTGAATGGGCAACTCGAAAGAAACAGCTTTATGTCACCCAGAAGGGTTCGTTAATCCCGCGTTCCCGAACCATGTCTACAAACTGAAAAAAGCTCTGTATGGTCTCAAACAAGCTCCTCGGGAGTGGTACGATAAGTTATCATCCTTCCTCATTGCCAATAATTTCACCAAAGGTTCGGTCGACCCAACTCTTTTCATACAATATCACGGGGCACATTTCTTAATTGTTCAAATTTATGTGGATGATATCATTTTTGGGTCAACACATAAAAAGTACTCAATTGCTTTTGCAAAACTAATGAAGAAACATTTTGAAATGTCCATGACGGGTGAACTTACGTTCTTTCTAGGACTGCAAGTTCATCAATCACCCCTTGCTATTTTCTTGAATCAGTCCAAATATGCCCTTGAAATTCTTAACAAATTTGGAATGCAAAACTGTGACACCTATGCCACACCAATGGCTCATACCAAGAAGCTAGACGCTGATTTACATGGGAAATTGGTGGACCCTACCAAATATCATAGTATCATTGGGTCTCTCATGTATCTAACAGCTAGCAGACCTAATATTGTTTTTGTCGTATATCTCTGCTCTCGTTATCAGTCGAGACCAACTGAAACCCACCTCTCTGAGGCGAAAAGAATCCTCCTATACATCAAGGGAACCATTAACTTGGGGATCTGGTATCCGAAGGATTCTGGTTTGAACTAATAGCTTTTTCAGACACTGATCATGCAGGGTGCTTAGATTCACGAAAAAGTACTTCAGGAGCATTATAATTTCTTGGTGATAAACTCGTGTCATGGCAATCGAAGAAGCAGGATTGTACATCGCTGTCCTCAACCGAAGTAGAATACGTAGCCATGTCGGCGTGTTGTGCTCAAGTCATTTGGATGAGAACACAACTCAAAGACTATGGTTATGTATTTGACAGAATCCCGATGTACTGCGACAATCGGAGTGCTATTGCCATCTCGTGCAACTCTATTCAACATTCGAAATCAAAGCACGTCGATCTTCGATATCATTTCATCAAGGACCACGTAGAACAGGGTACTGTTGAATTATATTTTGTGGGTACTGAATACCAATTGGCTGATCTTCTCACCAAAGCCTTAGCTCCTGCTAGGTTTAATGAGTTGGTCCACCGGATTGCTATGCGGTGTTTGACTCAAGAGGAACTAGATGAAATCTTAAAACATTCTTAAAACCAGTGAAACACCAAAACCTCTTTTGTAAATAATTTTCAAAAACAAAATACAAAATTATAAAATTTGATAAAACAACAAAAATATTCTTCTATATATTCTCTTTTAACATGGCAAGTACAAATCTTTCGTCAACACTCTAATCTTTCAAAATTCAGTATGTTTACGATCAAGTGTTGTGGGGGAGAAAATAAATAATTTTACGGTTTCATAAAAACCTTGTACTTGCATGTTACTTTATCCCGGTTGTTACGTTAAATGGTGGTCACTTTTCTGGTTTACTGACACTCCTCGGACTAAAATTTACAAAATTTCATTATTTTTTAAATCGAGGGGGAGTGTCGTCTAAATTCTTTCAAAATATCCTTCGTTTGGTATCCAAAATGGAAGTTATGGGTGTTAGATGTAAATGGTTAAAATGGAGGGACTTAATGTGTCATATGCTCAAACTAATTTTAAATAAAACATGTCACAAACACATTTAATTCACTTACATTTAATTCCCATCTACCCAAATCCTATGCCTAATATTCAACCCACTAATCTGTGTTTTTGATCATCAAACTGTAAGTGTTTTCACATTTCTAACATGATTATAGACAAAGGTTTTTAATATAATAAACATCCAACGGTTAAATCTCGTGTTTTAGAGAGATTTGTGTTCTACGCGTAACATAAGAACACAAATTATTCATTTGAGTGTTATTGGTTAGAATCGTTGTATCAAAACGTTTATCTAATCATATTGAAACCATCTCTATCTTTAAAACTCACACAGAAATACGAATTGTTTGATTCTTGAATTTAGGGTTTATGCGTAAATTTGGGGGTTTTCAAATGTGAATGTTTTTGGTTAAAAAGATAGTGGTATGATGTTGTTTTCAAGTTGAATTGACCATATTCGTGCTTAGAATCTACCCAGAAACACTAAACGCATGAAAATTGATGATTAGGGTTTATGTTCATATGTATTTGGGTATTCTTGATTCACTTAGCCTTTGATGTTAAAACTTGGATAGAACTACTCATAAAGCTTCTTAGACTTACCAGAATCATTTTGGTGCATTTCCTATGGCTAATTATCTTAGGCATAATTTTTGAACCTTAGGGTTTAAGTTTTACGCATAAGTGTTTTACGCGTAACTACTTGAATGAAAAATTCATGATGTGATCTGAAAATAATTGAATGTATGTGTTAATATTAGTGCTATGATGTATTTATTTCAGGTTTTCTAAGCTTGAAAATTCAGAATCAAGGTTACCTGCAATCTACGCCTAAGGATCACCTTACGCGTAGAATGTTATGCGTAAGAGAAATCTTACGCGTAACGTTTACGCGTAAGGTTCTACATTGGGGACTACGCATATCCTGTGAACGATATGCGTAAACAGTGACCTCTACGCATAAGGTTGACTCTTACGAGTAAGCCTTACGCGTAAGGTTCCATATATGCTTACGCGTAAGCTTTACTCATAAGGCCCCCTTTTCCTACGCGTAATATTTCTTACGCGCAACTCAAGCACCTACGCATAAGCTTATGTTTACGCGTATAACACTCCTGTTTACGCATAAGCTTGCCATTTATATGCCTAAGCCTAGTTTTAACCTTAATTATGAATTGTTACGCATGCAAACTTGTAAATAAATAAATCATAACGCCACGAAACCAATAATGTCACTAATAAGCTTAAACGTTTAATATGTTGTGAAAAATAAGTGAAAACATGGACTTCAAAACTTAAAGTTAATCAACTCACGAAACTTATCACGACTCCATTGGACTATTGGACAAACAAGTGACATTGGACTCGTAACAATCATCGACATATCACATTCAATAATTAGACAATAAAACCATCTGTTGACTATCGATATGTTGGTTCTTTTGGCTAAATATCTTTCAGATCTCGACATAGACGCTCAAATGCAGAATGTGGAAGCACCAAATGTTCTCACCGTTGAAGATATCTTCCCTAATGGCTATCCGATGAAGATTGGAAAGAACAACCTTCGTGTTGATTTTGATACTCTCACCTGCTCAGAGTCTTCGTGTTTAATCGCTGTGGATATTCTGAAGAATCATCCTTATCAGAACATGCTCACCAATTCTGCTACAGTGCCTGAGATTTATATTCACCAGTTCTGGCATACTATGCAAAAGATCAAAGGTCAAAATGCTGTGAGAGTGACGCTCAACCACAAACAAGTCACCATCACACCAGCAGACTTAAGGGCTGTTCTCCTCATTCCTGTCATCGAGCCAACCGAATACACTGCCACACCAACTGAAGAGGCTGTTCTGCAATTCATGATCAACATTGGTTATGAGGAAGCTTCAGGAGCAATCACAAAGCATTCATACGTGGATCTTAAGAATATTCCTCAGCCATGGATAACCCTCTACATTATCATCACCAAATCCATTTCTAGACGTGATAGTGGTTATGAGCATCCCAAGCTCGTTGAACTACAGATCTTTTGGGCTTTAGTCAACATGAAACACATTGAAGTTGAAGCTCCAATATGGGATGACATGATGTCTTTCCTCAAAAAGCTTGGCTCCAAAATCTCATACATCAGATATACAAAACTGTTGATCCAAAGAGCTCTAGGGTATAATCCTGATATCCCCTTGAGACTCAATGACCCCAACAATCACTCCATGTTGTACGAGCCTACACTCACAGTCAAATTTAAGGAATCGAAAACAAAGAAACAAGGTGCAGTGTTGCCAGATCACCTTCTAACCGATGAAGTTAAAGTAGGCTTTCTTGATGACAAAAGGTATCTGGTAGCCGTTGATGAAGGCAAAGTAGGCTTTCTTGATGACAAGTCCTCTGGTACACCTACAAGGAAAACCAGAAGAGGCAGTGCAGGAAGTGTTACAAGCACTGAGAGTCAAATAAAGTTCCCTAAGAGGAAACCTCCATTCAAAAGGACAGTTCCCTTTAAGGAAGTTGTTCCTATTCCTATTCCCAAGCCTGAACCACAACGAAAGCTATTGGATGAAAGCTCTGAGGATACTGAATCAGACGAAGAGGTCACCTACTCTGAAACAGCAATCGATGACACTCCAACAAAGAGCTAATCCTCCCAGTCCAGAGTGATAAAGGAAAAGGGAAAACTCCCTGTTTGAGCATGATAAGGAAAGTTCAAGAAGAACCGTTGATGAGGAAAGAGAATATCAAAATAAATTGAAGAACCTCAGACTCAAACATCTTGCCGATCAATTTGTAAAGGATCAAACTCGTGGCCCCAGAGGGTCAAGTGGTGGTGCACTATCTATGCCAGTTCCTGATGCGGTTAATCAACCCGATAAGGGAACTGGTACCACCACCCACGATCCACAACAACAACGATTGGAAGATACCATCACCTATGAATTTAAGGAACCGGAAAAGGAGAAGTCTGAGAAAGAAAAAGTTGATTAAGAAGCCAGATTGAGGCAGAACAATTGGCCAAGTCTGGAAAAGATGACGAAGTTGAATATGATGATTTTCTTCTTGATAGTCTTGCACGCTCAAAAGAAGATACTTCTGAACCAGCAAAGGACCCTGAGTCACCTCATATCTCATCATCATCAGATTCATCCTTGGTATGTGCTAATACACATACCTTTTCATTATCAAAATAGACCCAAAATAACCAAGATAGAGCCGTTTATTGCTAATATTTGTGGTTTTCTTGAGTTTGTGCTTGTGCAGGTACGGATATGTAAAAACACACAAAAAGAAGCCAAAACAGACAAAAATCCGAGCACGAGAGATTAAGAGAGCTTAAGCTGAGCTGGAAGATCAAAATTGAGCATTTATGAAGATTTTATTCTCCGAGGATGATTTTTGGAAGTTTTAACCAAGTTTGAAGCAATTGGCAAAAATGGCCCCTCAACTTTGAGTTTTTGGCAGAAATGACCCTTGAAGATTCAAACAATGCAAATTCAGCCTTGGTTTATTTGAAGATTGTCAAAAACAATCCTTGGAAGATATTTTCAGAATTACATGTTTGGTCCCTGGATTTTCAGCATTTGCACTAATGGTCCCTTAATAGCCAAATGGATCCAAAGCTAGTCCAAGATATATCCTAAATCCTCTACCCGGCCCAAACCTCACAACCCAACCAATACCCGGCCACGTTATAATATATCCCAACCCACTTTACCCATTATTTTACCCAGGTCAACCCCCAATTGCCCGGTCAACATCCTTTGAAATATAATAAACAATCCAAACGCGCCCAAACATTACCCCTTTCTTCCCCAATCCAAACAACCTTTTACCCACCCCCGTTTACCCAATTACCATTTACCCACCTGAAACCTCGTACTAAGCATCTCCAAGGCTTCTAGAATCTGACATGTCTGGATAAGCTTCACACGTGGACAAATGAAGCAACCTCATTGGCCGAAACACCTCACCAGGTGAATTGGAGAGCTCTCATTGGAGGAAGTGACAATGGAATGATATGTGGTTGTGGATAAGCCTTCTAGGCTCTTCCAAGAGGAACCCAAGGCTGATGGAGGCTATATAAAGACCCCTTGGCTCACCATTTTCGTGTGCAATTAATTTCCTTTAAATTCAGTCATGTATTTGTATTTCAGTTTCTTAATGTTTTCTTAAAGTTTTTATGTAGTTTCAAACCTTTTGTAACCTCGTTTCAGTTTAATAAAAGTATCAAGCTTTCATTTTGATTTTTGATCTTGCATTCACTATTTGAGTACTGATTAAGATGTTTTTTATGATGGAATAAGCTCATCCAAGCTTTGTTATAGCTGGTGTGAGCTTATTTGGAAGTTTAAACTGTTTCATTACATTCAATACATCAAAAACTCTCTGGTCAACAAAAGTCAACTGTGGTGTCTAATTTGGTTCAGAGATGGAAATGGGTTGATTATGATGATGGATTGGGTTGTTGTTTGGTCATTTTGATAAGATTAATACTGTTACTATGCTCAAAATTGGCTGGACCTCTTGTAAGTTTCAGTACCTAACTGCCCTATATGCTCATTTTGATTTAAGCCCATGTATGATCATATTAGTGTTTGATTCTGCTTCATTTTATCTTTAGGATTAAATTTATGCATCAGTTATAGCACTGCATTAGGTATAAGTTAGGTTAGATAGTTTTTATTGCTTATTAAGTATCTTAAAGGAGTGTTTGGTTTAATGCTTAAAACTGTGTTAGAGGTTAATATATTGGATTAGATCTGTTGCTTTAGGCTTGATATAGTTTATTTATTTCATATCTGTCTTTGTTTTACTGCCATTTGCACTCTAAGTCAAAATCACAAGTCTACTACTCTTATATGCATAACTGTTGGAATCAGTTTCTATAATGTATCATATAGTTATAAAATTTGGTAAACTAGCTTGCTAAAGTTATATTTCATCATTATTCATCTATTTCAGTTCAACATTTGTATTTAAATCTCACATAAGTCAAAGTACCAAATCTGTTTTCAGAAGTCAAAACCATGTCAAACCTGTTTTTCTCAGATATTGCAGCCTCTGCACAAGGTTCAATACAGCTTATGATGGTCTCATATTTGGTCCAATTGTAGTTTGCTAGGTGGTCTTGAAGACCACATATCTGGTTTTCAGTTTGGTGCTTTAGATTAGCTTATATAGTAGCTTAAAGTAGAGGCCAGGTAGCTGTTTGGATTAGAAGATCAGTTAGCTATAATCTGAGTAAACTGCTTATTTAAGGTTAGGAGTAGCAGTAGTTAGTTGTTTTAGAGTGGTTATAGTATAATTCAGCTTCTGTAGAAGTTTGGTGGCTTATTTTTCTGTTTAGCTTATTTCAAAGTGCTTATTTGGTAACTGTTTACACTACAGCTCTTATTTCTTCCACATAAGCCTCATATTTTATATTTTTTATAGAACTAGAATAAGATTTTAGAATTTTCCTGAGTTTTTCATAATTTTTGGTCACTGTTTGCTATTTTTCTCTATTTTAAATAGTGTTTAATCATTTTAAAATAGCTTTTATTGCAAATAATTAAGGAAAAGTTTCAAAAAAATAATTTTTCAATTTTCCCAGTTTAAGAAAAATATAAAAAGCATAAAAATATTTTTCCTTATTTTTCCCCTTTTATTTGGTATTTTTCACAATTTAAATTAGATTTAAATAGTTTTAAATTTGTAGAAAATAGAAAAATAATCAGAAAAAAAAAAAATAGTTTTGAAAATTCTCTTATGGTATTTTAGATTTTATAAAATAGTTTCATATTTTTCCCTTTGATTTTCATAATTTTTAGTATTTTAAATTAGTTTTAATAGTTAAAAATTAGTTTTTAATTTTAATAAAATCCAGAAAAATCCTAAAAATTAGTTTTAATTTCTAAATAGTTTTCACCTTGCATTTCTAGAGTAAAATTAATTTTAGGCATTTTTAGGATATAATTTAGACGTAGTTGCATTTTAATTACGTTTCGTTAATTACGTTTTAATTAATTCGCACTTAGGATTTCCCGTAAAATAGATTCCCGTAATTACTTTCCCTATTCCCGTAGTTTAATAAAATCAATCAAACAAATCAAACCATCGAGCATTAAATTCCAAACCAATAACGACGTTGGCAATTCACGCCTCGTTGGGAAACGATTCGGGTTGACTAATCCGTATCAACGATCACACACGGGATTTGGTTTAATATTCTTTTTCCTAAAGGAATTTTGAATCTATCTTCGTGATTATTTTTGATATCGATATTGAGGTTTTATCCGTACACACATACCCTTAAGCCTTCATTATCAGCGAATCAGTGTCTGGACTGTTTTAAGTTTCTTACGGTTAGTCATTCACAAGTGGCTAGCTTGTGTGAGATAACTTGACGGTTTGGCATCTGTGTTGTGCTGTGAATCAAATTTTGGCGCCGCTGCCGGGGAGGTTGTGTCACGACAATATCGTTTGAGGTTTGACGATTAGTGACTCGAGATCCTTCATTCGTGAAGTTACTATTTTTCTATAAAATAAAAAAGTAAAAAATATTTTTCTTTTTCTTTTGTATATATATATATCAGATTAAAAATACAAAAAGATTTTCTCTTGTGTTTTTGCTAATAAATAGAAGACACCAATTATATAACATTCTCAACGGAGGTGTTATCATTAATAAGTTCCCGAACTTAAGATCAAAAACTTGCGTTTGTGTCGCTTGTGAATTTATTTATCTTTATCGGATAAACAAACTGTGTGGTGGGTATAAGGACGGCCTGACATTAAATTGCGGCTGTAAAGAAGCGGGTTTTTAATAAGCTTCGCGCTGACCTAAAAAAGCTTCTCCGCTCGCTTGTGCGTTTGTCTTGTAGAGGTGATTTATTCACTTGGGATTATTGGTTAAGTTCACTGTGTTTTCGAATACCGTTCGTTTTAATTGCCTTGGTTTTTGAAAGTGCATGCGCACTCGTACCAATAACTACAGACCGATACGTGAAGCCGCTACAATTCCGCGAAGGCGAAATAGACGTGCTCAATTAGTCGAACCCGAGATTCGAACTAATCAAACCCCGCCCATCATCGAAATGGCGGAGGACAACCGATCCATGCTAGAGCAACTCCAAGCACCCACCGAGGGTTATGGAGAAGCCATCGTCGTCCCGGCAATCGTTGCCGATAACTTTGAGCTTAAACACGGATTGATAAATTTGGTTTCGTCCAGCCAATTTTACGGATTTGAGAGAGACGATCCTCACTCTCATATCCGACGATTCAACAAGCTCACGTCTACGATCAAGTACCGTAACGTTCCGGAAGAGGCTATCAAGCTTCTACTCTTCCCATTTTCACTCGAGGGGGCCGCCCGGATTTGGCTCGAGAAACTACCCCCTCGATCAATAACCACATGGGAGAATTTAGTGTCAAAATTTGTGAACGAATTCTTCCCACCGTCTAAAACAACAAGCTTAAAAAATGAAATAACAAAATTCACACAAAGATTTGATGAATCATTTAGTGAGGCATGGGACCGATTCAAAGATTTGCTTAGGCAATGTCCCCATCATGGTTTTACGGAGTTACACCAACTTGATACATTCTATAACAGTTTGAATGAGACTGATCAAGACTCTCTCTATGCCGCCGCGGGTGGTAATTTGTTGACCCGATCAACGAGAGATGCCTTGTTGATTATTGAGAACAAATCTAAAGTTCGTACCTCACGTAGCAAATCGGTTGCTGCCCGAGTGAGTGTTACACCATCGTCCTCGTCTTACGAAAATACGTCTAGCACCGATGCTAAGATTGATAAGCTTACGGATATGATTCAGGCTTTGGTTAAGATTAAGACCGCTAAGGTTAATTCTTCTCCACCCGCTCAAGTCAAAGCGGTGGAAACGACTTGTACTACTTGTGGTGGCCCGCATGCCTACTACAATTGTACCGCCACCGATGGAAATCCTTTCGAAGCTAATGCCGTAACCGGAGGTAACCAATACCGTCCTCAAGTTGAAACAAACCCTCGTGTTAGTAATAAAATGGGACCTCCGGGATTTTCTCAATCGAACAATCAGAATCGTTTTAATCAGAATCAAGTTCGTGGACCAAATGTTCAAAACCAATTCAAAGCTCCAACAAATCAATACCCAAACCAAGGAGTTAATTACAATCAAGGATATCAAAATCCAAGCTATCAAGCTTCACCTTTGCCTTCAAATGAATTCACAACTTACGTTCAACACAACAATTCTACCATCAACACTATGCAAAATCAGATTACAAGTTTGAGGAACGAGTTTCAATCTTCGTTAACTAGACAAAGCAATGAGTTTAGGAATGAGATTCGACTTCAGAACAACAAATTGGAGGCTTCACAGAATAAACACGAAAACATGTTGAATGCTGTTTTGTGTAAGGTCAGTCAGCCCTCAACTTCGGGATCTCTTCCGAGTGATACCATTCCCAAACCGAAGGGTGAGTTGAAAGCTATAACCACACGGAGTGGTAGGGCTTATGATGGACCCTCGTCTCCTACTCCGTTGGTGAGAGAAGAGGAAGGAGACACCGAGGTTATTGAAGAAAATGTGCAACCCGCACCCGTACCACCTCCGGTCGTTCAGACTCCGATTCCGGAACCCGATGTTCCAAAGACTACTCTTAAACCTTCACTTCCTTATCCTTCAAGACTTCATGATCAAAAGCTTCGTGATAAAACCGAAAACCAGATGGAGAAATTTGTTGAAATCATTCAATCCTTGAATTTTAACATCAGTTTCACCGATGCTTTACTCCTCATGCCGAAATTTGCTGCTATGATCAAGAATTTAGTAAGTAATAAGGAAAAGTTGGCAGAAATAGCAAAAACACCGTTGAATGAGAATTGCTCGGCGGTGCTCCTCAAGAAACTTCCAAAAAAGTTAGGAGACCCCGGCAAATTTCTAATACCTTGTGAGTTTCCGGGAATTGTGAAATGCTCCGCCTTGGCCGTTCTTGGTGCAAGTATTAACTTAATGCCTCTTTTGATTTATAACAAGCTTTCTCTCCCGGAGCTCACTCCTACTAAGATGACTCTTGAACTCGCGGACCGTTCAACCTCTATTCCGAGAGGAATCGCCGAGGACGTCTATGTGAAAGTAGGACCACTTCATTTTCCCGCCGACTTCGTTGTCGTTGACTTTGATGCTGACCCCCGAGTACCTCTTATTCTCGGGAGGCCTTTCCTAAGAACGGGTTGATCTGTGCTAAACAGTCAAGTCAAATCACACAAGCTAGCCACTTGTGAATGGCTAACCGTAACAGACTTAAAACTGCCTAAAACACAAATACAATTAAGATCAGAGGAATATAGTGTATTCCTGGGTCGTTAAGTCCCACGGAGGATGAATTGGTGTAATAAACACTTGATCAGATGGTAGAATGATCACTAAGGATAGTGATCAGTAAGGTTTTGGATGGAAAATTATACCTAAAGAGAAAATCTACAAATTAAAGCGACTTAAATGCAAATTAAAAGAAATAAAAGATAAAAGATATTAAATAAACGCTATCACTATTTTTAAAGTGATGAACGTTTAAAACCTACAACTTAAAACTTACGTTTAAAATAAAATTACGTCTACGTACAAAATAAAAAGTGAGTTTTAAAGAAATAAAAGACCTATAAATATGAAAATGATGTTTTTTCAATCCTAATAATAAAAGAAAATTATTAGAAAAATAAAATTATTTTTACAACTATTTATTTAATTATTATTAATTAAAAACTATTTATTAAGTATTTAAAATGCACTAAAATACAATAAAATACAAGATTAACCTAGAAAAATGAAATTATAACTTGGAAAAGTCTAAAATATGATAAAACTTATTTTAAAACTAAAAATATATTTTTTAGACTTATTATGTATTTATTATTAATTTAAAATTATTTAAAACTAATTAAAATGCTAAAAAAATACTTTTTAAGCTAAGAAAATTATGGAAAAATACTTTTTATTACTTTTATATTTATCTTAACCTAATAAAATTGAAAAATTATTTTTTTTGAACTTTTTATAATTTATTTGTATTAAAAACTATTTAAAAATGCTTAAAAACTGTTTTTAATTAAGAAAAATAGCAAACAGTTATGAAAAATTATGAAAATTTCAGGAAAAGTCTATTTTAATATGTAGAATTTAGGAAAAATAGAAAAACATGGTGTTGTGTGGAGAAATAAGCAACTGCAGTGGCAACTGCTTATTTATAAGCACTTGAAAAAGCCAAATGATAACCAAAGACCACCAAACCTACATAGAAGCTATATTAAGCTAAAATGACTCAAATGGAACAGGTTTCAACAAGTCCTAACCCACAGAATCACAAGCTCAACAGATTTGATGTTTGAGATCAATGAGCAAAACAGAATTTGAGGGGTTACTTTAAGCTTATGCACAGAACACCAAATAAGCTAAAACTGAAAAGCAATTATTTGAACTTGTATTAGACCTGGTTGGCTACCTAGAAACAAAAGTTGAAATCAAAACAAGCTAAAATGAGCTTTTGAGAAGCTTTTTCAAAACCTGAGAATCCACTGAGTAAAACTCAGTTAATGCTGACTTACTTGGGACAAAATGATAAGCACTTGCAGGCTTATCAAATAAGCTGCAAATGGAAATTTAAAACTTGGAACTTAAAGAGGACCAGGTTAACTGTCCAAAGAAACAAAAATCACAGGTTATGGTCAACTAATAAGCTCTATAGGAGCTTATGATTTGGCTAGCAAAACTGATGCACAGGGCAAGTTTTTGACTTTTTGATTGAAATAAAAGGTTGACTAAACTGAACTTGGATCTTGATTTGTTAACTGATATTGATGATATATGATTAAATGAAACTAAATTAGGCTATGCTACTGAATTCCAAACATGAAACAAGGTTTTGATTTCTAAAACTTTTAACAGATAAGCATAATAAGACAGTTATAAGTGATTTTGACTTTTAGGCTAATAAGGACTTGTTTTTATTACTTGTATGAGTTATTAGGACCTAGTGAGACATGAGACAAGCAAAAGCAAAGGGTTGCATAACCTTTTACACAGTGAACTGAACAAATCCAAACACCCTTTTTCTTTACTGTCTTGGTGAGTTTTCAAAACAAATCACAGATTGAGACCAAGATACTGATTAAAAACCTTATGATATCATTAAATGGAACTAATGAAGCATTAACTAACAACAATAACATCATACAATTAACAATTTAAGCTGAAGCTATTTTAACTGTCTAAAATGAGATTTTTTCTAAATACAAATTTAAAAGAACAACCTATCTATTTTATTGATTAGTTGTGATTAAATATGACCAATAAACATAAACAAACAGGAATTTAAGTTAAAGAACAACTCTAATATTGAAATGTCAAAATGATCAAACTGCTTACAAATGAGATTCCAAGTAAAAGTTGAGAACCAAGGACTGTAACCAATTCCTATATGCTCTCCACAGAGCTCTAAACCAAGGCAATCCAAAAGCTACCTTGCTCCAGCTTCTTGATCACAATCACCATGGATTTTTATTTTTTCTTTATTTTCTTGATATTTTTGTGAATTTTTGGTTTTGGCTACTAATACTGCTTTTAAGGTATCTAAAAGCTTTAATAAGCTTTATAAGGAGCTTATGTGAGCTTCTAAGTCCAAACTAACCACTGCTAACAACATTTCAACATATTGATATTTCTTTGAAATTTGAAAATTCACAAACTGAGATTGGAACTTAAATACTGAAATTGATTATTGAAAAAGTTTCAACATACACTGAGAATACTTAATAAAGTGCTTGAGAGCTAAGAAATACACTGGAAGTAGAAAATTAACTAAAACGACATAAGCTTAAATAAAAATTACTCTAACTGCCTCTCTGCTTCTTTCTTGATATTTATTGACTTGAAACATCTCTTGTCGACCTCAGAGTTAATCCCATCACATCTTGACCATTGGATTAAGCCAGATCATTGATTTTCCATTTGTCACTTTTTGGCGCCAAAATTCCAACGAGCAGGTTTTTCTCATTAATTGGCTTTGGTTTGATATGGAGGTGGAGGGGGGAGGTAATCAAGTGGTGTAACAGCTGGAAATGTTGAAAATGAGGAAAAACCATCACTGGTTTTGGCTAAACCAGTGTGGGAGAGAAGATGCTACAGTGGTAGCGGTTTTATTTGATTTTAAAATTTGGGCCGGGTCAAGGTTTTGGGCTTGGGTAATTATAAGGTGTCCGTTTGGTTTAAGAAGTAAACAAGGACCAAAAATGAAAATTTGCCAAACTTAAAGGACTGATCAAGCCACTATTCCAAACTTATCATAAGGATTAAACTTGCCAAACATTGATAGAACAAGGACCCTATTTGCATAAAATCCATTTTTAAAGGTCCAAGGACTAATTTTGCAATTTTCCAAAGTTTGAGGACCTTTCTTGCCAATTGACCAAAAATTCATTCAAGGATCATTTTAAACATCTTAGAATACTTTAAGGACCTTGAATGATAAAATTCCACATTTTGATATTCCAGGGACTAGATTTGACAACTTTTAAAACTTGGGGGACTAAAACTGCCAATTTTGCAAACTTAAATCATTTTTCATCTGATTTTTATATTTTTGCATTTAAAACACATAAAACACTGATTTGTGATATTTTGATCCTTTTGATGTGTTTCTGAGTGTTTTCAGATGTTTTTGCAGTTTAGATTATACAAAAATGATGAGTATTTAGACACTCATCAATCCCCCACACTGAGATATTGCTAGTCCCTAGCAATGATTTGAGAAAACTTGATGGATTTTATCTCTTTACCAAAAGCCATCACTTCTGGAGTAGCCAATTGTTTTGATTCAAGTAAGAACCTTGGTACAACGATAACCAAATGATTTTGAGCAAATCATAAGCTATATAACGGATTTGATGTGTCTTTACCAGAAGCCGTTTGCTTCTGGACTAGCCAACTCTTAGATAAATTATCAATATTATCTTTGGTGAGCCGATTACCAATTATGGATTTTCCACTGCCTTTACCACAAGCCATAAACTTGCGGGCTAGCCAACTTTTCACTAGTTTAAAGATATGGTGAGTTGAACACCATACAATTTTGGGCAAATTGCAAGCCATAAACGGATTTGAGATATCTTTACCAAGAGCCGTTTGCTCCTGGATTAGCCAATCCTTATGTGGGTTAGACATGGTGGACTGATTACCATTTGCTGAGTAAGTGAAAAACACTTACTCCAAAAAAATTTTGGCCAAAAACGGGGGAATTGGGTGAAATAATTACATGATGAAATTCGTGAGAATTCCCCCCCACACTTAGAAATGAATATTGCCCTCAATATTCAATGTACCGGCGGTTATGCCGAAACAAAGAACATAAAAGGGAAATACTACGGCCATTATTTTGAAAGATTTTTTTTTTTTTATACAACAGCGTGGGAAAAACTCCCCCACACTAGGGTGATAGAAAGGGGATAAGAAAACAGAAATATGGATGAAAATCCATATGATGTGTGCTACTATTTTTGATTCCCGAGTCACTAGCTTGACTCGATCCCCGCATTCATTGGTTCATGGGGAATGTTTGTAAATCCGGGACAACCACAGGGGGAATGTCCTCTCCAAAGTAATGCTTTAATCGATGACCATTTACTTTAAAATTGGGACCATCAGGCTGAGATAACTCAATGGTGCCATAAGGATAAACCTTAGTAATGGTAAATGGACCAGACCAGCGGGACTTAAGCTTTCCCGAGAAAATCTTCAATCTAGAGTTGAAAAGAAGGACTCGATCACCAACGTTGAAAACGCGGTTCTTGATTTTAGAGTCATGGATCTTCTTTGTCTTTTGCTTGTAGATTAAAGAGTTCTCGTAAGCTTGATCACGAAGTTCATTTAGTTCATTCATTTGAACTTTTCTGTGATCACCAGCTGTCTGTATATCGAAGTTTGCATGTTTTAAGGCCCAGTAAGCCTTGTGCTCTAGTTCAATCGGAAGATGACATGCTTTTCCGTACACTAGCTTGTATGGAGTACACCCAATTGGTGTTTTGTAAGCTGTACGAAAAGCCCAGAGTGCGTCATCCAATTTATCCGACCAGGATGCACGATTTTCACCTACTGTCCTTTCAAGTATTCTTTTAATACCACGGTTTGAAACTTCCACCTGCCCACTTGTTTGGGGGTGGTATGCAGTAGATAGACGGTGGGTAACACCATACTTTTGCATGACACGATCAAATTGGTCATTACAAAAATGTGTACCACGATCATTGATTATTGCACGAGGAGTTCCAAACCTGGCAAAGAGAGCTTTCAAAAATTTCACAACTACTCGGGCATCATTTGTAGGTAAAGCTTTTGCTTCAACCCATTTCGACAAATAGTCAACAGCTACGAGTATGTACTTGTTACCACGAGAAGATGGAAATGGCCCCATAAAATCTATGCCCCAGATGTCAAATATCTCACAAACTTGAATGGCATTTTGTGGCATTTCATTCCTTTGAGATATGTTTCCATGACGCTGACAAGCATCACAAGTTTTGACGAAATCGTGGGCATCTTTATAGATTGTGGGCCAATAAAACCCGGAATCAAACACCTTTTTGGCGGTGTAGTTTGGACTATGATGGCCCCCGGTGGGTCCAGCATGGCAAGCTTTGAGAATGTCAAGAGCTTCTTGTCCATAAACACACCGTCGGATGACTTGATCCGCACAGATTTTGAATAAGAAAGGGTCGTCCCAGAAATAATGTTTAACATCCTTGAAGAATTTATTCTTCTGCTGGGTTGACATCCCTTTCACAATGAAGTTACCCGCATGGTAATTTGCCAAGTCAGCAAACCATGGGGTAGAAGAGTTTCCACGAAAAGAAACCGCATTGAGTGTCTCGAGAGGAAATGTTTCATTTATATCCTTTTTCTCGAAAACATCTTGGTGAGGGTTTTCTAATCTGGACAGATGGTCAGCAGCCAAGTTCTCAGCTCCCTTTTTATCACGTATGATAATATCAAATTCTTGGAGGAGGAGAACCCAACGAAGCAATCTCGGCTTTGCATCTTGTTTTGCAAAGAGATATTTAAGAGCCGAGTGATCCGTATACACTACGCATTTGGTCAAGATAAGATACGGCCGAAACTTCTCAAAAGCATACACCACGGCTAATAGCTCTTTTTCTGTGGTGGTGTAATGAGTTTGAGCCTCAGTCATAGTTTTGCTTGCGTAGTGAATAGGCTGAAAATGCTTATTTCTTCGTTGCCCTAGGACTGCACCGATAGCAAAATCACTTGCATCGCACATGAGCTCAAAAGGCAAGTCCCAGTCGGGAGCAACGAGAATGGGTGCTTCAGTAAGCTTTTTCTTCAATGTTTCAAAAGCTTCTATGCACGCAGGTGAGAAGATAAAAGGAGCATCCTTTTCAAGAAGATGGGTCATTGGCCGGGCGATTTTGGAAAAATCTTGTATGAATCTACGATAGAAACCGGCATGACCTAAAAAACTCCTAATACCTTTGACGGTAGTAGGATGAGGCAGTTTAGCAATAACATCGACTTTTGCTCTATCTACCTCAATCCCGTTCTTTGAAATTTTATGGCCAAGGACTATGCCTTCTTTGACCATAAAGTGGCTTTTCTCCCAATTTAGACAAAGATTGGTGTCTTCACACCGTTTGAGCATTTTATCTAGATGGGAGAGACATGTTTGAAATGAATCCCCAATGACCGAGAAGTCATCCATAAACACCTCCATTGTTTCCCCGATCATGTCATGGAAAATGGCCATCATACATCGTTGGAACGTGCCAGGAGCATTACATAGGCCAAAAGGCATACGTCTATAGGCAAAAGTTCCGTATGGGCAGGTGAATGTGGTTTTATCTTGATCCTTTGGATCAATGGGGATCTGAAAGTACCCCGAGAAACCATCAAGGAAACAATAGTATTCATTCCCTGCTAATCTCTCAAGCATTTGGTCCATAAAGGGTAGAGGAAAATGGTTTTTACGAGTGGCGTCATTCAACTTACGATAGTCAATACAAACACGCCATCCCGTCACCAATCGAGTTGGAATTAACTCGTTATCTTCATTTGTGACAACAGTTATGCCACCCTTTTTCGGAACACAATGAATTGGGCTAACCCAAGGACTATCTGAGATTGGGTAAATCAATCCTGCATCAAGAAGTTTGATAACCTCCTGTTTGATAACATCATGGATTTTTGGATTTACTCTTCTCTGATGTTGAACTGCTGGCTTAAAGTCATCCTCCATCAAGATTTTGTGAGTACAAAATTCAGGGTTGATACCCTTAATGTCGGAGAGTTTCCAAGCAATTGCTTGCTTGTGTGACTTCAAGATTTTTATGAGAGCAGCTTTTTCATCTTTACTCAAATCTCTAGCAATAATGACTGGTAATTTATCATCACCTTCAAGAAATGCATACTCGAGATGAGGTGGTAAGTCCTTAAGCTCAACCTCAGGAAATTCTTCAGTTTTCTCAACTAACTTAACTTCCTTGTTATGAAGTTCAACGGGAGGGAGTGGAGGAGAAGTGTCCTGATTTAACAACTTCTCAAGAATAAGAATATCTCCCTCCGGATTAATCTCATGGTGATTAATCTCATCAGGAATTGAATTACTAGAGTGAGGGGTGGATGATGGATCATCATTAAGCAACTTCTCAATGAGAAGTATGTCTCCCTCAATGTCAATTGGAGCGTGATCAATTTCCCATGGAACAGAATCACTGGACAAGTAAGCTTCAATCTCTTCTAAGATGAAGTCACTTTCCTCAAATGGGGTAAGAGAAGGAGTAGAATTGGCGATGATGGGTTGAGATGAATGAGTGAGATCATCACTCGAAGAATTATGATCATAACCAAGAACTTCTTGAGAGTACTCTTCTGAAGCAACATCAATGATATCTATTCGGTTAACCGACTCAGAATCATAGTTTGCGGAGTACCTCGAAGTTTGATCAAGGTTAAAAGTGACAGCTTCATTACCAACACGTAATGTGATCTCTTGCTCAAATACATCTATGAGAGCACGGCCCGTTCTCAGGAATCCTCGACCAACAATGAGAGGAACCCGATGATCGGCATCAAAATCAACAACCACGAAGTCAGCAGGAAAATGGAACTTTCCTACTTTAACAAATACGTCCTCGGCAATGCCAAGAGGACGGGATATTGTACGATCTGCAAGCTCGAGAGTCATGCATGTAGGAGTGAGTTCCGGAAGAGAAAGTTTCTTCCAAACTGAATAAGGCATCAGGTTTATGCTTGCACCAAGATCTGCTAGGGCAAAGCATTCAACCATTCCTGGGAATACACAAGGTAAGAGAAATTTCCCAGGATCTCCAAGCTTTTCAGGAAGCTTCTTCAGGATAACTGCAGAGCAGTTCTCGTTAAGAGGAGTCTTAGCCATTTCAAACAGCTTTTCCTTATTGCTTAACATGTGTTTGAGAGTCGATGCAAACTTGGGCATCAGCATGATAGCATCCGCAAAGCTTATGTCAAAATGTAACTCTTGGAAAATTTGGAAAAATTTATCCATTTGATGACTAGCTTTCTCGCGGAGCTTTTGCTCATTCAAACGTGATGGGTAAGGAATAGAAGATTTGGATTTCTGATTCTCAACAGGAGCTACAGGAGGTTCAAAAACAACTCCTTGATTTGACTTGGGTTTCTGGACCACTTGAGGTTGGACTACCGAAGGTAGGACGTGTGCGGTACTTCGTGGGCTAGAATAATGCACTTTGTCCGTTGTTTCCTTGGTAACTTGACTCATTGCCACAGGAGGAGGCATTGGAGTCGTAGGTCCATTGTGTGTCTTGGGTTCACTTTCCACTACCTTAGGGAGAGAAGAAGAAGAGGTAGTAGGAATAGCGGGTCCATTGTATGAAACACCACTTCTGGTCGTGATCGCCTTAGCATCGCCCCTCGGGTTAGCGATCGTGTTGCTCGGAAGTTTTCCTGAGCCCGAGGGTTGATCATTTAAAGACTTTTTGAGATCAGCAATCTGACTGACCAACAACCTGTTCATTTCATCTTAGGATTTCATGAACTGCTAACTCATCGATGATGGTAATCGGGGAACAATGACGGAGGAGCTGGAGGGACAATTTGAGGCCGTATGTTTTGATTATAGCCAAAATTCCCTTGATTAGGATTCATATTCCCATGAAATTGATTCCCTCGATTGAAATGGTTTTGATGAAGGTTTCCTTGATGTTGGAAACCTTGATTTGGTCCAGGATAGAAATTACCTTGGTTTTGATAACCTTGGTTCATTCTTGGTTGGTTCTGATTCCGGTTTTGCATGTTATGATTTTGGTTGAAACCGGGTGGTGCCTGATTAGTGTTAGCACGGTAGTGTGGTTCATTTTGAGGACGGTATTGATTACCTCCTTGCTGTGAACTACCGGCTAAAGCATTTGCTTCAAAAGGACTACCATCGGTGGCAGTACAATTGTAGTAAGCATGAGGACCACCACAAGTGACACAACTCTCAACTTTCTTCACTTCAGCATGTGGTGGTGTCTGAGTGAAGGAGACTTTCTTTTGGTTAGCAAGAACCAAAGCCTGAACAATGTCTGTGAGTTTATCAATCTTAGCATCGGTGCTAGATGTACTCACTGGGGATGAAGTAGAAGGTCCAGCATTAGACTGAGTTTGATATGTCTTTGTGCGGAAAGGACGGACCTGGGACTTGTTTTCAATGATTTGTAAGGCTTCTTTGGTGGTTTTGCTAAGGAAATTACCTCCCGCGGAGGCATTCAGAGAGTCTTGGTCAGCTTGATTGAGACCATTATAGAAAGTATCCATTTGCATTAACTCGGTAAAACCGTGATGCGGACACTTGCGAAGTAACTCTTTGTAACGATCCCATGCCTCCCCGAATGATTCATCAAATCTCTGAGAAAATTTCATTATCTCATTCTTAAGACTTGTGGTTCGGGATGGAGGATAGAATTCGTTAACAAACTTGGTAACTAGATCCTCCCATGTCTCAATAGAACGAGGGGGTTGTTTCTCAAGCCAATTCCGGGCTTGTCCCTCTAGAGAAAATGGGAACAGAAGAAGCTTGATAGCTTCGTGTGGGACATTCTTGTACTTGATGGTAGATGCAATCTTGTTAAACCATCTAATGTGTGCATGAGGATCATCCCGCTCAAAACCATAGAATTGGCTTTGGGTTACTAGATTAAGCAACCCGGTTTTGAGCTCGAAGGTATCAGCCACAATGGCTGGAACAACAATGGCATCTTCGTAACCCTCGATGGGTGCTTGGAGAAGCTCATTCATAGGTTTGTCTTCTGCCATTTCGACAGGTGGTGGTGGTGGTAGACGTTCCTCAGTCACGGCTGAAGGAGCTGAACGTCCTCTACGTTTACGAGGAATCTTTCCTAGTTCGAAAGTGGACTTGTAGAACTGGAAGAACGAGTGCGCATGCACTAAGTATAAAAATCAACTTTTCAAAACAAATGAGGCAAAACACAAGTGAACTTAACCAATAATCACAAATGAACTGGCTTCTTTGAAAAAGGTACACCAAATCATAAGTGACACAAAGGCAAGTTTTAAATCTGATGTTCGGGAACTTATTAATGGTCGCACCCCCAGTTAGGTAGTGCACTTCCTTGATTTGCGGTGGTTGATTTTTATGTATAAATTAAGTACCACTGAAAAGACGTAGGTATGATTTGTGCAAAGGGGTTTAAAAACTTTTGACAATATTTTTGGTATCGTCTCATTTAACCAAGTCGTATTTCTTTAAGAATCACCTTAAAAGAAACACAAGCTAGAAAACGTTACGATTGTTTTGTTGTTTTATATTGTTTTTGGGTTTTTAACACTTTAGGAAAAGTGTTAATGAACTTTTTGATTTATATTAACTTTACAGAAAACTTTTTACAAACTGTGGTATATGTGCAAGTATGGGTCTGAAAATGCTAGAAACACGCTTACAGCCTCCCCGGCAGCGGCGCCAAAATTTGATTGGTGCTAAACAGTCAAGTCAAATCACACAAGCTAGCCACTTGTGAATGGCTAACCGTAACAGACTTAAAACTGCCTAAAACACAAATACAATTAAGATCAGAGGAATATAGTGTATTCCTGGGTCGTTAAGTCCCACGGAGGATGAATTGGTGTAATAAACACTTGATCAGATGGTAGAATGGTCACTAAGGATAGTGATCAGTAAGGTTTTGGATGGAAAATTATACCTAAAGAGAAAATCTACAAATTAAAGCGACTTAAATGCAAATTAAAAGAAATAAAAGATAAAGATATTAAATAAACGCTATCACTATATTTAAAGTGATGAACGTTTAAAACCTAAAACTTAAAACTTACGTTTAAAATAAAATTACGTAAACGTACAAAATAAAAAGTGAGTTTTAAAGAAATAAAAGACCTATAAATATGAAAATGATGTTTTTTCAATCCTAATAATAAAAGAAAATTATTAGAAAAATAAAATTATTTTTACAACTATTTATTTAATTATTATTAATTAAAAACTATTTATTAAGTATTTAAAATGCACTAAAATACAATAAAATACAAGATTAACCTAGAAAAATGAAATTATAACTTGGAAAAGTCTAAAATATGATAAAACTTATTTTAAAACTAAAAATATATTTTTTAGACTTATTATGTATTTATTATTAATTTAAAATTATTTAAAACTAATTAAAATGCTAAAAAATACTTTTTAAGCTAAGAAAATTATGGAAAAATACTTTTTATTACTTTTATATTTATCTTAACCTAATAAAATTGAAAAATTATTTTTTTTGAACTTTTTATAATTTATTTGTATTAAAAACTATTTAAAAATGCTTAAAAACTGTTTTTAATTAAGAAAAATAGCAAACAGTTATGAAAAATTATGAAAATTTCAGGAAAAGTCTATTTTAATATGTAGAATCTAGGAAAAATAGAAAAACATGGTGTTGTGTGGAGAAATAAGCAACTGCAGTGGCAACTGCTTATTTATAAGCACTTGAAAAAGCCAAATGATAACCAAAGACCACCAAACCTACACAGAAGCTATATTAAGCTAAAATGACTCAAATGGAACAGGTTTCAACAAGTCCTAACCCACAGAATCACAAGCTCAACAGATTTGATGTTTGAGATCAATGAGCAAAACAGAATTTGAGGGGTTACTTTAAGCTTATGCACAGAACACCAAATAAGCTAAAACTGAAAAGCAATTATTTGAACTTGTATTAGACCTGGTTGGCTACCTAGAAACAAAAGTTGAAATCAAAACAAGCTAAAATGAGCTTTTGAGAAGCTTTTTCAAAACCTGAGAATCCACTGAGTAAAACTCAGTTAATGCTGACTTACTTGGGACAAAATGATAAGCACTTGCAGGCTTATCAAATAAGCTGCAAATGGAAATTTAAAACTTGGAACTTAAAGAGGACCAGGTTAACTGTCCAAAGAAACAAAAATCACAGGTTATGGTCAACTAATAAGCTCTATAGGAGCTTATGATTTGGCTAGCAAAACTGATGCACAGGGCAAGTTTTTGACTTTTTGATTGAAATAAAAGGTTGACTAAACTGAACTTGGATCTTGATTTGTTAACTGATATTGATGATATATGATTAAATGAAACTAAATTAGGCTATGCTACTGAATTCCAAACATGAAACAAGGTTTTGATTTCTAAAACTTTTAACAGATAAGCATAATAAGACAGTTATAAGTGATTTTGACTTTTAGGCTAATAAGGACTTGTTTTTATTACTTGTATGAGTTATTAGGACCTAGTGAGAAATGAGACAAGCAAAAGCAAAGGGTTGCATAACCTTTTACACAGTGAACTGAACAAATCCAAACACCATTTTTCTTTACTGTCTTGGTGAGTTTTCAAAACAAATCACAGATTGAGACCAAGATACTGATTAAAAACCTTATGATATCATTAAATGGAACTAATGAAGCATTAACTAACAACAATAACATCATACAATTAACAATTTAAGCTGAAGCTATTTTAACTGTCTAAAATGAGATTTTTTCTAAATACAAATTTAAAAGAACAACCTATCTATTTTATTGATTAGTTGTGATTAAATATGACCAATAAACATAAACAAACAGGAATTTAAGTTAAAGAACAACTCTAATATTGAAATGTCAAAATGATCAAACTGCTTACAAATGAGATTCCAAGTAAAAGTTGAGAACCAAGGACTGTAACCAATTCCTATATGCTCTCCACAGAGCTCTAAACCAAGGCAATCCAAAAGCTACCTTTCTCCAAATTTCTTGATCACAATCACCATGGATTTTTATTTTTTCTTTATTTTCTTGATATTTTTGTGAATTTTTGGTTTTGGCTACTAATACTGCTTTTAAGGTATCTAAAAGCTTTAATAAGCTTTATAAGGAGCTTATGTGAGCTTCTAAGTCCAAACTAACCACTGCTAACAACATTTCAACATATTGATATTTCTTTGAAATTTGAAAATTCACAAACTGAGATTGGAACTTAAATACTGAAATTGATTATTGAAAAAGTTTCAACATACACTGAGAATACTTAATAAAGTGCTTGAGAGCTAAGAAATACACTGGAAGTAGAAAATTAACTAAAACGACATAAGCTTAAATAAAAATTACTCTAACTGCCTTCTCTGTTGCTTCTTTCTTGATATTTATTGACTTGAAACATCTCTTATCGACCTCTGAGTTAATCCCATCACATCTTGACCATTGGATTAAGCCAGATCATTGATTTGCCATTTGTCACTTTTTGGCGCCAAAATTCCAACGAGCAGGTTTTTCTCATTAATTGGCTTTGGTTTGATATGGAGGTGGAGGGGGGAAGGTAATCAAGTGGTGTAAGAGGAAATGTTGAAAATGAGGAAAAACCATCACTGGTTTTGGCTAAACCAGTGTGGGAGAGAAGATGCTACAGTGGTAGCGGTTTTATTTGATTTTAAAATTTGGGCCGGGTCAAGGTTTTGGGCTTGGGTAATTATAAGGTGTCCGTTTGGTTTAAGAAGTAAACAAGGACCAAAAATGCAAATTTGCCAAACTTAAAGGACTGATCAAGCCACTATTCCAAACTTATCATAAGGATTAAACTTGCCAAACATTGATAGAACAAGGACCCTATTTGCATAAAATCCATTTTTAAAGGTCCAAGGACTAATTTTGCAATTTTCCAAAGTTTGAGGACCTTTCTTGCCAATTGACCAAAAATTCATTCAAGGATCATTTTAAACAACTTAGAATACTTTAAGGACCTTGAATGATAAAATTCCACATTTTGATATTCCAGGGACTAGATTTGACAACTTTTAAAACTTGGGGGACTAAAACTGCCAATTTTGCAAACTTAAATCATTTTTTCATCTGATTTTTATATTTTTGCATTTAAAACACATAAAACACTGATTTGTGATATTTTGATCCTTTTGATGTGTTTCTGAGTGTTTTCAGATGTTTTTGCAGTTTAGATTATACAAAAATGATGAGTATTTAGACACTCATCACGGGTCGTGCGATGATTGATGTTTATGAAGGAGAAATCACTTTACGATCTAACAAGGAAACCGTCTCGTTTAATATTAACCATCCTTCGAGATACTCCTCCAACTATGACGATGCTTCTATTAATCGAATCGACGTTCTCGATATTGCTACGGAGGAGTATGCTCAAGAGCTTCTTGATTTTATGGGTGGCAATCCCACCATTCCTTCTGAAAATATTGAACCATCTTCTGAGCCTATTATTGCCGATTCTTCCCCCTCTCTCACTCCGTTCGAGGGAGGTGATTTCGTTTGGGAAGAGATCGATGAGTTTCTTGCTGATGATGAATCGATTCCACCTGGAATTGATGATGGTGTTTATGATTCGGAGGGAGATATCCGTTATCTTGAGCAATTGTTAAATGAAGATCCATTACCGTCACTCCCTCCGAAAGAGATCACGATTGAAGAGCTCAAAGAAGTACAAACGTCTAATGAAAATCCTCCCGGGCCCGAGCTCAAGGATTTACCTCCTCATCTTGAATACGCTTTTCTTGAAAAACAGAACAAATTTCCCGTCATTATTGCTAAAAATTTAAAAGATTAGGAGAAAACCGCACTTTTGGATGTCCTACGAAAACATAAAAATGCAATCGCTTGGCAAATTTCTGACATCAAAGGAATAAATCCTCGTTTCTGTACTCCACAAAATTCGATGGAGGATGATTGTAAACCCGTGATTCAACAACAAGGTAGGGTTAACCCAAAAATTCATGATGTTATCAAAAAGGAAGTTCTTAAACTCCTCGACGACGGAATCATTTATCCAATCTCCGATAGCTCATGGGTTAGCCCTATCCATTGTGTTCCAAAGAAAGGTGGCATGACCGTCGTTGCCAATGACAATAATGAGTTGATTTCCACACGCCTCATCACCGGATGGAGGGTGTGTATTGATTATCGAAAATTGAACGATGCTACTCGTAAGGACCATTTCCCGCTACCTTTTATGGATCAGATGCTCGAACGTTTAGCGGGAAATGAGTTCTATTGCTTTCTCGATGGTTTCTCCGGTTATTTTCAAATCCCGATCGATCCGAAGGATCAGGAGAAAACCACTTTCACGTGCCCTTATGGAACGTTTGCTTACCGACGCATGCCATTTGGCATATGCAATGCTCCCGGTACGTTCCAAAGGTGCATGATGGCTATTTTTCATGACATGATCGAAAAGTCTATGGAAGTTTTTATGGACGATTTCTCGGTTTATGGAGATTCTTTCACTTCTTGCCTCTCTCATCTAGACCACATGCTCAAACGGTGTGAAAACACCAATTTGGTCTTGAATTGGGAGAAGTGCCATTTCATGGTTCGAGAGGGCATTGTCCTCGGCCATAAGATTTCAAAATCTTGGATTGAGGTCGACCGAGCTAAAGTCGACGTTATAGCTAAACTCCCTCATCCCACTACCGTCAAAGGTATTCGGAGTTTTTTAGGTCATGCCGGTTTCTATCGCCGTTTCATCCAAGATTTCTCTAAGATAGCCCGCCCTCTGACCCATCTCCTTGAAAAGGAAGCTCCGTTTATCTTCACCAACGAATGTGTTGAAGCGTTTAATATTCTTAAAAAGAAATTAACTGAGACACCGATCTTAGTTGCCCCCGACTGGGATTTTCCCTTTCAGCTCATGTGTGATGCAAGTGATTACGCAATTGGGGCAGTCTTGGGGCAACGTAAGTCGAAACATTTTCAACCCATACACTATGCGAGTAAGACATTATCTGAGGCCCAACACAATTACACGACTACTGAAAAGGAATTATTGGCCGTAGTTTATGCTTTCGAGAAATTCCGACCCTATCTTGTCTTATCGAAGACCATAGTGTATACCGACCATTCTGCCTAAAGTATCTTTTGGTAAAGCAAGATGCTAAGCCACGATTACTTCGGTGGGTTCTCCTCCTTCAAGAGTTTGATGTTACTATTCTTGACAAAAAAGGAGCGGAGAACCTTGTTGCTGATCACCTTTCTAGACTTGAGAATCCCCATCAAAGTGTGCTCGAGAAAAGGAGATTACGGAAACATTTCCTCTTGAGACACTTGGGATGATTGCTAAGAAAGACCCGAATACCGCATGGTTTGCCGACTTTGCAAATTACCATGCGGGCAATTTCATTGTGAAAGGGATGTCGTCCCAACAAAAGAAAAAGTTTTTCAAAGATGTTAAGCATTATTTCTGGGACGACCCCTATTTGTTTAAGATTTGTGCGGATCAAGTAATCCGGCGGTGTGTTCATGGCCAAGAGGCTCTTGATATTCTCAATGCTTGCCATAACGGACCCACTGGTGGCCATCATGGTGCAAGCTACACCGCTAAGAAGGTTTTTGATTCCGGATTCTATTGGCCTACCATATATCGAGATGCTCATGATTTAGTCAAATCTTGTGATTCTTGCCAACGTCAAGGGAAAATTTCACAAAAGGATGAAATGCCACAAAATGCTATTCAAGTTTGTGAGATATTTGACGTGTGGGGCATCGATTTTATGGGACCATTTCCATCATCTAGGGGTAATAAGTATATCCTCGTGGCCGTCGACTACTTGTCTAAATGGGTTGAAGCGAAGGCGCTCCCCACCAATGACGCCCGAGTGGTTGTTAAGTTTATGAAGAATTTGTTTTCCCGATTCGGAGCACCTCGTGCTATCATCAGTGATCGCGTACCCATTTCTGTAATGAACAATTTGCTAAAGTTATGGCTAAATATGGAGTTACCCATCTTCTTTCTACCGCGTATCACCCGCAAACGAGCGGACAAGTTGAGGTCTCGAATCGTGGTTTGAAAAGAATTTTAGAAAGGACCGTAGGAGAAAATCGAGCTTCATGGGCTGATAAGTTAGAAGATGCATTATGGGCTTTCCGCACGGCATACAAGACACCCATCGGGTGCACCCCATTTAAGTTGGTGTATAGAAAAGCTTGTCACTTGCCCATCGAACTCGAACATAAGGCATTCTGGGCCTTGAAACATGCTAACTTTGATCTTAAGACCGCGGGTGATCACCGAAAAGTTCAATTGAATGAATTACATGAGCTTAGGGATCAGGCTTACGAGAATTCTTTGATTTTCAAAGAGAAGACTAAGAGGATTCATGATGCTAAAATCAAAAACCGCGTTTTCAACGTTGGTGATCAAGTTCTCCTCTTTAACTCTCGATTGAAGATATTCTCGGCAAACTAAAACCCGTTGGTCGGACCATTCACCGTTGCTCCGTGTTTTCCGTATGGAACGGTGGAGCTTTCTCAACCCGATGGCCCAAATTTCAAGGTGAATGGTCATCGTGTGAAACATTATTTTGGAGGGGACATCCTATCTATGGTTGTCCCGGATCTCCAGACTTTCCCTAAGGACAACTGAATTCGGGGATCGAGTCAAGCTAGCGCCTCGGTAACCAAAAACAAGAGCTCGTGGGAGGCACCCCATGCTTATCTATATCTTCTTTATATTTTCTAATAAGTGACGCAAAGGGGTCTGCCTCTTTGATTTCTCGTGTTTGGTTGTTTGTGATGTTGTGTTTAGGATGTTCCCGATATGAAGACTCTCGTACTCGAAGTTTGTCATTTTCCACTCGAGTTTCATGATCGATGCCTGATGGAAACCGATATCCTAATCTTATCGACTAACGTTTATCTTCTAGCATACTTAATAAACGGCTTTTAGATTTTTGTTGATGCCCTTGTTTTTAAACATTGAGGACAATGTTTCGTTCTAGTCCGGGGTAGGGTAATCTTCGATTTGATTTGACCGCACTTGCTTGTTTTTGTCATGTACTCTCGCAACCCCGTTTTTCCTTAGAAAATAAAAAATTGTGCCAAAAATGTGAAAATTTAAAAAATTTTAAGCTTTTGTTAAGTCTTTTTGATTGAAAAGTTTGCTAGTCTCTTAGATAAGAAGCTATAAAAAGCGAATTCTAGCTCACAAGGCCAAGGATTTGCAAGTTTCCCCGAGTGACTTTAAATATGCATAACTTGATTTCATTAGACGAAGCATTTGCTAAATTAATATATGTTTTGACACCTTGTTGACTTTCCTACTGGAGAGTAGGAATAGAATTCTGACTTGACCGGCGTGTTGAGCCCTAGCTTGTTCCCTTAACCATAGATAATCTAAAAATTATCGGCTAAGCATCCGCGGATCTCATTATTTGGGATTTTAAATTTGCGGAGATCGAGAAATGATAGAGTTACTTATGAGTTTATATGCTAAGCGTGGAGTAGTTGGTTCTCTTTAGATCCCATCGAAGGTACTTATGGCTTTTTGTTCTCACAAAATTGTTTCACCCCATATCTGTCTAATAATAATTAGAGATGTTGAGTTTTTGGCGATAGTTAGTTCTTTATCTTCTTAAAAAAATCTTTGTTTTAAAAATCGGGTACACATCAAGGATCCGTAATAAATAAATAAATAAGTAATAAGTAAAGTTGTGAGCTGCGGTGTCGAGATCAGACCCTCGGATCTTTAGCCGGGATTGAGTGAGGTCTTAGCCTAGCCAGCCGGGATCCTCATTTCATGAAGCCTATAGTCTTGGAATTACCCCGTGAAGCTCCGTAGTTCATAGCTCATATAAGTAAAAGTGTAAGTGCAAAAAAAAAAAAAATGTATGAAAAAATTTTGATGTTGAAAAATGATGAAAAAAATCAAAAGTATAAATGAATAAAAATTCCTTGATGTGGACCTCATTTTTACGACAATGGTTCTTGAGAGAAGGCAGATAACTAATTATCGACTTAACTTTGTATCTTTATCGGAATAAAAGTTATCGAAACGAGAAGTTGAAGAAATTAATTTCTCACAAAAATAAAAAAATCTAGAGAAAAATAGGAAAATGGGAAAAAAAGGTATTTACACAAGTAACTTCCATGGGTAGTGTTAGCATCTAGAGTCGTATGTAACAATGATTTCGGTTTTACGCTTAGTTTGGGACTTGTGAAAAATCAGGGACGATGTATTCTATCCGTATGGTCACTTCACGCTGTGTTGTGTTTTCTACTCCGTGATCCTAACGTTTTGTTTGAAAAATGTTGGAGTTATTGATCGACATGAAAGTTCAGCAAACCGTCATTCATAATCAGAATGTGCTTAATCGTAATATCTATACATGTGAATTTAAAAGGTAAACGGGGCGTTTTAGAATTAAGGCTTTCTTAATCTCTTTTGAGGAATCTTTGCTACTTCTTCATAGGTTTAGTAGAAAGAGATTGAAATCCTTGGTTTTAGAAGCATGAGTTGATTGCATTGCATGGGACACGCACAATGGTCTCGTCTCGGTATTTTGGTATGTGCTAATACACATACCTTTTCATTATCAAAATAGACCCAAAATAACCAAGATAGAGCCGTTTATTGCTAATATTTGTGGTTTTCTTGAGTTTGTGCTTGTGCAGGTACGGATATGTAAAAACACACAAAAAGAAGCCAAAACAGAAAAAAATCCGAGCACGAGCTTAAGCCGAAAGCTGGAAGATCAAAATTGAGCATTTATGAAGATTTTATTCTCCGAGGATGATTTTTGGAAGTTTTAACCAAGTTTGAAGCAATTGGCAAAAATGGCCCCTCAACTTTGAGTTTTTGGCAGAAATGACCCTTGAAGATTCAAAAAGTGCAAATTCAGCCTTGGTTTATTTGAAGATTGTCAAAAACAATCCTTGGAAGATATTTTCAGAATTACATGTTTGGTCCCTAGATTTTCAGAGATTTGCACTAATGGTCCCTTAATAGCCAAATGGATCCAAAGCTAGTCCAAGATATATCCTAAATCCTCTACCCGGCCCAAACCTCACAACCCAACCAATACCCGGCCACGTTATAATATATCCCAACCCACTTTACCCGTTATTTTACCCAGGTCAACCCCCAATTGCCCGGTCAACATCCTTTGAAATATAATAAACAATCCAAACGCGCCCAAACAGTACCCCTTTCTTCCCCAATCCAAACAACCTTTTACCCACCCCCGTTTACCCAATTACCATTTACCCACCTGAAACCTCGTACTAAGCATCTCCAAGGCTTCTAGAAGCTGACATGTCTGGATAAGCTTCACACGTGGACAAATGAAGCAACCTCATTGGCCGAAACACCTCACCAGGTGAATTGGAGAGCTCTCATTGGAGGAAGTGACAATGGAATGATATGTGGCTCTGGATAAGCCTTCTAGGCTCTTCCAAGAGGAACCCAAGGCTGATGGAGGCTATATAAAGACCCCTTGGCTCACCATTTTAGTGTGCAATTAATTTCCTTTAAATTCAGTCATGTATTTGTATTTCAGTTTCTTAACGTTTTCTTAAAGTTTTTATGTAGTTTCAAACCTTTTGTAACCTCGTTTCAGTTTAATAAAAGTATCAAGCTTTCATTTTGATTTTTGATCTTGCATTCACTATTTGAGTACTGATTAAGATGTTTTTTATGATGGAATAAGCTCATCCAAGCTTTGTTATAGCTGGTGTGAGCTTATTTGGAAGTTAAAACTGTTTCATTACATTCAATACATCAAAAACTCTCTGGTCAACAAAAGTCAACTGTGGTGTCTAATTTGGTTCAGAGATGGAAATGGGTTGATTATGATGATGGATTGGGTTGTTGTTTGGTCATTTTGATAAGATTAATACTGTTACTATGCTCAAAATTGGTTGGACCTCTTGTAAGTTTCAGTTCCTAACGCCTATATGCTCATTTTGATTTAAGCCCATGTATGATCATATTAGTGTTTGATTCTGCTTCATTTTATCTTTAGGATTAAATTTATGCATCGCTTATAGCACTCGCATTAGGTATAAGTTAGGTTAGATAGTTTTTATTGCTTATTAAGTATCTTAAAGGAGTGTTTGGTTTAATGCTTAAAACTGTGTTAGAGGTTAATATATTGGATTAGATCTGTTGCTTTAGGCTTGATATAGTTTATTTATTTCATATCTGTCTTTGTTTTACTGCCATTTGCACTCTAAGTCAAAATCACAAGTCTACTAATCTTATATGCATAACTGTTGGAATCAGTTTCTATAATCTATCATATAGTTATAAAATTTGGTAAACTAGCTTGCTAAAGTTATATTTCATCATTATTCATCTATTTCAGTTCAACATTTGTATTTAAATCTCACATAAGTCAAAGTACCAAATCTGTTTTCAGAAGTCAAAACCATGTCAAACCTGTTTTTCTCAGATATTGCAGCCTCTGCACAAGGTTCAATACAGCTTATGATGGTCTCATATTTGGTCCAATTGTAGTTTGCTAGGTGGTCTTGAAGACCACATATCTGGTTTTCAGTTTGGTGCTTTAGATTAGCTTATACAGTACCTTAAAGTAGAGGCCGTAGTAGCTGTTTGGATTAGAAGATCAGTTAGCTATAATCTGAGTAAACTGCTTATTTAAGGTTATGAGTAGCAGTAGTTAGTTGTTTTAGAGTGGTTATAGTATAATTCAGCTTCTGTAGAAGTTTGGTGGCTTATTTTTCTGTTTAGCTTATTTCAAAGTGCTTATTTGGTAACTGTTTACACTAAAGCTCTTATTTCTTCCATATAAGCCTCATATTTTATATTTTTCATAGAACTAGAATAAGATTTTAGAATTTTCCTGACTTTTTCATAATTTTTGGTCACTGTTTGCTATTTTTCTCTATTTTAAATAGTGTTTAATCATTTTAAAATAGCTTTTATTGCAAATAATTAAGGAAAAGTTTCAAAAAAATAATTTTTCAATTTTCCCAGTTTAAGAAAAATATTAAAAGCATAAAAAATATTTTTCCTTATTTTTCCCCTTTTATTTGGTATTTTTCACAATTTAAATTAGATTTAAATAGTTTTAAATTTGTAGAAAATAGAAAAATAATCAGAAAAATAAAAAAAAAATAGTTTTGAAAATTCTCTTATGGTATTTTAGATTTTATAAAATAGTTTCATATTTTTCCTTTTGATTTTTATAATTTTTAGTATTTTAAATTAGTTTTAATAGTTAAAAATTAGTTTTTAATTTTAATAAAATCCAGAAAAATCCTACAAATTAGTTTTAATTTCTAAATAGTTTTCACCTTGCATTTCTAGAGTAAAAGTAATTTTAGGCTTTTTTAGGATATAATTTAGACGTAGTTGCATTTTAATTACGTTTCGTTAATTACGTTTTAGTTAATTCGCACTTAGGATTTCCCGTAAAATAGATTCCCTTAATTACTTTCCCTATTCCCGTAGTTTAATAAAATCAATCAAACAAATCAAAACATCGAGCATTAAATTCCAAACCAATAACGACGTTGGCAATTCACTTGGGAAACGATTCGGGTTGACTAATCCGTATCAACGATCACACACGGGATTTGGTTTAATATTCTTTTTCCTAAAGGAATTTTGAATCTATCTTTGTGATTATTTTTGATATCGATATTGAGGTTTTATCCGTACACACATACCCTTAAGCCTTCATTATCAGCGAATCAGTGTCTGGACTGTTTTAAGTTTCTTACGGTTAGTCATTCACAAGTGGCTAGCTTGTGTGAGATAACTTGACGGTTTGGCATCTGTGTTGTGCTGTGAATCAATCCTCTCATTCATCTCCACCACCATCCAAAAGATCAACCAGATCCACATCTAAATCTGTGAAGAAACCAACAGACTCTTGGATATCCCGAGCTAAAACAAAGATTGTCAAAGCTGTCAACCAAGTACGGAAGAAGGATGTAACCAACAAAAATGAATCAACTCGCCATGTAATCAACTTTCTTCAAAAGGGATAAACGAGTTGTTGAAAGAAAGGGAACAAATCCAAAAGTTTATCAAAGGAGATTTCCAAAAGGAATTGGGGAAGACGGCAAGAGAATATACTCACAAATTCCTTCTCTACACCATTCCTGGAATGACAAGAGAAATGTACAATAGACAACAGATTCGATCGATGCATCCTGCCAAGCAAACTATAAGATCAACACCCATGACCATAACAATCAACCCAACTGATCCTATAGTGTTCTCTGATGCTGAATTGGTTTCCAGTGCCGGTAACTCAAATGTCTAAACAATCTGCAACATTTACTTCCTACAAAGGTAAATTGTTTGATACATTGCTAGAATACCAACTCAAATCAGCATGCAGAGAAGAAGCTCAAAGGCCTAAACGTCCAAGAGACAATGATGATAAGGATAAGGATAAAGATAACGAGCCTAAACGTCCAAAGAACTCTTGAGAACCCTCCTCTGTGCCACCACCACCCCTAAGGACTCCAACAACAAGACGATCTCATCCACACTCTTCCGCTGATAAACCTCAGGACTCTGAGTTACCACCCCAGACAGATAAAACCGGTGATCACTTTGAGTATACTAGTGGTGACGATGAGGAAGTCCCTGAGCCCCAACAACAACCCACCTCTACCACCTCAACAAAGAAACCAGCATCCTCATCTAGGCCAAAGAAGAAGAAGAAGTCACTTAAGGCTGATGTCATCTCATGGCTAGACGAAGATGACACCGAGTTTGAATGGTTTTCTAAACTTGTTGATGCCACTCCCGCCCCAACGGATGATCCAGATATGGTAGAAGGTCGTACTTTGGAGCATGCTAAGTTACTGCAAGAAAAGTTCCGTGTGAAGAAGATGACGAAATCAGAGTTGAAACAAATCAAGAATGAAGCATTTCAACTACTCAAAGACAGCTCGGAAAGTGCTATTGAAGTCGAATATCACCTTGAAAACATAGCACGAGCCATGTCTAACAACATTGATTGGCTCAACCCTGAAGCAAACATTGACTTCACCAGAAGAGACAACCCTCCATACTACACCGACTAGTCAAAACCTCTACCAACGATTGGCCAACCAGATCAACCTAAGATTCCATTCCGCTACCTCTTCAACAAAGACTCGGAATTTCTTCTACACGGTTGCGATAGTTCAAAGAAATATGCTACATCTCTTACACTTCCGTTCCCTCACGCCATATACTCAAACTGCATAGCCATCGAAGAAAAGCCTACCCACATGTTTTCCAACAGCATGGAACGGTATGACATTGATGCAATGTACGGGATTCACCATTGGCCGGAACGCCGATGAATCTACTACAAAAGCTGCCAGGTTCGAAAATCTCAACATGAAGTGTACAAAGGATAAAGGGATCGTTGTTGTTAAGCATGTCACCCTTTCGTCTAAATGGGATTACACCTTCCTCAAGACTATCGTGGTCAAAAGACAAGACAAAAGGGACTATGAATTATGTGAAGCGGACTTTCAGAACTTGTCTCTCAATGACATTGAAGATCTGTATCTTGCCAAGCTACAGGAAGAATGTGACAATTCTCGACTGAAATTCAACGTGAATACATCAAGTCCTTGCTCATCTTCATTAGAAGCATAGTGATCCATGAACGTGTAGAAGATTTACAACTTGCTGTTGAATCATATCGACTCGTGTCAACTTCACCGGACCTCGCTAGAACTTCCCGACATCAACCAGCTTCCACAATACACTCTCTTCAAAGAAACCATTCGAGTAGTTTACCGTAGTGAACTACAACGCAACTGCTTGATGGCGTGTAGAGATCTTCACAAGTTTAGGGATTACACATTGAACAAGGTCAGGGACGGGTTGGCTTATAGGTTGAAGGCGATACATGAACGCATTGGGTCTCCAAAGCGATGAAATTCTCAGGATAGACAGGATGTTAAGAGGATCATCACTAGGATCGATGAAAGGTTGTACGAGAAGGACCAGCCGTAACTCTAGAGAGCTTCGTAGGTGGTCGCTCACAGGATTACTCTCACAAGGCTATCAACTGCTCGCATTCCCCGAAATATTGATGGACTACCTGGTACCCCTTAAACTGTTTCAATTTCATATTAATTTGGATGTGTGATTCTATAATGACTATGGCTTGTGCACACATAACAATGTACAACCCGTACTTGTAATGAAAGGACCCTGTGGTACGCTTCAGTGCCACAATCCTTATAAAAGGAGCGAAAGCTTCTTACTTTTGAGTAAAACTTATCAAACCTTTCATTTTTAAAGGTTTTACTCAAAAGAACAAGTACTTCCCCTTATGATTTTCAAAACCTCAACCGTTAATATCACTTGTTGAGGGGGAGTATTTGATCAAAAACTTTGTTCACAAATTGTTCTTCGTGTAATCTTCCCATAAAACTCAAAATGGTCATATTTATTCTCAACGTTTCTTCAAAAATAACATATTTATATGCCATTTTTGAGGGGGAGAAAAATTATGTGATAAGAAATATGTTGTGTTTTGCTATTGAATCCTCATGTGAAAAGACTTCAACCCATGAATTGAAAAGATTTGTCTTCCAAGACTTATCCAAGTAAATTGTACCTATTCGAGAAGCTCTTGATAGACATGAACTTTGGTGGGTTTGACAACCTTTCGAGGATTGTCCACACCTTCAAGGTAGTTATTAGAGCTAGTTGTCACCTAAAAGCTGACAATGCAACTCTTTAACTATGCAACGTAACCGTGTCTCGCGGGGGAGTGTCTATCTTGAGTCGATCAATTCAAAAGTACGAGCTCTTTCCTCACTGTGCAGATTTCTGTCAAAACTCTTAAGCACATGTGGAGGGGGAGTATTTCTGAAAATCTAAATCTCTTGAAGTGTTCAAACATGTTTTTCATTCACAAACACTTCGAGAGATTTTTCATGAAAATGTTTTACGGCAATGGAGTTATAAGGTGATTAAGGTTAGGAATAATCGTCCTATGATCCGCCAGAGCTAGAGGTATCTACCCAAGGACACTACCAATAGTTAGAATTAGAAGTTCTTAGGTATGATTATAAAAAGGAGAAAATGAGAATCAGAGAAAGAAGGAGTTGAAGAATTAAAAAGAAAAGTAAAGAAAAGGGTGAAAACAAATAGCCCTCCAGATTATTCAACTTAGGGCAGACACCGGGTTCAATTCATATGCTACTGGTTGTCACTTGATGATGCCAGTATTGAAGATTCAAAGTTGTCATGGACCCAGTGACGCATGCACTAAACCTTCTTAGCCACTCAAGTTTCTCTCAACAGAAGCTAGTTTCATTCTCACAGGGAACCCTACACAAACTATCGGCTTTCTCTTAGAGATAGCTGGTATTGAAGAAGGAGACCCTCTCCCTAGTCTCCGCTCAGGAAAACCAAAACGCACTATTGAGTCTAGAGCCACGAGATTCATTAAAAGATCTCTTAGGTACACTTGACATTTTATCGCTTGTCGTTCAACAATAAGAACGCAAGTGATTCTTTATCGTGTCCTTCATAGATCTTAGCAATCTGTCGAGAACATTTATGAGAGGTTCACACATGTGATCCTCAGTCATTGAATAGAAACTCCTGCTAGGGTCAACATCAAACAGCCCTGACAGCAGGTCATTTCGGTAACTCCCTGTGGATTATGCTTAGTGTGTCTCAAACGGTCTATAGTCGTGAGGTGATGCTTCGGTGTACCTCAGCGACTCATCTGAACTGTAGGTGTACTTCGGTACATCGCGTTATCTCACTTGTGGGACTCCAGTTCAGGAACGGCCTTTGTGAGAATTAGAGTTGTGTTTTCACACTATGCTGTTAACACTCTCGAAGTTCAAACTTGTAAGTGCCGGAATCCGCTTATTACTAACCTTTCTAATGTTTTCTTCTTATGGAAGCTCTGGAGCGGACTGATCGTGCAGATTCTACACATGCTCATACCAACATCATCACTAATGGAAGTTCTCTCAAAAGGAAACACAAAAGTCAGAATGATTCTTCATCAAGTCAAACAATCTACAAAGTTTAAAGACTAAGAGAATGTTACGATCCCACATCGCCCAAGTATGGGATTGGGCGGTGGTTTATAATGTCTAAGTGTCCCCTCCTCATCAATCTAGCTTTTTGAGTGAGTTCTACATTTGGACTTATGAACATCGATACGAGCATTACAATTGGTTTCAGAGCCAGCCCAACCTTTCGAGGTTCCAACACTCGGAGTGGTGGCCTATGGAGTGGTGGCCTGTGGAGTGGTGGCTTAGACCCGAAAGAAGGGTGTCAACCGTGACCAACACACCGCGGACCAACATAGCCGCGTGACCAACGAGCTCGGAGTGGTGGCCTATGGAGTGGTGGCTGGACCCAAAGAGGTGCCAACCGTGACCAACATAGCCGTGACCAACGAGGACGTTGGTTCTTCAAAGGGTGGGGTATTGTTACGATCCCACATCGCCCAAGTATGGGATTGGGCGGTGGTTTATAATGTCTAAGTGTCCCCTCCTCATCAAGCTAGCTTTTTGAGTGAGTTCTACATTTGGACTTATGAACATCGATACGAGCCTAGTATGGGATAGGTTCGTATCAGAGAACTTCATCAGTGCTGAAATCCAACATCAAAGAGTGTGTGAGCATGTTGAAGAAAGACGTGAAGACACCGAGCAACGGCGCACTGATGCGCAACAACAACAACATACTATCACTACCATCACAAAGAACAAAGATCAATGAACAAAGTAAATGAAGACGCCAAAGCGAGAATACTTCAAAGGAAACAATTTCTCTACACCGGGAGATTGTTCGATCAAGACACTTCTTCTCACAAGAAAGAAGAATGTCAGAAGACGTCAAAGCTACTATTACATCAAGACCTACAACGCTTTATCACTCTTTCATTCATCACTAACACTTAGGTGGAGATTGTTGGAATCACTCCTAAACCATATATCAAGTGTTAGTGATTCATATGTAATAGTTAGCTTAATATGGCTTTTATGTTAGTAATCAAGGCTAGGCTTATGTAGAAAGCCCATAAGCCTAGGCCAAGCCCAATAAGTAAAAGGATGGGAACTTGGAGTGTTGCCCTAGTTCCCTCTTATAAATACTCTTGTAAACCTTCTATTGAAGGTTGGTTGTTCATCTTATCAATACACTCTACGCATAACCTTTCTATCTTATTCATACGTGTGTGTTTGGTAGTGTTCATCCGATCACTTCTCTTCTATTTCTTATATTGATGCTTGTGTTACTAATATGGGAACCTAACAATCTTCCATTTCCAATTTGATATATTTCATATACACCCGAGAGATGAGAGTATCCAAACACCACTTGTGAGGTGCTAGTATGTAATTTCTGTGCTTGTTATGACTTTTGCGGGGCTTATACTTTTTGTGAATTGTTCTAAACCAATGCTTCATGCCCTCTAACTTATAAATTAATTGGCCAAAAGTACATTTGCTTGAGGACAAGCAAATACCAGGTGTAGGGATATTTGATAAGGATTTAAAAGGTACACTTTTGAGGTGTCATTTAAGCCCTTAATCGACCACTTTTATATCCGTTACTTCTTAGTTACGTTCCTTTTCACTTTTTAGGTCTCTTGAAGGCAAAATGCTGGAATGATGCTTATTTGGACGAAAAAGCATGAATATATGAAGAAAAGGGCTAAAGTCAAGATCAAAACACTCAAGCTGCTGGAAATGCACCCGACGGCGTCACAAACAAAGGGCGATGCCGTCCCTCTAATTGCCACAACTCAGGAGTGAAATTTCTAATTGCCACAACTCGACGGCCTAGATCCGGATTCGACGACGTCAGAGATGAAGCCGACGCGTCACAACCACAACGTGACGCGCCACAAAGTTGACTTGGTCAAGACGAAACCCTAATGGCGGCGATCCACGGCGTCACAATTAAAGAGTGACGCCGTCGCAGTTCTAACTCTATATATAGGATTCGAATTTTCAAAATTTTAGGGAGGTAGAATTGTGGAGTAAAACCCTAAACGATTTTGGTTTGTCTTGGGCAGTATCTTAGGGTTCTCATATCCTATTTTACATCAAGATAAGTAATTTATTTCATTGATTTCATTATGTCTTCGATTGTATGTGTGTATGCTTGCATGTTTACCATGTCCGACTAATTTACTTGTGTGTTTTCTTAGATCTATGAAACATAGTTATTGAATATTGATTGGTTGTCTCTTATCTTAATTGTAATTGGCTTAGGATTGCAATAGGCCATCGTTGTGTTTTTAATGCTTGAGTAATCTTTGTGAACATTAGTTTCTAATCGCCTAGAGTTATTGTAAGCTAAAAATCTAAAGATAACCTTAGAGTTAGTTTTTAAATCCTAGAGATTTGTAGGCAATAACCTTAAGCTATTCTCAAAGAGTTAGGGAGAAAAGCATACCATACGACCTTAGGAGACACAACGCGTTAAGAATAAGGACGTGACAATTCAACCATCAATAAAAGATAATTAGAGAGTAATATCATCTAGTGTTAGTACAATTTATGCAATTTGTTGTAATAGATATGACCGCAACTTATCGGATTGGGCCGACAAATTTCCAGTGGGTTGATCTTGTACTAGTTCAAGTAATTTAGATGAGATCCCTGCACAAGAAAGGTAAACCATTAGTATTACCGTGGGGACGGACCCCACGATTAGACTCCAGTGTGAGAGTAAATATACATTATTGAGAGGGAAAGTAGAAGTGTGTGTGTGTGTATTTATGAGAGAGAAAGTTTTTATACCTTGTATGGGGATTAGAGCCCCTTTTATAGGCGAGGTTTGCCGCCGGGGCTTCCTGGATTATCGCATATAGTGGTTAGTCGTCGGAGCCGGACCCTTGACGGACAAGGGTTCCGTGTTAATTGCGGATGCGGACGTGAGAGGCCTAACGGTTGAAGGTTCAGCCCATTATGTACCTTACGCGCATTCCAAGGCCTGGGTCGTAGCCAATTTAGTCATTGGGCTTACTGTTGGCCCAGGGTTTGTGATTTTTGGACCTGAGTCCAGGATTTGCAGTCATTGGGCCTGAGCCTAGAGTGGGCGTAGAGTATGTTTTGGGCTTAGTAGGCCTGTTGTACATACTATACGTCATCAAGTCCTCCCAGTCTAGTATGTTCATTGCGTGCGGATATTGTCACATGCGGTGGATGTCACTAGACTTGAGTTAACTAAGGATTTCGTCATGCGTTTTTTCCTTTCCGGAAATACTTTTTTCTACCCTTAGGAACTGCTATACCATCCAGTCCCCCAGTCTAGTATGTGCACTTCGTGCAGAGATTGTCGCACGCGGTGGATTTACTTAGACTACATCTTGCGGGTCGATTTTTCTTCCGCATTCTCGAAGCGTTCCTTTGACACTTCTTTTCCTTGGGAAGTATTTTTTACAACATAGAAGTTTTACGACTTTTCATGTTCTGGTTGATTTGACTCCGTGGGCCCTTGGTCTTCTACCATCCTTAATCCTTGTTGTTTTGATTTTGACCGTTGGATTAGATTGTTTTTTGAACGCGTGTCCGCTCTTAGGGTTTTCTAGGTTTTCTAGGTTAATCGTCATTCCGTTTGTATAAATACCCCATATTTTGGCTTTAGCCATTTTTTCTTTTTACTGCTCTTCTGTTGCGAACGCTATTCTTCATTCTGGTTTTACTTTTGGCTGAATCCGTTTTCCACGTTCCGCAGTCAGGTTAGGTTCTTGATTCCCTTTGTATTTTTCTGTTATGGGTACTTTTTCTTCTACCAAGTCTAAATTATCCCAGAAGGCACTTAATCGTTTCTGTGTTGATTATTCAATTCTGCTCTTTGTTCATCCGGAATTGCATGATCCTGACAAAAGTATTCGCGAAGCGCCGAGCAGAAAAATTGGTGTTTATACCCGTTTCTTTGAGTTTGATAATTTCCGCCTTACCTTATCCTCTTTTATGGTTTCGATTCTTGACTTTTATCATATTCATATCTCGCAGCTTTCTGTCATCGGTGCTGCTAAGGTTTCTCAATTTGAAATTCTTTGTTTTGCACTTGGTATTGAACCCTCAGTTGGTTTGTTTAGGTGTTTTTATGTCTTGTCTCGGAGTCATGGTTGGCTTTCTTTTAGTAAACGTGTTGATTGTTTTGGTTTTTGTTATACCAAGCCCCTTGATTGCCTTAAAAATTAGAATGATCACTTTTTCTGGATTGACTCGTTTGCTTGTCCTTCTATTCATCCTTTCTTCATTGGTAGACATCTTCCTAAGGACGCCACCCCTAGGGATACTTAATGGGATGCTGAACATGTTTCCTCCCTTGTTACCAATGCTTCTTCCTTTGTTAAGTTTCCGGAGCCTTTCCTTTGTTTGGTTGGGTTGAGCCGTAATTACACTTTAGGAAATGACTTTTATCCCGTGTTTTATGATCAAGAGAATCGGGGTGGGTATGCCGTATCTATGTTTTTCTTCCCGTTACTTTATTCTTATTTTGCCCTTACCTTTGTTTCTTTCCTGTTTGTTTGCTGCAGCTATGGATTTTTTGTATTTGGTTAAGCAGAAGAACCCTCCGAGTTGCTTGTTGATACTCGGGTCGGGAGGAGGATGAAGTCCCCTTGCTACAATTGACTGAAGGTTGTACTGTGTCTCTTGCCCCTCCTTCCTCTGGTGAGGCTGGTCGTACAGCTACTTTCTCAGAAATCGGAGTTTCTCGTTCGTCTGGTGACGTTGTCCTGCGTCCTGATTATTCACCTCCGATGTCTGTTTTTTTGGGGCGGCTTCTGGTTCGGGTAGGAAAAGGAGGAGGGTTGGCATTAGCCTTGTCCATCCTCCTAAGAAGGCAAGGGGTGACCTTAATGATTCTAGTACGGCTTCTACTGGTGGTAAGTCTTCAGAGTCCATTAAGAAGTTGCTAGCTCAAAGTTCACAAACTCTTGAATATTGCTTGAATGCTTTGCCCACTCATTCTTCTTCTTCTCCTTTATTTTCAACTACTCCATTTTTTGAGGCTGGGAGATCTACTGAATCTGACTTTGGTTTGCTCCATCTTGATGGCTCTCCTTCCCTGTTTATTTTTTATGCTTTTGTATTTTCGTAATTCCTTTGTCCTTCCTTCCTTTATTTACTTGTTCTTTTATTTGTTTATTCGCAGTTCACCGGCGCCTGTTATGACGGATGTCGTCGTTACTACTGTTCATTCTAACGAGAAGGGGAAGGGTCGAGTGGATGTTCCTTCCTTTCTTCCGGACAGCCTTTCTCCTGTTGGTGATATTTGTCCAATCCTTGATGATCTTTTGGATCTTGATGTTTTAGCTGGGGACATCTGTATTGTTGATGGTCCGGATTCTGATTCTCACTCTGGTGTTCATGTTCCGAAGTGGAATGTTGCCAAAGGTTCTCTTCTTGATGACGTTGATGAGTGTCGTGCTATGGTGGACGAATTCGCTCCTCCTACCTTCTTTTTCGATATATGTGAAATGGGCTATGAACGCCTCCTGGGTGAGTTCAATGTTGTCGTGGCACGACAATTGTGCTATAGTTATGAAGTTCGTCAGCATTTAAAGTATAATGCTATGGAGCGGAAACGCTTATTGTCTTTTTTGGCGAGTAAGGATAAGGAGATTTCGACTCTGAAGTCTGAGGTTTCCAATGCTATTTCTTCTGGGGTGTCCTCTGCTACTGCGTCAAAGCAATTCTTCTCACAAGAAAGAAGAATGTCAGAAGATGTCAAAGCTACTATTACATCAGCACCTTCAACGTCTTTATTATCAATCACTAACACTTAGGGGGAGATTGTTGGAATCACTCCTAAGCTAGAATTCAAGTGTTAGTAATTAATATGTAATAGTTAGCTTAATATGGCTTTTATGTTAGTTATCAAGGCTATGCTTATGTAGAAAGCCCATAAGCCTAGGCCAAGCCCAATAAGTAAAGGATGGGAACTTGGTGTGTTGCCCTAGTTCCCTCCTATAAATACTCTTGTAAACCCTCACTTGAGGGTTGGTTGTTCAATTCACACATTTTCACCTTACGCATAACTCTTCTAATATTCATATCGTGTGTGTGTGTGTTTGTTCATCCGATCACTTCTTCCCTATTTCTTCTATTGATGCTTGTGTCACAAACATGGTGACCTAACAAAATTCGTTTATAAAATAATTTTGAAGAATAGAGTATTATGAAAGTAAATAATTACTTATAATAGATTATTATCTTTTATTGTGTGTTGATTATCATTAGTAGACATATAATATTTCATTAACTTGCTATATACCAAAACTCAAATTTGGAAATGGTCAAATCCTAAACCACCATTGTATTATGATACTGTTTACAATGTAAATTTTAAGAATGAGTCCTTTCTTATATCATATGCGTCAATTCCAAAAAATAACATAGTGTGTACAATTTCAAAAACTGTTGGTTCATCTAGTTGGAAAATCCAACATCACTTTGGTTCTGGAAATAGCCAACAACTTTGACGTCTTTGTCTGCAGCCTCTGATGTCACCCAATATCCTCAACGTGTGGTTGTTCAGTAACTGAACGTCTTCCAAGTCTGCCACTGAATTCAGTTAACATCGTAAAGGCATAGCGGTCTTTTAAGTAATTCGGATTGTGTATTAGCTGTATGTTTTTACTAAACAATTAGAGCTTATCCAATCAGTAAAGCTACTTAAATGATTAATAAAACTTCAAGGTAGCTAAAACATATTTTATCTCTATGTTAGTTGATGTTCCTTAATAGAAAAATAAACAAAAGACATAGACTGTTGAATGGTATTCAATTTTTGTAGTATGTTATTGTTTACAAAATAAATGATCAAAAAGATAATAGAAGGGAAATTATATTATTAATGAAACATTAGTACTAACAATTTTTTGGGATAACAAAACAAACAACTTCAATTATTGAAATTAAAAAATGCTAAAGAAACTTAAGACTTGTAGAAGCTTGGTATGGTTTTTTAAAAATCATCGTTAGTATTGGAGTCATCAGTGGTTTCATAATCCATAGAAGTGTCATTAATGAAGCTGTCATCATAATCTCTACTGGATACAGATCTAATATTGTACGCATCAGAATCCACCTCCCAAACATCATCATCGAAGTAGCAGCTGTAGGAATGTTTACCATTAACCATTCCATCAACATCAACCATATCATCCCACATGTCTTTGTTGTTTATGTTTTCATTGTATTCAACGGCTTCATTGTGACCTTCATCTATCGCTATATATTTTGAATCACCTATCAAATCCAAAAACCATAAAATATCAGTAGAATTATAGGCGTTTTGATGCCAGTTTAAATTACAATTCTTCTTTGGATTTTTAATGGAATGAAACCTGTAAAGGAATCTTCTTTTATATCTTCATCTAGGATACTATATATGTGTTTTTTATTATCTAAAGCATAAAAACGCTCATCAAGATCATTGATATTGACCCAAACACCTTCTTCAATATTGCTTTTGTTGTTGTCATATTCGTCATCTGTGTCTTCATCACATAGCATATACTTGTGGTGTTTCAAAAGATTAGAGCTTTCACTTCTTTTTGTTCGCTTAAACTTTACTGGTGTTTCATCATCAGATGCCTAGGGGGTAAAAAATATATATTTGAACATGTTGTTTGTACTAATATATATGTGTTTATGGTTTTAAAAAACATCAAATATCAGCTGAAACGCATACCATTGTCTCATCATATTGGATCTTATTGGCGTGTGATAACATCAAATAGTCTGGATATTAAGTGTCAATTTCCCCCCATAATGCTTGTAATTTATATCATTTATATGAATTTACGCTTGTTTTCCATTGTTTTCTACTTTCAGGTAAATTACGAGCATTGGAGCTAAAGAGACGCTGAATTGGAGAAATATCAAAGATTTATCATAGTATGCTGACTTTGAAGAAGCTCAGTAAGAACTCGAAATCTAATTTACTCTATAACTAAAATAAATAAATAGAAAGCAGATAACGTAACAACTTAATAAGATTACAGCATTAACTCCCAAGACTACAACGTAATATCTAGCATATGGTGGTCAAATCATCATGCTCCTCTCATTACATAACTAAAGCTGACTCGTAACTATTTCCACCCCCCTAACTACAACGTAATCTTATTAGGTCAAATAGTTCCAGATACTACGGCGTAACTATTCCCACTATGTAACAGGTATTGACGTACCGTAACCATTATAAGGTTACGCCGTAACCAGCATATCTAGTGCAATTCATAGGAATTGAAGATTATGGCGTAACTCTTATATTAGTTACGCTGTAACCCTGATCTGGCCTATAAATACCCCACGATTTCCAGCATTTCAAAGCATCCTATTCCATACACCACAACCAAAGAACGTGGAGAGAAGCGCTAAGGCAGGCCTAGAGAGCATACGGAGCTGTCTCCAGGAGAAATCACTCCCCTACGATAAGCATTAGCATTTTATCTTTTCTTTACTTTCGATTCATGTATTTCGTAACTTTGAATATTGAATTGATTTGTATGGTTAATATAAGCGGCTAAGAACCTCTTGGTGCTGGCCTAGTTATGATTCCTTAATTGTTTTGTTTACGTTTACTTTACTTCTGTATAATTATTTCTAAGTGTATGCATGCATAGTTTATTGTTAGCTACCCTTGTTTCGGTAGTTTTGAATGGCGGTAGAGGCTAGTTGGTTAGGAGATATAACCAACTGACACTAAGTGAGTATACTGAGAGAGGAAGGGTAAGATATGACCAACTGACGACCCTTTCTACTTATGCGATTTGACCAACTGATCACCTACCGTTTGGATGAATTTAAGAATTAGGGGGTGAGTGTTTAAGTTGCTAACGCCTGGGCACTCACTATTATAAATCTAGCATGTAGCAGTACTTAATGACTTGGCTTAGGGGACCAGTAACAACTGGATTTATGAAGGGACACCTGACTTCTCTAGTGGTGGCATCTTTGCTGATAGGTTAGGGGGAATTGACCAAATGCCGTTCTCTCGAATTTGACCCCACCTGAAGTAATTGGAAGTAAGTAGACGTAGACATTACCGACTAGGAGGAATAACTAGGTTAGCACCACTCTCCTCTATTGATTAAACCTTTGCCTTTTCTCTGCTTTTATCTGCTTTACTAGTTAATTAATTAATTCCTTATCGAAATCATTATTAAAATCTTTGACACCTAGACTTAGTAATAATCCAACACACATAGCTCTTGAGACGACCTCGGTTTTACCGAATACTACACTACACACGACCGGGTACACTTTGGTTAGTGCATTAGGGTAGACCATAGGTATAACGAAACTATATAAATATTAAGACCTGGTCAGTAAAACCTGCATCAAGTTTTTTGGCACCGCTGCGAGGGAGTTATATTAGGATTGCTATTAAGTCTTTCATTTTGTTTTTAACTTTTCTATATTTCTCACGAACATTATTCAAGTTTTTAGGTACCATGGAAGTTGTTAACATCGATGACCTCACTCATGAGGAATATTTAGCATTAACAAGGGAAGAACAAGGACCATGGATTGTTAGGCCTATATAGAAGATGCTCAATTCGAAATCAAACCTCAATTCATGAGGGAATTACGTGCGAATCCCTTCTCTGAAAGCATCACCGATGATGCCCATGAACATATAGACAACGTGAGAATACATTGTCGACCTATTCAAATTTCCGAGTCTCAAACGATCTTTGTCGTATTCGAGTATTCCCTATTTATCTCACGGGGCGCTAAAAGATGGGTTGATCGGTTACTGCGGAACAGTCAACACTGGCCTATCCTAAAAGGTATTTCATTCAGAGATACATCCTCCATCAAAGACTGCTAAGCAATTAGAAGAAATCCATAACTTCAAGCAAGAGGGTGATGAGGCGTTATACCAAGCTTGGAAAGGTAGCAATTATTATATAAATGGCCAACTCATGACCTCAATAGCCAAAAAAGTAAATGTTTTCTACAAGGTCGACATCTCCTCAAGGCAAATGATCAATTCTCGGGGGCGATTCACAGTATGACGCCCACTTTGGCTTTAGAAACTATTCAAAGATGGCGGACCACTCTCAAAATTGCACAATGGAGGGAGCAACCAAAGTAAGAATGGAGATATGGAAGGTCTTGCGGCAATAAACAACAAATTAGAAAGTCTCAGAAGAGACATGAAGAAGCTCAAGGAAAATGTGCATTCCATTCAAGTAGAGCAAAATGGAACTCCACCTACTAAGGAATGTTCCTCCAACGAGGAAGTTAAAAGGATCGGAGAAGTTAAATATGGAAGTGAGAACCCTTTCAACAATTAAAATAATAACGGGCCGGAGATATCGTCAAAATCCCCGGATTCTACACAAAAATCAACAACAATCCTCCTAGACCAAGCCTTGAAGAAATAATGCATAGGCACATAGAAGAATCTACAAAAAAGGGAGATAAACTCAAGGAATGGATGGTCAAGGTGAGGTGAAGAGAGACACCAACATGAACCCTCTGAAACCAAGATGCTTAATTAAAACTCTGAAACACAAATTAGGCAATTAGCTAAAACCTTGAGACGAGTAATGCTAAAGCTATTGCACCAAAGCCATATTTGCATAAGATAAAGCAAAGAAAAGCGGTCCACATCCTCTATCACAAATGATCATCGGGATTAACTAACTAAGAGAAGATGAAAAATCGGAGAGGCGCAGGAGGTCTGCCAAGCCAACTTCAAAGCAAACAATACAGGATTTTTCTTCTTCCGGGCACTATTGGTAATATTAAGATTCCCGCATTAGTGATTTGGGGTGGGGTAAACCTTATCTCTACAACTTTGTTTGATAAAATAAAACTTACCAACTTAAAAGAAACAACAATGATGATAGAAATGGTTGATTCCTCTAAAAAGTACCAAGGGGAGTAGTGAATATTATGCTTTTAAAAATTAGAAAATTCTTTTTTCCCACTGATTTTGTGGTAATTGACATGGGGAAGTGGGAGGCTTACAACTTAATTTTTGGAAGACCTTTTCTTGCCACTTGTTGGGCTCAAATTAAGGATTTTTAAAAACAAATTTCTTTGGGCGAAAATGAACGAATAACTCTCATTATGAAAGAGAATTTAAAACAAAATTTTGAAATTTCAAATAATGTTGATGTTGTTAATGTTCAATCGCAAGATCCTCCTCTACGTTATGATCCTGGTGGAGAGAATGTTCATAATGTTAAGCAAAAACAGGGAAAGATTGTCCAGGGCATTAAGGAAGCTCCGATTTCAAACAAAATTTTCTCAGCCCGATATTAACCAAGGATAATCTAATCGATGACGGCATGGCCCTCGTGTAGTCCTTTTCGAGATTCTGAAAGAAAGGAGAAATAATGGATATACCCTCACAAGGGTGAAAGACATGATATTGAATTAGCATTTGAAGATTGGTACAAAATAAGATTTGGGGACTCAAAAATCAATAAAGGATTGGTTAAGCAAGATAAGTATAATTGTCTTACTAATACAATAACTAACGGTGAAAGATCAAGCATAAGTATAACAAGTAGTCTTATTCTCGAAGATGATGACCGGGAAAATCATGTAATGAATGGCTTTCACAAAAATTTGAAACATGTGGCATCGGTAATACTACAAGAAAAAAGGGTTTTAACAAATGGATGAATGACTGCCACCAACGAGTGGAGGAAGTCGGGCAAGTCCAAGAGCCCCCATAAAGCCCCGCGCTTGAGTCTAACTTAAAGACTCGTAAATAAAGAAAAGTGCTCTTTCGGGAGACAACCCGAATTTTCCCTTTCTTTATTTTGTTTCCATTTGTAGGGTTTGTGTTTTTGACCATTTTGCGGGAAACGAGGAAATGATTGCATACTGCGGTTTTCGATGATCCTAGTTACGGTGTAACTCATCTCGATGATTACGCGTAACCAACCCCTCTTGCGAGAATTTTAGACGCATTACCAATTACGGTGTAATACCATCTCGTGTAGTTACTGCCAGTAACCACTCGCTTTGCAACATATATGAGGTTTTGCCATTCACGGCGTAACTCCTCAAAGAGTTACGATGTAACCCTCCCTCTCGCTACTTCTTTCATTTTAAACCACAATAACCTTGTATTAGTATTTTAAATGAACTTTGTGGGTGTGTTCCCAGTAAACCCTCACGATACTTCACTCGTCCACTTGGGAAACCAAGTGGTTTAAAAGGCTTGTTTCATATGCTAAATACAACCGTGATTCCTACTGAAAGTGATTTCGGGATTGAAGTTTGTTCATGATTCTTATCACGAAGGTACCTCTTTTTAGGGCCTTCTTTCTTTTGGAGCAAATTCGGGAAGTTCTCACTCTAATTCTACTTTTCTCTGCACCTTTATTTAACGCTTAGTACAAAAGGGACTTTGTACAATTCAAGTGGGGGACGGGGTAGAATTATCTCTTGAACTTTATTTTGCCCTCATTTTTCTAGTTTATTTTAAAAAAGTTATGCCATTTTTAAATTTTGACATGTTTTTCTTAACCTAACTAGATTAGACCTTAGCCCAGAGCACGCTACATACAATGTATATGGTGAGATTAGCCTTATCCGTTTCTAATATTTTACCCCAAATCCAGCAAATTATGAGTGTGTGCGTAGCTTATAAACTTTAGAACTTGGCTTTTGCATCATTTCAAGACCATAGGCGAGGTATGTTGAGTTAGCTCGATGTATTTGGACTTTTCAGTTTAAGAAGGCAATACTATAGGATTATCACCCCAATAGCCTACCATTGTGTGTCTATCGATTAGTCACCTTGACTTATCGACCCCCATGTGAAACCCTTTTGTTGCACTCACCTTTAGTGCAAGATACCCCTAGATACACCCATCTAAGCCATTCCTTTCATATTGTTAACCCAATATATTTTTTCAATACACCTATACACCTTATTTATGATTGGGAAGTCATCATTTGCCTAACTTCAAGGTTCAAGTGGAAAGGTTCGGAATCACGCTTTCATCGACAACATATTCCTGAAGATCATTGAAGACCCTCGAATTCCGCTTGTTCATCTCAAGTGGGGGATATTATGTTTAGTTGTTATTGTTATGTTGAAAAAAAAATGATGATTCGGATTGTTATGTTATTTAGTTATTGTAAAGTGAAATGTTATAAGCACTATGTTATGAGCTTTATAGATTTAGTATCGAGGAGGCCACCTCGGTCACATTAGAATATTGGAGTTGGTAAATGCCAACGGTTGGAGAAAAGGTAGTGTGCCCATCAGGCGTCCTCTAATGACACACATCTACCTAGTATTTCATGATCCGGTTTCTAAACATCAAAGCTTGAACTTGGGGCGGTAAAATTAGTGATGACTTGGTTATAGATTTAGACTACCTGCTTGATTTTTAGTTTACACCATTTATACATCCCATGTCTTATCTTACCCTATAGTCATGAAGCGTGGCTAGGTGATGCAGCTAGTAATATTTGGTGTCTTGGCCATGGATTTGGTCATGTATCATTGATTTTGTCCACCTTGCCGTGACATGTGTTAGTAATGACGATTCACCCCTTAACCTTTTGTCGTTGTCTACCTATATTGCCTTCAAGAATTGTTTTAACCCCTTAAATCTAGTTGTGGAGATTTGTGTAACCGCCAAGCTTATGAGAAAGAATACATGCTCTGATTATGTATGCGATTGAGTGATCACCACTGAGAATTGACACTTAGAATAGTTGAGAGATTTGAGTGTTTTAGGCTCCTGGTCGTGAAGGTGTTGGCTTTGTTTTGTACCTAGTATAAAGGGATTTGTAAAAACTTATATTTTCAGGTTATGGGATATATCTTTTTAGGAATCTTTCTAATAAGGTCTACTTGAGGGCAAGTAGAGTTCAAATGGGGGATATTTGATTTACATCAAGTAGTCATGAATATTAA
>OU343219.1:43633873-43743414 GCA_910596185.1 Chrysanthemum makinoi
ATGGCTAATACACATACCTTTTCATTATCAAAATAGACCCAAAATAACCAAGAAAGAGCCGTTTATTGCTAATATTTGTGGTGTTTCTTGAGTTTGTGTGCGTGCAGGTATGCGGATATGTAAAACACACAAAAGAAACCAAATCAGACAAAAATCGAGCACGAGATTAAGAGAGCTTAAAATTTGGAAGATCAAAATTGAGCATTTATGAAGATTTTATTCTCTGAGGATGATTTTTGGAAGTTTTAATCAAGTTTGAAGAATTGGCAAAAATGGCCCCTGACTTTAAGCTTTTGGTGAATGACCCTGAAGATTCAAAGATTGCAAATTCAGCCTTGGTTTATTTGAAGATTGTCAAAAACAATCCTTGGAAGATATTTTCAGAATTACATGTTTGGTCCTGGATTTTCGGCATTTACACTAATGGTCCACTTAACCCAAATGGATCCAAAGCTAGTCAAGATATATCCAAATCCTCTACGGCCCAAACCTCACAACCCAACCAATACCGGCCCGCGTTATAATATATCCCAACCACTTTACCCATTGTTATTTTACAAGTGACCCCCAATTGCGGTCAACATCCTTTTGAATATAATAAATCCAAGCGCGCCCAAACATTACCCCTTTCTTCCCCAATCCAAACAACCTTTTACCCACCCCCGTTTACCCAATTACCATTTACCCACCTGAAACCTCGTACTAAGCATCTCAAGGCTTCTAGAATGCGACATGTCGGATAGATTCACCGTGGACAAATGAAGCTCCTCATTGGCGAACACCTCACCAGTGGAATTGGAAATTCCATTGGAGGAAGTGACAATGGAATGATATGTGTGGTTGTGGATAAGCCTTCTAGGCTCTTCAAGAAGGATCCAAGGCTGATGGAGGCTATATAAAGACCCTTGGCTCACCATTTTAGGTGTGCAATTAATTTCCTTTAAATTCAGTCATGTATTTGTATTTCAGTTTCTTAATGTTTTCTTAAAAGTTTTATGTAGTTTCAAACCTTTTGTAACCTCGTTTCAGTTTAATAAAAGTATCAAGCTTTCATTCTGATTTTTGATCTTGCATTATTTATTTGAGTCTGATTAAGATGTTTTTATGATGGAATAAGCTCATCCAAGCTTATTTATAGCTTTGTGAGCTTATTTGTTGCTTGTTCATTACATTCAACACATCAAAAACTCTCAGGTCAACAAAAGTCAAGCTGTGGTGTCTAATTTGGTTTAGGAGATGGAAATGGTTGATTATGATGATGGATTAGGGTTGTTGTTTGGTCATTTTGATAAGATTATCTTGTTACTATGCTCAAAATTGTTTGGACCTCTTTGTAAGTTTAGGTTCCTAAGCACTATATGCTCATTTTGATTTAAGCCCATGTATGATCATAGTGTTTGATTACGCTTCATTTTATCTTTAGGATTAAATTTATGCATCATTATATGTACATTGATTATAAGTTAGGTTAGATAGTTTTTATTGCTTATTAAGTATCTTAAAGGAGTGTTTGGTTTAATGCTTAAAAGCGTATTTAGAGGTTAATATATTGGATTAGATCTGTTGCTTTAGGCTTGATATAGTTTATTTATTTCATATCTGTCTTTGTTTTCTTTGCCATTTGCACTCTAAGTCAAATACATAGAATCTACTAATCTTATATGCATAAGCTGTTGGAATCAGTTTCTATAATGTATCATTATAGTTATAAAATTTGGTAAACTAGCTTGCTAGGATTATATTTCATCATTATTCATCTATTTCAGTTCAACATTTGTATTTAAATCTCACATAAGTCAAAATTACCAAATCTGTTTTCAAAATTAAAACCATGTCAAACTTTGTTTTCGAGATATTGCGGCCTCTGCGCACAGGTTCAATCTGACTTATGATGGTCTCATATTTGGTCAATTGTAGTTTGCTAGGTGGTCTTGAGACCACATATCGGTTTTCATTTGGTGCTTTAGATTAAACTTATAGTAGCTTAAAAGTAGAGGGCAGGTAGTACATTTGGTTAGAAGATCAGTTAGCTATAATCGAGTAGTACTTATTTAAGGTTAGAATGTAGATAAGTTAGTTGTTTTAGAGTGGTTATAGTATAATTTAGCTTCGTAGAAGTTTGGTGGCTTATTTGCTATTTGTTTATTTCAAAGTGCTTATTTAGTAGCTTGTTTACACTCACGACTCTTATTTCTTCCACATAAGCATCATATTTTTATATTTTTATAGAACTAGAATAATATTTTAGAATTTTCCTGAGTTTTTCATAATTTTTTGTCACTGTTTGCTATTTTTCTCTATTTTAAATAGTTTTTAATCATTTTAAAATAGCTTTTATTGCAAATATTAAGAAAAAGTTCAAAAATAATTTTCAATTTTCTCAGTTTTAGAAAAATATAAAAAGCATAAAAAATATTTTTTCCTATTTTCCCCTTTTATTTGGTATTTTTCACAATTTAAATTAGATTTAAATAGTTTTAAATTTGTAGAAAATAGAAAAATAATCAGAAAAAAAAAAAATAGTTTTGAAAATTCTCTTATGGTATTTTAGATTTTATAAAATAGTTTCATATTTTTCCCTTTGATTTTCATAATTTTTAGTATTTTAATTTAGTTTTAATAGTTAAAATTAGTTTTTAATTTTAATAAAATCCAGAAAAATCCTAAAAATTAGTTTTAATTTCTAAATAGTTTTCACCTTGCATTTCTAGTGTAAAATTAATTTTAGGCATTTTTAGGATATAATTTAGGCGTAGTTGCATTTTAATTACGTTTTGTTAATTACGTTTTAGTTAATTAGCACTTAGGATTTCCGTAAAATAGATTCCCTTAATTACTTTCCCTATTCCCGTAGTTTAATAAAATCAATCAAACAAATCAAAACATCGAGCACTAAATTCCAAACCAATAGGCGTTGGCAATTCGCCTCGTTGAAACGATTCGGGTTGACTAATCCGTATCAAGATCACACTGCGGGATTTGATTTAATATTCTTTTTCCTAAAGGAATTTGAATCTATCTTCTTGATTATTTTTGATATCGATATTGAGGTTTTATCCGTACACACATATCCTTAAGCCTTCATTATCGGCGAATCGATTATGCGACTTTTTAAGTTTCTTACGGTTAGTCATTCACAAGTGGCTAGCTTGTGTGGATAACTTAGGTTTGGCATTGTGTTGTCTTTGTGAATCAAATTTTGGCGCCGCTGCGGGGTTGTGTCCGCGACAATATCGTTTGAGGTTTGACGATTAGTGACTCGAGATCCTTCATTCGTGAAGTTACTATTTTTCTATAAAATAAAAAAGTAAAAAATATTTTCCTTTTTTCTTTTGTATATATATATATCATATTAAAAATACAAAAAGATTTTCTCTTGTGTTTTTGCTAATAAATAGAAGACACCAATTATATAACATTCTCAGCGGAGGTGTTATCATTAATAAGTTCCCGAACTAAAGATCAAAAACTTGCCTTTGTGTAAACGTGAATTTATTTATCTTTATCGGATAAACAAGCTGTGTTGGTGGGTAGGGCGGCGACATTAAATTGCGGTTGTAAAGAAGCGGGTTTTTAATAAGCTTCGCGCTGACCTAAAAAGCTTCTCCGCTCGCATGTGCGTTTGTCTTATAAATTGATTTATTCACTTGGGATTATTGGTTAAGTTCCTTTGTGTTTTGAATACCGTTCGTTTTATTTATTGCTTGGTTTTGAAAGTGCATGCTTTTCGTTCTAATAACTTCTGAGACCGATCGTGAAGCGCTACAATTCCGCGAAGGCGAAATAGGCGTGCTCCATTAGTCGAACCGAGATTGAACTAATCAACCCGCCCATCATCGAAATGGCGGAGGACAACCGATCCATGCTAGAGCAACTCCAAGCACCCACTGAGGGTTATGGAGAAGCCATCGTCGTTCCGGCAATCGTTGCCGATAACTTTGAGCTTAAAAACGGATTGATAAATTTGGTTTCGTCAAGCCAATTTTACGGATTTGAGAGGGACGATCCTCACTCTCATATCCAACGATTCAACAAGCTCCGTCTACGATCAAGTCCGTAACGTTAGGAAGAGGCTATCAAGCTTCTACTCTTCCCATTTTCACTCGAGGGCCGCCCGTTTGGCTCGAGAAACTACCCCTCGATCGATAACCACATGGGAGAATTTAGTATCAAAATTAGTGAGCGAATTCTTCCCCGTCTAAAAGCTTAAAAAATGAAATAACAAAATTCACACAAAGATTTGATGAATCATTTAGTGAGGCATGGGACCGATTCAAAGATTTGCTTAGGCAATGTCCCCATCATGGTTTTACGGAGTTACACCAACTTGATACGTTTTATAACGGTTTGAATGAGACTGATCAAGACTCTCTCAATGCCGCCGCGGGTGGTAATTTGTTGACCCGATCAGCGAGAGATGCCTTGTTGATTATTGAGAACAAATCTAAAGTTCGTACCTCATGTAGCAAATCGGTTCTTTGCGAGTGAGTGTTACACCATCGTCCTCGTCTTCCGAAAATACGTCTAGCACCGATGCTAAGATTGATAAGCTTCGGATATGATTAGGGCTTTGGTTAAGATTAAGACCGCTAAGGTTAATTTTTCTCCACCTGCTCAAGTCAAAGCGGTGGAAACGACTTGTACTACTTGTGGTGGCCGCATGCCTACTACAATTGTACGCCACCGATGGAAATCCTTTCGAAGCTAATGCGTAACCGGGAGGTAACCAATACCGTCCTCAAGTTGAACCAAACCCTCGTGTTAGTAATCAAATGGGACCTCCGGGTTTTTCTCAATCGAACAATGAATCGTTTTAATCAGAATCAAGTTCGTGGACCAAATGTTCAAAACCAATTCAAAGCTCCAACAAATCAATACCCAAACCAAGGAGTTAATTACAATCAAGGATATCAAAATCCAAGCTATCAAGCTTCACCTTTGCCTTCAAATGAATTCACAACTTACGTTCAACACAACAATTCTACCATCAACACTATGCAAAATCAGATTACAAGTTTGAGGAACGAGTTTCAATCTTCGTTAACTAGACAAACAATGAGTTTAGGAATGAGATTCGACTTGAGAACAACAAATTGGAGCTTCAGAATAAACTTCGAAAACATGTTGAATCTTGTTTTGTGTAGGTCATCAACCCTCCCTTCCGGGATCTCTTCCAGGTGATACCATTCCCAACCGAAGGGTGAGTTGAAAGCTATAACCACCGCGGAGTGGTAAGGCTTATGATGGACCCTCGTCCTACTCCGTTGGTGAGAGAGAGGAAGGAGACACCGAGGTTATTGAAGAAAATGTGCACAGCACCCGTACCACCTCGGTCGTTGGACCGATTCGGAACCGATGTTCCAAAGACTACTCTTAAACCTTCACTTCCTTATCCTTCTAGACTTCAAGATCAAAAGCTTCGTGATAAAACCGAAAACCAAATGGAGAAATTTGTTGAAATCATTCAATCCTTGAATTTTAACATCAGTTTCACCGATGCTTTACTCCTCATCCGAAATTTGCTATGATCAAAAATTTAGTGAGTAATAAGGAAAAGTTGGCGAAAATAGCAAAAACACCGTTGAATGAGAATTGCTCGCGGTGCTCCTCAAAAACTTCGAAAAGTTAGGAGACCCGGCAAATTTCTTATCCCTTGTGAGTTTCCGGGAATTGTGAAATGCTCCGCCTTGGTCGATCTTGGTGCGAGTATTAACTTAATGCCTCTTTCGATTTATAACAAGCTTTCTCTTCCGGATCTCACTCCTACTAAGATGACTCTTGAACTCGCGGACCGTTCAACCTCTATTCTGAGAGGAATCGCCGAAGACGTCTATGTGAAAGTAGACCTTCATTTTCATGAACCGTTGTCGTTGACTTTGATCTTTGACCCCGGTACCTCTTATTCTCGGGGAGGCCCCTAAACGGGTCGTGCGATGATTGATGTTTATGAAGGAGAAAATCACTTTCACGATCTAACAAGGAAACCGTCTCGTTTAATATTAACCATCCTTCGAGATACTCCTCCAACTATGATGATGCTTCTATTAATCGAATCGGCGTTCGATATTTCTACGGAGGAGTATGCTCAAAATTCTTGATTTTATGGGTGGCAATCCACCATTCCCGAAAATATTGAACCATCTTCGAGCCTATTATTGCCGATTCTTCCCCCTCTCTCACTCCGTTCGAGGGAGGTGATTTCATTTGGGAAGAGATCGATGAGTTTCTTGTTGATGATGAATCGATTCCACCGGGAATTGATGATGGTGTTTATGATTGAGGAGGAGATATCCGTTATCTTGAGCAATTGTTGAATGAAGATCCATTACCGTCACTCCCTCTGAAAGAAATTACGATTGAAGAAATCAAAAAGTACAAGCGTCTAATGAAAATCCTCCGGGCCCGAGCTCAGGATTTACCTCCTCATCTTGAATACGCTTTTCTTGAAAAACCGAACAAATTTCCCGTCATCATTGCTAAAAATTTAAAAGATGAGGAGAAAACCGCACTTTTGGATGTCCTACGAAGACACAAAAATGCAATCGCTTGCAAATTCGACATCAAAGGAATCAATCCTCGTTTACGTACCCACAAAATTCGATGGAGGATGATTGTAAACCCGTGATTCAACAACAACGTAGGGTTAACCTAAAAATTCATGATGTTATCAAAAAGGAAGTTCTTAAACTCCTCGCCGGAATCATTTATCCAATCTCCGATAGCTCATGGGTTAGCCCTATCCATTGTGTTCCAAAGAAAGGTGGCATGACCGTCGTTGCCAATGACAATAATGAGTTGATTTCCACCGCGCCTCATCACGGATGGAGGGTGTGTATTGATTATCGAAAATTGAACGATGCTACTCGTAAGGACCATTTCCCACTACCTTTTATGGATCGGATGCTCGAGCGTTTAGCGGGAATGAGTTCTATTGCTTTCTCGATGGTTTCTCCGGTTATTTTCAAATCCCGATCAATCCAAAGGATCAGGAGAAAACCACTTTCACGTGCCCTTATGGAGCGTTTGCTTACCGCATGCCATTTGGCTTATGCAATGCTCGATGCGTTCCAAAGGTGCATGATGGCTATTTTTCATGACATGATCGAGAAGTCTATGGAAGTTTTTATGGGCGATTTCTCGGTTTATGGAGATTCTTTCACTTCTTGCCTCTCTCATCTAGACCACATGCTCAAACGGTGTGAAGACACCAATTTGGTCTTGAATTGGGATAAGTGCCATTTCATGGTTGAGAGGGCATTGTCCTCGGCCATAAGATTTCAAAATCTGGGATTGAGGTCGACCGAGCTAAAGTCGGCGTTATAGCTAAACTCCCTCATCCCACTAGTCAAAGGTATTGGAGTTTTAGGTCATGCGGTTTCTATCGCCGTTTCATCCAAGATTTCTCTAAGATAGCCGCCCTCGACCCATCTCCTTGAAAGGATGCTCGTTTATCTTCACCGAATGTGTTGAAGCGTTTAATATTCTTAAAAAGAAATTAAGCGAGGCACCGATCTTAGTTGCCCCCAACTGGGATTTGCCCTTTGAGCTCATGTGTGATGCAAGTGATTACGCAATTGGGGCAGTCTTGGGGCAGCGTAAAGTGAAACATTTTCAACCCATACACTATGCGAGTAAGACATTGTCTGAGGCCCAACACAATTACACGACTACTGAAAAGGAATTATTAGCTGTTGTTTATGCTTTTGAGAAATTCGACCCTATTGTCTTGTCGAGACCATAGTGTATACCGACCATTACGCCCTAAAGTATCTTTTGGCAAAGCAAGATGCTAAGCTACGATTACTTCGGTGGGTTCTCCTTCAAGAGTTTGATGTTACTATTCTTGACAAAAAGGGCGGAGAACCTTGTCGCCGATCACCTTTCTAGACTTGAGAATCCCATCAAAGTGTGCTTGAGAAAAAGGAGATTACGGAAACATTTCCTCTTGAGACACTTGGATGATTGCAAGAAAGAAAACCAATACCCATGGTTTGCCGACTTTGCAAATTACCATGCGGGCAATTTCATTGTAAAAGGGATGTCGTCCCAACAAAAGAAAAAGTTTTCAAAGATGTTAAGCATTATTTCGGGACGACCCTACTTGTTTAAGATTTGTGCTATCAAGTAATCCAAGTGTGTTCATGGCCAAGAGGCTCTTGATATTCTCAATGCTTGCCATAACGGACCCACTGGTGGCCATCATGGTGCAAGCTACACCGCTAAGAAGGGTTTTGATTCCGGATTCTATTGGCCTACCATATATCGAGATGCTCATGATTTAGTCAAATCTTGTGATTCTTGCCAACGCCATGGAAAATTTCACAAAGGATGAAATGCCACAAAATGCTATTCAAGTTTGTGAGATTTTTGACGTGTGGGGCATCGATTTTATGGGGCCATTTCCATCATCTAGGGTAATTAAGTATATCCTCGTGGCCGTCATTTCGACTACTTGTCTAAATGGGTTGAAGCGGCGCCCCACCAATGACGCCCGAGTGGTTGTTAAGTTTCGAAGAATTTGTTTTCCGATTCGAGCACCTCGTGCTATCATCACTGATCGCGGTACCCATTTCTGTAATGAACAATTTGCTAAAGTTATGGCTAAATATGGAGTTACCCATCTTCTTTCTACCGCGTATCACCCGCAAAACGAGCGGACAAGTTGAGGTCTCGAATCGTGGTTTGAAAAGAATTTTAGAAAGGACCGTAGGAGAAAATCGAGCTTCTTGGGCCGATAAATTAAGATGCATTATGGCTTTCGCAAGACGGCATACAAGACACCCATCGGGTGCACCCCATTTAAGTTGGTGTATAGAAAAGCTTGTCACTTGCCCATCGAGCTCGAACATAAGGCATTCTGGGCCTTGAAACATGCTAACTTAGATCTTAAGACCGCGGTGATCACCAAAAGTTCAATTGAATGAATTACATGAGCTTAGGGATCAGGCTTACGAGAATTCTTTGATTTTCGAAGAGAAGACTAAGAGGATTCATGATGCTAAAATCAAAAACCGCGTTTTCAACGTTGGTGATCAAGTTCTCCTCTTTAACTCTCGTTGAAGATATTCTCGGGCAAACTCAAAACCCGTTGGTCCGGACCATTCACCGTTGCTCGTGTTTTCCGTATGGAACGGTGGAGCTCTCACCATGGCCCAAATTTCAAGGTGAATGGTCATCGTGTGAAACATTATTTTGGAGGGGACATCCTATCTATGGTTGTCCCGGATCTCACTTTCCTAAGGACAACTGAATTCGGGATCGAGTCAAGCTAGCGACTCGGTAACCAAAAACAAGAAGGCGCGGGAGGCACCCCATGCTTATCTATATCTTCTTTATATTTTCTAATAAGTGACGCAAAGGGGTCTGCCTCTTTGATTTCTCGTGTTTGGTTGTTTGTGATGTTGTGTTTAGGATGTTCCCGATATGAAGACTCTCGTGCTCGAAGTTTGTCATTTTCTCCACTCGAGTTTCATGATCGATGCTGATGGAAATCCGATATCCTAATCTTATCGACCAACGTTTATCTTCTAGCATACTTAATAAACGGCTTTTAGATTTTCGTTGATGCCCTTGTTTTTAAACATTGAGGACAATGTTTCGTTCTAGTCTGGGGTAGGGTAATCTTCGATTTGATTTGACCGCACTTGCTTGTTTTTTGTCATGTACTCTCGCAACCCCGTTTTTCCTTAGAAAATAAAAAATTGTGCCAAAAATGTGAAAATTTTAAAAAAATTTTAAGCTTTTGTTAAGTCTTTTTGATTGAAAAGTTTGCTAGTCTCTTAGATAAGAAGCTATAAAAAGCGAATTCTAGCTCACAAGGCCAAGAATTTGCAAGTTTCCCCGAGTGACTTTAAATATGCATAACTTGATTTCATTAGACGAAGCATTTGCTAAATTAATATATGTTTTGACACCTTGTTGACTTTCACGCTGAGAGAGTAGGAATAGAATTCGACTTGACGCGTGTTGAGCCCTAGCTTGTTCCCTTAACCATAGATAATCTAAAATTATCGGCTAAGCATCCTCGGATCTCATTATTTGGGATTTTAAATTTTTGGAGATCGAGAAATGATAGAGTTACTTATGAGTTTAGATGCTAAGCGTGGAGTAGTTGGTTCTCTTTAGATCCCATCGAAGGTACTTATGGCTTTTTGTTCCCACAAAATTGTTTCACCCCATATCTGTCTAATAATAATTAGAGATGTTGAGTTTTTGGCGATAGTTAGTTCTTTATCTTCTTAAAAGAATCTTTGTTTTAAAAATCGGGTACACATCAAGGATCCGTAATAAATAAATAAATAAGTAATAAGTAAAGTTGTGAGCTGCGGTGTCGAGATCAGACCCTTGGATCTTTAGCCGGGATTGAGTGAGGTCTTAGCCTAGCCAGCCGGGATCCTCATTTCATGAAGCCTATAGTCTTGGAATTACCCCGTGAAGCTCCGTAGTTCATAGCTCATATAAGTAAAAGTATAAGTGCAAAAAAAAAAAAAATGTATGAAAAAATTTTGATGTTGAAAAATGATGAAAAAATCAAAAGTATAAATGAATAAAAATTCCTTGATGTGGACCTCATTTTACGACAATGGTTCTTGAGAGAAGACGGATAACTAATTATCGACTTAACTTTGTATCTTTATCGGAATAAAAGTTATCGAAACGAGAAGTTGAAGAAATTAATTTCTCACAAAAATAAAAAAATCTAGAGAAAAATAGGAAAATGGGAAAAAAAGGTATTTACACAAGTAACTTCCATGGGTAGTGTTAGCATCTAGAGTCGTATGTAACAATGATTTCGGTTTTACGCTTAGTTTGGGACTTGTGAAAAATCAGGGACGATGTATTCTATCCGTATGGTCACTTCACGTTGTGTTGTGTTTTCTACTCCGTGATCCTAACGTTTTGTTTGAAAAATGTTGGAGTTATTGATCGACATGAAAGTTCAGCAAACCGTCATTCATAATCAGAATGTGCTTGATCGTAATATCTATACATGTGAATTTAAAAGGTAAACGGGGCGTTTTAGAATTAAGGCTTTCTTAATCTCTTTTGAGGAATCTTTGCTACTTCTTCATAGGTTTAGTAGAAAGAGATTGAAATCCTTGGTTTTAAAAGAGTGAGTTGATTGCATTTGCTGGGACACGACAATGGTCTCGTCTGGGGTATTTTGGTATGTGCTAATACACATACCTTTTCATTATCAAAATAGACCCAAAATAACCAAGATAGAGCCGTTTATTGCTAATATTTGTGGTTTTCTTGAGTTTGTGCTTGTGCAGGTACGGATATGTAAAAACACACAAAAAGAAGCCAAAACAGACAAAAATCCGAGCACAAGAGCTTAAGCTGAGCTGGAAGATCAAAATTGAGCATTTATGAAGATTTTATTCTCCGAGGATGATTTTTGGAAGTTTTAACCAAGTTTGAAGCAATTGGCAAAAATGGCCCCTTAACTTTGAGTTTTTGGCAGAAATGACCCTTGAAGATTCAAAAAGTGCAAATTCAGCCTTGGTTTATTTGAAGATTGTCAAAAACAATCCTTGGAAGATATTTTCAGAATTACATGTTTGGTCCCTGGATTTTCAGCATTTGCACTAATGGTCCCTTAATAGCCAAATGGATCCAAAGCTAGTCCAAGATATATCCTAAATCCTCTACCCGGCCCAAACCTCACAACCCAACCAATACCCGGCCACGTTATAATATATCCCAACCCACTTTACCCGTTATTTTACCCAGTCAACCCCATTGCCGGTCAACATCCTTTGAAATATAATAAACAATCCAAACGCGCCCAAACAAACCCCTTTCTTCCCCAATCCAAACAACCTTTTACCCACCCCCGTTTACCCAATTACCATTTACCCACCTGAAACCTCGTACTAAGCATCTCCAAGGCTTCTAGAAGCTGACATGTCTGGATAAGCTTCACACGTGGACAAATGGAGCAACCTCATTGGCGAAACACCTCACCGTGTGAATTGGAGAGCTCTCATTGGAGGAAGTGACAATGGAATGATATGTGGCTCTGGATAAGCCTTCTAGGCTCTTCCAAGAGGAACCCAAGGCTGATGGAGGCTATATAAAGACCCCTTGGCTCACCATTTTAGTGTGCAATTAATTTCCTTTAAATTCAGTCATGTATTTGTATTTCAGTTTCTTAACGTTTTCTTAAAGTTTTTATGTAGTTTCAAACCTTTTGTAACCTCGTTTCAGTTTAATAAAAGTATCAAGCTTTCATTTTGATTTTTGATCTTGCATTCACTATTTGAGTACTGATTAAGATGTTTTTTATGATGGAATAAGCTCATCCAGCTTTGTTATAGCTGGTGTGAGCTTATTTGGAAGTTAAAACTGTTTCATTCCATTCAATACATCAAAAACTCTCTGGTCAACAAAAGTCAATTGTGGTGTCTAATTTGGTTCAGAGATGGAAATGGGTTGATTATGATGATGGATTGGGTTGTTGTTTGGTCATTTTGATAAGATTAATACTGTTACTATGCTCAAAATTGGTTGGACCTCTTGTAAGTTTCAGTTCTAACGCCCTATATGCTCATTTTGATTTAAGGCCATGTATGATCATATTAGTGTTTGATTCTGCTTCATTTTATCTTTAGGATTAAATTTATGCATCGTTATAGCACCGCATTAGGTATAAGTTAGGTTAGATAGTTTTTATTGCTTATTAAGTATCTTAAAGGAGTGTTTGGTTTAATGCTTAAAACTGTGTTAGAGGTTAATATATTGGATTAGATCTGTTGCTTTAGGCTTGATATAGTTTATTTATTTCATATCTGCCTTTGTTTTTGCCATTTGCACTCTAAGTCAAAATCACAAGTCTACTAATCTTATATGCATAACTGTTGGAATCAGTTTCTATAATCTATCATATAGTTATAAAATTTGGTAAACTAGCTTGCTAAAGTTATATTTCATCATTATTCATCTATTTCAGTTCAACATTTGTATTTAAATCTCACATAAGTCAAAGTACCAAATCTGTTTTCAGAAGTCAAAACTATGTCAAACCTGTTTTCTCGGATATTGCACCTCTGCACAAGGTTCAATACAGCTTATGATGGTCTCATATTTGGTCCAATTGTAGTTTGCTAGGAGGTCTTGAAGACCACATATCCGTTTTCAGTTTGGTGCTTTAGATTAGCTTATATAGTAGCTTAAAGTAGAGGCCAGGTAGCTGTTTGGATTAGAAGATCAGTTAGCTATAATTTGAGTAAACTGCTTATTTAAGGTTAGGAGTAGCAGTAGTTAGTTGCTTTAGAGTTACTTAGTCTCTGTAGAAGTTTGGTGGCTTATTTTTCTGTTTAGCTTATTTCAAAGTGCTTATTTGGTAACTGTTTACACTAAAGCTCTTATTTCTTCCACATAAGCCTCATATTTTATATTTTTCATAGAACTAGAATAAGATTTTAGAATTTTCCTAACTTTTTCATAATTTTTGGTCACTGTTTGCTATTTTTCTCTATTTTAAATAGTGTTTAATCATTTTAAAATAGCTTTTATTGCAAATAATTAAGGAAAAGTTTCAAAAAAATAATTTTTCAATTTTCCTAGTTTAAGAAAAATATAAAAAGCATAAAAAATATTTTTCCTTATTTTTCCCCTTTTATTTGGTATTTTTCACAATTTAAATTAGATTTAAATAGTTTTAAATTTGTAGAAAATAGAAAAATTAATCAGAAAAAATAGTTTTGAAAATTCTCTTATGGTATTTTAGATTTTATAAAATAGTTTCATATTTTTCCCTTTGATTTTTATAATTTTTAGTATTTTAAATTAGTTTTAATAGTTAAAAATTAGTTTTTAATTTTAATAAAATCCAGAAAAATCCTAAAAATTAGTTTTAATTTCTAAATAGTTTTCACCTTGCATTTCTAGAGTAAAAGTAATTTTAGGCATTTTTAGGATATAATTTAGACGTAGTTGCATTTTAATTACGTTTCGTTAATTACGTTTTAGTTAATTCGCACTTAGGATTTCCCGTAAAATAGATTCCCTTAATTACTTTCCCTATTCCCGTAGTTTAATAAAATCAATCAAACAAATCAAAACATCGAGCATTAAATTCCAAACCAATAACGACGTTGGCAATTCACGCCTCGTTGGGAAACGATTCGGGTTGACTAATCCGTATCAACGATCACACACGGGATTTGGTTTAATATTCTTTTTCCTAAAGGAATTTTGAATCTATCTTCGTGATTATTTTTGATATCGATATTGAGGTTTTATCCGTACACACATACCCTTAAGCCTTCATTATCAGCGAATCAGTGTCTGGACTGTTTTAAGTTTCTTACGGTTAGTCATTCACAAGTGGCTAGCTTGTGTGAGATAACTTGACGGTTTGGCATCTGTGTTGTGCTGTGAATCAATCCTCTCATTCATCTCCACCACCATCCAAAAGATCAACCAGATCCACATCTAAATCTGTGAAGAAACCAACAGACTCTTGGATATCCCGAGCTAAAACAAAGATTGTCAAAGCTGTCAACCAAGTACGGAAGAAGGATGTAACCAACAAAAAGCTGAATCAACTCGCTGACAGAATCAACTTTCTTCAAAAGGGGATAAACGAGTTGTTGAAAGAAAGGGAACAAATCCAAAAGTTTATCAAAGGAGATTTCCAAAAGGAATTGGGGAAGACGGCAAGAGAATATACTCACAAATTCCTTCTCTACACCATTCCTGGAATGACAAGAGAAATGTACAACAGACAACTGTATTCGAATCTGATGCATCTGGCCAAGCAAACTATAAGATCAACACCCATGACCATAACAATCAACCCAACTGATCCTATAGTGTTCTCCGATGTGAATTGGTTTCCGTGCGGTAACTCAAATGTCTAAACAATCTGCAACATTTACTTCCTACAAAGGTAAATTGTTTGATACATTGCTAGAATACCAACTCAAATCAGCATGCAGAGAAGAAGCTCAAAGGCCTAAACGTCCAAGAGACAATGATGATAAGGATAAGGATAAAGATAACGAGCCTAAACGTCCAAAGAACTCTGGAGAACCCTCCTCTGTGCCACCACCACCCCTAAGGACTCCAACAACAAGACGATCTCATCCACACTCTTCCGCTGACAAACCTCAGGACTCTGAGTTACCACCCCAGACAGATAAAACCGGTGATCACTTTGAGTATACTAGTGGTGACGATGAGGAAGTCCCTGAGCCCCAACAACAACCCACCTCTACCGCCTCAACAAAGAAACCAGCATCCTCATCTAGGCCAAAGAAGAAGAAGAAGTCACTTAAGGCTGATGTCATCTCATGGCTAGACGAAGATGACACCGAGTTTGAATGGTTTTCTAAACTTGTTGATGCCACTCCCGCCCCAACGGATGATCCAGATATGGTAGAAGGTCGTACTTTGGAGCATGCTAAGTTACTGCAAGAAAAGTTCCGTGTGAAGAAGATGACGAAATCAGAGTTGAAACAAATCAAGAATGAAGCATTTCAACTACTCAAAGACAGCTCGGAAAGTGCTATTGAAGTCGAATATCACCTTGAAAACATAGCACGAGCCATGTCTAACAACATTGATTGGCTCAACCCTCGGCAAACATTGACTTCACCAGAAGAGACAACCCTCCATACTACACCGACTAGTCAAAACCTCTACCAACGATTGGCCAACCAGATCAACCTAAGATTCCATTCCGCTACCTCTTCAACAAAGACTCGGAATTTCTTCTACACGGTTGCGATAGGTCAAAAAAATATGCTACATCTCTTACACTTCCGTTCCCGACAGCCATATACTCAAACTGCATAGCCATCGAAGAAAAGCCTACCCACATGTTTTCCAACAGCATGGAACGGTATGACATTGATGCAATGTACGGGATTCACCATTGGCCGGAACGCCGATGAATCTACTACAAAAGCTGCCAGGTTCGAAAATCTCAACATGAAGTGTACAGTGATAAAGGGATCGTTGTTGTTAAGCATGTCACCCTTTCGTCTAAATGGGATTACACCTTCCTCAAGACTATCGTGGTCAAAAGACAAGACAAAAGGGACTATGAATTATGTGAAACGGACTTTCAGAACTTGTCTCTCAATGACATTGAAGATCTGTATCTTGCCAAGCTACAGGGAAGAATGTGACAATTCTCAACTGAAATTCAACGTGAATACATCAAGTCCTTGCTCATCTTCATCAGAAGCATAGTGATCCAGGAACGTGTAGAAGATTTACAACTTGCTGTTGAATCATATCAGACACGTGTCAACTTCACCCGACCTCAGCTAGAACTTCCTGACATCAACCAGCTTCCACAATACACTCTCTTCAGCAAACCATTCGGAGTAGTTTACCGTAGTGAACTACAACGCAACTGCTTGATGGCGTGTAGAGATCTTCACAAATTTAGGGATTACACATTGAAGAAGTTCAGGGACGGGTTGGCTTATAGGTTGAAGGCGATACATGAACGCATTGGGTCTCCAAAGCGATGAAATTCTCAGGATAGACAGGATGTTAAGAGGATCATCACTAGGATCGATGAAAGGTTTTATGAAGGGACCGCCGTAACTCGAGAGCTTCATAGGTGGTCGTCAATAGATTACTCTCACAAAGCTATCAACGCCCTGTTCGCATTCCTGGAAATATTGATGGACTACCTGGTACCCCTTAAACTGTTTCAATTTCATATTAATTTGGATGTGTGATTCTATAATGACTATGGCTTGTGCACACATAACAATGTACAACCCGTACTTGTAATGAAAGGACCCTGTGGTACGCTTCAGTGCCACAATCCTTATAAAAGGAGCGAAAGCTTCTTACTTTTGAGTAAAACTTATCAAACCTTTAATTTTTAAAGGTTTTACTCAAAAGAACAAGTACTTCCCCTTATGATTTTCAAAAACTCAACCGTTAATATCACTTTTGAGGGGAGTATTTGATCAAAAACTTTGTTCACAAATTGTTCTTCGTGTAATCTTCCCATAAAACTCAAAATGGTCATATTTATTCTCAACGTTTCTTCAAAAATAACATATTTATATGCCATTTTTGAAGGGGAGAAAATTATGTGATAAGAAATATGTTGTGTTTTGCTATTGAATCCTCATGTGAAAAGACTTCAACCCATGAATTGAAAAGATTTTCTTCCAAGACTTATCCAAGTAAATTGTACCTATTCGAGAAGCTCTTGATAGACATGAACTTTGGCGGGTTTGACAACCTTTCGAGGATTGTCCACACCTTCAAGGTAGTTATTAGAGCTAGTTGTCACCTAAAAGCTGACAATGCAACTCTTTAACTATGCAACGTAACCGTGTCTCATGGGGGATTGTCTATCTTGAGTTGATCAATTCAAAAGTACGAGCTCTTTCCTCATGTGCGATTGTCAAAACTCTTAAGCACATGTGGAGGGGGAGTATTTCTGAAAATCTAAATATCTTGAAGTGTTCAAACATGTTTTTCATTCACAAACACTTCGAGAGATTTTTCATGAAAATGTTTTACGGCAATGGAGTTATAAGGTGATTAAGGTTAGGAATAATCGTCCTATGATCCGCCAGAGCTAGAGGTATCTACCCAAGGACACTACCAATAGTTAGAATTAGAAGTTCTTAGGTATGATTATAAAAAGGAGAAAATGAGAATCAGAGAAAGAAGGAGTTGAAGAATTAAAAAGAAAAGTAAAGAAAAGGGTGAAAACAAATAGCCCTCCAGATTATTCAACTTAGGGCAGACACCGGGTTCAATTCATATGCTACTGGTTGTCACTTGATGATGCCAGTATTGAAGATTCAAAGTTGTCATGGACCCAGTGACGCATGCACTAAACCTTCTTAGCCACTCAAGTTTCTCTCAACAGAAGCTAGTTTCATTCTCACAGGGAACCCTACACAAACTATCAGCTTTCTCTTAGAGATAGCTGGCATTGAAGAAGGAGACCCTCTCCCTAGTCTCCGCTCAGGAAAACCAAAACGCACTATTGAGTCTAGAGCCACGAGATTCATTAAAAGATCTCTTAGGTACACTTGACATTTTATCGCTTGTCGTTCAACAATAAGAACGCAAGTGATTCTTTATCGTGTCCTTCATAGATCTTAGCAATCTGTCGAGAACATTTATGAGAGGTTCACACATGTGATCCTCAGTCATTGAATAGAAACTCCTGCTAGGTCAACATCAAACGACCCACGGCAGGTCATTTCGGTAACTCCCTGTGGATTACGCTTAGTGTGTCTCAAACGGTCTAAAGTCGTGAGGTGATGCTTGGTGTACCTCAGCGACTCATCTGAACTGTAGGTGTACTTCGGTACATCGCGCTATCTCACTTGTGGGACTCCAGTTCAGGAACGGCCTTTGTGAGAATTAGAGTTGTGTTTTCACACTCATCTGTTAACACTCTCGAAGTTCAAACTTGTAAGTGCCGGAATCCGCTTATTACTAACCTTTCTAATGTTTTCTTCTTATGGAAGCTCTGAGGCCGGACTGATCGTGCGATTCTACACATGCTCATACCAACATCATCACTAATGGAAGTTCTCTCAAAAGGAAACACAAAAGTCAGAATGATTCTTCATCAAGTCAAACAATCTACAAAGTTTAAAGACTAAGAGAATGTTACGATCCCACATCGCCCAAGTATGGGATTGGGCGGTGGTTTATAATGTCTAAGTGTCCCCTCCTCATCAAGCTAGCTTTTTGAGTGAGTTCTACATTTGGACTTATGAACATCGATACGAGCATTACAATTGGTTTTGAGCCCAACCTTTCGAGGTTCCAACACTGAGTGGTGGCCTATGGAGTGGTGGCTGTGGGTGGTGGCTTGGACCCGAAAGAAGGGTGTCAACCGTGACCAACACAGCCGTGACCAACATAGCCGTGACCAACGAGCTCGGAGTGGTGGCCTATGGAGTGGTGGCTTGGACCCAAAGAGGGGTGCCAACCGTGACCAACATAGCCGTGACCAACGAGGACGTTGGTTCTTCAAAGGGTGGGGTATTGTTACGATCCCACATCGCCCAAGTATGGGATTGGGCGGTGGTTTATAATGTCTAAGTGTCCCCTCCTCATCAAGCTAGCTTTTTGAGTGAGTTCTACATTTGGACTTATGAACATCGATACGAGCATTACAATTGGTTTCAGAGCCAGCCCAACCTTTCGAGGTTCCAACACTCGGAGTGGTGGCCTATGGAGTGGTGGCCTGTGGAGTGGTGGCTTGGACCCGAAAGAAGGGTGTCAACCGTGACCAACACAGCCGTGACCAACATAGCCGTGACCAACGAGCTCGGAGTGGTGGCCTATGGAGTGGTGGCTTGGACCCAAAGAGGGGTGCCAACCGTGACCAACATAGCCGTGACCAACGAGGACGTTGGTTCTTCAAAGGGTGGGGTATTGTTACGATCCCACATCGCCCAAGTATGGGATTGGGCAGTGGTTTATAATGTCTAAGTGTCCCCTCCTCATCAAGCTAGCTTTTTGAGTGAGTTCTACATTTGAACTTATGAACATCGATCTGAGCCTAGTATGGGATAGGTTCAGATCGAGAACTTCATCGATCTTTGAAATCCAACATCAAAGAGTGTGTGAGCATGTTGAAGAAAGACGTGAAGACACTGGAGCAACGAAGCAGACCTGATGCAGACAACAACAACATACTATCACTACCATCACAAAGAACAAAGATCAAAGAACAAAGTAAATGAAGACGTCAAAGCAGAATACTTCAAAGGAAACAATTTCTCTACACTGGGAGATTGTTCGAATCAAGACACTTCTTCTCACAAGAAAGAAGAATGTCAGAAGACGTCAAAGCTACTAATACATCAGCACCTACAACGTTTATCACTCTTTCATTCATCACTAACACTTAGGGGGAGATTGTTGGAATCACTCCTAAACCATATTTCAAGTGTTAGTGATTCATATGTAATAGTTAGCTTAATATGGCTTTTATGTTAGTAATCAAGGCTAGGCTTATGTAGAAAGCCCATAAGCCTAGGCCAAGCCCAATAAGTAAAAGGATGGGAACTTGGAGTGTTGCTCTAGTTCCCTCTTATAAATACTCTTGTAAACCTTCTATTGAAGGTTGGTTGTTCATCTTATCAATACACTCTACGCATAACCTTTCTATCTTATTCATACGTGTGTGTTTGGTAGTGTTCATCCGATCACTTCTCTTCTATTTCTTATATTGATGCTTGTGTTACTAATATGGGAACCTAACAATCTTCCATTTCCAATTTGATATATTTCATATACACCCGAGAGATGAGAGTATCCAAACACCACTTGTGAGGTGCTAGTATGTAATTTCTGTGCTTGTTATGACTTTTGCGGGGCTTATACTTTTTGTGAATTGTTCTAAACCAATGCTTCATGCCCTCTAACTTATAAATTAATTGGCCAAAAGTACATTTGCTTGAGGACAAGCAAATACCAGGTGTAGGGATATTTGATAAGGATTTAAAAGGTACACTTTTGAGGTGTCATTTAAGCCCTTAATCGACCACTTTTATATCCGTTACTTCTTAGTTACGTTCCTTTTCACTTTTTAGGTCTCTTGAAGGCAAAATGCTGGAATGATGCTTATTTGGACGAAAAAGCATGAATATATGAAGAAAAGGGCTAAAGTCAAGATCAAAACACTCAAGCTGCTGGAAATGCACCCGACGGCGTCACAAACAAAGGGCGATGCCGTCCCTCTAATTGCCACAACTCAGGAGTGAAATTTCTAATTGCCACAACTCAGACGGCCTAGATCCAGATTCAGACGACGTCAGGAGATGAAGCCGACGGCGTCACAACCACAACGTGACGCCGTCACAAAGTTGACTTGGTCAAGACGAAACCCTAATGGCGGCGATCCACGGCGTCACAATTAAAGAGTGACGCCGTCGCAGTTGTAACTCTATATATAGGATTCGAATTTTCAAAATTTTAGGGAGGTAGAATTGTGGAGTAAAACCCTAAACGATTTTGGTTTGTCTTGGGCAGTATCTTAGGGTTCTCATATCCTATTTTACATCAAGATAAGTAATTTATTTCATTGATTTCATTATGTCTTCGATTGTATGTGTGTATGCTTGCATGTTTACCATGTCCGACTAATTTACTTGTGTGTTTTCTTAGATCTATGAAACATAGTTATTGAATATTGATTGGTTGTCTCTTATCTTAATTGTAATTGGCTTAGGATTGCAATAGGCCATCGTTGTGTTTTTAATGCTTGAGTAATCTTTGTGAACATTAGTTTCTAATCGCCTAGAGTTATTGTAAGCTAAAAATCTAAAGATAACCTTAGAGTTAGTTTTTAAATCCTAGAGATTTGTAGGCAATAACCTTAAGCTATTCTCAAAGAGTTAGGGAGAAAAGCATACCATACGACCTTAGGAGACACAACGCGTTAAGAATAAGGACGTGACAATTCAACCATCAATAAAAGATAATTAGAGAGTAATATCATCTAGTGTTAGTACAATTTATGCAATTTGTGGTAATAGATATGACTGCAACTTATCGGATTGGGCCGACAAATTTCTAATGGGTTGATCTTGTACTAGTTCAAGTAATTTAGATGAGATCCCTGCACAAGAAAGGTAAACCATTAGTATTACCGTGGGGACGGACCCCACGATTAGACTCCAGTGTGAGAGTAAATATACATTATTGAGAGGGAAAGTAGAAGTGTGTGTGTGTGTAATTATGAGAGAGAAAGTTTTTATACCTTGTATGGGGATTAGAGCCCCTTTTATAGGCGAGGTTTGCCGCCGGGGCTTCCTGGATTATCGCATATAGTGGTTAGTCGTCGGAGCCGGACCCTTGACGGACAAGGGTTCCGTGTTAATTGCGGATGCGGACGTGAGAGGCCTAACGGTTGAAGGTTCAGCCCATTATGTACCTTACGCGCATTCCAAGGCCTGGGTCGTAGCCAATTTAGTCATTGGGCTTCTTGTTGGCCCGTGGTTTGTGATTTTGGACTGAGTCCGGGATTTGCGATCATTGGGGCCTGAGCCTAGAGTGGGCGTAGAGTATGTTTTGGGCTTAGTAGGCCTGTTGTACATACTATACGTCATCAAGTCCTCCCAGTCTAGTATGTTCATTGCGTGCGGATATTGTCACATGCGGTGGATGTCACTAGACTTGAGTTAACTAAGGATTTCGTCATGCGTTTTTTCCTTTCCGGAAATACTTTTTTCTACCCTTAGGAACTGCTATACCATCCAGTCCCCCCAGTCTAGTATGTGCACTTCGTGCAGAGATTGTCGCACGCGGTGGATTTACTTAGACTACATCTTGCGGGTCGATTTTTCTTCCGCATTCTCGAAGCGTTCCTTTGACACTTCTTTTCCTTGGGAAGTATTTTTTACAACATAGAAGTTTTACGACTTTTCATGTTCTGGTTGATTTGACTCCGTGGGCCCTTGGTCTTCCACCGTCCTTAATCCTTGTGGTTTTGATTTTGACCGTTGGATTAGATTGTTTTTTGAACGCGTGTCCGCTCTTAGGGTTTTCTAGGTTTTCTAGGTTAATCGTCATTCCGTTTGTATAAATACCCCATATTTTGGCTTTAGCCATTTTTTCTTTTTACTGCTCTTCTGTTGCGAACGCTATTCTTCATTTTGGTTTTACTTTTGGCTGAATCCGTTTTCCACGTTCCGCAGTCAGGTTAGGTTCTTGATTCCCTTTGTATTTTTCTGTTATGGGTACTTTTTCTTCTACCAAGTCTAAATTATCCCAGAAGGCACTTAATCGTTTCTGTGTTGATTATTCAATTCTGCTCTTTGTTCATCCGAATTGCATGATCGACAAAGTATTCGAAGCCGAGCGAAAAATTGGTGTTTATACCCGTTTCTTTGAGTTTGATAATTTCCGCCTTACCTTATCCTCTTTTATGGTTTCGATTCTTGACTTTTATCATATTCATATCTCGCAGCTTTCTGTCATCGGTGCTGCTAAGGTTTCTCAATTTGAAATTCTTTGTTTTGCACTTGGTATTGAACCCTCAGTTGGTTTGTTTAGGTGTTTTTATGTCTTGTCTCGGAGTCATGGTTGGCTTTCTTTTAGTAAACGTGTTGATTGTTTTGGTTTTTGTTATACCAAGCCCCTTGATTGCCTTAAAAATTAGAATGATCACTTTTTCTGGATTGACTCGTTTGCTTGTCCTTCTATTCATCCTTTCTTCATTGGTAGACATCTTCCTAAGGACGCCACCCCTAGGGATACTTAATGGGATGCTGAACATGTTTCCTCCCTTGTTACCAATGCTTCTTCCTTTGTTAAGTTTCCGGAGCCTTTCCTTTGTTTGGTTGGGTTGAGCCGTAATTACACTTTAGGAAATGACTTTTATCCCGTGTTTTATGATCAAGAGAATCGGGGTGGGTATGCCGTATCTATGTTTTTCTTCCCGTTACTTTATTCTTATTTTGCCCTTACCTTTGTTTCTTTCCTGTTTGTTTGCTGCAGCTATGGATTTTTTGTATTTGGTTAAGCAGAAGAACCCTCTGGAGTTGCTTGTTGATACTCGGTCGCGGGAGGAGGATGAAGTCCCCTTGCTACAATTGACTGAAGGTTGTACTGTGTCTCTTGCCCCTCCTTCCTCTGGTGAGGCTGGTCGTACAGCTACTTTCTCAGAAATCGGAGTTTCTCGTTCGTCTGGTGACGTTGTCCTGCGTCCTGATTATTCAGCTCCTGATGCTGTTTTTGACAGTGGGGCGGCTTCTGGTTCGGGTAGGAAAAGGAGGAGGGTTGGCATTAGCCTTGTCCATCCTCCTAAGAAGGCAAGGGGTGACCTTAATGATTCTAGTACGGCTTCTACTGGTGGTAAGTCTTCAGAGTCCATTAAGAAGTTGCTAGCTCAAAGTTCACAAACTCTTGAATATTGCTTGAATGCTTTGCCCACTCATTCTTCTTCTTCTCCTTTATTTTCAACTACTCCATTTTTTGAGGCTGGGAGATCTACTGAATCTGACTTTGGTTTGCTCCATCTTGATGGCTCTCCTTCCCTGTTTATTTTTTATGCTTTTGTATTTTCGTAATTCCTTTGTCCTTCCTTCCTTTATTTACTTGTTCTTTTATTTGTTTATTCGCAGTTCACCGGCGCCTGTTATGACGGATGTCGTCGTTACTACTGTTCATTCTAACGAGAAGGGGAAGGGTCGAGTGGATGTTCCTTCCTTTCTTCCGGACAGCCTTTCTCCTGTTGGTGATATTTGTCCAATCCTTGATGATCTTTTGGATCTTGATGTTTTAGCTGGGGACATCTGTATTGTTGATGGTCCGGATTCTGATTCTCACTCTGGTGTTCATGTTCCGAAGTGGAATGTTGCCAAAGGTTCTCTTCTTGATGACGTTGATGAGTGTCGTGCTATGGTGGACGAATTCGCTCCTCCTACCTTCTTTTTCGATATATGTGAAATGGGCTATGAACGCCTCCTGGGTGAGTTCAATGTTGTCGTGGCACGACAATTGTGCTTTAGTTATGAAGTTCGTCAGCATTTAAAGTATAATGCTATGGAGCGGAAACGCTTATTGTCTTTTTTGGCGAGTAAGGATAAGGAGATTTCGACTCTGAAGTCTGAGGTTTCCAATGCTATTTCTTCTGGGGTGTCCTCTGCTACTGCGTCAAAGCAATTCTTCTCACAAGAAAGAAGAATGTCAGAAGATGTCAAAGCTACTATTACATCAGCACCTTCAACGTCTTTATTATCAATCACTAACACTTAGGGGGAGATTGTTGGAATCACTCCTAAGCTAGAATTCAAGTGTTAGTAATTAATATGTAATAGTTAGCTTAATATGGCTTTTATGTTAGTTATCAAGGCTATGCTTATGTAGAAAGCCCATAAGCCTAGGCCAAGCCCAATAAGTAAAGGATGGGAACTTGGTGTGTTGCCCTAGTTCCCTCCTATAAATACTCTTGTAAACCCTCACTTGAGGGTTGGTTGTTCAATTCACACATTTTCACCTTACGCATAACTCTTCTAATATTCATATCGTGTGTGTGTGTGTTTGTTCATCCGATCACTTCTTCCCTATTTCTTCTATTGATGCTTGTGTCACAAACATGGTGACCTAACAAAATTCGTTTATAAAATAATTTTTGAAGAATAGAAGTATTATGAAAGTAAATAATTACTTATAATAGATTATTATCTTTTATTGTGTGTTGATTATCATTAGTAGACATATAATATTTTATTAACTTGCTATATACCAAAACTCAAATTTGGAAATGGTCAAATCCTAAACCACCATTGTATTATGATACTGTTTACAATGTAAATTTTAAGAATGAGTCCTTTCTTATATCATATGCGTCAATTCCAAAAAATAACATAGTGTGTACAATTTCAAAAACTGTTGGTTCATCTAGTTGGAAAATCCAACATCGCTTTGGTTCTGGAAATAGCCAACAACTTCGACGTCTTTGTCTGCAGCCTCTGAAGTCACCCAATATCCTCAACGTGTGGTTGTTCAGTAACTGAACGTCTTCCAAGTCTGCCACTGAATTCAGTTAACATCGTAAAGCATAGCAGTCTTTTTAAGTAATTCGGATTGTGTATTAGCTGTATGTTTTTACTAAACAATTAGAGCTTATCCAATCTGTAAAAGCTACTTAAATGATTAATAAAACTTCAAGGTAGCTAAAACATATTTTATCTCTATGTTAGTTGATGTTCCTTAATAGAAAAATAAACAAAAGACATAGACTGTTGAATGGTATTCAATTTTTGTAGTATGTTATTGTTTACAAAATAAATGATCAAAAAGATAATAGAAGGGAAATTATATTATTAATGAAACATTAGTACTAACAATTTTTTGGGATAACAAAACAAACAACTTCAATTATTGAAATTAAAAAATGCTAAAGAAACTTAAGACTTGTAGAAGCTTGGTATGGTTTTTTAAAAATCATCGTTAGTATTGGAGTCATCAGTGGTTTCATAATCCATAGAAGTGTCATTAATGAAGCTGTCATCATAATCTCTACTGGATACAGATCTAATATTGTGCATCGAATCCACCTCCCAAACATCATCATCGAAGTAGCAGCTGTAGGAATGTTTACCATTAACCATTCCATCAACATCAACCATATCATCCCACATGTCTTTGTTGTTTATGTTTTCATTGTATTCAACGGCTTCATTGTGACCTTCATCTATCGCTATATATTTTGAATCACCTATCAAATCCAAAAACCATAAAATATCAGTAGAATTATAGGCGTTTTGATGCCAGTTTAAATTACAATTCTTCTTTGGATTTTTAATGGAATGAAACCTGTAAAGGAATCTTCTTTTATATCTTCATCTAAGATACTATATATGTGTTTTTTATTATCTAAAGCATAAAAACGCTCATCAAGATCATTGATATTGACCCAAACACCTTCTTCAATATTGCTTTTGTTGTTGTCATATTCGTCATCTGTGTCTTCATCACATAGCATATACTTGTGGTGTTTCAAAAGATTAGAGCTTTCACTTCTTTTTGTTCGCTTAAACTTTACTGGTGTTTCATCATCAGATGCCTAGGGGGTAAAAAAAATATATTTGAACATGTTGTTTGTACTAATATATATGTGTTTATGGTTTTAAAAAACATCAAATATCGCTTGAAACGCATACCATTGTCTCATCATATTGGATCTTATTGGCAGTGTGATAACATCAAATAGTCCTGGATATTAAGTGTCAATTTCCCCCGATAATGCTTGTAATTTATATCATTTATATGAATTTACGCTTGTTTTCCATTGTTTTCTACTTTCAGGTAAATTACGAGCATTGGAGCTAAAGAGATGCGGAATTGGAGAAATATCAAAGATTTATCATAGTATGCTGACTTTGAAGAAGCTACGGCATAACTCATCTCTCTCATTACGCCGTAACTAAAGCGTGACTCAGAAAGCCAACTCATTAGAAGATTACGGCGTAACTCCCCCTAAAGACTACAACGTAACTTATTAGGTCAAATGAGGTTCCACGCCGCTGATAACTACGCCGTAACTATTTCACCAACTACGGCGTAACCAAGCAATATTGAAGATACGACGTAACCACTTATAAGGTTACGCCGTAACCAGCATATCTAGTGCAAATTCTGAAGGAATTGAAGATTATGGCGTAACTCTTATATTAGTTACGCTGTAACCCTGATCTGGCCTATAAATACCCCACGATTTCCAGCATTTCAAAGCATCCTATTCCATACACCACAACCAAAGAACGTGGGAAGAAGCTAAAGGCAGGCCTAGAGGAGCATACGGAGCTGTCTCCAAGGGAGAAATCACTCCCCTACGATAAGCATTAGCATTTTATCTTTTCTTTACTTTCGATTCATGTATTTCGTAACTTTGAATATTGAATTGATTTGTATGGTTAATATAAGCGGCTAAGAACCTCTTGGTGCTGGCCTAGTTATGATTCCTTAATTGTTTTGTTTACGTTTACTTTACTTCTGTATAATTATTTCTAAGTGTATGCATGCATAGTTTATTGTTAGCTACCCTTGTTTCGGTAGTTTTGAATGGCGGTAGAGGCTAGTTGGTTAGGAGATATAACCAACTGACACTAAGTGAGTATACTGAGAGAGGAAGGGTAAGATATGACCAACTGACGACCCTTTCTACTTATGCGATTTGACCAACTGATCACCTACCGTTTGGATGAATTTAAGAATTAGGGGGTGAGTGTTTAAGTTGCTAACGCCTGGGCACTCACTATTATTAATCTAGCATGTAGCATGCTTAATGACTTGGCTTAGGGACCAAGAATAACCTGGATTTATGAAGGACACCGACTTCTCTAGTGGTGGCATCTTTGCTGATAGGTTAGGGGGAATTGACCAAATACCGTTCTCTCGAATTTGACCCCACCTGAAGTAATTCGAAGTAAGTTGACGTAGACATTACCAGCTAGGAGGAATAACTAGGTTAGCACCACTCTCCTCTATTGATTAAACCTTTGCCTTTTCTCTGCTTTTATCTGCTTTACTAGTTAATTAATTAATTCCTTATCGAAATCATTATTAAAATCTTTGACACCTAGACTTAGTAATAATCCAACACACATAGCTCTTGAGACGACCTCGGTTTTACCGAATACTACACTACACACGACCGGGTACACTGCCCGTTAGTGCATTAGGGTAGACCATAGGTATAACGAAACTATATAAATATTAAGACCTGGTCAGTAAAACCTGCATCAAGTTTTTTGGCACCGCTGCGAGGGAGTTATATTAGGATTGCTATTAAGTCTTTCATTTTGTTTTTAACTTTTCTATATTTCTCACGAACATTATTCAAGTTTTTAGGTACCATGGAAGTTGTTAACATCGATGACCTCACTCTTGAGGAATATTTAGCATTAACAAGGGAAGAACAAGGACCATGGATTGTTAGGCCGGCTATCATAGAAGATGCTCAATTCGAAATCAAACCTCAATTCATGAGGGAATTACGTGCGAATCCCTTCTCTGAAAGCATCACCGATGATGCCCATGAACATATAGACAACGTAGAATACATTGTCAGCCTATTCAAATTTCCCAGAGTCTCAAACGATGCTGTCATGTTACGAGTATTCCCTATTTATCTCACGGGAGCTGCTAAAAGATGGGTTGATCGGTTACCTGCCGGAACAGTCAACACCTGGCCTATCCTAAAAAGGTATTTCATTCAGAGATACTGTCCTCCATCAAAGACTGCTAAGCAATTAGAAGAAATCCATAACTTCAAGCAAGAGGGTGATGAGGCGTTATACCAAGCTTGGAAAAGGTATAACGAATTATTATACAAATGGCCAACTCATGACCTCAATAGCCAAAAAAAGTAAATGTTTTCTACAAAGGTCTGAACATCTCCTCAAGGCAAATGATCAATTCTCAGGGGCCGATTCCTGGTATGACGCCCACTTTGGCTTTAGAAACTATTCAAAAGATGGCAGACCACTCTCAAAAATTGCACAATGGAGGGAGCAACCAAAGTAAGAATGGAGATATGGAAGGTCTTGCGGCAATAAACAACAAATTAGAAAGTCTCTGAAGAGACATGAAGAAGCTCAAGGAAAATGTGCATTCCATTCAAGTAGAGCAAAATGGAACTCCACCTACTAAGGAATGTTCCTCCAACGAGGAAGTTAAAAGGATCGGAGAAGTTAAATATGGCAGTGAGAACCCTTTCAACAATTAAAATAATAACGGGCCCAGATATCGTCAAAAATCCCCAGGATTCTACACAAAAATCAACAACAATCCTCCTAGACCAAGCCTTGAAGAAATAATGCATAGGCACATCGAAGAATCTACAAAAAAAGGAGATAAACTCAAGGAATGGATGGTCAAGGTGAAAGAAGACACCAACATGAACCTACGAAACCAAGATGCTGCAATTAAAACTCTCGAAACACAAATTAGGCAATTAGCTAAAAACCTTGAGACGAGTAATGCTAAAGCTATTGCCTGCAAAGCCATATTTGCGCAAGATAAAGCAAAGAAAGAGCGGTCCACATCCTCTATCACAAATGATCAGTCCGGGATTAACTAACTAAGAGAAGATGATAAATCGGAAGACGACGAGGTCCTGCCAAGCCAACTTCCTGAGAAACAGCAATACCAGGAAAGTTTTCTTCTTCCAGGCACTATTGGTAATATTAAGATTCCCGCATTAGCTGATTTGGGGGTCGGGGTAAAACTTATCTCTACAACTTTGTTTGATAAAATAAAACTTACCAACTTAAAAGAAACAACAATGATGATAGAAATGGTTGATTCCTCTAAAGCTGTACCAAGGGGAGTAGTGAATATTATGCTTTTAAAAATTAGAAAATTCTTTTTTCCCACTGATTTTGTGGTAATTGACATGGGGAAGCGGGAGGCTTACAACTTAATTTTTGGAAGACCTTTTCTTGCCACTTGTTGGGCTCAAATTAAGGATTTTTAAAAACAAATTTCTTTGGGAACTGAAAATGAACGAATAACTCTCATTATGAAAGAGAATTTAAAACAAAAATTTGAAATTTCAAATAATGTTGATGTTGTTAATGTTCAATCGCAAGATCCTCCTCTACGTTATGATCCTGGTGGAGAGAATGTTCATAATGTTAAGCAAAAACAGGGAAAGATTGTCCAGGGCATTAAGGAAGCTCCGATTTCAAACAAAATTTTCTGCAACCCGATATTAACCAAGGATAACGAATCGATGACGGCATGGCCCTCGTGTAGTCCTTTTCGAGATTCTGAAAGAAAGGAGAAATAATGGATATACCCTCACAAGGGTGAAAGACATGATATTGAATTAGCATTTGAAGATTGGTACAAAATAAGATTTGGGGACTCAAAAATCAATAAGGGATTGGTTAAGCAGTATAAGTATAATTGTCTTACTAATACAATAACTAACGGTGAAAGATCAAGCATAAGTATAACAAGTAGTCTTATTGCTGAAGATGATGACCGGGGAAAATCATGTAATGAATGGCTTTCACAAAAATTTGAAACATGTGGCATCGGTAATACTACAAGAAAAAAGGGTTTTAACAAATGGATGAATGACTGCCACCAACGAGTGGAGGAAGTCGGGCAAGTCCAAGAGCCCCCATAAAGCCCCGCGGCTTTGAGTCTAACTTAAAGACTCGTAAATAAAGAAAAGTGCTCTTTCGGGAGACAACCCGAATTTTCCCTTTCTTTTATTTTGTTTCCATTTCTGTAGGGTTTTGTGTTTTTGACCATTTTTGCAGGAAACGAGGAAATGATTGCAGCTGCAGTTTGCTGATCTGATCCTAGTTACGGCGTAACTCATCTCAGTGATTACGCCGTAACCAACCCTTTGCAGCAGAATTTTAGACGCATTACCAATTACGGTGTAATACCATCTTTGTGGTTACGCCGTAACCACTCGCTTTGCAACATATGTCAGGTTTTGCCAGTTACGGCGTAACTCTCAAAGAGTTACGACGTAACCCTCCTCTGCTTTACTTCTTTCATTTTAAACCACAATAACCTTGTATTAGTATTTTAAATGAACTTTGTGGGTGTGTTCCCTGTAAACCCTCACGATACTTCACTCGTCCACTTGGGAAACCAAGTGGTTTAAAAGGCTTGTTTCATATGCTAAATACAACCGTGATTCCTACGAAAGTGATTTCAGGGATTGAAGTTTGTTCATGATTCTTATACGAAGGTACGCCTCTTTTTCGTGGGCCTTCTTTCTTTTTGGAGCAAATTTCAGGGAAGTTCTCACTCTAATTCTACTTTTCTCTGCACCTTTATTTAACGCTTAGTACAAAAGGGACTTTGTACAACTTAAGTGGGGGGACGGGAGTAGAATTATCTCTTGAACTTTATTTTGCCCTCATTTTTCTAGTTTATTTTAAAAAAGTTATGCCATTTTTAAATTTTGACATGTTTTTCTTAACCTAACTAGATTAGACCTTAGCCGAGCACATACAACCCTTGATATTATATGGTGAGATTAGCCTTATCCATTTCTAATATTTTACCCCAAATCCACCAAATTATGAGTGTGCCGGTAGCTTATAAACTTTAGAACTTGGCCTTTGCATCATTTCAAGACCATAGACGAGGTATGTTGAGTTAGCTCGATGTATTTGGACTTTTCAGTTTAAGAAGGCAATACTATAGGATTATCACCCCAATAGCCTACCATTGTGTGTCTATCGATTAGTCACCTTGACTTATCGACCCCTATGTGAAACCCTTTTGTTGCACTCACCTTTAGTGCAAGATACCCCTAGATACACCCATCTAAGCCATTCCTTTCATATTGTTAACCCAATATATTTTTTCAATACACCTATACACCTTATTTGTGATTGGGAAGTCATCATTTGCCTAACTTCAAGGTTCAAGTGGAAAGGTTCGGAATCACGCTTTCATCGACAACATATTCCTGAAGATCATTGAAGACCCCTCGAATTCCCGTTGTTCATCTCAAGTGGAGGGATATTATGTTTAGTTGTTATTGTTATGTTGAAAAAAAAATGATGATTCGAAGAAAAAAGGATTGTTATGTTATTTAGTTATTGTAAAGTGCAATGTTATAAGCACTATGTTATGAGCTTTATAGATTTAGTATCGAGGAGGCCACCTCGGTCACATTAGAATATTGGAGTTGGTAAATGCCAACAGTTGGAGAAAAGGTAGTGTGCCCATCACGACGTCCTCTAATGACACATCTACCTAGTATTTCATGATCCGGTTTCTAAACATCAAAGCTTGAACTTGGGGCGGACGGTAAGTGGTGATGACTTGGTTATAGATTTAGACTACCTGCTTGATTTTTAGTTTACACCATTTATACATCCCATGTCTTATCTTACCCTATAGTCATGAAGCGTGGCTAGGTGATGCAGCTAGTAATATTTGGTGTCTTGGCCATGGATTTGGTCATGTATCATTGATTTTGTCCACTTCGCCGTGACATGTTAGTAATGACGATTCACCCCTTAACCTTTGTCGTGTCTACCTATATTGCCTTCAAGAATTGTTTAACCCTTAAATCTAGTTGTGGAGATTTGTGTAACCGCCAAGCTTATGAAAGAATACATGCTATGACTGTGCGATTGAGTGATCACCCTGAAATTGACACTTAGAATAGTTGAGAGATTTGAGTGTTTCGCTCCTATTTCGTGAGGTGTTCGGCTTTGTTTTATTCTAGCATAAGGGATTTGTAAACTTATATTTTCCAGGTTATGGGAGATATCTTTTTAGGAATCTTTCTAATAAGGTCTACTTGAGGGCAAGTAGAGTTCAAGTGGGGGGATATTTGATTACATCAAATAGTCATGAATATTAAGTGTCAATTTCCCCCGATAATGCTTGTAATTTATATTATTTATATGGATTTATGCTTGTTTTCCTTTGTTTTCCACTTTGAGGTAAATTACGAGCATTGTAGCTAAAGACACGCGGAATTAGAGAAATATCAAAGATTTATCATAGTATGCTGACTTTGAAGAAGTTACGGCGTAACTCATCTCTCTCATTACGCCGTAACAAAAGCGTGACTCAGAAAGCCAACTCATTAGTAGATTACGGCTTAACTCCCCCTAAAGACTACGACGTAACTTATTAGGTCAAATGAGGTTCCACGCCGCTGATAACTACGCCGTAACTATTTCACCAACTACGGCGTAACCAAGTAATATTGAAGATACGGCGTAACCACTTATAAGGTTATGCCGTAACTAGCAGATCTAGTGCAAATTACAAAGGAAATAAAGATTACGGCGTAACTCTTATCTTAGTTATGCCGTAACCCTGATCTGGCCTATAAATACCCCACGATTTCCAGCATTTCAAAGCATCCCATTCCACACACCACAACCAAAGAACGTAGGAAGAAGCTAAAGGCAGGCCTAGAGGAGCATACGGAGCTGTCTCAAGGGAGAAATCACTCCTCTACGATAAGCATTAGCATTTTATCTTTTCTTTACTTTCGATTCATGTATTTCGTAACTTTGAATATTGAATTGATTTGTATGGTTAATATGAGCGGCTAAGCACCTCTTGGTGCTGGCCTAGTTATGATTCCTTAATTTTTTTGTTTGCATTTACTCTACTTCCGTATAATTATTTCTAAGTGTATGCATGCATAGTTTATTGGTAGCTACCCTTGTTTCGGTAGTTTTGAACGGAGATAGAGGCTAGTTGCTTAGGAGATATGACCAACTGACCCTAAGTGAGTATACTGAGACAGGAAGGGTAAGATATGACCAACTGACGACCCTTTATACTTGTGCGATTTGACCAAGTGATCACCTACCATTTGGATGAATTTAAGAATTAAGGGGAGAGTGTTTAAGTTGCTAACACCCGGGCACTCACTATTATAAATCTAGCATGTAGCAGTACTTAATGACTTGGCTTAGGGGACCAGGAACAACTGGACTTATGAATGGACACCCGACTTCTCCAGTGGTGGCATCTTTGCTGATAGGTTAGGGCGAATTGACCAAATGCTGTCCTCTCGAATTTAACCCCACCGGAAGTAATTGGAATTAAGTAGACGTAGACATTACTAGCTAGGAGGAATAACTAGGTTAGCACCACTCTCCTCTATTAATTAAACATTTGCCTTTTCTCAGCTTTTATCTGCTTTAGTAGTTAATTAACTAATTCCTTATTGAGATCATTATTAAAATCTGTGACACCTAGACTTATTAATAATCCAACACACATAGCTCTTGGGACGACCTCGGTTTTACTGAATACTACACTACACACGACCGGGTACACTGCCCGTTAGTGCATTAGGGTAGACCATAGGTAGAACGAGACTATATAAATATTAAGACCTGGTCAGTAAAACCTGCATCACAGTGGTTTTAGTTTCTTCATGTGTATTATTTTTTTCGTCGGCTAATGTGATAGCATTACGAATCTTCTTGCTTCCATTGTTAGGATTGTTGGTTAGTCTGCGTTGTTTTCGTAACGCCGGTGAAGGCTGCAAACATGTAACACATTTAAAGGGTTTATGTTTATTAACTGTATTGAATAACTTACATAGCATATTCTTCGTACGTCTTCATTGTCTGATACTACAATGATTTTTGTATCCTTCTTCAATAAATCACCTGGTATAGGCTGCAATTATGCTTAAGTGTTGTAGCAATTATGTTTCATCTATTACACAAAATGCAAATTCAATTTATAAATCATACCTCTTCATCTCTGATATAACAATCACTGAGATGTCCTGGACTTCAACATGCGTAGATGGACCAGCGGGCTGTGTTTTTTTAGACGCCTGCTTACAATTTATTTATAATAAAGGGTTTGTGTATATTAATTGTATTGAATAACATACAGAGCATATTCTTAATACCTTTTCATTGTCTGATACAAAAATGATTTGTATATCCTTCTTCAATAAATTAGCAGGTATAGGCTGCAATTATGTTTGACTATTGCAGCAATTCTGTTTCATCCATTACAAAAAATACAAACTTTGAATTTTAAAATCATACCTCTTCATCATCTGGTATGACAATCACTGAGATGTCCTGGACTTCATCATGCGAAGATGTACCAGCGTGCTTCTTTGATTTTCCAGTTGCCATTGACTGTTTTGTTAGTTCTCACGTATTATATCTTTTGGTTGTATAGGCTAATCTATGGCTTTATTTATAGGCTCTTAAGATAAACTTAACTTAGTAACCAATAAGTTTCCTATTTGATAACGCTCAAATTGTGCATGTTTTTAGTAGCGTTATCCGTGCTTTTATGTGTGTTATTTGGTTATAATCATATGCTTTTGATGCTTAATCGTACAAAAGTGCGTTTGCTAGTTCATTTGTAGCCAAGTACAGGAAAGTGGAGAAAAAGACGGAAAAGAAGTAAAACACGAAGATTTCTCCATGTATGAAGAATTCCCGACCAAAGAAAGACTTGCGGAGTATATTCGAGATGGTAAAGTCATCAAGTTAGTGGTCCAAAGACTCAAGAATAAATTTCAAGAAGGAAAACGAGAAAGAAATGAAGAAAAGAAGCTTAAACGAAGAAATATTGGAAGCCTCGTTGTTCCCGACACACCTTCACCATTTTGGCCATAACTTTTGCATATGGACTCCGTTTGACCTCCCGTTCGCGGCCACGGAAAGCTAAGAGAAAGATCTACAACTTTGCAGTTTATGAATTTTTGTGATTTTGTTCCAACCGATCGGTCGAGCCCCGTAACCGATCCGGTTGGAGAGCTGTCAGAAGACCAACCGATTCGGTTGGAGCTCAACCGGATCCGGTTGGAGGTCCTGTTTCAACCATTTCTGCACTACTAAGACTCCAAACGTGTTCCAAATGATTCTAGTCCCTTCCTACATGGTTTCTAGTCCCTTCCAAGCTCCTTGGCCTCCAAGAAATGCATTGAATACCCTAGGCCTTGGTTCAAGTATAAATAGAGGCCTTTGCTACCTCATTTCATAACACCACAACTTGAGAGATCTTCTCTCACACCTATCCTACCACCACCACTCCTCTCTAGGTGTGAAATTCAAGCCTCCACCCTTAAGGACGAATTTCCATCTAGAGAGCAAACCATAACTTGAGAGAACACAACCACTCTCAATACCTTCACCAAAGGTGTGAAATTCAAGCCTCCACCCTTAAGGATGAATTTCCACCAACTATCCTATCCCAACTTGTGTGAAATTCAAGCCTCCACCCTTAAGGATGAATTTCCACCAATTACACCAACTTATCTTCCCCAAAAGACCACAAACCTCTGCCAAATTCGTGTAGTGTACTCAAGGGTTGTTGAAAGCGTTTAGACATCATTTTCGGCTTGGTAGAACTATTGTAGTTGATTGGAGGCTTGAAGGAGTGCTATAATCCTTCATCTTTGCCTATTGTAATTCATACTTTGGGTAAACCTTGTTACTTTTCTATTTAAAGATGTTTGTTATTGATATGATTATTGAGATTTTGTGTTTGATTGGAATAATGATGAATCTTTTGATACTTGCTTGTTCTTATATTGCTTTTCTTGTTGGTTTGGTATGTGACAATCATAACCATCAACTTATTACTTGTTCTTATAATGCTTTTCTTGTTGGTTTGATCCGTGACAATCATAACCATCAACTTGTTACTTGTTACTTGCTTAAACAAACAAACGACACTTGTAGTGCAACCAAGTCTCTTGGGACGACCTTGATTTACCATATACTATACTACAACTTGACTAGGTATACTTGCCCGAATGTGTTCCTAGTTAACCGGTAATTCTTGTTTACAAATTTAAAACCCCGATGAAGCACATCAAGTTTTTGGTGCCGCTGCCGGGGACTTGTTTTGCACTTGTTTGTTCGTTTGATTGTTTTCTTGTTTGATAGATTGTTTGTTTGCTTGCATGATAATTCCGGCATCGTCACCATCAAGTTTTTGGCGCCGCCGGGATTTGGTTTTGTTCTTAAGTGTTTGTTTGTCTGCTTGTTTGTTTGAATGCTAAATTGCTCTTGCTCATGAATAATTGTTGCTTTGATCTTGTTTGATTGCTCTTGATGTTTGCTCATGATGTTTGCTTGAATGCTTGTCTTTTTCTTAAAATCTCTAATTTCTCATAATTGCTCAATTGATCTTGGCATCAAAATCAAGTTTTTGATGTTGGATTTCGTTTCATGTGTTCTAAAATGCTCATTTCAATGATTGCTTTTTAAGTGTGTTAAAAAACGTTTGCGAAAAAACCCACCAAAACCACCTAGATCACTCTAACCAAATCGGTTGGCACTCCAACCGGATCGGTTGGAAGCCTCGTACTTAATAAAACCACTACAACCGATCGGTCACTACCCGTAACCGGATCCGGTTGAGAGTTCAGTAAAAAAAAAAAAAAAAAAAAAAAAAAAAAATTAGAAAATCTCCTTCAACCGATCGGTCACTACCCGTAACCGGTTCGGTTGGAAGGATTGGTCAAATTTGGTTCATCCCAACCGATCGGTTACACCCCGTAACCGGATCGGTTGGACTAATCTGTTAAAAAAAAAGAAAAAAAAATCCGTTTTATTTTATTTTTTGGTTTTTGTGTGTGTGTTTAGATAAAATAAGTTTAAATGTCTTTTTGTTTTTGCAAGAGTATCATTTCTTTTATTTGGTTTTTGCATTTTAAAATTTTGTTAATTTGGTACATTGTAAATAAATAAGTACTTGTTTTAAAAATAAAAGTGTTTTGAACTTTGTGGGTATGTTCACTGGAAACCCTCACGAGACTATAACTCGTCCACTCGGGCCACCGAGGGGTTTAAAGGCTTGTTGCATGAGCTAAATGCAACCGTGATGCCTACGAAAGTGAGTTTTAGAATTTTACGCGTTTTTTGTAGTTTAGTTTATTTTTGCAGATTTAATAAGCTCTTGGAGGAAGGATTGATTGGATTGTTGGTGACGTTATACTCTTGATTGAACATGTTTGGATGAAAGATAAATCGATTGATCTCACACGCTTATGCTAGCGTTCGCTTAGCACCTTATCATATGGAGTTCGATCATGATGTTTAGCCCGGAAGGTTCCGTTTCACTTAGACTTATTATTTTAATATTCCCTATCTTTACATGCTTTGAAGTTTTTGCAATTGCTTTATTTTGTTTCTTTGTTATTTTTCCTTTGTTGGTTTGTTTGGTAAATTATTTTAATAAATTGACTTTTTTAAGTCCCTCGAAAGTAAGGCTCACCCATTGTAAACAAACTGTGTGAGAGGTATAAGGCGGGTCTCCCTGATTCCCTAAAGAAGTTTGGTTTTTAATATGCTTCGCGTTGACCTGCTTCTCCGCTTCTTTGTGCGTTTCAATGGAGCTACCGAGAACTCGTGGGACAAGAATAAGTCATGTTTGATTTTTAAAATATATATATATATATAAAAAAAAAAAAAAAAAAAAAAAAAAAAAAAAAAAAAAAAAAAAAGAGTCGTAACTAGATTTAAGTTATTTTTCTTTTGTGTGCTTAACTTAAGTGTGGGGGAAAGTTAAATAAGAAAAGCGAAACTTGTTTTCAATTTCCAAATTTTGGGCCTTTTTAAATTTTTGTGAGCTTGTTTGCCCTTATGATCTAGTTGTTTTCACGCGTATAGGTTAATATATTAGAATAACTGGATCAACCCACTGGTGAAATCGGTAATTTTGAAAAACTTGAGATGTGTCCCGATTAATATTGCAATCCATTCTGGGATCGATGACATTTGCTAGCACATATTATAGCCCTTCCACTAAATTGTGAGGATTTGAGCCTATTTCTTATTAGCATACATCTTTTATGCTTAAATCTTTTGCTATGAGTGAGCCGGTGATTTTATCTATTCTAGAACTTGTACTTGCAAATCATTACCAGACCACAGTAAGATCACATTCGTGTGATATAAGTGTATTCGTGTGAAAAAGAGGCACCTTAGGAATAAAACCAAATGGCCTTCCGTTTACATCTAATGATATATTAGCTAACCACATCGGTTAGTTAACCACCCACATGGACCCATTTGTTAGCGCTCATTTTTAGCGCTAGATACCCTTAGTACACCCTCCGAGCCATTCTTTTCTTTTCTTACATCCAGAAAAATACAAAAATATTTTACACTTTAAACCTTAGCCTACCCCTTGTCAATGTCTAAATGGTTGGTTGCTAGTTGCTTGGTTTGTTGGATTGTTTTTTTATGATTATGAGTTAGCCGCACTTTGCCATTCGTGTGTACCATTCCGACAAAGACGAAGAGTGCACCTTCTTATTTGTATTTTTGTGGTGATGCTTATACGAAGTGTGGGGGAGATGTGATGTATGAAGAAGTGTTGAAAAAAAAAAAAAAAAAAAAGTCATCGAAAAAAAAAATGGAAAAAAAGATATGTGATGACAAAGATGAAGTATGTTTGAGATATAGATTAGCCAATGTGCTAAGACGTGATATATATATTTTGTTCGATATGTGAAGAAGAGAAGTTAGTAACTATAATCATTTTCGGGTTTGCGGATTGTTCGTGACTAGCAACATGGGTATTAGACTTGACTTTATTTTTCTTTTAACACCAATTTCATATAATATCCCATGCCTTATCCATACCCTTTATTCACCCTAAGCCTATCGTTATATCCCGAATAAAAGCCCTCTTTAGATGTTTACATTTGGTGCTTACGCCACGTCGGTGGAGTTTTGTTTCTTGTACAAGCCTATGGTAATATTTAGATCATGACTGAGCAAATATGAGTGTACTATTCCTTAATATTATCCATCACTAAATAAATTGAGTGTTGAGTGAATTATACATCCATTCTTTTTCGTGAGGTGCTTAGCCATGTTATCAAGCGAGAAAATTCATTGGGTATTGTCAAACATCTCGATTTTTCACCTCATAAAGCTTAAAATGATGAATCATATCTTGTACTTGTACTTGGTAGATTTGCATCACATTTTTTTTAATCATTTTCATTTGCTTGCAAACCCTTAAGTGTGGGGGAGTTTGCTCATTTTTGCTTATTTTTATTTTGGGTTTTATTTTTCTTAATTTCTAGATTTGCTTGAGGGCAAGCAAAGTTTAAGTGTGGGGGAATTTGATAACGCTCAAATTGTGCATGTTTTTAGTAGCGTTATCCGTGATTTTATGTGTGTTATTTGGTTATAATCATATGCTTTTGATGCTTAATCGTACAAAAGTGCGTTTGCTAGTTCATTTGTAGCCAAGTACAGGAAAGTGGAGAAAAAGACGGAAAAAGAAGTAAAACACGAAGATTTCTCCATATATGAAGAATTCTCGACCAAAGAAAGACTTGCGGAGTATATTCGAGATGGTAAAGTCATCAAGTTAGTGGTCCAAAGACTCAAGAATAAAGTTCAAGAAGGAAAACGAGAAAGAAATGAAGAAAAGAAGCTTAAACGAAGAAATATTGGAAGCCTCGTTGTTCCCGACACACCTTCACCATTTTGGCCATAACTTTTGCATACGGACTCCGTTTGACCTCCCGTTCACGGCCACGGAAAGCTAAGAGAAAGATCTACAACTTTGCAGTTTATGAATTTTTGTGATTTTGTTCCAACCGATCGGTCGAGCCCCGTAACCGATCCGGTTGGAGAGCTGTCAAGAAGACCAACCGATTCGGTTGGAGCTCAACCGGATCCGGTTGGAGGTCCTGTTTCAGCCATTTCTGCACTACTAAGACTCCAAAGGTGTTCCAAATGATTCTAGTCCCTTCCTACATGGTTTCTAGTCCCTTCCAAGCTCCTTGGCCTCCAAGAAATGCATTGAATACCCTAGGCCTTGGTTCAAGTATAAATAGAGGCCTTTGCTACCTCATTTCATAACACCACAACTTGAGAGATATTCTCTCACACCTATCCTACCACCACCACTCCTCTCTAGGTGTGAAATTCAAGCCTCCACCCTTAAGGACGAATTTCCATCTAGAGAGCAAACCATAACTTGAGAGAACACAACCACTCTCAATACCTTCACCAAAGGTGTGAAATTCAAGCCTCCACCCTTAAGGACGAATTTCCACCAACTATCCTATCCCAACTTGTGTGAAATTCAAGCCTCCACCCTTAAGGACGAATTTCCACCAATTACACCAACTTATCTTCCCCAAAAGACCACAAACCTCTGCCAAATTCGTGTAGTGTGCTCAAGGGTTGTCGAAGGCGTTTGGACATCATTTTCCGGCTTGGTAGAACTATTGTAGTTGATTGGAGGCTTGAAGGAGTGCTATAATCCTTCATCTTTGCCTATTGTAATTCATACTTTGGGTAAACCTTGTTACTTTTCTATTTAAAGATGTTTGTTATTGATATGATTATTGAGATTTTGTGTTTGATTGGAATAATGATGAATCTTTTGATACTTGCTTGTTCTTATATTGCTTTTCTTGTTGGTTTGATATGTGACAATCATAACCATCAACTTGTTACTTGTTCTTATAATGCTTTTCTTGTTGGTTTGATCCGTGACAATCATAACCATCAACTTGTTACTTGTTACTTGCTTAAACAAACAAACGACACTTGTAGTGCAACCAAGTCTCTTGGGACGACCTTGATTTACCATATACTATACTACAACTTGACTAGGGTATACTTGCCCGAATGTGTTCCTAGTTAACCGGTAATTCTTGTTTACAAATTTAAAACCCCGATGAAGCACATCACTATTATACTTGGAATAAAGATAAAGATTATCTACATCTTGTAAACATATATTAGGAATAAAGATAAATATTTTTTTTTAATATTTATTATATTTTTGATTTTTTGTCTTTTTATGGAATGTATTTTACTTAAAAATATATCTATTAGAATTTTGGTTGTTTTAATATCAAGTGTTAACAAAAAGTCTCAAAAAAAACTGTGTTAATGGCTAAAGTGATCTGATGTCAGCGTCTTTTGGATACGTAATTTGTTTTAAAATTGTTTTAAAATCAGTTTTTATGAGATATTGGATACTGGATTTCAACTAAGCTTTGTTTTTAAACAGTTTCATAAGCTCTTTATCAGTTTAAATTTCTTTTTAAAATGGTAATTTGTCAAAGAATTGCCGTGTGCATCAGTATGTACTGATCTGCACAGCCATTTTCACAATCCTATAAAAAGATGTTCAAGGTTCAAATATTGTTTTTATAAGTTTTCAGAATTGTGAACTTAAGATTCAAGTTTATTTTAGTCTATTCGCTTTAGGCAATAAGCTTAATTTTAAGCTTAAAAACCATGGTTGGTGTTTAGAATGGTATTCACATAGTTATTGTTTTCTTTAAACTTATTATACGTTTATGAACTTATTATACAATTTCTAAAATTCAAGTATGAATTTACGTATGTTTCCAGGCTTGAGGTGTGAAGTCGTTTTGTGTCATAAGCTTTTGTTTTCAACCTTCTAGGAAGGCTTAAATTTGCTATGGTAGCCTGTTTTACAATCAGAAGGGACATAGGTATTTTTTAGTTTTTTAGCTTTCCAATTAGCTTATTTGTGCTTAAATTAGTTTTAATAGATTAGTTGTAGCTTATTTAGTGTATTTCCTGCCTTATATCCGTTTTTATTAGCTTATTGTTGTTTGATAATAGTCATCAGTAGCTTTGTAAAAGCCTTTGTTCCATTTAAGTTTTGCTCAACTTATTATGTATATTTCTCATCTTATTTCTTAAGTTTTTTTAAGGATTTTAAAATTTTAATAAGCTGGAAAAATCTTCTTTTTTTTTTAATTTTGCAAAAAGAAATTTTTAAAAAAGTGGAAAAAAAGGGAGTTAGGGAAGTCTTGGGTGAGCCAGGCTCGAACCCAAGACCTCAACCCACTCAACCTCTTTACACACACACTCTCAACCATTAGCGCCCTTGGGTTTTTTTCGTTTAGGATTGCACCATTTAATAAGTTAAGCACATTTTTTTGTTTTAAACTTATTTAGCTTATAAGCTGAATAGCAGCTTATTGGAAGCTGGGATTTCAGTAGTAGTATTTTTCTAAATTCAGTATTTCTCTAAAGTATTTTTAGAAAAAGTTTGAGATTTTCCAATTTGTTTTTATATTTTTTTATCATTTAATCTTTAAATTTGAGTCTTCAATTTATACAAAATAAATAAAAAGTTAAAAAAATATTCCGCTTTTTTCAAAAAATTTCTTTTATCTTATTCTTTGTTGGAAAATTATATTTACGTATATAGAGTTTTTTCCACAATTTTCATACTTAGGATCGGGATTTTCCCGAGCTTGCGCGTTTTTAAGTTTTAAGTGCATTTTAGTGGCCGGTAATTTAGAATAAGTGATTTTCTTGCATATTTAGCTTATTGTAACTATTGTTTGCATAATTTATCTTAATTTTTTATATTTTGTCCTATTTCACTATTCAAATCTTGTAAAATGCAACGTGAGTTTAAAACTCCATTTATTTTTGTTTATAAAAGTTTAATCATTCATTTATGTTAAGTTTAAAACATATGACAAAGTAGTTTCCTAATATCATGCAAAGTCAAATGCAATTCAAGAAAGTTATATTTTTGGATAATATGTCAATATAAAAAATTAAAGTGTGTTATGGCTAAAAATATTCTAAAGGATTTGATACAAAATATATTTGACTCTACTATCTACTCCCTACACAATCTTTTCTTGGTTCATTCAACCATACCTCGAGGCGTGCATTATTACAACTGAAACTATCAAAGAGAAAGGTAATCATAATTCTGACCTACTCATTCATCTTAACGTCATCAACAAAAGTTGAAGATCTCAGTTTAAAGTGTAAGAATTTAGTTTTTGTTTATGAATAATAAAAGGTTTCATTGCTAAAAACTTGATCAACCAAATATGGTGGTTGTAAATATTTGTTTAGGTAATCATAATTTTGAATCAATCTTTGATTTTATCTGATAAATGATCAAAACAAATGTATATTAACATACAAACTGATCATAGGTTTCATGTGTTGTTGTTAGTAATGTGTTATTAACACTAAGAATATGTTTGTTAGAACAATGAAGATCAGATTATATGTTAGAATAGGGCTATAACAGTTTTGATACATCTTTCTTAGTTACTATGGTTTGGGATAGAGTTTGATCAAAGGTTGCATGTGTTGTTGCTAGTAAGTCCGATATGACATCGAAATTGCTTTAACTTGTATACTTTTTATGTATTAAGGTTTTTAGATCAATGAAGATCAGATTATATGTTAGAATAGGCCTAAATCAGATCTCATGTACTTTTGTTAGTAAGTATGGTTTTAAGATACACTTTGATCAAAGGTTGTGATGTGTGCAAAAACACACATCCTTTTATATCTAAAAATATGCTAAATCGGACTAATAGCCATGAAATATGTCAAATTATATTGCAAAAATGTTGTATATGTGTTATTATGTCCTGCAGGTACAAGGGTTTGAAAACAAAGAAAAAAGGTGATTTTCGGATTAGTTTCAACGATATTTCCATGTTTTTTGAAGTTCAAAAGAAGTCATAAAGATTACCCGAGCACATCATTGGAAAGATCAGGAAAAATCAAGTCAAATGATTATTTTATTTGGAGCATCAAGGAAGAGAAGAAAATTGAAAGATTAAACGGAGCTCGAACGAAGAATATTTTTAAAGATAATGGCAAAAATTTGGATCAATTAAAAGAGGGATAAAAAGAATTAAATGCAGAGTTAACACAAAAAGGCTCTTGGTCTAGTGGTTGGGTGCATGCTTTCTAAGCAAGATGTCAAGAGTTCAACTCCCACTAGTGGCATTTAATTTTTGCTATATTTTATATCAAGCCCAACTACAAGCTGCGCAGATCCAGATCCTAAGTAGCAAAATGCAGCAGCCCAGCAGAGAGTACAAGCTTGCGAAGCCCAATGTTATATCTACTCCATCAGGCCCAACGCATATTTGTTAGATCCAAAGTCCAAATCAGCCCATGAACAGCAACAAGCCCAACAGTTAATGATAGTGAAATTGCAAATTTGATTATATGTTGCTCTTTCCCAGCGAGTGCCAAACAAACGCCTAAATTAATTCCTAGAGGCGCGTGTGCTGCTTGCTCCTCACTCTTACTCACCCACTAATTTTAGATCCCGCCAATCAAATGCAGCCACGTGGCGCCTTGGTCGGAAAGAAAAGCATTTGGTATCCGAAGAGAAGGTTCAAGACCACATGATGGGCGTATAAATACATTGCACCAGATCCGAGGGCAAAAAAAAACACACATTATTTTTTTATTTTATTTTTTAGAGTAGGTTAGGAGTAGAATAGAGTAGAGTAGTAGTGGTATTTATTTTATGTAGTAGCTTATTTTCTAATAGCTTATTTCAACTGCTTATTTTGTAACCAACTATTTTGCTTATCAATGAAAGTAATATTTAGTACTTAGCTTATTCTCTTTTTCTATTTTTTTCTTTTTCTTTTTCTTTTTCTTTTTCTTATCTTATCTAATAAGTCATAATAGCTTATTAGCTTTTTGTGGCTTATTTTAGATCTAGCACTTTTAGCTTAAAAAGTTTTAATCTTACTTAGTTTTTCTTAATCATTAAGCTTTTCCATAGCTTATTTGATCCATATTATAGATTATTTGTCCTAACTCTTGTTAAAGTTTGTGATCGTTTCTTAGTTTTTCATCAATTCAACCTAAGGCGAGGAGCTCATGGGTTTTATAAGCTTGCTTATCACTAAAGTTTAGAGCTTTTTTAGATTTTATAATACTAATTAGTTATTAAAGTCACAAGCTTTATTAGCTATTTGGTAATATAAAAGCTAATAAAGAAATAAACTTTTTGGTTTGATAAGTTTATAAAATCGGGTGGTTTATTATTCTCGTTCATTAGATCGGGTTCTAATTTCTTGTCTTTCTCGTTTAGCTTTTATATTTTAGTTAATAAAATGTTTATTATTGTTGAGGTTATTATTGTTGGTTTAGTAGTTATGTTTATTGAGTAGATTCTTATATGCTTGTTAAGTGAGTAGTGATATGGGATTTGAGTGTGAAAAACTTAGAAATTGTTGATTAATAATCTTCGGTTACTTGGATTGAAATTTGTTGTTTTTACGGGCAAAAGCCGTTAGGGTAATTAATTAAATCTAGTAATTTTACCTAGATAAAGAATTGTTTTCAAAATAAACCAACGTTGATTAATAGTTTCCGGATTATTTTTAGATATAATTAGTTGATTGTTTTAACGGGCAAAAGCCGTGGGAATAATTGATTATTTAAATCTAGTGATTTTTACCAAGTGAAAAATAATTGTTTTCAATATAAGCCAACGTTGTGAGAAAATAATTTTATTTCGACGGGTATTAATTACAAGAGCTTAATAGATTGTTCACACTCATTTGCCTTTTCAACTCACTTGACAAGCATAGCTTTTACTATCATATTTTTAGCTTAATTTTATTTCGTCATTAGTTGTTATTTAATTTTGATAAGCATAAAATATTTTTAAAATCTTTTCAAAATCCGAAATCAAAAAATATTTGATAATCAAGCATCAAACAAAAGACAATAACGTAAATCTCAATTCATATCTCGCCGTGGAATACGACTCCGGAAGATTGATTATCATTTGTCCTCAAGTGATTATTAATCTTAATCGGGAAAACAAAATTTTAAAACTGCCCTTCGCTACAAATCGAATCAGTTTTTGGCGCCGCTGCCGGGGAGATATGTTAAGATTTTTGCCTTTTGTTTCGAGTTAGTGCCTTGAAGATCCTTTCTTTTGAATGTTAACTTTCGTAGTTTTAAAAGAAAAGTCACTAAAGAATTTGAAAAATTCAAAAAAATCCAAAAATATTTTCCTTTTTCTATCTTTTAAAAAAAATCCAAAAATATTTTTTATTATTTTTTTTTCAAAAATTAAAAATAATCTTCTTTATCCTCTAAACTGATAATTCTATCTTCTCAACCCTCTCGTTTTTAATTCTTATGGCGTCTCGCGGTAAAACTATGGAAGAATTACTATTTGAAGAACTAAAAGCTAGCCTTCGCGAGATGCACTTGATTGGTAACGACGACGATTATCACGAGGAGAGTGTTATTCCATTGAACGATGTTATCTCTCAACTCCCTCATTCTATTGCAATCACATCCGTTTTACCCAACGAGGATCCCGAGGACTCTCTCATAATGGGGGACGAGCATCTCAGCACTATTTCGGAAACGAAATTGTCTAGTGTTGAGGACCTTGTCCCAATCCCAAGTGAGTCTGAGGATATATCCGACGATGAGTATGGTTTTCCTTTTCGTGATGATTCTCTTAACATTTCTGAGGTTACTTCCGGGGATTTTCTCAAATCCACTTTTTGAATTTAACGATGACTATACTTTTTGCGGAGTAAATCCTCTTTTTGATGAAATGTATGAGTCCGATACAGAGACCATAACGGAAGTGGAGGAAATTGCTAGCTCTCAGAGCACACCACTTGTCCCACCTCTGTATTCTGACTCATCTCCTCCGTCATGTGATGACGATTCTACCCTTACTGATGAGTTACCTTTCGAGTATCCCATTGAGACATCTTGTGAAGAAATTTTTTTTAAACCAGGGATACTCGTTGGAAGAGAAAATGAGTTTTTAAAATGTGATCAAAATGTTTTTCAAAATTCTCTATCCAAATATGAACTCCTTCTTCCTATGGAGTCATTTGAGATGGAAACGTATATTATCAGAACCTTTCTTCCCTTCCTCACATATAATGTGACTTCTCCTCTCCTTCACTCCTTCGGGAATGAGGATACAATTTTTGATCCCGGAATTCTTATAATTGATGGATTCCACACTTTCTCCCCCAAGGAAAAATGAATTCGGGGTCGAGTCAAGCTAGTGACTCGGTTAACAAAAACATAAGCGCGTCTCGGGAGGTAACCCGTGTTATCTATCTATCTTTAGTTTTCTTCTAATAAGTCTGTCGTGTTTTTGGATTAGTGTGGGGTTGTGTTTCTTTCCACGTGTGTTTGCAGGTTCCCATTTTGCTTGAAGAATCCCTATGATCGAGAAGCCCTCTGTGCTTGTTTTCAAACCCTCCAACACTCGGTCTCCGATCATTTATATGTTATATATTGGGATAACCCATTGTCATAATTAAAAACGATTTTTCACCCTTCACACTTAATTTTTTTAAAAGATTCGCCTTTTTCAATTCTAAGTGTGGGGTTAACACCCGTAATATTTAAACATTGACTACAATGTTAAGTTTTAAGTGTGGGGTGGATTTCTATCGAAATATGACTTTTCCTGCTTTTGTATGGTCCCCATGCAACCCCGTTTTTAACTGTTTTATCCAAAAAAAAAAAAAAAAAAAAAAAAAATTCAAAAATTTTTGTAAGATTTTGCTAGTTTTATGATTGAAAAGTCTTTGCGAGTCTCTTAGAAGTTACTTTAAATATGCGTTTTCTTGAAAATGTCTTTGCTAATTGGTTAGACAAGAGGCTATAAAATGCGATTCTAGCTCACAAGGCCACGAATTTGCAATCCTCCCTAAGTGATTTTAAATATGCGAAGCTTTGAAAAGATTTGCTAGTTTCTAATAAGTGACTTTAAAAATACGATACTTGAGATTATTTAACGAAGAATTTTCTAAATTAATATACGTTTTGACACCTTGTTGACTTTCCGCTGGTGAGAGTAGGAATATAATTCTGACTTGACCGGGCGTGTTGAGCCCTAGCTTGTTCCCTTAACCATAGATAATTAAATTATCGGCTAAGCATCCGCGGATCTCATTATTTGGGATTTTAAATTTGCGAAGATCGAGGAATGATAGAGTTACTTATGAGTTTAGATGCTAAGCGTGGAGTAGTTGGTTCTCTTTAGAGCCCATCGAAGGTACTTATGGCTTTTTGTTCCCACAAGATTGTTTCACCCCATATCTGTGAATAAATAATTAGAGATGTTGAGTTTTTGGCGATAGTTAGTTCTTTATCTTCTTAAAAGAATCTTTGTTTTAAAAAATTGGGTACACATCAAGGATCCTTAATAAATAAGTAATAAATAATAAATAAAGTTATGAGCTGCAGTTCGAGATCGGAACCTTGGATCCTTATTTCAAAAGTAAGCGTTTATGTCTTGGCTACCCTCTTACGCCGGCCCTTGGACCTCTAGCCGGGATTGGGTGAGGTCTTGGTCTAACCCACTGGGATCCTCATTTCATGAAGCCTAGAGTCTTGGAATTCTCCGTCGTAACGACCCTTGGATCCTTTATTCTGAAACGTGTAAGCTCTTGGAATTACCCCGTAAAGCTCCGTAGTTCATAGCTCATATAAGTAAAAGTATAAGTACAAAAATAAAAAAATAAAAAAAATAAAAAAAAAAAAAAATTGATGAAAAAAAATGGAAAAGTCAAAAATATAAGTGAATAAAAATTCCTTGATGTGGACCTCATTTTTAAGACAATGGTTCTTAAGAGAAGATGGATAACTAATGAGCGACTTAGCTTCATATCTTTATCGGATTAAAAATTATCGAAACGAGAAATTTGAAGAAATTCATTTCTCACCAAAAATAAAATAAATAGAGGAAAATAGGAAAATGGGAGCAAGAGGTAATTACACAAGTAACTTGTATGAGTAGTGTTAGCATCTAAAATCATATTTAACAATGATTTTGATTTTACGCTTAGTTTGGGGACTTGTGAAAAATCAGGGACGATATATTCTATCCGTATGGTCACTCCTCGCTGAGTTGTGTTTCCTACTCCGTGATCCTAAAAATGTCTTTTGAAAAATGTAGGAGTTATCGATTGACATGAAAGTTCAACAAACCGTCACACAAAAGGAAAGTGTTTAATGTTATATATATACTTGATAAAATGGTTTAAACGGGGCGTTTTCAAAGCTAAAGATTTTTTGTACCCCTTGATGAACGTCTTTCTGTTCTTGTTTGATGTGAAGGATTATTTTTTGTACCCCTTGATGAAATATGTCAAATTATATTGCAAAAATGTTGTATATGTGTTATTATGTCTTGCAGGTACAAGGGTTTGAAAACAATGCAAAAACGGTGATTTTCGGATTAGTTTCGACGATATTTCCATGTTTTTTGAAGTTCAAAAGAAGTCATAAAGATTACCCGAGCACATCATTCGAAAGATCAGGAAAAATCAAGTCAAATGATTATTTTATTTGGAGCATCAAGGAAGAGAAGAAAATTGAAAGATTAAACGGAGCTCGAACGAAGAATATTTTTAAAGATAATGGCTAAAATTTGGATCAAGCAAAAGAGGGCTAAAAAGAATTAAATGCATAGTTAACACAAAAAGGCTCTTGGTCTAGTGGTTGGGTGCATGCTTTCTAAGCAAGAGGTCAAGAGTTCAACTCCCGCTAGTGGCATTTAATTTTTGCTATATATTATATCAAGCCCAACTACAAGCTGCGCAGATCCAGATCCGAAGTAGAAAAATGCAGCAGCCCAGCAGAGAGTACAAGCTTGCGAAGCCCAATGTTGTATCTACTCCATTAGGCCCAGCGCAGATTTGTTACATCCAAAGTCCAAATCAGCCCATGAACAGCAACAAGCCCAGCAGTTAATGATTGTGAAATTGCAGATTTGATTATATGCTGCTTTTTCCCAGAGAGTGCCAAACAAACGCCTAAATTAATTCCTAGAGGCGCGTGTGCTGCTTGCTCCTCACTATTACTCACCCACTAATTTTAGATCCCGCCAATCAAATGCAACCACGTGGCGCCTTGGTCGGAAAGAAAAGCATTTGGTATCCGAGGAGAAGGTTCAAGACCACATGATGGGCGTATAAATACATTGCACCAGATCCGAGGGCAAAAAAAAACACACACATTATTTTTTTATTTTATTTTTTAGAGTAGGTTAGGAGTAGAATAGAGTAGAGTAGTAGTGGTATTTATTTTATGTAGTAGCTTATTGTCTAATAGCTTATTTCAAGTGCTTATTTGGTAACCAACTATTTTGCTTATCGATGAAAGTAATATTTAGTACTTAGCTTATTCTCTTTTTCTTTTTCTTTTTCTTATCTTATCTAATAAGTCATAATAGCTTATTAGCTTTTTGTGGTTATTTTAGATCTAGCACTTTTAGCTTAAAAAGTTTTAATCTTTCTTAGTTTTTCTTAATCATTAAGCTTTTCCATAGCTTATTTGATCCATATTATAGATTATTTGTCCTAACTCTTGTTAAAGTTGTGATCTTTTCTTAGTTTTTCATCAATTCAACCTAAGGCGAGGAGCTCATAGGTTTTATAAGCTTGCTTGTCACTAAAATTTAGAGGTTTTTTAGATTTTATAATACTAATTAGTTATTAAAGTCACAAGCTTTATTAGCTATTTGGTAATATAAAAGCTAATAAAGAAATAAACTTTTTGGTTTGATAAGTTTATAAAATCGGGTGGTTTATTATTCTCGTCTCATTAGATCGGGTTCTAATTTCTTGTCTTTCTCGTTTAACTTTTATATTTTAGTTAATAAAATGTTTATTATTGTTGAGGTTATTATTGTTGGTTTAGTAGTTATGTTTATTGAGTAGATTCTTATATGCTTGTTAAGTGAGTAGTGATATGGGATTTGAGTGTGAAAAGCTTAGAAATTGTTGATTAATAATCTTCGGTTACTTGGATTGAAATTTGTTGTTTTTACGGGCAAAAGCCGTTAGGGTAATTAATTAAATCTAGTAATTTTACCTAGATAAAGAATTGTTTTCAAAATAAACCAACGTTGTGAGAAAATAGTTTTTTAAACGGGTATCGAAGATTATTGATTAATAGTTTCCGGATTATTTTTAGATATAATTAGTTGATTGTTTTAACGGGCAAAAGCCGTGGGAATAATTGATTATTTAAATCTAGTGATTTTTACCAAGAGAAAAATGATTATTTCCAATATAAGCCAACGTTGTGAGAAAATAATTTTATTTCGACGGGTATTAATTACAAGAGCTTAATAGATTGTTCACACTCATTTGCCTTTTCAACTCACTTGACAAGCATAGCTTTTACTATCATATTTTTAGCTTAATTTTATTTCGTCATTAGTTGTTATTTAATTTTGATTAGCATAAAATATTTTTAAAATCTTTTCAAAAATCCGAAATCAAAAAATATTTGATAATCAAGCATCAAACAAAAAACAATAACGTAAATCTCAATTCATATCTTGCCGTGGAATACGACTCCGGAAGAATGATTATCATTTGTCCTCAAGTGATTATTAAATCTTAATCGGGAAAACAAAATTTTAAAACTGCCCTTCGCTACAAATCGAATCAGTTTGCATGTGTTGTTGTTAGTAAGGAATATATGACATCAAATATGATTTGAGATAGGTACTTTGTATGTAGTAAGGTTGTTAGGTAAATGAAGTTCATATTATATTTTGTTAATAGGCCTATAACAAAATTGATATACATTTGTTAATTAGAATGGTTTTGCGATACACTTTTATAAAAGGTTGCATCTGTTGTTGTTAGTAAGGATGATATGACATGAAATATGGTTTAACTTATGTACTTTGTATGTAGTAATCTTGTTAGCTTATTTAAGATCACATTATATGTAAAAAATAGGGGTTAAAAATTATTTCTTAATAAAAAAGTTCATTAGTAGTGTTTTGCGATACACTTTTATAAGAAGTTGCATTTATTGTTGTTAGCAAGGTAGATATCACCGGATCACGTGTTTAAGTTAATTAAGTGGTATGTTTAAAGATGTATAATATCAAAGTATATATAAATGCATTTTTAACAAATTATGGTTAAGATGATTTTTCGGATGTGGTGTTATACCAATGCCTTGTTCTTCCTGATGTAATCTATATAAAATATTTTTACAAAATATAGTTTTTTGTGCAGGGAAAAATGGGTATTGAGTTTGTGATTCTGCAAGATGAGGACCACTTTTCAGAGTTTCAGGTACTTAACATATTCATTTCACAAAACTCAAACATATAATTGACTGTTTTATTAGTAAACAATTTCAATATATTTGGATTTGTTTTGTTGCAGTTCCTACCCGAAGTCTACAACCAAGAAGCGTACCATGGTAACTCCGCCATATACATCATTTCAGCTGATGGATATCGTTTCAAGGTGGAGTTAGTGAGGCCTTGATACGGACTCTGGTATTTAACAGGTCCTAAATGGACCACATTTTGCAACCGCAACTTAAGTCAAGATGTCCACCTGCTGCATTTCATTGAAGAAGGAGAGGATTGTTTTTATGTGACTGGATATTTGCGTAACGGCAAGGAAGTAGCTGGTTATGATGGAAACAGATCTACTTTCTCAAGGTTGAAGACTTATGTTCTGCCAGACCCTCGTGTGCCATAGGTATTGAATAATGATACATTTTAAAATATTGTTTCATAAAACATACACAAGTTGATAGTATAGATTTTATATACAAATTGCATAACATAGTTATGGTATACATTCCTATAGTCAATTCCTGGTGAACTACTACCAGGACTTCAGGAACTCGATGAGCTTACTATCATAGCAAATGGTGAACATTATCCATGTCATGTCAGACATGTAGCAATATTACTAAATATTGGTACGTATGTTTATCAATTCTTGGGTGATGCATGGAACACGATGGTGGAGGATATTGGACTGGAGGTCGGAACTGTGTGTGTCATAACAAAGAACAAGGGAAATCAACTGTGGGTCGATACCTTTAATGATGATGGTAGCATGATTACACAAATTGTTTACAAAGGAGCACCTACATTAAGGAAGCAGCAACTACCGCTGGAGTGGCATGAAGAGAGTATGTATTTTAAGTTTGTGTTATTATTACTTGTTATTATGCATTTTCATAATATAACTAATTAGGACTGTGTAATTTCAAAGATTGTTAACATATACAATAAATACTTCTTATGTGTAGAAGATGATAGAATGAAACACATATGCTTTTGGCCATTTCACATGGATCATTTTGGAGAAAATGATAGGTCCTTCTACAAAAGCTATGCAACCATTCAGTGCATGAAAAGATTGGTAAGTTTCTTTTATTGTATTGTTTATACAAATTTTTAGATTGCAAAAAATTGGTTAATAGTAATTACAAAATCCAAATTTAAAAGAAATCCCCGCAAAGTTCCTTAGGAGATACCCCATGCACATGTATGATCAGGCGCTTATCATCCACCAAGAATATCGACAGGAGATGAAAGTCCATATGGAGCCTCACAACAAAAATCCAGAAAGAAACAATCATGTCAATGTGCACAGGAAGTGGAAGCTGCTGGCCTCAAGATGTGGATTTCCATACACAAAGATCATTAGGTTCAAGTATGTATCCAATAGTGAAGACTTGGACGTGGAAGAGGGACAGAACACTCAATTCCTCATATTCCATATTTGCTAAGCATTAACTTGCACGTCCTTTAATGTTTCTGGTCATGGTTGGACATGTTTTAAACAAACTATTTTAATCTCATATTTTGTATTTTGTAATTAAGACATATGTTTGGATAATTATTATTAGGTCTATTGAATGCACGTATGTGCAAGTGTACATAAACATGGAAGTATTATGTATATATTCTTTAATTATGTAGGCTATCTTTTGGTTGGTTTTTATTTCACTACGAATTGTTGCTGTTTGTATACATCAATTTCCAATGATTATGACTGTTTATTATTTTCAATATGTTAACTGTATCATATTAGTCGAATTGGTTTGCTTTTCTTTTAGATTGGAAATGAGAATTACATGTGTGTGCAAAACTTACTATGAGAATTACTGGCTTTTATCAGGTAGTAATTACCTTATTCCATAGTTATTTTATAGTTCAAGTATATTGTATTTCATTTGACATGATTTTGTAAACCTTTAGGTACATATAATCGTCAAATGTTGGGGAACTTATATCCATTTCCATAGCTAATCATAGTTAGAATAACATTGCGAATACTAAAATAAATGGATTATTGAAATAAAAGTAATTAAGTTGTATGGAAAATTAAAAGGGAAAATTAGTCAAATAGACCAGGCGCCCTGAGGCTTATCATTTTCCTGACCATGCCTTTTTATAATTTGAATATAGACCGGTTGCCCACCGATTTTCTTGGACCCAACCAGGGGCTGCCATGTGTCTGACAACTTATGACAGAAGTACGTATTTTGAAGGTATATGTCATGTATTGTAACGTGTTGTTTTTTGGGCAACGTGTATTGTTATTTGGGTATCTTTATGTTTTTTCGGCAACTTGTATTTATACACGAGGATAGTTTTGTCATTTTACATTTAGAAAACAAAATCAAACGCCCACACAAAACACAAATTCACATAGTCACACACCTCTTGTCCTCCACATAAACCATCAAAACTAACACCACCACAACCACCCAACAACCCGACGCCACCACCATCCGGTCGCACCTCCACACACACCACCACCATCCGCGGCACCACCACACAACTGAACCTTCTTCTGCAGTGGCCTGTTCTTGTTACAGGTAATTCAAATCACCTGAAGAAATATTTTGTTATTATCTACTTAAGTGTCAAAAACGGAATCCTCTCAAAATTGCTCGTATCCAAACACAATCTTTTATTATTATCTAATTAATGTGTTTTATCTTCGATTTAATCTGTAATTTTAGTTAAATTTGCATTTGTGGTTGTTCCCTTGAGGAAAGTCAAAATTAGGGTTATCACCCCTAAACCGAAAATCAGGTTTTGTAAATTTCTTAATTTGATGCAATTATGTTCTGCTAAAAAACATGTGAATCAGGCTCGGTATTGATTATTGTATCTAAATTATTATATCTTCCTTTATACTCTAGATTCAGGCTCGGTATTGATTATTGTATCTAAATTATTGTATCTTCTTTAGATATATTTAGGAGGAATGGTGTTCTGAATGTGTGACATTGATTTGCAAATGGAGCAACTATAGCTTGTTAGGACTTATTTTCTATGATATTTAAGGTATTGTTTGAATTGATTTTCTCTAGCATACAAGTACTTCTAACCTTTAAGCTTTTATATCTTATCTTAAGCTTTTCAAGTAGCTGTTGAAGTTTATATCTACTATTTTCATTCTAAAAGGGCCATTTGGACGTACTTTTTATATGTCAGCATCACTTGGATGTATGGGTTGATTTGATGTGGCTGTTTAGACCAGCCAATGCAGATTAGGCTTTAGCTTACTGTGAACGGATGCTTGAATACTTCTGGAACCACAAGGTTGAATGCACAAATTGATAGCCGTCTTTCAAGGTACGATCCTTAATGTCTGTTTGACCCATAATTATTGTCAAATGTTCACTTGTGAAGTCTTTTTATTTCAACTTTTACTATATGTATTTTTACTTGTGTTATATATTAGTCGATTATTATAAATTTTTTTTAAATCAACGGCATTTCTTTTGTAAATACCCGTGCACATATACAAAAACGGCTATGGTTTGCAAACCACTTTTATATTGGTTATGTATACTTTATTAATATTTGATATATAGCAAAATATAATATTTGGTTGCCCAAAAGTACATCACGGTACATGTCCTTTAATGTCTTCTATTCCCAATCACTTTCTTCAATACAAATTTTTTCACAAAATCTTTCTTTCTTTTGGTCTATTGACTTCATATCTATATCCCAATCTTTCTGCTTTTCTTTAAAATATATGTCTGACAATATCCCACTGGATGTTCAACTAGATATCATCCGTAGGCTACCTCCTAAGTCTATACTCCAGCAACGTAGTGTTTGCAAGTTATGGAAGGCTAGTATAGATTGTGGAAGCTTCATATTTAATTACGGTGTTCGTCGTAATGATGAGTGTTAATTTACGCTAACATTCGATACGGGTGACCAAGGTTTTATGTTAGCTTTAGATGAATAGCTAATCGCTACGCCACTTAATACAGATATAATGCTTTCATCTATGATTACAGTTGGCAATTCTAATGGTCTTTGGTGTTTTGTCTATGGTTCTAATCTAATGACTGTTATTTGGAACCCGGCAATCAAAAAATCACTTGCAGTATTTGTCCCGCTTTACACGCATCAAATCGAACGTCAAAAGAAATTTTTTTGGTTTTGTCGTCCGTCCGGACACTCTTGACCCGACGATCGTGAAGGTCTCCTATCCTTTTTTTGAAAGTGGTTTCTGGTATGTGTCTGTCTTTTCTTTGAACTCGTTAAGGTGGACAATCCTTGAAAATTTCCACCCCCTCATGAAACTATCAAATTGAAACGTAAATGTCATGCAGTTGTAGGTCGTTTTATCTATTGGACTGGGAGTGAAAAGTTAACTAATGAGGACGGTGTTATTGACAAGATTTATATGTTGATTTCTTTTGATTTGGTAACCAGCCAATTTAAATTTATAGACCTACCGCAGATTTTAAAAAATGAACTCCCAGTTCCATTCAATGTTTTCGATCTTGGAACCTCTCTAGTGATTTCCGGGATGATCATTGGTGAAGATATTACATTGTTTTGCGGATGGTTGTTGGACGTCAATGGTTCTTCCATAACATCATTTAGAAGCCTATTCGCCATCCCTACCCTATATTCGGTTCGTTTGCTTGGGTTTACAATGGATCAAGCTCCAATAGTCGAAGCATACAACGGCAATCATTTGGGTCAGTCTGTATTTGTGTACAACAAAGAACTTGAATTATTTGTCTGCATGGGAATGTTAGGAGATGCGGGATCTTTCTACATCGCCCCATACAAAGAATCTCTTATTTTGTTAAATCAGCCAGACCATGTTGTTTATAGTATGTTTTATTTTTAACTTACCATTCTATTAATGTTTTATTTTTAACTTACACCATTATATTCATGTTCAACAGGTTTGTTCGGCAGAAGTTAGGGATCATGCTTAATGGGAATGAAGCTTTGTGGGTTTAGTACGATGTCTGTATGGGAAGGAAGCATGGAGTGGTTAGCTTTTTCTGCGTACTTGGTGAATTTTATAAATCAAGTGGTTATATATTATGTAACCATTAAATTTATAATTATGTAGTAATCGTAATATGTAGTAGGTTGTCTGTATAAAACGTTGTATTCAACGTATTTACTATTTCCCATGTTCTGTAATCCCATTATGTTTGTTTAATCTGGAGAACTAGCAGTTGTTTCCAATAAACAATGTGGCAACTAACTGTTGTACATAGGGCAACTTCTTTTCCCTATTGACTACTTTTATAAACCAATGAGTCCTTCTAGTTGTTAGAATTCGTATTCTACAATCAACTAATAACTACCAACTAGTGACTATGCACACTTGAAAATAACAGATTTACCATTCAACACTAGTACAATTTAACTAGCAGTTGTAAGTTTACTACTAGCAGCACTAAACCACTATATGCCTATTCAGGCCCAGAATAGTAAGAGCAACACCTACACAAGGGCACCAAAATGGTATCATCAGCACCTACACACGGGCAGCACAAACACAGCCATACACAACAGTATTAACGACTGTGGCATCATTTCATTGATTTCTTCTATCACAAGCAATGGTTAAAATAGCTAGCGGTAGTAACCAAATTACTGGCAGTTGTAAGTATACAACCAATTCAGTTTTACTAGCGGTAGTAAAAATAACTAGCAGTTGTAAGTATACAACCACTTCAGTTTTACTAGCGGTAGTAAAATTAACTATAGCTGTAGTAAAAATAACTAGCAGTTGTAAGTATACAATCAATTCATTTTATAATTTGAGATATTTAATTTAAGTAATCGTGCATAAAAGCAGTGTAGCATTTTTTTTACGCTTAGAAATGTCGCATATAGCTCAAAATAATCAACTCAAATGAATGTAACTCTACACATCTGATAACATGATGCCATTATGTGCTTACGTCAAACTGAAGACGTCGACTTTTTTAGCATAAGTGATGCTCACAGCACATTGATTGTGTAATAGGTCCGCCATATTACCATGGCTTACTAAAATATACCATTTCGTAATATTTTACGGATCAAATATGAAAAGCTTGTATCTTGGGCGCGCGAATCAATGAACCAACCCAACAACCACATTTAATGATCATAATAACACACCCTCGTTCTGACCATCAATTGCAAATCAACAACCCTCATCAAAAGCCTCATGTCGAGAAATAAAAAAACCAACAAAATTTCCTTAAAAACCATGTCGTTTCGAGCTAATGTTATCACCAGTATGAGAGATTATATTAGCAACATGCCAGATACAGTGATCGGTAACATTTTGAATCGGTTGCCAATAAAAGAAGCGCTGAGCACCTCTATTTTATCTACAAACTTGAGGTTTAAGTGGACCTTGCTCTCCGAAGTCATTATTGATGAGGATTTCTTTTATTATTTAACATATAAGTTTGATGGGAGGCATGTTACTAGACTTTTAAATCAGCTTACAGGGTCCCATAAAAAAGTTGTCTTCTCTATAGATCCCAAACCCTTGTCTGGAATGGAAGACTTGAATTATGAAGAGATTCGTGATTGGCTTATGTTTTTGTCACTGCAAGGAATTGAGGACCTCACAATTAGAAACTGGTATGGACAACCAGTTACATTGCCAACCTAACTTTACGCGCATATTGAATCGAAACATCTTGAAATTCATTGTTGTGATTTTCCTAGTTTGGTGTTTTTCACTACTTTTCCAAATTTACTGAGCTTAGAATTGCGTTTAGTCAAATTTCTAACTGGTACAGTTTGGGATTTAATTGTTGGTTGTCCCTTACTTGAGTCTCTTAGATTGGATATTGAGAGTACAAATGGGATGAAACTATGGAATCTTGCAAGTCTTAGGAATTTGAAGAAGTTAAATTTGTCATTTGGTATTTCGAATGTTGTCACGACAATCATAGCATCCAATATCTTTCACCTGACAAGACTTCCATCTCTTGAGACCCTTACATTGGATTTTGACTATTGCACGGTATGACCGTTTTGAGATTTAAACTTCCAATTTTACAATGTTAAATATATGTGTAACTCTAACGACATTTAATCTTTGAAACTAACCCAAAAGTCGACCTGTTGTAGTTGATGTGTGATGGTAATTCCAGGATGAATGTCCCTTTTCTGTTTGTATCCCTCGTTAATCTAAATCTAAAAGGAGTTGATTTTGGCGAGACTGTTATCGTGTCACTCATCGTCCAAATGATTCGCGGATCTCCAAACTTGAAAATGCTGGAAACCAGAGTAAGTGTAATACTTTATTTCATACATATCAAATAAACATCCGTAAACTGGCATGTTTTTGAATCTCAATACTATTTGATTTTCCAGGCTGCACACACGCTTAGTGTTTTACCTTTTGATCAACGTTCATTAAATTTAGACACAACCACATTCAGCCATGGGCAGATCCAGACTGTGATTTTTCAATCCTTTCCTAGATCACAGAATGAATTACACATAATAAAGTTTATACTTGCTTGTTCCACGTCGTTAAAGAAAATATGTATCAGGATCAGCGATTTGATGGACGATGGTTATGATAACATCAAGAAGAATTGAGAGTTCGATAGGAAGCTATTGAAACTCCCCCGATCTTCCGTCACAGCCGTTGTAAAGTTGTTCTAGTGGTTGTAGTTTTATATATGGGTTGAATACCCTGTGTCAATTAAATTTGATGTGTCTGTTTATCAAGGGGTTATATAATATGTAACCATTAAACTTATAATTATGTAGTAATTGTAATACGTAGTAGGTTGTCGTCTGTATGAAATGTTGCTATGATCCATTTTTATTTCATCTCGCTAACTAGCAGTTGTTTCCAAATATCAATTTGACAACTAACTATTGTACGTAGGGCAACTTCTATCACTAGCAGTTGTTAGAATAACTAGCAGTTGTGCGTATAATACTAGCAGTTGTAAGTATACAACCTATTCAGTTTACTAGCAGTAGTCAAAATAACTAGCAATAGTAAAAATTAGCTAGCAGTTGTAAGTATACAACCAATTCATTTTATAATTACAGATATTTAATTTAAGTAATCAAGCATAAAAGCATTGTACCATTTTTTGACGGTTAGAAATGTCGCATAAACCTCAAAATAATCAACTCACTCTACACATCTAGTAACCTGAAGCGTTATGTGCTTACGTCAAAGTGAAGATGTTGATGTTTTTACAATAAGTTATGGTCTATAAAACACCTGGATATATTATTAATACACGAATACTCTGAATAGTATTAGCGATTACAACCTTGAAGTGTATCGACTCTAAATATGATGAAAAGTTATATCAAACTCTAGCCTAGGACCTCCTTTTATAGGCTAGGGAGTCCTTTACAGTATACAATATGTACTCTACAGGATAATTATACTTAGCATACTTATCTAATACAAAACATCCAACCCAAGAAATTCTAGAATGTTACATATTAAACCGACACAATCATACTAGCAGTGAAAAACTACATTAGCAGTGGCGCGCGACTTCACGGTGTTGGTATTTTGCCTCTCTCTTGTGAGTGTGGAATCCTTCTTGTTTGCTATCATTTTCTTGAAGGATTTCCCGTGGCTTGCTTCCTCGTGGGGCGGCCGTATTTTTCCATGGGATTCCCTGAGAAGTTCGATAGGCCTCTCAAGGGGTTTCCAGTGTAAATCCGCCCCTCTGCGCGGTACTGGAAGAGCTTTTAGTGGGGTTGCTTTTCCATCCGCACAACTTTTATTTTAGAGCAATGGTAGAACCACATAAAAAATTCACAAAAAACAAGTCCACACGCTGACGTGATAGGTTTGAATTGGAGAGAGGAGAGAGAACCGTCACAAAATACACCAATAATCCCCTACATGTTAGCATGGGATTTTTTTGTGAATTCTTTATGTGGTTTGCTCTTTATTTTATCTCGGCGCCCGCAAGCTCGTCATTTTTACCTTTAACCCAGTCTATCCAACACGATCTGCCAGGATTGGTAGACGTACACTTGCTTCGGGGGCCGGGCTGCAATAAACAGAGGACTAAGACCATAATTTTCAGCCGTGTTGTTTGCCTCTCTTTGCACATTCTATCACTCCTTCGACCCAATACTCATGATATACTTCCTTCTTCCACTCGGGAAGAGCGAGGTTAAGAATGAACTGCCTGAACTTTGAACATCCCAAATGGCTAATGAGAGTTTAATCGGTTTAAAATCCCACCTTTGTTACGCCATATGGTCTGGGCAGGCTTCCACAAACCTCAAAGGACACGGGTTTTGGTTGAAGGAATGTTGTGAATGGTCGCGGAGATGGGTTATTAGTCGTCATTTTAGAACGACTAATTTTTATTAGTAGTCATTTAAGAACATGTTTCAGTTGTCGCAGCATCTGCTTTGCGCTTATGTTTTTGTTTTGGGGGTTAAAGGTTTAGGCTATGTATGGGCTTTTTGGAACCGACGGTGCATGGGCAACGGGTTGTTAACATCTTCAACTTCTCTTTGGTGTTTTTTGTTTGTGGAGGAATGGTTGTTTTTGTTTTTTTTATGTGCTTTCCCTTTATTTACCTCGCGTATTTATAGCGAGGATTTTACTGTTCTTACACGCAGTATCATTAAGTTTCATTTACTGTTTTGTGGGTAGGCACGTGCCTAGGCTCCTACCCTGGGCATCTATTTTTCCTTCTGGATTTGTCATAAAATATCTAGGGAAGGAACGTGAATATTTACTTGCAGATTTTCTCTCCTTTTTTGGTATTTGGATAAGCCTTATCCGTAATTACAAACAGTTTGAATTTATCGGTTTATTATCCTTTTTTGTACTGAAAGTTTGCTATGTCTGTATATAATTTTTTTTGGTAAAATGTAGCTTCCACGTCTGTTGTTGGTTTTGGAAATGTTGCTTATGCACGTTTGACAAACTGAAGTAAATCATTCATATCGGCGCTTTAAATTTCACTTTTAAAATTTGAACTTCAACTAGTCATTTGGAAAATAGAAACAAAGTTGATATTTGCGTCGACCTAGCGGTGGTTTCAGCGACACTAGCAGTGGTTGGGTAAACTGTAGCAGTGGTTGCGTATTCACATATGCACATAATTGGGAATTTGTTCAAACCCTGTAGCAGAAGAAGAGTTGGGCACCATTAATGTTTATTTCGAAATTGATTGCTACAGATTGTTAGGTGTTGCGAATTATGATCTGTGTGGGTCTAAACTATGTTTTGCCCTAGCAGTTGTAACTCTATTTTTTTTTATCCCCAATTGAAACAAAATTAATTTGTACTTTCAAAACAGCTGTTTTAACTCTTGTAGCAGTTGTTAGTATTTTTGGGCGTATTTATCCCCAATTGTGATATTCTAATCAGCAAACGCAACCGTTGTCGTCATCTACTATCTGGACACGAAAATTCTGACAATCAAGTTTATGTTATTGGGCAATTCCGTTTGAACCTCAGGCCACCGTCCAATTTGCAATCTGGGCAACTAAATGCCATAATTGGGCAATACTTGTTGTATGATCGGGCAACCATAATTCTTAACCATATGATCATAAAGGATAGACTTAACAGCATAAACCTAACAGCACTAAGTTTGCCATAGAAGCACTATCGCATGGTTGGCAGCATAAACTCATAATTATTATTTAAAGGCAACAAACATTCATAACAGGTGGAACCATGCATCAAAGGCATGTGTTGTGTTGTGTTGCGATATGATTGGTTGTAACCTTATTGCAATTGGCTAAAAGAAATATGTGAGTGATTTTGTTGCAACAATCTTTCATTTCCTTGTGCACTAGCCCCTTTTTTCTATGATCTCGAACCCTCTTTAAGTTTTCGTGATAGAAACACGCTTTGTTAGCTTCCTTCTTTTGAAAGGTGTTGCACTACTACACCGCATGCCAGCGTCCTCTTCGTGCCATACCATGTTTTTGAAATAAAATTGTGACAAAGCCTGTAGCTTGTACACAATGTAGACGTCCATGGATCCATTCTCATCCGTAAGGTCATACATTCTTCGAACGTCATTGTCTGTGTGCAACAATGTTAAACCATCTTCGAGTGCCTTATTTGGTGCAACATAAAATAAAGCCCATTTTTCCCCTCCAATATCATTTAAAACATGATCAAGCACCCTAGTAAATGCAACCCTGATGGAGCTAAAACACCAGACATTAGCAAGGCGACCGCCTACATAGCGGAGTGGCTGAAATTCAAAATTCCCATTGTGGTGAACTTTAAATATGACTTCTCTGGTTTCCGCCATGTCCTATAAAACATAAACCCTAATAACAATTAGAATCAACCACTAGACTTTAAGGGGTATAGTGACCATACCTATAAAACATAAACCCTAATAACAATTTCAATAACTTTTAATTAAATAAATATTTAATAATAGAATATAAAATATAAAGCTGCACAGTTATTTATGTTCATGTACTCTATAAATATATGAATGAATAAGGTAACAAAGTACATACTGGGGAGTACAACAAACCTGGATTTGTTTATAAAAAAGAAAAAAATGACAACGATTTTTTTATTTGGATTCTGCGATGAAAGTCACCCAGGGTAAGCATCCGCAATGGAAACTTGATGAAAGACTTTTTACTATTCTAATAAGATATTCAAATGACTTGTTCCATTGTGGCAATAACTTTGAAGAAGACTTTTTACAAAAACGCTTGTAAAACTTCAAGCGTTTGAAGCTATTGTCAAAAATCTTTTGTATTTATTAAACTTTCATTTTACACCCAATATTAAATATGCAAAAGTTATTGCAAAAGCTTTTTGCAGTGGAGTAGTTGGTTTTGCAAAAGCTTTTTACCTCAACCATTTAATTGTATTCAATAAATCAAGTCTTTTATGACTTGATGCATTGCTCATGGTTGAGGAATGTGTGGATGTTGATTGTTGAAGATTATTAAATTGATTTAAAAATACAAAAACCATTTCTCAAAAAGCAACTGACATCCTTACCTTTAAACATGTGAAAACAAAATAGCCAAATGCTAGAATTCACAAAAAAAGTCAAAAAAAGTAAAATGCAGAGGCCACTGATACTCTAACTCTTAGTGACCACAAAAAACCCATTTGCAAACACCAATTCTTATAGTCACTTTGGATTATTCACACTATACACCAATTCAAAATGTCAATAAATAATACAGCTGTCTACACAAAAACTAAAAACACCATTTCATTTGTGAAATTTACCTTGCACTTCTACTGTGATATTTTAGTCAATTAACATTTAGATCAATTAGATTATCAATCATCACAATCATTTACGAAATGTCGTGTTCTTTGTGTCAAGATGGTACATGCACTCCGAATTGTACTAATTTGCACGATTCTTTATTTAAAGACATGCTAGACCATTTCAAGAGAATGGTAATTGCTTGTGAGCCAGGAAAGACTTTCCCAATAGAAGGAAATTTTAGAGAGAAACAAGAGCTGATTGATAAGAGGAAGAGAATGATTGATCAACTTCCAGAGTATGAATGTGAGTATGAAGATATGAAAGTGCGTTTCAAAAGGATCGAAGATGATAATGCTAATTTGGAAGCAATGTGTGAAGATGCGATAGCTGATTTTAAGATTTACAAAGATTATAATGCTGATGCTGAAGCGAAGTATGAAGAGATGAAAACCAGTTTTAAGAATTTGAAAGATCATAATGCGATTGTCAAAGCTAAGTATCAAGAACTGGTTGAATGTGCCAAAAAGCTTATCAACAAACTCAAAGAAGTTGCAGCTGATGCTGATGATTTTTAGGATTATGAATGTGTTTTGTATATGTTTAAGAATGTGCTATTTTGGACTTATTTGGTATGTAAGGTAATAAATATTTATCTAATTAACAAGGTACTAGATTACTGCATCAAATTTTATGTTATGATTTTATGATATCATTTGTGAAAACATAAATAATCAAAATAATAGCTAATCTCGATATTCTTCACATGCGAATATACTCTAACTAAACTTAATTACAATAATAAACTCAAAATTCCATTAGTTACTAATATTATTCACTAGGAAACATAAATTTTCCAAACCTCAAATAGTCAAAGATAAACTATGATTTATGCAATCTAAAAACATCAGATAGTTAACATAATAAACAAACAGTAAAAACAGTATCTAAATAAATCAATAAACATCTTCACATGTGCAAAAATAGATGTGTAATAAAAAAAACATATAATGAGATAGTCAAAAGTAACAAACAAACACTATCTAATAAATCAATTAACATCTTCATATGTGAAAAAAAATAAACATGAAATTCAATTAACATATTCACATGAGATAGTCAACGCCGGATAAAACTTGTTAAAAACTGAATCAGATTCAATCAAAAAAAAGAAATTACAGAGTCAACGGCGGAGATAAACAACGCCGGATTCAATTTGAAAATAGATGACGGAGACGACGGAGATGTGGAAGATACGATTACTATCCAGAACTGGTTTCTATTAGAGTTTGTGTGTGTTTTTTAAGTGTGGCTCACATGGAAGGTAAAGAACCAGTAATAGATGATTCTTTAAAGGTTGCAGTTGAAGAAAAGGAGAATGAAGGGGGGCAGGCAACCACTGCCAGTATTGCTGCATCCACTGCTATTATTGCCGTAACCATTGCTGCTATTATTCTACCCACTGCCAATTCAGACATTTCCACTGCAGAGGCAACCACTGCTATAATTATAACCACAACAATAACACCAACACCAAAACCAAAAGAGGCTAAAAAAGAGATTGCCATACAATTGGTCAACCAAAAGCAATCTCACCCTATCCCTGCACCTAGACCTATTGCTAAGAGTCTAAACGTTGGTGAACCTGTGCAAAAAGATGTAGTTACTGAAACTGATATTGGAAAGGGTAAACGGATTGCAGATCCAACTTTGGTGTTTGAAAGTACAGAGGAGCAGATAGCTTTTGATGAAAAAATTGCTAAAAGATTACATATGGAAGTAAATGCTAAAGAAATTGCTAAAGAAAAGGAAAGGGCAAAGCAGGAAGAAGCCTCTAAACAAGCTGTAGAAGAGCGGTAAACGGAACAGATGTATTTTACCCTACATAATTATGAAAAGTATTTCAATTTACTCGTAATGATTAACTTAGCTTCATTGTCCTAAAAAGGGTAAAAAAAAACCAAAAATAATTCAGGCCATAGAAGGAATCTATACCAATGTCGTAAACAATTGCATAGATGATGCACATAAACCACTCCTTATTAGTCTACAAACTGCCACTAAATTTTTTAATGAACCAAGTAATGTTACATACTTAACTAACGACATCTAAGGTATCATACCCTACATAATTACGAATTAGATACACATAAAAAAGAGCAATGGATTATAAAATGGAATCAACACCTATCTAACATAGGTATTAATCGAATAACAAAAATGATTTATTATAACATAGAAACAATTGGAAATAATCATATGTAATAAACAACGAGAAGAATATTTACGTACCATATTTGAGAACATTTTTTAAAATTTGATCAATCGAATGTGGTTTGCAATCAACACTGTAGCTTTAAAGATGGTGACATAACTGACATTACAAGGAAGAGAGGGGGCTGACGAAGAAGACAGTTTGATTTGTGAAAATAGTACTGTAAGTAAGAATGCTTTTGTGCGAGAAGCAAAAACAGAGAAAAAGGTAACTACGGATGTTTTTTTGGTCAGTGACTTTTGGATTTTGAATATAAATCCACTGTACTTTTACTATTCAAATGTGTACTTTTTTGTCTAACGTAAAATGACGATAAAACCCTTTTTAAAAATATACGGTTGCCCAGCGCTTTTTAGTTGCCCAAAAAACAATACCTTACACATACGAGACACTTGTCACAATGTCGATGAGTTGCCCAATGACAGCGGTTGCCCTCGGTCTATTTTCAAATAAAAAATAAAAGTGGTCTGGAAAGTGACTAGCCTCAGGGCGCTCGGTCTATTTGCATCATCTTCCCAAATTAAAATTAGTTTATTATATAAAAAACACATGTGAATAATACAATAATAGTCTATTGAACGAACATTAGTCAAACATTATAGAAATATGCACAAGTGAAAAAATACACTTGAATTGTCCTACTCGTTCTGACATTACGAAATACAAAATGTCAGCTTTATTGTATTTAAAAATTTTATTTTTTAACACAACCTGAACATATATGTTTGATGATTCTTATGACGTTAATAAGTAGTTTGAGTTTTGAGAGTCAAAGTATAAACACATCGTACACATCTTATAATTGTAAAATTGAAAAAATTAAATTAGAATAAAAGGTCACAAAAGTATGCATGGAAGGATATATGCAAAATCTTTTGAGTGTTTGCAAAATCAATAGTAGTGATAATATCATTGGAAATGTTTTTTTCTCAAAAAATCTATACAGATACATAATTAAATGTTGAGTGCCATGTTAATATCCTCATAACCATCATTTAACACACACACCTAAACATATCGGAACATTCGCATATTGACTGCAAGTGCTTTTCTTCCATCATACCAGGTACATGCTCGTGCATTGTTCTTCATTAATCAAAACCATTAACAATGAGTATTTTTCAACACATATATTGTTTCTCCGGATGTTATATCAAGTTGTAGGTGATTACTGTTTAAGAATAGTTATACAAATACAAATCGAAGGAAGTTTAAGCAGAAAATCAATGATCAGAAGTTTGTTATGATGTTCACATATCTATATGTTTACAGTTATGATGTTGCCTGTTGCCTGTTGCATGTTGCATGTTCCATGTTGCTTATTGCTTGTTTTAATAAAACTCCCAAATATAAGTTAGGGTTTATGCTGCACCCACTGCTGGAACCGAAGGCAAGAAGCCGCAAGGGCTTATGCTGCACCCACTGCTGGAAAAGGGTATGTAGGACCACATCCCTAGTGTAACAGATGTTTGATGCACCATTCTCGACCTTGTACTGTGAAGTGTGACAAGTGCAACAAGGTAGCTCATCAAGGAAAACCTTGCCGAAACCCTGGATGGGGAAACACTATGGCAAACATGAATTGTTATGGATGTGGAGAAAAAGGTCATTTCAAGAGTCAATGCCCAAAGATGAATGCAGCTCAACCCAACAATGCGCGTGCAAGAGCGTACGTGATAGGAGATGGAGATGTGCCGTTGAACCCTGATGTTATGACCGGTACATATTCTCTTAACAATCATTCTACAAAAATCTTGTTTGACGCTGGAGCCGATAAGAGTTTTGTATCTACTACTTTTGCACCATTACTAGAAATGTCCCCAATCGCCTTAGATACAACTTATGAGATAGTGCTTGCCGATGGAAAGATAAAAGGAATCGACACCGTAATCCGTAATTGCCTTATTCTTTTACAAGACCACTCATTCCTCATAGATCTTTTTCCAATCAAACTTGGAAGTTTCGATGTCATAATTGGCATGGATTGGTTGTCCAAACACCGTGCTAGGATTGTTTGCGATGAGAAAACCGTTCATATCCCGATCAATGGTGAAACCTTAGTCATCCAAGGAGATCAAAGTATAAAGTACTTAAGTATCATATCCTTTGAAAAATCGATAAAGTACATGAAAAAAGGATGGTATGCCTTCTTAGCTCAAGTAACGGAAAAGAAGCCGGAAGAGAAACGACTAGAGGACGTACCTGTAGTCAAAGAAGTTCCTGAGGTGTTTCCAGAAGATTTTCCTGGACTCCCACCTGCTCGACAAGTTGAATTTCAAATCGATCTTATTCCTGGAGCTAATCCCTTACCATCAAAAATTCTTTAAGCTCAGATCGAAGCACTTAAAGAAGAAAATAGGCCAAATGAGAAGATTTATGGCATGCCGGAGAATGAGAATGGATTCGTGAAGAGATCGGACGAACGTTATGTTTCAAAAATTGAAGTTGGATTCCACTCTACGGAGGTATCCGAGAACTCATCATGCATGAATCACCTAAATCGAAGTATTCCATACATCCTGGTCCCAACAAGATGTATCAAGATCTAAAGCTTTTGTACTGGTGGCCTAACATGAAGGCCGATATCGCCGAGTAACCTAATAAATTCTTGACCAGTTTGAAAGTCAAAGTTGAACATCAAAAGCCATCAGGTATGTTAACCCAACCAGAACTTCTCGTATGGAAATGGGAAAGAATCACATTGGATTTCATCACAATGTTGCCGAGAACTTCTAATGGTTTTGATACCATTTGGGTCATTGTAGACCGTCTTACGAAGTCCGCTCATTTCTTGCCAATCAAGGAGAACGACGAGATGATTAAACTCGCTAGACTGTACATCAAGGAGATTGTTTCTCGTCACGGTGTACCAATCTCTATCATATTTGATCGTGATAGCCGATTCACCTCTAGATTTTGGCAAACACTTCAAAGAGCCATGGGTACCAACTTGGATATGAGTACCGCGTACCATCCTCAAATAGATGGACAAAGTGAAAGAACGATTCAAACTCTGGAAGACATGCTAAGAGCATGTGTGATTGATTGCGGAAAAGGATGGGATAAGCACATACCTCTGGCTGAATTCTCTTACAATAACAGTTATCACGCCAGCATTAAAGCTGCTCCTTTTGAAGCACTCTATGGAAGAAAATGCCGATCGCCAGTTTTCTGGGCAGAAGTTGGAGAAGTACAACTCACAGGCCCCGAAATTGTCCAAGAGACAACTGAAAAGATAATGCAAATTAGGCAATGACTACAACCAGCTTGAGATAGAAAAAAGAGCTACGCAGATGTTCGAAGAAAACCAATGGAATTCTAGGTCGGAGACCGTTTAATGCTCAAAGTGTCACCCTGGAAAGGGATGGTCAGATTTGGAAAAAGAAGAAAACTCAAACCTCAATACGTCAGACCGTTCAAAATTCTGAAAAGAATTGGTCCGGTGGCATATAAACTCGAACTTCCCGAAGAACTTAGTTGAGTACATGACACGTTCCATGTCTCGAATCTTAAGAAGTGTCTATCGGATGAAACTCTATTCATACCGCTCAAGGACATACAGTGACCAAACGAAAACAACATCCAAATCCCACCCCTTTACATCATAGGCTTCCATTTCGACTCACCCAAAGCCCACTATATATCAAATATTTATATAACCAAAATAAGGAACTAGTACTTCATGTAATGTGTATCGTTTGAACCAAACTAGAAGAACACAAAATATATCTTTGGTGACTTAAGCAAGCATGTGTATGAGATCAAGGAGACATAAGACCACCTTTAAGCTACCCTAACCTATTATTAAATTGCTCTAAACCACCAATACCCATTGACCACCTTTGAGACTTTGTAGTCCATTTTGTAATATGTTCCACATGCTAAAATTCAAATCAACAAAGCATGGACAAGCCACGAACTCAGCTGCCACACTTGCACGCTCCAACTAGTAAATCACACATGTCTAAAACTAGTCTTGGAACTTGAAAGATCAATATATAATAATCCCTAAGCCATAACTTGTCTTCTTATAAGAAGATTATCCTCAAAGAAGTAGTCACACACACTTACACAAAAACTCACAACTAAACGCACAAGAGACCTCACAATATTCTGTCGAAGGATAACTAATGGAAAAACGAAAGGATTTCGGGGTACTAACGCTAGAAGAAAGGGAAATTGGAAAGCTTGGGTAGGATAATCGAGTTATAAGAAGAACAAGGGCTTACACTTGCACAAATCATCTCATCACCACTCTAACGAGTGAAGTAAGTATCCATCTAAACTCATTTCATTATGACTCTTTTATTAGTTTACCCACGTATAAATGTCGTATTGCACCAATAAAGCTATAGGTTTTCCATATAAATCAATATCATTCACCTAAGTCACGTTTACAACACACACAACACTCACCACCTTGGTAAAACTCTTTGAAATTCCCCAAACCCCTCGACTATTTTTATAAAACCACGCAAGACCAAACGGGCCTTAAAGCCCATGAGACTAGCCCAAAATACATAAACCAAACCCAAACAACCCGCTACCCGACCTAATGAGTCCAAGATAAGCCCATAAGCTATAAAAATAAGTTAGAATTAAGCTTGAAATAAGTTGTATTCGTTTTGCAAACTTTTTGTTTTATAAAATTGATTTTCGGACATGTTTTGCAAATATGCGACCTAGGGTCAAAATGGTCATCTTTTCAAATGTTAAAGGGGAGAATATACATAAGAAAAGTATTTTATGAAAAGTCTAGGGACTGAAAATGTCTATTTCGAAAGTATAAGGGTAATCTGTACGTGCATGCGCACGCATGGAAACCACAAGGACCGAATATGTAATAAGCTCAAACTAGTTATAATATAAATTTTGGGTTAAAAGTGTAACATATGAAAAATGAAGGTTTAAAGTGAATAAGTGAAACTTAAGGGGCTGTTTTTGTAAAATCAGTTTTACCGAAGGGTTAAAATGTCATTTCTGAAAGTTTTGATGTAAAATTTATTTCGGGTAGAAAGTGTAAACTTCTCAAACTAGGGGACCAAACTCGTACTTTTCATAACTTGAGGGTAAAAAGTGTAAATTGGGGAAAAGTTTAGAAAAACTTATAAACCCATCATTACTTCGTAAAAAAAAGTATTTTGATCATATGATTATTTTATTATCGGATAACGTTAAATGTATCACGTATATATATATATATATATATATATATATATATATATATATATATATATATATATTTATACGATTATAATTATATATATAAATCCGATAAAACACACGGGAAATCTAAACAAGTTAAAATAGTTAACAAATTTATTAAGATCACACCGGGGGGAAAACATTTCACTTATGCGTAAGTGAGGATCATTAATTAAAGCAATGTAGCACATAAATTAACTTAAAACGTTAAGCACGCACGCACACTATTGGATTGGACAATCCAATGATCTATTGAATAAGATTATTTAATGCTCTATTGTAGGACCTTATATCTATCAACCTTATCACTTTACCAAGCAAACCCAACACACGTAACCCAAGTTACGCGTATAAAACGTGAAACACAAACACAAACAAAGCTTAGAAATAAGATGAGAAAGATGGTGACTTGATGTAATATTCGTGTATGTGAGAGGATAAGATAAACACAATATGTTGTATTACTTCAAAGGAAAACACACACACACACACTTTCAAGCACACCCCTCAAATGACCATTTGAGGGGTATTTATAGTACAAGAGGCATAAAACCCTAAAGGCTTTGCTTGGGCTTTTCGTGGGCTGGATTGGGCTTGGATCGTTTGAGGTTATACAAGGCTAGCTTAACTAAACTAATACCCATTTAGCTTAGCCCAATCCACGAGCCCGTTGACTTATTCTATCACGATATCTAACACACGTTACAAAGTTCCTAAACGTGAATGACCATCACTTCTAATAAAAACTATTAAGGCTAACATCTATTATTTTGGTCGCGAACCAAAATGCTCATTTACTGAGACTCGCCATATCATCATTTTTAGGTTTCGGTTTGGAACCTCCGCTACATTGTGCTTAATCTATTTGTGCGTGTTCATTTTCATCAAGGTGAGTTCATAGCCTCGCTTTTACTTTATTTTACAAACCCCGCGAGGGAGATACATGCTCTAAACTAGAACACAAGGTTTTTCATAAATGCTCTATCTTCTTGATTATTGGTACTGCCTAAGTATTTAGCCACAAGTCCCCTGATCATGAACCATTAGTCACCGCGAGTGACCGTAGATATCGTGAATAGTACTATGGGGATTAACGACCCCGTTTCAATTATAGAGAAATAACCGGGGTGCACCATATTGAATTTCTTTAGGTAATTGGCTATTACATCCTTTGGGGCATACTTACTGTGACAATCCGTAATTTCCCGGCTATTATTTATATCAGAATTTGCGAGTTATTTATTTTCTGATCATTATAACTCAAAAACGAGAACTCATCTCGTGTTTTCCTGAGTCCTGGCACCACACGCGTACCGACACCATAATAAAAATTGGCAAGAAATTTATTTTCAAGTGTCAAGATAATAATAATACCATAGTATTTCGCTCGTCAAAACGTCTTCAGAAATATTAAAATTATAAAATACGGATACCCAAAAAAATATTATACATAAATAAACGTTATCCTGTACGGATCAAATTATAAAGTACAGGGTACATATAATACAATTAATAATAATAAAACTAATAATAAAAATAGGGCTAATTCCCAAAAGGGGACAAAAAGGTGGAGAGTGATCACTTTGAGGTACAAAAATAAAGTATCTTCCCAACTTGGTCATGTGCAAATGTGCGAATGTGCGACTTCACTAAATGTGCGACACGTGTCTATTTTTTTAATAATAAAGTACAGTGGTAGGTGGGACTTTGACTTTGAATTTTTGTTTAAATGACAAATATACCCTTCTTTAAAATATAAAAACAACCTCTCACCTAACTCCCTCATCTACTTCATCACAGGCCCTCTCTCTCTTTCAAATTCCGGCCATCTCTCTCTCGCAAAAATTCCAGCCTGCTATTTGCTAAACCGCTACCAGATCTGTTGCTCCACGTGCCACCCCGTTAGTAGATCTGCTTCACCAGCCACCAGATCTGTTGCTCCACGCGCCACCAGATATGTTGCTCCACCCTGAACACCCATCACCATCCTTAACGACATAACGGACTCACCCAACTTGTATCAGCCGAAACAAGTTTTTCCTCAGGCCATGTTGCAGAAAACCGATAAAAAAAGTAGCCATTACTTGCACTGGAAATGATTCCATGAAATGGGCTGCTGTTAGTGCAACCGGATCCTAATGGGAACCTATCTTTACCATAAACTTGATCTTCGGGTGTCGGAGGTATATATTGAAGCTTGAACTTTATTTTGGGAGGGCCAAATATATTGAACAAAAATCAATTGGACAGTCGGCAGTATATATTGAAGCTTGAACTTTATTTTGGTAGGGCCAAATATATACATTTAAAGATCATATAAGACTTGATAGTGGTGGGTGTTATAAAGGTTAGATATAAAAAGTCAAAAGCCATTTCTTCATTATTTTGCCAAATCCACGACCTCTTCATTCAACTAATATAAGTGAGCACGTGGGTTTGACAATCTTTTATTATTTGCAAGAAAACATGTGTTGTGTGATATTGTTATTGGACCAAAGAAGTAACGGATCAAAATGACAAAGGGAGTTAGGTGAGAGAGGGCTATGATGAAGTAGATGAGTAGATGAGGGAGTTAAGTGAGAGGTGGCTTTTATATTTTAAAGAAGGGTATATTTGTCATTTAAACAAAAATTCAAAGTCAAAGTCCCACCTACCACTGTACTTTATTATTAAAAAAATGGACACGTGTCGCACATTCAGTGGAGTCGCACATTCGCACATGACCAAATTAGGAAGATACTTTATTTTTGTACCTCAAAGTGATCACTCTCCATATTTTTGTCCCTTTTGGGAATTAGCCCATAAAAATAAATCTATCCTAAAACCTATCCTTACCCACGCTCCATCACCCTCTCTCTTTTCTTTTGCTTCCATGTTTCCCCCTAAACTCTACTCTTTCTCTTCTTGTGTTCTTCTCCAAAAGCCAAGAACGAAAGACCCATGTTCCCCATCCCCTTCAAGCTTCAGCTATAACTTGTCTTATCATTTTCAGCCTATTCGACCCTAGGCTAGGTCACGAGCCTCCGCTGGAAAAATAAGAGGGAAACGAGGAAAGCTAAGAAAAGATCTCTTCCACTTGAAGACCAAGAAAGAAGAGTCAATACTATCCCCTTATTCTCCTACTTATGTTCATGGTATCACAGATTTAACACATCCCTCATAATCAAAATTAGGGTTTCAAAGATCAAAGGGGTTTTGTAATTGGAGGTTTAGGGAGTCCGAATCAAGCCTCAATTTATCTCAATTCATCTTCAATCGTGCTCAATTGGAGTTTTGTATTCGGTTCATGCTCACTCGACCCACTTTGGGAATATTGTAAGAACATTAATCTTGTTAATAGTTTCAATCGATTATATTTCATTTTTTGTCTAATTAGAATTTAATTTTTATATATATATATTTGTTACCGATTGGTTTTGGGGTTATGGGATTTAATTTGGATATCACATTTCTTTTTGTTCAATCAGTTATACTTGTGTTGTTAAAGTTTGTGTGGCAAAAACTTAAAATAAATTAACCAAAACCATATTAGCTTGATTATGGAAGAACATGAATTAGTTTTTGTCATGTTTTCGGGTCCAGCTATGCCCCATTTTGAGTCTCGTATGTGTCAAAATTTTTTCTATGATTAGATTCATGTTGGGTCATAAATATGCTTTTGTCCATTCTAACCCGGCTTAAAGTTGGTTCGTGACTTGTAGGAGTCACGACTTGTATCGGATCTAATAAAACTTCATTGGTGGTGTTTATTGTTGTTTATTTGAGTATTTAATTTGGTAATGGGTACCCCAAGTGTGGTGACCGTTTGGTCTCGGGTCTGGCTGCGAACACCAAGGGGTGTCTTGCCTTGGTTCGCCAATATCCACTGAGGGTGTCGCGACTCAGGTAAAATCAACGACACAAGAGTGTTGAGTCCGTTTTGTGTTTGTTCATTTGGTTTGGTCACCCGAATTCGACGCAAGGGCTATAGGATTACTTCTGCTATGTCAAATAACCTCAAAACATGAATAGCAAATCTTGTAAAACATATATTTTTGGACTTGTGTGTGTGTTATTGGGTCGAAGCCCAGCTGGTCCAGCAGGGTGTGTGATGTTTTGTTAATGGGCTAAAGCCCAAATGTGATAACGTGTGGTACGTTGGAATTAATGTAGTATCACAGGTTGGAAAATTTATAAATTTAATATGTCAAAGTAAAAGGTAACACTTAATTTATATAAACTGAAATTGTGTGTCGAAGTACTATCCCACGTCATGCTTCCCGACTTATCCACATATATGATAGCAACATTTTCGACATGATAAAAATAACATAACCCGTGATACATTTACATATATATATAGATACGGTTTATTAAAAACACAACATACCTCGAAGCCTAACATTTCATATGATTTAAACCTTAAAGTTAAGCCACAAAACAAGCTAATGAGAATATAGACTTTATAATATTTTCAATCATTCATTAATAATAAATGGAACATTACATATAAAATGAGTTTTACATATAAAAATGTGAATGGAACTTATTTTCATAAAAGCTTATATGAGTTAATGAACAATATAAACGACTTATCATTAAAAATGTAAACTTGTAAACATTTGATTTCAAATACTAACTTGGATGTTGAAACTTGATAAAAACTATTATCATAAAAACTTTCGACGTTAGTCATCAAACAAATAAGATTATACATCCGGGTCATGCCCAAATTTTCCAAAAACTTACATTTATAACTAATAAAAGTATTTTAATATAAACTCTTTTAATAAAACCATCATTTAGAGTACGATTTTAATATTCTTTTATCGTCAACTAGTACTGATCATATATAAATGTATATACTTTTAAATAACTTTTAATTATAAATAGTTAACGTCTAATATTATGAGTAATTATTTTCCGTACGTCGTCCTTCGGTTGTCATTGAACCAAAGATTCATTCGTCATTGATATTTTCTTATTATGTACTTATGCGCTTCCAAAAGCCAAAAATCTACAAAAATTATATTAAACATTAATCATTGTCACACAAGCAACAACAAAACTTTTATTAAACCTTGTCGAGTCATAATCATGAATAGAGACTAAATTTGCCATACTAATCTAGGTCGCGTGTCGGTGCCATCCAATAATTTTAATTGATTGCTGCTTTAGACTACATTACTGAGGTGAGTATTCACAGCCCCCTTTTTACCGTTTTACTTATTTGGGGTGAAATGCATGATTATAAACTTAAATTGTTTTCCTTGAACTATTTGATATATTTTGAACCCTTAGACTTAATTATAAACTTATGGCTTGTTTGAACCTGATGGACCGTACGCCCTTGACCTACAGTCTCCCCTGTTCGGAGCAACGCAAAGTCTCCCATGTTCAGAGCAATACCGAGTCTCCCATGTTCGGAGCAGTCTTAATTTATAGTATATAATAGTTGTTATGATGTACTGCTCGTACATTCGCATTGTTAGTCCCCGATTGGTTTGCCGTTCACACTCCAATTATACGTACCGTTCGTACGGCACCCTTGTGCGGAGCAGTATGTAGTATGAATAGCGCTATTAGAGGTCGTCCAACCTCTCGTTCCCCTGTCTACGGAACGCATATTGTTTATTTTAGGGGCTTTTCCGCATACTTTATTATATACGAGGCGTTATTGTGACCATATGTGCATTGTTTACTAGACTTGAAATATGGGAGTGTATGTGAAGTTATATGTTACAAGTCTTGTATGGGCGGGATTTGTAACGTAGTAAGTTGACAGGACATTTTCCAGGCAGACTTTCTAAAAATGGTATTTTATTCTACCTAAAACATGTGTACTCACCAACTATTTTCATAGTTGACCAGTTTTCTCATGCATTTCAGGTGATCGTCTATTAGCATATTTTATGAAGAATTTAAATAAAGCAGTCGTCACAAGTCAATTGGGTCGTTATGTATTCAAGTGTCATCTTTTAAATGTCAAGCTTTATGTTTCATTTGCCAAGGTCGGCTAGAACCTTGTTGTAATGTTACATTATTTCTTTAAATTTAAATTATGGTATTGTACTATATCTCTTTGCGATGTATATTGATTATGTTGCACCTCGCGTTTCCGCCTCTGGCGGGGTGTGACACTTATGTACACTGGTAATTCGGTGTATGCAGTTGAGTTTTGGTTTCATGAGCTTAGCGCATAATAATCTGTGATTTTTCTTATGATATTCTTAGTTTACAATGATCATGATCTTATACTTGTGTTCAACTATTTTAAACCTATGGATTTCACTCAACATTTTTGTTGTCCTTTTTAAGCATGTTATCTCAGGGAATCAGTGAAGATTATGACCAAGGCGCGGAACGGGGCATGACAAGGCTTATCTGGTGGTGTAAAACATAAAAGTTGTCATTTCTTTCAAACTCATGATCTCTCTTTTGTGGATAAACACTTGATCTATTTACAACGTTTTGTAACAAACTATGAGTTTTCGATGAATGATAACTATTTTAATTAAACGTCTCTTTCGAGTCATTTTCTATAATTATTGACTATGATCTCCATTCAAGTAACACCCGAATTATTCTTCCGATGTCATTAAGATTTTCGGGGGTGTTACAATTGTGGATCTACTTACCTATATCCGTTGACCGTGTGCAATGATTTGGACCATGCGAACTATGAGCTGCATTTTGCGGTGTTTTATTTACATCCAATGGATGGGCTGGGAAAATACACAAAAGCGTATGGTAAGTAACTAAGTATAAAATGCAAAATCAGAGAGTACTCATCATGTGTGATCATAAGGCATTTTCTAAATTAGATTAAAAATAAGTAATTAAACAACCTCGTTGAATTACACGCGTGCGGTTGATGTTACAGCTTAGTACATCATAAATTATGTTTCACAGTAATGCGTTGGTGTCATACTGCATGTGAAAGCATATTCAATATAGCAGATGTATTAATGTTAACCAAAATTTCAAATCTTGTCATAGGCCTTCCAAGTGTTGCCAATTTTTTTGAGTTAACCAATCTAACCCGTCCATACCAAAAAGACACCCCTTTTGATTAGTCACCAAAGCCGCACAAATTTTCCCTTTTAAGACCACAAATAACCATATGATAATATGGTTCACTCCCTATTGTAGCGGATCTACATCTTTTTTTTTTAATTTTTACTAAAAATCTAGGTTCCTACTATGATATACAAATCCAGATATCTTAACAGCCTTTAAATACAAAAGTAACGAAATATAATAAAACGCACCCATTTTAAATTTTGAAGAAATCGTAATACGTGTCCAATAATAAATGTAAACAAACACAAAGTTTCAAACTGGAAACAAAAAAATGTTGCTGCCATAACACCCTATATAATAAACTGTTTAGCAAAATTCAAAAGTAAAAAAAAAAAACTGGTTGTTTTAAAAAAAGTGAATTAAGAATGTTTGAAGGGGATGTAGTTGGTTTTCTATGAATCATTGTTTCCATTATCCGTTGTCAGCATCTTTTTATTTGTCTGTACATCTTCCTCATCGATTGGATCATTCTCTGATAACTCTTCTATTTCACGGCTTTCTTTTTCACAACACCACTTGGATCATTGATGGTATGGAGAGTGCTTTCATCTTCAACACCACTTGGATCATTTGAAGATTTTGAAGTGTAGATTTCAACATTATGCAATGTAGAAGAATTTAAACATTAATTTATGTTAACTTAAAAATATATGTTACTGTTAACTGCAGTTAGTAATGTAATGTATAATACCTCTTCCATATCATTTGATGGTGTTATATTTATATTCTCAGCATCTTCAAAGTGATTTTCTGTATTGTTTACCTCATCCTCTACGCCCTCCATATCATATTCACCATCTTCTAAATCAACATGAGGAGTATCTAAATCTTCTTCACCAATGTCTGATTCATCTATATGTTTACCTCTGAGTCATTCCAAGAATTCAACTCATCATCTTCTTCTTTTTCAAAGTCGTGTTTGTCATTTTCAAAATCATCTTCACCATTTTCAAACTCACCTACATTATTTTCTAAACTACCGTCTTCATTTCCTAACGCATCATCAGCATTATCTGGATAATCTTCTATATTGTCTTCCTCATTCTCAACCCTGTTATGTTTTTCCAATAAATTTTTTATTTAAAAAAGTTTCAAAGAATTTAAGTTTATGATCAAAGTTGTACAATGATAAAGTAATTTAAGATGATAGTATCAATACCTCTTCATCTAGGAAACCGTTCTTAAAGTACATGATTGTATCAACATCATCAATCACCTTCTCAGTTCGATAGATATGGTTGTTGTTGTTGTGGTTAAATTCAGAGTACTTAATCTTAAACAGATATTGTTTTCCAATAATCTGGTTTAGATCATCTGGGAAGTATTCTTCAGGGTCCATGTCCTGTTGCTCCATAATCTGCCACGCTGATAAATTAGTCATTTTGTGCACATTGTTATCAAAAATGAAAACCTGTACACTTCCACTTTCATCAACAATATGGACAATGATCTTGAACTTTAAAAAAAATAGTTTTAGTATTCTATTTCTAAAGCATAATTGAATAGATTGAAATACTAATTTAAACACAGTATATTTAATATATGGATGCAACTGCATATGTTTCTCCATGTTTCTTATAGAACCACAGTTGTTTCTTGTTACTAGAGTTCATTCCACCTTTTGACGAAATTGCTGTTACTCTTGTGTTACATGATTTACAGGCTGTATAAGCCCAACCATTTTCATATTGGATACTATGGACAGTAGCATAAACAACACAACATGTATCCTGCATTTTTCATAGTTTTTAATTAAACATATTAAACTCATACATTAGCACGGCCATTATATGCTTTTTCATCATGTGATAAATGCAAGAAATAAATGCCTTCTTACCAGTTTAATGCTACGTGTCATTCCAATCAATCTCTTTACATAACCATGCATAAATTTTGTAGGTGTAACAACATGTCTTTCTTGATCGTGCAACTGAATTCTGAATTCATTTGCATTATATCCCTCTTGCGATTCATATCTGGTATGTTTTTAAATTATGTTACGTACAAATATAAAGGAAATTACGTATTAATAAAACCACAAATATACTAATATTTTTAGAATAACCTTTTCCGAAATAACTTGATAACGGAGGAATTTTCCTTTTAATGAAGATCCTGCTGCCAAATAACGCATTATACACGGCTGGTTTATCTGTTTTTTTACAAACAAAAAAAACCCAAAAAATTTTAAAAATTAAGAAAAACCAAACTGTATTAAGTAAATGCATCCTACTTGTGCGTATTAAAAATTATAAAAAAAGACATGCTTAAAAACTTATTGTCCCAGTATTTAACCTTCCCTAGCAACAAAAGGAAGTCTAAATGACCAACTTCTTCAAGTCTATTTTCGTAGTCGTTCCACATTAACCCCCAATTATCCTAAAAAGTGTACTCAAGTCTGTAAGATCTCTTGAATATGATATTAATAAATACTTTCACGTTGCAAAACTATATATATATAATATAAATAAAATATTAAAGTTTCTCTTTACTCGGCATCTTCGATAATAGCCATTTTGCGGATTTTAGGACCACCATGGTTGTTCACACCTACAATTTTCCCAATCGCAACAACCGTTCCAATCACATCTGTTGAATAACATGAGTGAATGTTTTTGTATATAGAAGATTAAATAACAATTATTTTCCTTTGTAGATCTAAATAAAATACATACCAACACAATCATGATTATGGTACTCGTTGGTTGGGTTTAATATATGTGAAAATGGTTCATAAACAAAGCCAACCAAATTGTCATTAATTTGTTTAACTCGCGTGACATTCGTTCTTTTGAAAAAAGATACTTTCCATATGTTTGGTAACAATGGTAACCTTCTGCCATTTTCCGCCACACCAAAGTTAGAGATTATGTAGCATTGACCCTCTTGAAGAAGAGGCTCAAATTTAAAGATGAATTCTTTTTTGATGTAAATCTGGATTCGGTTGTCCTTGTTATGCAATTGCATAAGTTACTTGTGATTTTTAGTAATTTAATAAAACACAACATAAAACACAAAAATAATAGTTACCTCTTCATCTTGGAAAACACAATCCAAACTGTATGGATCATGTTCTTCATTTACTTTGTGAGAATGCCAAATAGAAATGCATCTTCCTTTAATTGCCATGTTGGTAGCCATAGGGTTAATGTTTTTTATTGGAGTTAGAATTCGTTCCTTCAGCCTTTGTTCTGGACATTTATGCAGATTTTAAATTTAACAAACGCATTTGAACAAAAATGTATATTAAACAATAAATTAACAACCAACCTGGTGGAGCACTTCCAACGGAGGAACTATGCATTCCATAACCTTTTCTTAATTTTGATTTACCTGTTATAAATTGTTGTTTATCAAATTCATTTACAAAATAACTTATATTGAATAATGAATAAAAAACAAACCTTCAGAGGAATTTTCAAAGGAGGTAGCATGTACTCCGTAAGCTTCTTTTGGTTTCCGTTTACCTGACAAACCACTCTTAAACCCGACCTTATGTAACCCTCCGTAGTCTTCTTGATAACCAAATGTGGGAGTTTGTGATCTACTTGTATTATGTAACGGACCTTCACAAGAGTATGATTTCTTTCTTAAGCTTTCGTTTATTGGTGTTTTGCCTAGCAACATTTACACAACATATTATTGTTCAAAAAACAGTACATAAAAAAAACTACATTGTATAAATTTATATGAGTTATACCTTTTGCTTTACTTCCTAATTTCAAATAAGATGCACTTCTCGGATCTTTTTCCTGGTTCCTGATGTATGACATCCTTTTAGATTCAACCGTACTGTAATCAATTGAAGCTGTTTTACCTGCTGACAAAAGTACAACATATGTTAGTAACTAATATTTCGAAATGTAATATGTGTTCCAAATACAAAACCTATTGTACTTTTTGGTGATCTTCCAAAATCGAGAATGTTAGTTTTAGAGTTATTCGCATGTGTGTCACTTCGAGAGCTATCATAAGCTACATCAGACTTAAAAGATGATACTTGCTTCCCAAAATTTGTGGTTGAGGCAGGTTTAACTACAAAAAAAACTTGGCATAAAACACGTGCATTATGTATTTGAATAAACATTCTACAATATACTAATTTACATCAACTTTACCTCTTGATTCCATTGTTAAATTCTGAACATGGGATCCAGATCTTTTCCCAGGTGTGTCACTTTCAAACAACGACATATCGATGACAGTGTTGTCACTTAATGGTGGCACAACTGGTGGAAACAGGTACGAAAAGTCTATTATGTTTTCAATTCAATTTTAAATACACAAAAAATATGTATACTATATTAGTTTCGGATTAAATACCTGTAGAAGGAACTTTAATTGTGCTTGTGCCAATTCTTCTCTTCCTCTTATCTGCTTGATTTGATGATGACAAATCATAAACATGTATGAATTATGTAATGAAATTTAAAAAAAAAACTATCCTAATACTTTATTCATAATAATAGTTCAGCAACTTAAAGTCATCAACATAGAAGACATCATATAATTAAAATCAAACAAACAACAAACAATGCTATATTAATAAGCAAACAACCTGGTCCTTATGAATTCATTGTACTGTCTTTCTTCTCATGATTCTTTGTTGCTGTAAAATCATCAACATAAACAAACTATTGTGCGAAAACATCAACATGTTATGTTCTTAATAAACAAACAAACTGTACATGGTGCATCAATTGTACTGTCTTTGTTCTCTGCATTCTTCTTAAACTCATGATTATTTTTTGCTGTAAAATTGATGAGTGCGTATTCACTCATCATTTTAGGTCAAATCTGAGCTGCAAAACATTTAAAAACACTTCGAAATGCATCAAAATACTGAAAATATCTCAAAAGTGTGTTTTATATGTTTTAGATGCAAAATGTTTAAAAATCAGATGAAAAAAGCGAACAAAGTTTGCATAATTGGCGAGTTTAGGTCCCAGTCTCTCAAAAATTGACAGAAATAGTCCCTGAGCACGTATTTTAAAAAGAAAAGTCACCAAAGGTCCTTTTGAAATCATAAGTTGTCATAATTAATCCTTTGGTGAAAAATGTCAAAAGTTTTGAGAAATTACAAGTTTGGTCCCTCAACTTTCAATAATGGCAAATATGGTCCTTGTACTATTGGATAATGTCAAGAATGGCCCTTGGAATAGGATTTCAGATATTTAATGTTTTGTCCCTGGGAATTCTGAATTGGCAGTATTGGTCCCTAAACTACTAATGGGTTTTAACACTAATCCTAAATCTAATAACTATACTAAAACCCAAGTCCAAATCCTAAACTGCCTAAGCCCACCCAAAGTCCAATACTCTGACCCGTTTACCCCATCCAGACCCGGTCAATTGATATCACAACCCAACCACCCACCTCTGTCTTCTTCCCATTCCCGCCCAAATCAAACCCTAGAAAACCAAGACCCTCCCTTTCTCTGCTTCCCAGGTATCCCACCTCCCCAAACACTCAACCCCCCATCACAACCCTTTACCCAGGTAATCCCAAATCCCAAACCCACCATTGTTTCCCCCCTCATCACTCTTCAAAGGACGGCCATGATTACTTCATCTCTTACCTACTTCTATTCAAGGGCTGAGATGCATTTGAAGAAAGCACCAAGGCTGTTTCTCTCACAAGAATCAAACACAACTACAAAAAAGTTGAAGACTTTAGTACCCTTTTCTTTTGTATAAGTAGAAGCAGTTAGGATCATTGTAAAAGTAGTCTAGAATTGTATTGTTCTAGTCCCACTTTTCATTACTGTCATTTACTTGTACCTTTTAATTTTCAATGCAATTGTTTCAGTTTTATTTAGTTTATTTAGTTTTCACATGCTCCTAAATTCTTGTCAGATTGTATTTTAAACTTTGTTGCAAATTTGGTTTTGATTCAGTTAAGCTTATGTTAATGCTCTCAATCCTGTTTTTATTTTAGTTGTCAAAATCTCACCTTTTTAAGAATTGGATTTTCCCCTAAAGTGCGTTTGGATTAGTATACATTGTGGGTCATAAGCTGTTTTACCCACTTTGACCCAGAAAGTCTAATTATGTGTAGTGTGTTATTATCAGTTTTGGTTATTGTCATTTGAATCAAAAAGGTTTTGAGAGTTTAGGCGTAAACTTAGAATTTGTCTCAGCTTATAGGTAGATGTACACTTGTTAAGGCTTATTTCAGGATTTTGAGTTGAATTGTTAGCTTAAAAATAAGCTAGAAAACCACCCTTGGGACTGTTTGGAACTGCGCAGCCCAACAGCAAATCAACAGCTCAGACTCCATTTTTCAGTGTTTAACAGCTTTCCTTGCTTGGAAAATCCTTTGGGGCTTAAAAATAAGCTCAACTTAGGCCCATTAGACTGCTTTTCAGTCTGCAGCAGGTCAGTTGGTTCTCAAGTTCTTACTAGGATTCATCTTCAGCTTATTTAGTTTCTTTTCTGCCCCTGCTAGTATGCTGCTGCAGTAGTCATTTTTAGACTTGTGAGTACTTATTTGATTTGATGTTGACTTATTTGCTTATCTAGGGCAGATATAGTTTAGTCATTTAGTGATTTTAGTGTTCCTTTAGCTTGTTATGGCCTTCGTTAGCTTCCTTTAAGTGTGCACCATTTTATCATGTAGAAGCATGTGAGTTTGTCTTACTGTAATCCGTTGTGCTTATGCCCCTGATTTCGCTTTTTAAATCTGCTTATCTAAATGTTTTGGTTAGTTAGATTTCGTTTTAATGTTGATAGGATTGCTTATTTTGTTTGCTTAGTCTTTAGTTTATCCAAAAAGTAAAAGAAAAAAATAGCCAAAGAAAAATAATAAGTGACCAAAAAGTCAGGAGTGGGATTCGAACCCAGCACCTCTCACCTGCCCACGCACACAGCACACACCTCCACACCCAACTGCCCTTGGGACTTCTTTAGTTTTAATCTTACACAATTTATACTTTAAGTAGCCCACAGTTTATAGATTAAGTCCTTTTTAGCTTAATTTCAACTTATTTGTCCAAACAGCCACCTATTTTCTTATTTTTCTTAGATCAAGTATAATTCAAAGTACTTTTTGAGAATTTTTAGATTTTTCTTAATTAGTTTAATATTTTTAATCATTTAATTAGTGTTTAATAGTTTTAATTAGTAGAAATTAATTTAAAACTCAAAAAAATATTCCGCTTTTTCCTAAAATTATTTTTAGTAATTTAGAACGTAGAAAAATTGATTTCACATCCGTAGCCCTTAAATTGAAAAATTTTTACGTTTATGGCTCGGGTTGTTGCCGTGCTTTTTACGTTTTTACTTTTAGCACCCTAGGACTTAGTGTATCTGTCTGTTTTATTATTTCTTAGGCTTAGTAGTAGTTTATTTAGTGTTTATATTGTTTTACATGCTTAATTTTCTATTTTGTTCCGTGCTTTTAATTTGTAGATTAGCGAAATCAAAATCCAAAATTTGTTTAACCAATTCAAGTCGTTCTTTAGTCCTCACAAAACTCAACGACATCGTCAATTTCACACCCGTTGGGACCACGACCGGAAATCACTTTCCGGTATCATTCTATCACACCGTGAGGGTTGGCACGTTGACCTTTTTCTAAAGGGCGATTGTCGAATTTACGGTTATTTTGAATACGTTGATATTGTGTTTTCACCACTCACTTCACAACGAATCAAATTTTGGCGCCGCTGCCGGGGAGGTGTGTTGCGACAATATCGTGGTTTTTGCGATTAGTGACTTGAAGAACCTTCCTCGTGAAGTTATTTGCTTTCCAAAAAAAAAAAAAAACCCAAAAAAACCCAAAAAAAATATTCTTCTCATTCCTCTTATTCGTTGATTCTATTTCTCTTACCCTCTTGGCGTTTAATTCTATCCTTCGTATCCTCTCGACCATTTGATTATTCTTTATTAACCCTCTATGGTTTAATTCTCATGGCGACGTTCGATTATCCTCGTTGTTTCCACTGCAAAAGCCGTATGGAAGAGGATCAGCTCGATTGTCAGAATCCGGATTGTTTATGCAAGCTATGTGGAAGGATGGGTGAAGCAAATAGTTATTGGTGCGAAAATCGATAACTCTCTCGATGATTCTCCAAGTTTTTCCGACCATCTGCCACAACCCGATGAACCCGTTCAAGAACCGGAGACCATAACAGAAGTGGTGGAAATTGCTAAGCTCTCGAGCACACCACTTGTCCCACCTCCTGATTTTTTGAATGTTCTTGAGACTTGATAGTCATTCGGATCACAATGTTGGTTTTGTTGATTCTTTGAATAAACTGATTCCTCTTCATAACTCTCAAATGCAATCGTTTATTCCTTGTGTCGGTTGTGGTGAGCCTCTTTTTAGTTCACCCTGTCGTTGAGGTTACTTGTGTACAATGTATTATGATATCCATAAGGGAGTTGTTTGTGTTGTGGTCAAGGAATCATTTGATTATGATCTAATCGGAACTCATTTAACGACTCCTCAAATTTTTTCAATTACCCACCACAGCCCGACTTATCTTCATACAATCAACACTTCTGTTGTGAATTTTGTGGAGGTCCTCACCAAGGATTTGAGTGTCAATTGGAAACACGTTGTCTATGAAAAGTTTTCCATGATGCTCAGAACTTTGGCTATGACCAAAAATCCATATGATTCACCTGTCCGGACTCAACAGTTTTACTTGTTGTGAAGTACTGTGGAGGTCCCCATTTCAGCTCTGATTGTCAAGTAGGGAACCCAGTTCCTTGTAACAATCATGACTCTTACATGTTTGAAAATCTCCAACCTCCACAGCACTATACGGTTCAAACTCCACCTGAGCCGTTGTCTCAAGATCTCCATGATTTTGAAACCGCAATGAAAACACTTGAGGATATGATGATTAACTTTAAGAATCAAGTGAGTGGTGAAAAGACCATAGGAGAATTGTTAGCCGAAGAGCATGAGGCCCGCCAATCGAGGGAAGAACTATTCGTTAGAGCAAAGCAGCTCTAAGGCGTTCCCAATTGCTTAAGGCAGCTCTATATGATGATGACGAGGAGAGTTTTTTCCTTTTAAAGATAATATTTCTCAACTCCCTCAGTCAGTTGATATTCAGAGCAGTTGAGATTCCATCTCAAACAACAGCTATCACACCTGAAGCTCCCACTCACTCTCTGAACATGGGGGACGAGCATCTTGACCTGTTCCTGAAAAGGATCGGACCAATTCATAAAGTCTAGTGTTGAGAACCTTGTCCCAATCCCGAGAGATTCACAGGGAACTTTTGACCTACGTTGATTCTCTTTCCCCTCTTGAGTGTTCAATGATCATTTTGAAACTTTCTCGGATTTAGCGACGATTGTGCTTCTTTGGAAACATCGAGTGCGTTGAGGCATCACTTCCACAATAGGATATGATCCTTCTTGAGGAGTTCTCCGGTGAACTCAACTCACATCAATCCACTCTTTGATTTGAAGCCGATCTAGGGAGGAGATCTGAAGTCCCCTGATAATGATCGATCACTCACTTCTTATCCCAACAACAAATGAGAATATGATCACTTTGTTCCCGAAACATTGAGCTACTTTCACTAATCCTCTATTTGAATTCACTCTAAATTCACTTCAAATTGAGAATCACTCTTTGATACTCAGATTGAGGATAGTGATGAGCCCACAATGAAACAGAGTTGACAATTTACTTCCGTGTGAATGATTCTCTTCATAAAGAGTTCTCCGGTGAACTCTCTCATGACATATTTCCTCCGGAAACATGATCATTTTATTTTGATCTTGAGGATGATATTGGCTCGAAGGAAGGTGTACTCTATCATAGGATGCTTATTAGATACTACCTTCACCCTTCTCCTGATCGTCTACATTTTAGGATGAAGAATGGATCTTGATTGTTATCAAGACCTTTCTTCCTTTTCTCAAATATCTTGTGATTTCTCTTCATCTTCACTCCTTCGGGAATGAAGACACTATCTTTGACCCGGCATTTTCATTTATCATTTTTGAGCCGGTTCTATGTATATCTCATCGGTTTGGAACTTTCACGTGCTTCAAATGTTTGTCCAAACATCTTGAATGGAAGTCCGATGGAGATGTTTCTTCCACTGCTTCCCCATGAACCAATGAATTCGGGGGTCGAGTCAAGCTAGCGACTCGGAATCAAAACATGGTGAACATGGGTTCACCCGTGTGCACCATCCTAGTGTGGGAGTTACCCACATATTGTATATATATAAGTTCTAAAAAAAAAAAAAAAAAAATCTTTCTAAATAATGGCGTAGTAGTATTTCCCTTTTACGTTCTTTGTTCGGCATAACGCCGGGTACTTTGAATATTGGGGCAATATTCATTTCTAGTGTGGGGGGAATTCTCACGAATTTCATATGTATTATCCGCCCAATTCCCCCGTTTTTGGCAAAAATTTTTTTTGGAGTAAGTGTTTTTACACTTTCTCATTTGGTTATCAGTCCGCCTTGTCTAAAAAACAAAAGGATTGGCTAATCCAGGAGCAAGCGGCTCTTGGTAAAGATATCTCAAATCCGTTGACGGCTTGCAATTTGCCCAAAAGTATGGTATTCACTCACCATATTCTAAAAAGTGAAGAGTTGGCTAGCCCGCAAGATTATGGCTTGTGGTAAAGGGAGTGGAAAAACCATAATTGGTAATCGACTCACCAAAGATAATATTGATAATTTATCTAAGAGTTGGCTAGTCGAGAAGGGTACGGATCACGGTAAAGACAAAATCAAATCCGTTGAAAGGCTGGGGTTTGCTCAAAATCACATGGTTATCGTTGTACCATGGTTCTTACTTGAACTAAAACATTTGGCTACTCCAGAAGTAATGGCTTTTGGTAAAGAGATTCAAATCATTAAGTTTTCTCAAAAGATTGCTAGGGACTAGCAATGTTTTAGTGTGGGAGATTTGATGAGTGCGATCTGTGTTTTGACTCATCATTTAGGTCAAATCTGAGCGCAAAACATTTAAAAAAACACGTCGAAATGCATCAAAATACTGGAAATATCTCAAAATTGTGTTTTATATGTTTCAGATGCAAAATGTTTAAAATCGGATGAAAAACGAACAAAGTTTGCATAATTGGCAGTTTCAGTCCCCCGTCTCTCAAAAATTGACAGAAATAGTCCCTGAGCACGTATTTTAAAAAGAAAAGTCACCAAAGGTCCTTTTGAAATCATAAGTTGTCATAATTAATCCTTTGGTGAAAAATGTCAAAAGTTTTGAGAAATTACAAGTTTGGTCCCTCAATTTTCAATAATGGCAAATATGGTCCTTGTACTATTGGATAATGTCAAGAATGGCCCTTGGAATAGGATTTCAGATATTTAATGTTTTGTCCCTGGGAATTCTGAATTGGCAGTATTGGTCCCTAAACTACTAATGGGTTTTAACACTAATCCTAAATCTAATAACTATACTAAAACCTAAGTCCAAATCCTAAACGCCTAAGCCCACCAAAGTCCAATACTCGACCGTTTACCCCATCAAGCCCGGTCAATTGATATCACAAACCAACCACCCAACTCTGGATTCTTCCCATTCCCGCCCCAAATCAAACCCTAGAAAACCAAGAACCTCCCTTTCTCTGGCTTCCGGGTATCCCACATCCCCAAACACTCAACCCCCATCAAACCCTTACCCAGGTAATCCCAAATCCCAAACCCACCAACGTTTCCCCCCTCATCACTCTTCAAGGACGGCCATGATTACTTCATCTCTTACTACTTCTATTCAAGGGTGAGATGCATTGAAGAAAGCAACAAGGCTTGTTTCTCTCACAGAATCAAACACAACTACAAAAAAGTTGAAGACTTTAGTACCTTTTTTTTTGTATAAGTAGAAGCAGTTAGGATCATTGTAAAGTAGTCTAGAATTGTATTGTTCTAGTCCACTTTTCATTCTGTCATTTACTTGTACCTTTTAATTTTCAATGCAATTGTTTCAGTTTTATTTAGTTTATTTAGTTTTCACATGCTCCTAAATTCTTGTCAGATTGTATTTTAAACTTTGTTGCAAATTTGGTTTTGATTCAGTTAAGCTTATGTTAATGCTCTCAATCCTGTTTTTATTTTAGTTGTCAAAATCTCACCTTTTTAAGAATTGGATTTTCCCCTAAAGTGCGTTTGGATTAGTATACATTGTGGGTCATAAGCTGTTTTACCCACTTTGACCCAGAAAGTCTAATTATGTGTAGTGTGTTATTATCAGTTTTGGTTATTGTCATTTGAATCAAAAAGGTTTTGAGAGTTTAGGCGTAAACTTAGAATTTGTCTCAGCTTATAGGTAGATGTACACTTGTTAAGGCTTATTTCAGGATTTTGAGTTGAATTGTTAGCTTAAAAATAAGCTAGAAAACCACCCTTGGAATTTGTTTGGACATGCGACCAACACAAATCACAGCTCAGACTCCATTTTTCAGTGTTTAACAGCTTTCCTTGCTTGGAAAATCCTTTGGTGGCTTAAAAATAAGCTCAACTTAGGCCCATTAGACTGCTTTTCAGTCTGCAGCAGGTCAGTTGGTTCTCAAGTTCTTACTAGGATTCATCGCACTTATTTAGTTTCTTTTACCCCTGCTAGTATTACACTCTTGCCAGTAGTCATTTTTAGACTTGTGAGTACTTATTTGATTTGATGTTCAGCTTATTTGCTTATCTAGGGCAGATATAGTTAGTCATTTAGTGTTTAGTGTTCCTTTAGCTTGTTATGGCCTTCGTTAGCTTCCTTTAAGTGTGCACCATTTTATCATGTAGAAGCATGTGAGTTTGTCTTCTGTAATTAGTTGTGCTTATGCCCCTGATTTCGCTTTTTAAATCTGCTTATCTAAATGTTTTGGTTAGTTAGATTTCGTTTTAATGTTGATAGGATTGCTTATTTTGTTTGCTTAGTCTTTAGTTTATCCAAAAAGTAAAAGAAAAAAATAGCCAAAGAAAAATAATAAGTGACCAAAAAGTCAGGAGTGGGATTCGAACCCAGCACCTCTCACCTGCCCACGCACACAGCACACACCTCCACACCCAACTGCCCTTGGGACTTCTTTAGTTTTAATCTTACACAATTTATACTTTAAGTAGCTTCAGCAGTTTATAGATTAAGTCCTTTTTAGCTTAATTTCAACTTATTTGTCCAAACAGCCACCTATTTTCTTATTTTTCTTAGATCAAGTATAATTCAAAGTACTTTTTGAGAATTTTTTAGATTTTTCTTAATTAGTTTAATATTTTTAATCATTTAATTAGTGTTTAATAGTTTTTAATTCGTAGAAATTAATTTAAAACTCAAAAAAATATTCCGCTTTTTCCTAAAATTATTTTTAGTAATTTAGAACGTAGAAAAATTGATTTCACATCCGTAGCCCTTAAATTGAAAAATTTTTACGTTTATGGCTCGGGTTGTTTGCCGTTTTTTACGTTTTTACTTTTTAGCACCCTAGGACTTAGTGTAGCTTCGTTTTATTATTTCTTAGGCTTAGTAGTAGTTTATTTAGTGTTTATATTGTTTTACATGCTTAATTTTCTATTCCGTGCTTTAATTTGTAGATTAGCGAAATCAAAATCCAAAATTTGTTTAACCAATTCAAGTCCTTATCACAAAACTCAACGACATCGTCAATTTCACACCTCGTTGGGACACGACCCGGGGAAATCACTTTCCCGGTATCACTTCTATCACACCCGTGAGGTTTGGCACGTTGACCTTTTTCCTAAAGGGTCGATTTGTCGAATTTTACGGTTATTTTGATATACGTTGATATTGTGTTTTTCACCACTCACTTCACAACGAATCAAAAATCATCAACATAAACAAACTATTGTGCGAAAACATCAACATGTTATGTTGTTAATAAACAAACAACCTGTACCTGGTGCATCAATTGTACTTTCTTTGTTCTCTGCATTCTTTGTTGCTGTAAAATCATCAACAACAACAATGCATTGAATTGTTTAATTCTAAATAACATGTAATATATTGTCTAATGGATTCTAATAAAAATGTATACTTAATCATTAATAAGCAACTTACATGTTGATTCCATACTCATGTTCTTCTTTTCTTGCAGATTTGCTCCTGCAAAATAGAAAACATATATAGTAAACACATAAACAATATTTAAACAAAAGGCTATTATATGTTAACGGCCAAACAACCTGAATCGTTTCTACTAATTGGCTTAGCTACTTGTGCTTTCTCTGTTAGGATTTAGAAAATCCAGTCATTAAAGTGTCGGTCACCTCAAGTATATGTAATCGTTAGAAAGCTAGTAGTCATAGTCATTTAATATTAGTTAGTATTTAGTTAAGTAACACCGTGGAGGATGGACGGGTCTTTACCCACTGTATGCCTGATCCACAGCCCGTAGGAGGCGAGTCTTGTAAGGAAACTATAAATACCCTCTACCTCCCAAGGTAGAGGGTTGGATCTTCAATACCATTTTTCTTTGTTTCGCATAGTTCCCAACTCTCTTCCCTTTCTCTCTCTAGAACTTTCTCTCTCTAAACATTTGTATACGCCCCATATGTTATTGGTTTGATGTGTTTGTGAAAATCTATAAGTTACAATTGGTATCAAGAGCCATGGTTTGATCACTCATCTTTCATGCTCTTTGTTTTGGTAGATTTCATAAGGTTTTTGGGGTTATAAGTGTTTAGGAGAGTTTGAATCATTTGATCAATTTCTAGTGTTAAAGTTTGAATTTTGATTGTACTTTTGTGTTTAGGATCATCATATGTGTTTAGGTGTTGAATTGGAAGGATTGAATCATTGTGGTTTAGCTGTTTTTGATTGATAAAGTGGTTGTTTTTGAAAATTGTACGAAGCGAGTTAAGCCACGGTGTTGCATTTCTTGGAAGCGAGTTGCTTTGTTATTGGAAGCGAGTTGGTTTATGCAACTTGGCTATCAAGCGAGTTGATTCTGTAAGCGACTTGAGTTCTAAAGCGACTTGGCTATTAAGCGAGTTGTATTGGCAGCGAGTTGGCTTATGCGACTTGGTTGTTAAGCGAGTTGTCTCTGTATGCGACTTGGCTATTTAGCGAGTTGACTCTTTATGCGACTTGGGTTTTAAGCGAGTTGTTTCTCTAAGCGACTTGTCTTTAAAGCGGGTTGACTGTTTAGCGAGTTGATACCAAAGCGAGTTGACTGTTTAGCTACTTGTCTATTGAGAATTGTCACTTCTTTGTGCTACATTTTTACGGTTATTATTTTTGTTTAGTAAAACCCCGTGAAAGAATCAATTTCCCGGTTTAATCAAAGAATAGTAAAATCCCGTAGAACTTGTAATCATGTCTAACAACGTACCTAATATCGTTTCCACTGTAGCTGAGGACGTTCAAGCAGCTGGATAAGATACTCGTCCACGTATGCTTGATAGAACTGATTATGACTCATGGGCTCAACGAATTAGGTTGTACTATTTGGGAAAGGAAAATGGGGTTAACATTCTCAAATCAATTGATGAAGGACCTTATCAGATTGAGACTACAAGAGACATACTTGAAACTGCTGCGGATGGAACATAGATCTTAGGATTGGACGGACCAAAGGCGTATGATGAGCTCTGATAAGGAGAAAAAGAGATATGATGAGATCAGGGCTTCAAACATTATACTTCAGGTTCTTCCAAAAGACATCTAAAAGTTAATCAATCACAACACTGAAGCCAAGGCAGTTTGGGACAATGTCAAGATGCTTCTCTCTGGTTCTGAATTAACTAAAGAAGACAGAGAATCACAACTGGATGATGACTTTGAGCACTTTAAGATGAAACCAGGGGAAAGTGTCACTGAATATTATGTGAGGTTCCACAAGCTGGTGAATGACATGAGGAATATTAAGATGAATATGCCAAATATTCAGCTAAACTCAAATTTTGTAAACAATATGAATCCCAAATGGCACAAATTTATCACTTCAGTCAAGTTAACTAAGGGTTTGAGGAACACTAACTATGAGCAATTGTATGCATTCACCTTCAGAATGAGAGACATGCTTTGCTTGAACGAATGATTCTTGAGCAGTTCAAATCTAATCGAGGGAGAGATAAGCTCATCTAATGACTCAACAACATTCTACACCAATGTAGGAATTACCACCAAAGCTTCTCAAGTCATACCCACGGGTAATGATAATTACAAGCTCATTCTGATCCGCATATAAGCCTCCGATTCTAACACACTCATGGAAAACTTCATCAATCAAATGTCTCTCATGGTTAGTCAAAATCTGAATCCCACTCCACACACCAACAATAACCTCAGAACAGCATCCAATCCACACAATCAAGCTACTGTCAGAGATGGTAAGGTAGTAGTGCAGAATGTGCAAGGAAGACGGTATGAACAAGGGATGATTGGAGCAGGTTATGGTAATACTGGAGTAGGTGGAGGGTATTTGGCTAATCAGAATCATGGTAGGAATACCAATCAATGACAAGGAAAGCCAATCAAGTGCTACAACTGTGGTGGTGATAGACACATTGCAAGGAACTGCACATCTCCAAAACGCCCTGAAAATGCAGAGTACTTCAGGGACAAGATGCTACTGGTGCAAGCTTAGGAGAGTGGAGCGGTTTTGGATGAAGAAGAGTTGTTCTTTCTTGCGGATGGTAATGCCAAAACCTATGATGCTGATGTGGATGAGCAGCCAATTCAGGAAATAGGTCACAATCATCAAAATGCCGTTCAAGTTGGGACGGTGCATTTGACTTGAATGCGATGATGAACCTCTTGCCCAGACAATCTTCATGGCTAGCGTTTCACCAATGGTATCTCCAAAGGTCTCATCACCACAGCAGGCTGGTCCTTCCAAAGATTCAATCATCTCTGAGGTTTTAAAACTATATGATGAAGTTGATGAGCAAGAGATGCATAACAAAGTACAATCACATGTAACTAATGAATCAGATATAGATAATGTGGGTAATAGTAATATTGTCCCATATGATCAATATGTGATACAAAGTGAAAGTGAGATTGTACCAAGTGATACATCTTCTGCAGTCAATGATGACTATGTTTTTTATGAATACACTCCATCTGCCCTTGATGATTTGTTATCTCTGAGCTGAATGCCTATAAAGAACAAGTTTCTATTTATGAACAACGTGCTAAGTTTGAGTTAACTACCCGTGAGCAGGAAATGGATGACCAAATGCGTAAAATTATTAGAAAAAGTAATTTTAGAGAAGAAGTGTTAAAACAAGAGTTAAACTCCTTACAAGAAAAGCTTTCTAAAACTGTTAAGCAAAAACAAGAACTCCAAAATAATGTTAATGTTCTTAAACAAGAATTTAATACTAAGGAATCAAAAATTTTGAATGACTTTTCCAATCTAAAAACTTTGAAAAACAAGCTTGAAAATAAGTTGTGCGTACAAGGGAATACCATTCAGACTGCTCACATGATCACTAAGCATAGAGTTCTTAGCGATAAGCATAGCATTCCCCGTAAGGAACCCAATCCTGAATATGGTAAAGTGGCTAGAGAAGCTCATAAGGTAATATATGATGGTAATGAAATCCTTAGGCCTAAGAAAACAGAAACCTATTCGCTGAGTTGCAGAGGAAGATATGCAATTAGATGAAGTAACTAGGGAGAAAGTGAATAATAAGCTAAAAGATCCAGAGTGTGAAAAGCAAAACATAACGTTCAAACCCCATGATTACGCTAAAGAAAATTGGATTTCCCTGAACAAATTTAAGCCTCAAACTCTATTAACCCCAGAACAAGTTTTTTGGAAAAAGGACATAGATATGCAAAAGGCTAATGCACTTGTTAAAACAGACACTCCCATTAGGAAAATGCCTCCAGCGACTGTGTCTCCTCCTAATACACCAATGCATTTAGTTCCTAGATCTATTCCCACTAAGAGCAAGACCTTAATCAGCCTGTATGTTGTTTATTAACTATTTGTTGATTTTGAGAAGACATGTAAGAAAAGGATCACACCTCTTGGGATAAATGAAGGGGAGAGGGTTTTGAGCAAACTAAGAATGCTATTTAACTGAGTCATGCCTTTCTTTAAACAAAAAAGGTCAATTTGAGAGTCTTCAAAAGGGGATAGACTCAGATATTAAAAAATGGAAGGAATTTGATGCAATGATTGTTGAGGTCAATGATTATGAGCGGGAACTCAAATATAATGAAATTGAAAGGAAGAATCTGCATATCTTAAATGAGAACTTAATATTGAGTTGTGTGGTTCAAGATGTGTTTTATTTTGTTACTAACCATTCTATTACTGCTTCTCAATTTCATGAATTAACTGTTGCTTTGAAAGTATCCCATTACGTGTCATTGAGCCACGAAAACAAAAACTTCGAAACTAAATGAGAAAATTGATCAGGATGATCACGATAATTTGGTAAAACATCTTTCTAAGCTAGAAGTTGAACATTTTGATTTGCAACTAAAATATCAACATCTCAAAGACAATGTCAAAACCTCAAACGTCAAGACATCCTCAAATGTTCCAGAGTTTGATGCATTTTTTGAAATAAACAAACGTGACGAATAGATTCAAGCTCACTGTAACACGATCAGAAAGTTGAAAGCCCAAATTTAACAATTAAAGGGTGAAAAGAACAATGTGACTGGCTCCCAAATGCCTCCTCCTTTAGATTCTCAGTGTTTTCAAACTTTTCATCTTCAAAACTTGGTTAATGCTTTACAAAAGGAAAATGAGAGTTTTCTAGAAGAAAATGAAAAGTTAAAACGAATTTAAAGAGTTATATGATTCAATGAAAGTCACTCGTGACAAGAACAACGAAAAAATAACATCTTTACAAAAGGAAATTGAGAATATGAGGAGTCAGGAAAAAGGGAAAAGCCACTTGTCTTCAATGAGAATGTTCCATCAAAGTCATCTGCAGACTCTAAATATACTGTGACTGTTAAATACATTCCTCCTCATCTCAGAAATAACGAACTTGTGTTTCATAACTATTTTGCTCACTTTAAGGATAGTCATGAATGTCTCCGTGAGATTGTAGAAGAGGATTTCATAAATAAGCCACTTGATAGAGAAATTAGGTTTGCTTGCATTTAGGCCAAACGATCTCAGGAGCTGTTAGAATGTTTAAGAGCAACATGCCCTAAATCCTTATGTGAGAAAGATAAAGCTGTGATGCCTTGTTTTATGCCTAGTGCTAAGTATGCAACCCATTCTATGCCCAGTGTTAAGAAAGTGAACTCTAATGCATACTCTAGCATTGCATCAATCCCTGATGATTCCATTGTTTCTACTTCCGATGTGGGTGTTCCAATCACTGTTACTAACCAAATGGAACCCATTCGTGCATGGGGATCCCAATTATCCAGTTATCCATTCTTGTCTGTGTTCAACTACAAATCGTTCAAATCGTTCTGTGGTACCTGGACTCTGGCTGTTCCAAGCATATGACTGGAGACCGGTCACGGCTCATGAACTTCATGAGTAAATTCATCGGGACTGTTAGATTCGGGAATGATCATTTCGGTGCAATTATGGGTTATGGATACTATGTTGTTGGTGATAGTGTAATCTCCAGGGTATATTACGTAGAAGGTCTTGGTCATAACTTATTCTCTGTCGGTCAATTCTGTGATTTTCAGAAAATATACATGTTTCGTTAGAGAACTTGATGGTGCAGAACTTTTAATAGGAACACGTGGTTCAAACCTATACACCATCTTTATCGAAGATATGATGAAGTCTTCTCCAATTTGCTTGTTGTCAAAGGCCTCGAAAACAAAGTCATGGTTATGGCATCGTCGTCTCAATCACTTGAACTTTGGCACCATAAATGATCTTTCCAGAAAGGACTTAGTAAGAGGCTTACCTAGACTAAAGTATGAAAAGGATCATCTTTGTTCAGCATTCCAATTGGGAAAAAGCAAGAACCCAAACCTACAAACTCAGTTATGGAAGTTCTTCATACCATTCACATGGATTTATGTGGACCCATGAGAGTGCAGACTATTAACGGGAAGAAATATGTGTTAGTGGTGGTTGATGATTACTCTCGATTTACTTGGGTTAAGTTCTTAAGGACAAAGGATGAAACTCCTGATATCATCATTAAACTTATCAAACAGCTGCAGGTTTGACTTAACGAAAATGTCAGGAATCATCCGAACAGACAATGGGCGAGTTTCTCAATAAGAACTTAGTGAGTTTATGAAAGTGTTGGAATCAGTCATCAAAGAAGTGTTCCACGAACTCCTCAACAGTACGGTGTAGTTGAAAGACGAAATCAAACTCTGTGGAAGCCGCCGAAGAACAATGTTGATTTACTCAAAGGTTCCAATGTTTCTCTGGGCTGAAGCCATGGCCACTGCATGCTACACTCAAAATCGATCCCTAATTCACATAACTCATGGAAAAACTCCATATGAACTTGTCCACAATCGAAAACCTGATCTATCATTCCTTCATGTATTTGGTGCGTTGTGTTATCCAACTAATGAGGGTTAAGATTTAGGTAAACTGAAAGCTAAAGCGGACATTGGAGTATTTGTAGGATATGCACCAAACAGAAAAGGTTACAGAATTTACAACAAAAGAACCCGAAATATCATGGAAACAATTCACGTTACGTTCGATGGTGACGGTCAAATGGCTCCAGGAAAATCCATTACGGACCGCATCACAACATTCATCAAGTAGTCCCATCAGTTCTACTCTTGTACAAAATCCCGCACCAGCAACTCCATATGTACCACCTTTAGAAGATGATTTGAAGAAATTGTTTGATCCAATGTTTGATGAACACTATGAGCCAATTGCTAATGATCTGTCAAATCCATCAACAGAGGCTGCTCCTATCCCTATCAACATAGATAACCCTTCAGTTTCTATGTCATTGAGTCAAGAAGTGCCTGCTGCTGATCACTCTGTATCATCTTCAATTCCCCAATCATCAAGTATACATCATGGAACTGTTTCGGGCACCTATGATGGAGATAACCCCTTTGCTACTCCCGAAGATGCTCCCTTTGAGAACATATTTTCTCCTGAACCATCATCAGAACCATCTTCATCAGGAGAAAACGACTCTGCTACTTCAGTTCCTCAACAACAACCACACGAACAACTTAGAAAATGGACACATGATCATCCATTGGACAACATCATTGGAAATCCTTCTCGTCGAGTATCCACTCGTAAACAACTTGCAACTGATGCCTTATGGTGCTTCTTCAACTCCGTACTCTCTAAGATCGAACCAAAAGACGTTAAAACTACCATGAATGAAGACAGCTGGTTCAATGCCATGCAAGAAGAAATTCATGAGTTTGATCGAATAGATGTATGGGAATTGGTACCTGCTCCTGATTGTGCTATGATCATTGCTCTAAAGTGGATCTTCAAAGTAAAACTTGATGAACATGGCGATGTATTAAAGAACAAGGCTAGATTAGTTGCAAAAGGATACCGTCAAGAGGAGGGTATTGACTTTGAAGAATCATTTGCTCCTGTTGCACGTATTGAGGCAATCAGAATCTTCCTGGCTAATGCTGCAAGTAAGAATATGGTAGTCTATCAGATGGATGTAAAGAAGGATTTTCTTAACAGAGATCTTAATGAAGTTGTATACGTCAGCCAACCGGAAGGTTTTATGAATCCAGAGCATCCTACTCATGTCTATCGCTTGAATAAGGCTCTTTACGGTTTGAAGCAAGCTCCAAGGGCATGGTATGATACGCTATCAAAGTTTCTTCTATCTACTAGATTCAGCAAAGGAGCAGTTGATCTGACATTGTTCACCAGAAAGTCAGGAAAACATTTAATTCATGTTCAAATCTATGTTAATGATATTATTTTTGCCTCGACTGACCCCAATGAATGTGATCGCTTTTCTAAGGAGATGGGCTCCAGATTTCAAATGTCAATGATGGGACAAATGTCATTTTTCTTGGGATTACAAATTTCACAAAGTCCCGGAGGCATTTTTATCAATCAATCAAAATATGAAAATGAAATTTTAAAGAAATTTGGATTTGACACTTGTGACACCGCTGACACTCCCGTGGTGGAGCGTACCAAACTGGATGAGGACCACTCAGGGATCATGGTAGATCAAGCGAAATATCGTAGTATGATTGGATCCACGACGTACCTCACAGCCAGTATACCTGACATTCTGTTCGATGTATGCATGTGTGTTAGATACCAGGCTAAGCCTACCAAAAAGCACCTTGAAGCGGTTAAACGGGTCTTTCGGTATCTCCAAGGAACCATCAACATGGGACTTTGGTAATCGAAGGACACCGGTATGTCACTAACAGCCTATGCAGATGATGACCATGCAGGATGTCATGATACACGTCGAAGTACGTTTGGAGGTGCTCAGTTTTTAGGTGATAAGCTTGTGAGCTGGTCTTCAAAGAAACAAATGTGTACTTCTATATCCTCTACAGAGACTGAATACATAGCCATGTCATCTTGTTGTGCTCAAATCCTGTGGATGAGATCTCAATTATCTGACTATGGCTTTGAATTCAACAAAATTCCTCTGTATTATGATAATAAAAGTGTCATTGCTCTCTCTTGCAACAACGTTCAACATTCAAGAGCAAAGCACCATCGACATTGATATCATTTCATTTGGGAAAAGTGGAAAAAGGTGTGGTAGAACTCTATTTTTTGGGACTGACTACCGGTTAGCGAGCATCTTCACCAAAGCTCTTCCAAAGACGTTTTGAGTTTATCCTTCCACGACTTGGTCTAAAGAGTCTACAACCGGAAACACTCAAACGTCTTCAAAAGGAAGACGAGGAGTAAATGGTTTTCTTCATCTATCTCTTGTATATATTTATTCAAAAGCAAAATACAAAATTTCAAAACCCACAAAAGAAAATAGAAAAATATAAAATTTTCAAAATCCATAAAAATTAGAAAACCTTGAAAATCCAAAAAATATTGTTATTTTGTCATGTTTTTCTTAAATTCGATAACATCTACGGACTTTGTGTTGACATTAAAAGAATGTCACGGGTTTTTATATGTTCTTCGAATGTACATAATTTGCTTTAAAAAAAATTGAAAAAAAAATATTTTGAGATGGAGAAAAATTGTGGTTTATTGTCATTTCAGGCAGTAACCCGTTTTAAAAAGAAAGAACAGAGACATGCTTAATCTTATTTTTCAAATCTCATGCTTTGATTCTTAAAACAAATGTTTGTCACCAAAAAGACAAATGTCTCCTTTCCAAATATTTTTTCCTTCATCTAATGAAAACAAAATTGCTTTGAAAATACCTCGGACTCTATTTTTGAAAATCATTCGGGCTTATCTTTGTCAAAATCTCTAACACTCAATCAACAACTCATGTCATTGATTGAGGGGGAGAATGATTTCAATCGAATCAAAAAGAGTATTTTTCAAACAATTGGCACTTAAACGAGCAAGGTCTACTTTTGGATAATCAAAATGAACAATGTTTTATACAAATGGTTCAAGACCTTGGCTAAATTTATGTTTTCAATAGATATTTATGCATGGTTGATCAATGGAGTTTAAAGTCTCAAAGTCCGATCCTTATCAGTTAAAATGTTTTTCAAAAGCAAGTCACTATTCTCCTCAAAAGTTTTCAAATTTAATTTAAATCAATAGAGATCACAAATCTCAAAGGATTTGAAAATTGTGATCGGGGAAGAATTTGTGATTTAAATTGGATTTAAACTGATAATTAGATAAATGGTTTAATACGTAATTAACATGCTCCATTCCCTACATGTGCCAAGCGATTTCAAATTTTCCATGCACATGTTAAGGGGGAGCATCTATATCAAACAAAAATGGATTAAGCGTGATTAATTTGTCTCTAATGCAAGTTTTTCTCTAATATGTGGTAAACAATTTCAAAATCGGATGCACATATTGAGGGGCAAATTTTGAAAACCACATTCTTTCCCAAAATATCTTTAACATGTGAAACACTGTTTTGATTGGGAAAGTGATGTGATATTTTTAGAAAATATTTATCAAAGAAGTGAATTCTTCCTCTTGCCTCCATGTGCCAAAATGATTTCAAGCATATGTTGCACATGTTGAGGGGGAGCCATTTTCTAAAATATCAAAAATGATTCAGGTACAAAATGCTTTGTTAATATATCACAAGTACCTAGATTGATTTTCAAATGGTTTTCAATTGGTTCCAATGGCTGATGAACAATACCAAAAAGACTGACCAAATTTACTTTATGAATGGTGATATTAGGATGGTTAGGTTAGGTATTCGTTCCCACGATCCCTTGAGCGGAGGATCTACCGGGACAATCCACTAGATAGTGTAGAGTCCTTAGGTATGATGAAAAAAGGAGTAAAGTGAGATATGAGAAGAGTGCGGACTGAGATTGAGCTAGAACTGGAATAAACCCAACAAGGTTCTAGTAATGAAGTCTTGGTAAGCACTGAAGGGGTTGAAGAATGAAAAAGAAATAAATGTGAAAAGGGTGAAAAGAAATAGCCCTCCATTATTTCAACCTTAGGGCAGAAACCGGGTTCAATTCATATGCTACTGGTCGTTACCTAGGTAACACCGGTATTGAAGACAAGACGTCATGGACCTAGTGATGCACTGCACTACATCTATCCAAGCTACTCAAGTTCCTCTTAAAAGGAATTGTTTCATTCTCACAGGGGAACCTACATTATCTATCGACTTTCTCTTAGAGATGGTTGATATTGAAGAAGGAGACCCTCTCCCTAGTCTCCGGCATAGGAACCAAATGTGCACAATTGAGTCTAGAGCCACGAGATCATCAATAAATCTCATTAAGGACACGATCAATGGAGACTCTCTGTTTCACACAATGTGGAAAGAAAGAATATATTTTAACAGTCCTACGCATTATCCTTGTGGTATTGCCAGAACATCTTAGTGATATGCAAACATAGTCACAATGAAGATGGAAAGCCTTCTAGAGCCAACATCAAACAAGCTTTTGGTATGTGGCATGTGAGATCTATCCAATAGATCAACCATGTGACAACTGAACAGAAACAATGGGTCGATTCAATACTTTGAATCAATCCTGGTTCAGGTTATGGATTGACGGATACCTTTGAAAAACCGGTCGTTGTGCTTAAAACTCTTTTCTCTAGCTCATCGAATGTGTATTAATATTTCAAAATAAAAGGTGTTTATGACTGATAATTGATTTTCCTTAAAACCTTCGTTGTATTGCAAAAACAATTTATTTTGAGCAGTACACGATTGCTTTTCAAATCTCTTTTCATCAATCAGTGAATCTCAAATTCGCTGGTTCGCTCACCCCGTGTTGTCTTCTTTGAGACATTCCGGTTTGAGAACAACTAGAGCAGCTGCGAAACCCTGTCAAGGAGGTTCTTGAATTATACCGATCACAGGCGTACTTGTCTGATCAGCGTGGGCGTGTACCTCAATTCAAGTGATCAAAGACACTTTCATGCGCTTTATTATGAACTGTTGTATGCAGTACACTCAACGTTCTGTTGTCGAGAATGGAGAGGTCAATCCACGTGGCATGCTCACACAACATTAATTTCTAAAGAAATCATGATTAGTGCATCAATGACTCTGATATTCTCACTCCATGCTTCTGCTACGCTGCTGTAAATATCATGAATCAACTAAAGCTTCCGCTACTCTGATGAAAAGAAATCATGGTCTAGAATGTGAGCATGTCGGTCCACTGTTACAACATCACATAATGTCAACACTACAAAGGATGATTCAGAGATTTATGCAAGCTGATGATCTCAAAGCTGGCTCAAAACTCATCATCACGTGGATCAGTTAAAGACCTCCACTTGAATTATCCAAACATGCAAAACATGGAGAATCAAAGACTTTGGGCTACAGAGCAATGAACTTAACCAAGAATCAAAGAACAATCTTAATGTAATATCTGTTTGTATTCTGTGTAATTTGAGGCGACCTCCCTTAGGGGGAGATTGTTAGGATTTAGAAAATCCAGTCATTAAAGTGTCGGTCACCTCAAGTATATGTAATCGTTAGAAAGCTCGTAGTCGTAGTCATTTAATATTAGTTAGTATTTAGTTAAATAATACCGTGGAGGACGGACCAGTCTTTACCCTGTATGCCGATCCACGGCCGTAGGAGGCGAGTCTTGTAAGAAAACTATAAATACACTCTACCTCCCAAGGTAGAGGGTTGGAGCTTCAATACCATTTTTCTTTGTTTCACATAGTTCCCAACTCTCTTCCCTTTCTCTCTCTAGAACTTTCTCTCTCTAAACATTTGTATACGCCCTATATGTTATTGGTTTGATGTGTTTGTGAAATCCTCTAAGTTACATTCTCATAACTTTTATTATGGTTTAGTGTTGAAAGCCTCTTTGAGAATCTCTGCAGTTGCATGATACTGTCTATATTGAATCGAAGTTGTAATTGTGCTATAGCTCTCTAAATAAGGGTGTATATATAGTGTGACATTAGGTTAAACATTAAGGAAATAGTTAAGATAACAATGAATATATACCAAAGTTATCCTATTATTATTTGAAGAAAAAATCCTTACAACTACACGTTTCTATTAGCATGGAAATTTCTAAGAATTGTATTTAGTATAGGAATCGAATATAATTGTAGGTATTTTTAGATTATAATTTGCAACATATTATTCAAAAACACTTGTTGTCTAAGTGGTAAACACACATCTTATTCATGCAAATAACCAAGGTTTGATTCTTTCAAGCCTTATTTTTTAGAATTAATTTTCGAAAATTTTTGCTTAGCTAATTAAATTTCAAAAATTATTGCTTAGGTGGACACTTTATGATGACATGGCACTAAAAACAATTACAGGGCAATGAGGTGGACATATCTAGATTAATCTACGTGTCATGCCTCCTGTTATATATAATGTAGAGATATATATATGTATGCATATATATAAATAAATATATATATATATATATATATATATATACTAGATTTCAAAGCCCGCCCAATGGGCGGGCATGACTTATAATTATTGTTAACATATTTTTCTTTATTGTAAGAAGGTTGTTATCACCAATTAGAGAAACCTTCTATCCCATCCTTTTGAAAAACAAAATTACCTGTAATGTTGGTATTAGGAATTTCATCACAGTTTAGAGCATAAATGAGTCAAAAACTATTAAAATAAATTAGATAAAGTAAATGTGAGGTTTTCATAGTAACTCAAAGTCTATCTTAATTACTAACACCTCCGAAACCGTAACATTCAAAGTCTATCTTACAATCATAATTTATAACTGAAGCATCATTGGATTTAAGAAGATTTGAAAAGTTATAGAAAGCGCCAGGGCCAAATTTATAACTGAAGCATCATTGGATTTACAAAAATATGTTTGTGAGCCTACCCGTGCTAAACCATGAGTTGTTTCGGTTTGGACCCGTTTTAACCCATACTTAATTCAACCCTAATCACCCATCTTGCCTATTGTAATAATACAAACTCAAATGGTTCATTATAGATATTGCATCACATGGTTTGATTATTAGCCATTTTAGTTTGACTAGATGAGTACCCGTGCATAGCAACGGTATTTTATAGCGACATATCGTTTAGTGATAAAAAACGTTTATGGGTTATAAAGTAAAAATAATTAAAGTTTGAAGATTTGGGGATTAAACATAATGTTTTGAAACCCGGTTCGTCCCGGGTGGTTCAACCAACTGAACCGTTCTGGTAAAAAACCGGGTCAATTTAAACCGAGTCAACCCGACCAGTTGTGTTGAAAACGGGTCAAACTAAACCGGGTCAACCCGCTGGGCTTGAAGCGTCCCGGGTCAACCCGGTTTTCGATGTGTATTAATAGTTTCCTTTTGAAATATAATTTCTCAACATTTCATTTTTTAGTTTCAACTTTTCACTTTTTTCACTTTTTGTTTTTTTCTTTATATATAGTATAATATGGTACTCGTGCGTTGCGGCGGCGAGTACCATGTGACGATTAACCGGATAAATAGATCTCGATGAGGTCTGATTCACCAGTTTGTATCGGTTTCAACGGGTCCTCTCTGATTCATTTTTGGATGGCTTTTATTGGTTAGCCGAACCGATTGGCGACACCGATTCCCGGTTGAACCAGTCGGTCCCGTCCGGTTTTTAAAACTATATGTAATTTTCATTTTATTAATGTGTATAATGTGTATAATAACATGGAATTTTCATTTTAAGGTGTTTTAAAATTGACATTAATTAGTGTATTTAATTATTTTATATTTTTGATTATGTTGTAGCTTGTTTAAATGGTATATTATGAAAATTTTATTATACTTTTTAATAAGTGTGTTTTAATTGGTTGTATTTAATTTGCTAGATATGTTTTTAATTGATTGTACAATGTGAATAAATCATTTTACTTTTAAGTAATGAGGTGATTTTAATAAAAGTATTAATTACACTATACAATTCTCTCACCTTTCACCATTTTCAACTTTCAACATTTGACCATTTTCATTTTATATGTAGTATATATAGACGAGTACCCGCGCCTAGCGGCAGCGATGTCTAGTTTTCTGCAAAGTTCCGACGACCCATAAGTTTCTTTCAACAAACTGTATTTGTAGCATTAGAGAATCGTTTTCGCATAACTACAATTACGATGTGGTTGCATGGCATAAATATATAGTTTTAAAAAATTATGTGGAGTTGATCTAAGTGTGTGAGTATATTTTCTAATAGGATTGTTTTAATTTATTAAGATTTTTAGTAATAATAGATTCAAGCATTACAAAAGCAGGTATTATCGCGGTTGGCAATATTATATTGTAGTTTAGAGGTATAGCCAACATGTGTGATCGCTTTTTCTTGTTTTGTCGGTAATTTAGGTGGATAACTATTTTTTTTACATGTGTAGCGTTTATCATTTGGTGTGTGGCTTTTAAAATTGTAACTTTGCAAATTGGATATCACCATATAAGATTATTTTGTACTATCAATTTGTATAGATATTTATGCATTGTTCAAAGCTATTTGTTTGAGTTACAAATAATTATCGCAAAGATAAAATATATTTATTTTTGTGATTTTAATAAACTTACATAACATTATTGATACCTTTGGACAAAGGGCTATACAATATATATTAACTTTTAAGCGACTATTCATATATGCTAGTCCCTTAAATGGTGCAAGAGCAACATTTTTTAAAATAAATTACATGTGTCAAAGCAAAATAAACCAAAACTACAATTACTTGGTCTCTCATTTAAAAAAAAATGTACGGGTTCCACAACTACTTCATCATTTCTCATATAATTTTGTCAAATTTGAAACCGATTTCACGGGTGGTTGGTTGAACCGTTCGATAAAAAATAGGTCGATTTAAACCGAATCAAACCGATAGGTTGGGTCAAAAAAAAATTAAACGGAATTGACCGTCGGGTTTAAGTCGAGGGTGACCGGTGCTCGGTTTCAACGGGTCAACCCGGTATCGGTTTCAATTGATTGTTTTTAATTTGGTAGATGTGCTTTTAATTGGTGTACAATGTGAATAAATTATTGTACTTTTAAGTAATGGGGTGTTTAATAAGAGTATTAATTATATTATTTATTTCTCTCTCCATTGACCATGTTTTCAACATTCAACTTTCAACATTTTTTACTTTTTCCACTTTGATCATTTTTTCATTTTATATAGTAAGTATAGATATAAAAAATTCTAAAAAATAAAAATAGCAATTTCATTAGCTTGTGAAACTTTTCTCTAATTGCAACATCAGGTACATCTTTCGGGTGCTCTTCCATCATGGCTCTTCCATTTTCTTAATCGCAACATAGATGACCGTAAATAAATTAGAAGATTGTTAAGGTATGCATTATTTCCATCTTTCATCTTTGTAAGAACCATGAAAGATACTTCTTAAGCGGCGCTTCTCATCACCTTTATCATTTGCGATCCACCGGGCTTGCCATTTTCTCCTCCTATTACTTTAAAGGCCAAACATTCATGTCACCTGCACGGTGGCATCATCATACTATCCTTCAATCAATCGTTTAGCATGCAGACAATTCAAACAACCAAAAGTACAA
>OU343219.1:43743612-43810832 GCA_910596185.1 Chrysanthemum makinoi
CCAAACACCATTTTATTCCACTCCATTTGTAATTAAACCTGAACTAAATCAAGTGAACTAGCTTATGTAGTCACTAACACTAAGTCTAGCTAACCTAATTACCAATTAAATAAACAAGTAAGAAATCCAATTCAACCATAGATACGACATACAAACACAATTTGTAAACCTAAATGGAAATGAAAATGAGATAGATACTCAGTGCCCAAAGCCATAGAGCTTAACCAGTAACCAATCCTACACTAACTGCAGCAGTCTAATCCAACCCAAAAATCAAGCTCGCAACACCATTATCCATTTCCAAATGCTGAACCAATTTCTCTTCACAGCTTGACTTTATTGACCAAAACCAAATTTGTCAAATCAAATGTTTATTCAAAAGCTATAAAGAGCTTAAATAAACTTATTTGAGCTTAAAAATAAGCTACTAAAAGCTTGTACATAAGATTTTGAACTTGAAATTTGCAACAAGAACATGAAACATGAAATGTGAACACAAACTTGAATTGATACTTGAAATTAGTGTAATAATCGAAACAAGTTAGTTTGATACAATGAAACTTAGTCAACAACTAAATTAGTTAAGACTTACTAATTTAAAAACCACATACATTTGAAATTTAAACTAAGTGCTACTACATTCTCTTCTTTTTCTCTATTTATACCCCAAACCGCTTCCCTTTGATCTCCGGAAAGCGCCTCACATGTATTCAGACCATTGGATGACTGAGGATAGGCCATTGGATCACTTTTGGGCGGAAATGGTATTTTGAAAGTGGGGGAAGATTGAGTGTTTAGGGGATGAAGCATTAAATGCTATTTGGATTGTTGGGAGAGTGGAGGAAGTGGGGATGAAAGGTGAGATGGGACGGGAGCCTGGGTTTTGCGGTACATGGGTGGAAGCGGGATAGGATTTGGAGGGAAAAGGTGGGTCGGGTTTTGACGGGTAGTTATATTGGACAGGGGTCAAAAAGTGGGTCCAAATGGTTTCAAGTAAGGGGGCCACTGTATTTTGATAGGGTCCAAGGTGGTTTAAAGGGTTTAATAATCAAGGACCTGGTGTGTAATTTCGAAAATCAAGCGACCAAGGTCGCCATATTTGCAAAGTTGCTCCAAGGGACCAAAGTGACAAGCTCCAATAGTACAAGGACCAAACTTGACATTTTCCAATTTCAAGGACCATTTTTTACAATTTTAAACTTCAAGGACCAAATTTGTAATTTCTCAAAACTTTTGATATTTTTCACCAAAGGACTAATTTTGACAAGTTATGATTTTAAAAGGACCTTTGGTGATTTTTCTTTGAAATTAAGTGCTCGTGGACTATTTCGACAACTTTTGAAACTGGGACCTAAACCGCCAATTATGCAAACTTAGCTCATTTTTCATCCGATTTTAAACATTTTAGACCAAACATATAAAATGTAATTTTGAGATATTTTCAAGATTTTGATGCATTTCTAAGCATTTTTAAACGCTTTTGCGCTAGATTAATCAAAATGATGAGTATTTACACACTCATCAATGACCCCAAATTATCTTCTCAGCTCTCGAACTTCAACAGAACGGTCTAGTTAGGTTATTCTCCTAACTAGTGAGCCTTTTTCTTCTTTGCTCCCTCCCCAACCTACAACACTCTTCCAACACGCCTTTAATTCGTGACACGCAATGAGAAAGTAAACTCACAGCACAATGGTGTCGCTTCCGGGAACATTGTAACAACATAACTCACTTAGTATTGCATCCAAGTTGGTAAAAGACCCTGATGTACACCACACTACTCTTTCCTTCGGCCTTTAAGCAAAAATCCCTTCGTAATCCAATCACTCAAGATGAAATACCAACTTCTCCTCCCTCATGGTTACAGCAATCGGAATCATCATAATGTCAAGGTACATACCGTATACCTTCTTGATGCAATACATAACATCATAGCTTGATCAAAATTCTATGAGAATATGTCGCAAAAAATACTCAATATACGCCTCAAACCAACCTTAAAACGAACCTCCTTTGAACACCTACTAATTGTAATGACCACAAATGGAGATAGCCCGATACGCATAATCAAAAAGAAGTAAGCATCCCAACTTGTGACTTGCTGCTTGTTCTAAATTTTGAACAATCCACAACGCCAGACATCGAAAGCACTACAACGTAACTCCTTAAAGTGATGGTTACACACTCATGAGCACTACAACGTAACTCTTACCGTTATAAACCGCATTTTCAAATTTCATAATGTGCTCCAACAAGTTATCTTGAGACATGCATCCAACCAACCATCGCCTCAAAGATAAAGAAGTCCACCCGTGAAATGTCACTTCCAATTCCGTGATCAATAATACCGCATAAAACTCCAGAAGTCATTTTTCAAATTTCGCGCAAGCCGTGAATTATGTATCCCTCCGTGAAAAATTTTACCATACCAAATATACCACTCGGTTTTCCAATATTAAAAATTGTATCTAAAAATTTTGTAACACAAAATTTGATAGCAATTTTTATGTTATCCATCAATGCGTTCCACCTTGTTAGTCCAATAAAATAACATACTTGGTCCAGTCCAATTGAAATTGTAAATAATGTTTCAAGTCCATACAATTTGTCCATGTACCATGGGTCCATCAAATTAATACCCGATCCAATCTCCACATACATACATCCTATTATATAAGTCAAAAGTAAAGATACTTCTAACCTAAACCTAATCACATATCCTGGAAATATTTGCCTACCATCCACTTACCTAACTTCTCTTCACTCATCAATTATATCCCAACTTGTCTCATTACCCTCATCATATTAAATCCGAAAGATAGACTTTCCCATATCTCTAACTTATACTTTATCGAACAGAGTCACAAAAAGAGATCAAAACCATTAAGTTTTTCTCAAAAGATTGCTAGGACTAAAGAATAGTTTAGATGAGGATGATGAAGAGTGTAAATACTCATCATTTTTAGTCAAATTCAATCAAAAACGCCTAAAAAATGCTCGAAATGCATCAAAATACTCAAAATATTCCAAAATGCATTTTATATGTTTCTGATGCAAAATGTTCAAAAACAAATGAAAATGAGCAAAGTTTGCATAATTGGCGCTTCACTCCCCAAGTTTCTAAAAATTGTCAAAAATAGTCCCTGAGTCAAAATTTCAAAAGAAAAATCATCAAAGGTCCTTTTTAAATCATAAGTTGTCAAATTTAGTCCTTTGGTGAAAAATATCAAAAGTTTGAGAAAATTACAAAAATGGTCCTTCAAGTTTCAAAATTAAGTAATGCCCCTGAAAATTGCAAAATGACAGATTTGGTCCCTGTACTTTTGAAACTTTTCATTAATGGTCCCTTGAAGTAACTTTGATGAAATGGCAGATTAGTCCTTGAATTTTCAGAATTGACAATATTGGTCCTTGAATTTAATCCCTTGTCAAACCTCATTTTGACCTTTACCCAATTATGAACCCCTGCATTAACCTAACTTGGACCCCTTTGTATTATTAGATCAGTCAATCCTCGTGGTCAAACCACCCAAACACGCGCCAAAACCTTCACCTTTTCCCACCTCGCAAAAGCTCAACCACACAACTCCACCCCCTCCTCACCTTATCCCTTCACATGTCCCCCCTCCAAACACAACCTTCCAAGAAACAATAACTCCTTCCCTTATCTCACTCAATCTCAACAAACTGCTAAATGACTCTTTCCCCGCCAAATGAAATAAATGGCCGTGATCATCTAAACTCATCCAATGGCTACAAGAAGAGGCGGAACCGCCTATTCATGAGAGAGAAACAATTTGACTATAAAGAGGAAGAAGGATGCAAGCAAAGTAGTTAGCTAGTTTTATTTTTCATCTTTAATGTCGCTTTTAATAAACTGCTTTTAGTTTAAGTTAAATGTTGTAATTTCAAGTTAAACTTTATCAAAGTAAGTTATTAAAGTGTATTGAGACCTATTTCAAGTGTTAATTTCAGAGTGCTAAAATTTCATGTTTATGGTTAACCGTTGAATTTCCCCGTTTCAAATCACATTGTCCAAGTTGTTAGTAGTTTATTTTAAGCTTAAATAAGTTTATTTAAGTCCCTTATAAGCTTTTGATAACTCCTAATTCATTTTCAAGCATTTTTGAATCATGGTCGCATAAAAGTCAAAAGAATGGCCAAAATGGAAATGAAGAGGAAAATGGGTGTTGCAGATCCGATATGGGTGGATTAGGTGCAATTAATGGTAATGGGTCTGGTTTAGCCTCGCAACATCACCGGGCACATGTGGAGTGATTTGATCATTTCCATTTCAAGCCATTTTTGCATTTTATGTATCTCATGGATCATTGGTAGTTTTTACCTGTGTAAGTAGTTATAATTAGGTTATATGAACTTAGTTTGATCCTTACTGCATGCTATTTTTAGTGTTTGTATTAGTTTAATTTGTTTAATGTTTTATTAGGTGTTTGGAATTGTTGCTTAGTTTAGGATTTAGGTCTGTTTTTGATTTGAAACTTGTTGGTTCATGTCTACTTATCACCCTTGAACTCTTATCTGTCTTTAACTTGAGTCTCGCAACTCACGTAAGTCAAATCTACCCAAAATCTGCTCTGCGTGCTTATCGTGGGGTTTTTGGTCAATAACTCATTTTGTGTTTAAATATCTTAGATATAGCTTGTTTCAGTTTTATTTCATCACATTAAACCTATATCACCATTAAATCAAGATCAAAGTTGGAAATAGTCAACCTTCGCCTTCAAAAGTCAAATATGCAAAAATCTCAGCTTTGAGCCATTCTAAGAGGATTTTTACGGGTTCATTTATGGGTCAAATAAATGAAACCTCGTTGTTTTAAAAACTTCCACTGCTCTAGTTTCTTTTTGTCATTTTTTCATAATTTTGTGAATTTTTCTTAGCCTTCAAATGAGCTTGTTAATCATATATGTCTCGCGTGGCACTGCTCGCATTGCATTTGTTCACATTTTGAAGCTTCTGCATAGAGCTCTTTATAGTTCCATTAGGTCTGATTTTTGGTTCATAGCACTTAGCCGTGTCCTCTAGAAGTTCCCATTAGTAGTTTTCAGTTTGAGCTTATTTTTAAGCTTGTGCCTTGGTCTAAACTTGGTACCTCATAACTGATTTTAGCTCAATAGCTCAAACATCAAATCTGTTCTAGATTGCTAATCAGAGGTTCAAGCCTGTTGATTCTTGTTCCATTTGTGTCATTTTAGCTTATTAGAGCTTCGCTTCAGCCGGTACCTTTTGTGTGGTTTTAGCTTATCAAAGTGCTTATTTTTAAGCACTTTCCATATCAGTTGCTTAATCCTCCAAACAAGCCCATGTTTTTCCATTTTTCTTAGCTTCTTAATATTATTTTAAGCATTTCCTGAATTTTCTGGATTTTTCCTAGCTTGTTTGGTATTTTTCTTGATTTTAATTAGTTTTTAAGTATTTATAAATAGCATTTAATACAAAAAATTAAGAAAAGGTTCAAAAAATAATTTTTCAATTTTCTTAAGTTTAGATAAATATAAAAAGCCAAAAAGTATTTTTCCATATTTTTCTTAGTTAAATTTGTATTTTTAAATAATTTAATTAGTTTTTAATAGTATTAAATTCTTGAAAATAGAAAATAATCATAAAAAATACAAAAATAGTTTTGAAAATTCTATTTTGATATTTTAGACTTTTCCATTTCATAATTTTATTTTTCTAGCTTTATTTTCTAATTTCTTGTATTTTAGGTAATTATTAAATAGTTAAAATAGTTTTTAATTAATAATAATTAGATAATTAGTTATAAAAATAATTTTCTTTTCTAAATATTTTCTTTTATCATTAGGATTGTAAAAATGTATTTTTCATATTTTTGGGCTTTTATTTCTTAGTTTCACTTTTTATTTTGTACCACGTAATTTTATTTTAAACGTGACGCTAGGTTTTAAACGCTCATCAATTTTAAAATAGTGATAGCGTTTATTTAATATTTTTAATCTTTTTAATTTCCTTTAATTTTCATTTTAGCCCTTGTAGTTTATGTCCTTTTCCAGAGTTATAATAATTCACAAATCTCCTTTCCCGCTCAAATCTCCCGCATCACTAAACGCTTGATAATCCATTGCATAGCTCGCTGATATAACGACCCGGGAGACTCTATACTCTCGATCTTCATTGATTTCTGCTTAAGCAGCTTTTAAGTCGGTTACGGTCCGGCCATTCACAGCAAGGGCGGCGGATTTAGCTGGATCGTTTGGCACGATCAAATTTTTACGCCGCCGGGAGTCTGGCTGATAATCTTACGCCTAGCAGATTAGCATTTGATATTCACTCTTTGTTTATACCATTTGTATATGTTTATATTTTCTTTTAAAAATCAAAAACCCAAAAAGATTTTCCTTCTTATTTTTATATATAATGTTTCTCCAAAAATCCAAAAAGATTTTTCTTATCCCTCATATCCGCTTGATTCTTTCTCTCGTATCCTCTAAACGCTTAATTCTATCTTCTTGATCCTCTTTATGCTTAATTTTGATGGAATCATCGATTCTTGTGTCGGTTGTGGAGAACCGCTTTGCACCGTCGCTGGTGTAATGTAACGATGCGGTAATGATATTCATAACGGAAGTTGTTTGTTTTATGTTCGAGGAATTAATGTTCTTATGATCAAAATTCTTTCAATGAGCCTAAAAATTTCTCCGACTACCCACCCCAACCCCAAAATTTTTCGCTCAATCACAGTGATTGCTATGGTTGTGGGATCCGTTAGTTGATTTTCATGTCAACGATGTTCTTGTAGAGGTGTGGAAATGATCTTACGGATGGATTTTGTTCGCTTTGTGCTCGAAGCTGAAAACTCATGTACTTATCCGAACTTTTCCAATTATCCTCAAAACGATTTTAGCCACCCTCCTCAATATTCATTTGAGCAAGAACCGCATATCACAGCTTTTAATGACACATCGCTTCAATGTACCAATTTTTCTTGCACAAATTGTGGAGGTCCATTATGATTACCAATGTCAATCATGGAATCGTAATTACTATGGACCTGATCCTTGTTATAACACTTGTTTTGACAATTTCCAACCTCCACGACCATACGGTTCAAACTCCACCGAGCCGTTGCCTAAAGAAATTTCCCAAAATTTTGAAACGCAATGAAAAACTTGATGATATACTTCAAAACCTTAAGAATCAAGTGAGGAAAACCATGGGAGAATTGCTAGCCAAGAACGAGAGGCTCGCATTCTAGGAAGAATTATTAGCCCTGTAGAGCATGCAAATTTAAGGCTGCTCCCAATTTCTTAATGCAGCTATGTATGATGATGACAGGAGAGTATTCCTTTTGAGAATATTATTTCTCACCTCCCTCAGTCTATTTCTATCACACCTATCTTACCTACTATTGCTTCCAAAGACTCTCTCACATGGAGATGAGCATCTCAAAGACTATTTCGAAACGGAATCGCCTAATGTTGAGAACCTTATCCCGATCCCAAGTGAGTCTGAGGAATTCTTGACCATGAGGTGATGTGTCTTCTCCTCTTACAAATAATCTTGTTGAGACTTCTCGATTTCGCATAAAGGATTATAGTGATGCGATTCTTTATATTCTATAGACATAGAGTTTATTGATGCATCACTTCTTACATTCCGAGATCGCCAACTTAGACGAGGATGTTGACCATGTTGTTTTCACAACATTTCATACGACTATCACTAATCCCTTATTCGATCTTCTCAATTTACTCTAAATTTAATCCAATCTTTGATAGTGATGAGTCCCACATTCGGAGACTATAATGGACGAGGTGCATATTTATAGCCCACGGCACCCGCACATGTCCCACCTCAGATTTCTTCATGAGGAGTTCGCCATGAACTCACTCATATCATATCTCCGCTGGAATATGATTGCTTGATGGCAAAGATCATGATCAGGGGGAGAGAATCTCAATTTGCATAGTTATGACAAATCTTCCCACCCTCCCTACCGAGATGCCTTCCAACCCTAAGAGCTTCCACCGATAAAATCCAAACAAGTGCAAATCGCACTTAATCCCGAGGATGAAGATCTAGTCATGATTGTTATCATGATTTTCTTTCTTTTCTTCACCTACTCTGTGACTTCCTCTCTTCTTCCCCGGGATGAGGACACTATCTTGACCTCGGCATTTTCATCATCTGTGAGCTGGGTCCGTTTTCTCTCAGATATTCGGTTTGTGAACTTTCACATACTTCCATGTTTATCCAAACATCTTGAATGAAAGTCCGATGGAGATTGTTTCTTCCACTTTGTTTCCCCATGAACAAATCAATGCGGGTCGAGTCAAGCTAGCAACTCGAAAACCAAAAACAGAGTATGCGCAATGGGTTTTCACCCATATTTCCGATTTCTTTCTATTTTCTACCACCCTAAGTGGGGGTTGCCCACATGTTAAAAAAAAAAATCTCTTTCTAAATAATGGCCGAATATTTCCCTTTACGTTTTCGCTTCAGATAACGCCTTACTTTGAATATTGAGGGCAATATTCATTTCTGGGGAATTCTCACGAATTTCATGTATTATCTACCCACCCCCGCTTTTGGCCAAAATTTTTTTTAGAGTAAGTGTTCTACACTTACTCATTTGGTTATCAGTCCGCCATGTCTGTAAGACAAAAGGATTGGCTAATCCAGAGCAAACCTTTGGTAAAGATTTCTCAAATCCGCTTATATGGCTTGCAATTTGCCCAAAATTGTATGGTTCTCAACTCACCATATCCTAAAAAGCGAAGAGTTGGCTAGCCCGCAAGATTATGGCTTGTGGTAAAGGCAGTGGAAAACCATAATTGGTAATCAGCTCACCAAAGATAATATTGATAATTTATCTAAGAGTTGGCTAGTCCAGAGGGTACGTCGGTAAAGACAAATCAAACCGTTGGTGCTGTGGTTTGCTCAAAATCACATGGTTATCGGTGTACCATGGTTCTTACTGAACTAAAACATTGGCTACTCCGTATAATGGCTTCTGCAAAGAGATCAAAACCATTAAGTTTTTCTCAAAAGATTGCTAGACTAGCAATAGCTTGAAAGGGGGATTGATGTGTGTAAATACTCATCATTTTAGTCAAATCTGAATCTAAAACGCCTAAAATGCTCGAAATGCATCAAAATCATCAAAATATTCCAAAAAATGCATTTTATATGTTTCAGATGCAAAATGTTCAAAAACAAATGAAAAATGAGCAAAGTTTGCATAATTGGCGTTTCACCCCCAAGTTTCTAAAATTGTCAAAAATAGTCCCCGAGTCAAATTTCAAAGAAAAATCATCAAAGGTCCTTTTTAAATCATAAGTTGTCAAATTTAGTCCTTTGGTGAAAAATATCAAAAGTTTGAGAAAATTACAAAAATGGTCCTTCAAGTTTCAAAATTGGCAGAAATGGCCCCTGGAAAATTGCAAAATGACAGATTTGGTCCCTGTACTTTTGAAACTTTTCATTAATGGTCCCTTGAAGTAACTTTGATGAAATGGCAGATTAGTCCTTGAATTTTCAGAATTGACAATATTGGTCCTTGAATTTAATCCCTTGTCAAACCTCATTTTGACCTACCCAATTATGAACCCTGTCATTAACCTAACTTGGACCCCTTTTGTATTATTAGACTACCAATCCTGTGGTCAAACCACCCAAACACGCCAAAACCTTCACCTTTCCCACCTCCTCGCCGCCAAAGCTCAAGAACACACAACCTCCACCCCCCTCCTCACCTTATCCCTTCACATGTCCCCCCTCCAAACACAACCTTCCAAGAAACAATAACTCCTTCCCTTATCTCACTCAATCTCAACAAACTGCTAAATGACTCTTTCCCGCCAAAATGAAATAAATGGCCAGGATCATCTAAACTCATCCAATGGCTACAAGAAGAGGTGGGAACTGCTCATTCATGAGAGAGAAACAATTTGGACTATAAAAAGAGGAAGAAGGATGCAAGCAAAGTAGTTAGCTAGTTTTATTTTTCATCTTTAATGTCGTTTTAATAAACTGCTTTAGTTTAAGTTAAATGTTGTAATTTCAAGTTAAACTTTATCAAAGTAAGTTATTAAAGTGTATTGAGACCTATTTCAAGTGTTAATTTCAAAAGGCTATTTCATGTTTATGGTTAATGTTGAATTTCCTCGCCAAATCACATTGTCCAAGTTGTTAGTAGTTTATTTTAAGCTTAAATAAGTTTATTTAAGTCCCTTATAAGCTTTGATAATCCCAATTCATTTTCAAGCATTTTTGAATCATGGTCGACAAAAGTCAAAAGAATGGCCAAAATGGAAATGAAGAGGAAAATGGGTGTTGCAGATCTGATATGGGTTGGATTAGGTGCAATTAATGTAGTAATGGGTCTTGGTTTAGCCTCAACATCACCGGGCACATGTGAGTGATTTGCCTATTTCCATTTCAAGCCATTTTGCATTTTATGTATCTGTGATCATTGGTAGTTTTACCGTAAGTAGTTATAATTAGGTTATATGAACTTAGTTTGATCCTCATCGCATGCTATTTTTAGTGTTTGTATTAGTTTAATTTGTTTAACAGCTTTTATTAGGGGTTTTGGAATTGTTTAGTTTAGGATTTAGGTCTGTTTTTGATTTGAAACTTGTTGGTTCATGTCTACTTATCACCCTTGAACTCTTATCTGTTTTAACTTGAGTCGCAACTCACAGAAGTCAAATCTACCCAAAATCAGCCTTAAGGTGCTTATCAGTTTTTGCAAGTCAATAACTCTTGTGTTTAAATATCTTAGATATAGCTTGTTTCAGTTTTATTTCATCACATTAAACCTATATCACCATTAAATCAAGATCAAAGTTGGAAATAGTCAACCTTCGCTTAAAAAGTCATAAAAATCTCAGCTTTGAGCCATTCTAAGAGGATTTTCATGGGTTCATTTATGGTCAAATAAAATGAACCTCGTTGCTTTAAAAACTTCCACCGCTTCTAGTTTCTTTTTGTCATTTTTTCATAATTTTGTGAATTTTTCTTAGCCTTCAAATGAGCTTGTTAATCATAGTTGTTGCCCTCGCGGCATCGCTGGTTCGCATTGTGGCTTGTTCACATTTTGTAGCCTCTGCATAGAGCTCTTCATAGTTCCATTAGGTCTGATTTTTGGTTCATAAGCACTTAGCCGTGTCCTCTAGAAGTTCCAATTAGTAGTTTTCGTTTGAGCTTATTTTTAAGTGTGCCTGGTCTAAACTTGGTACCTCGAATGATTTTAGCTCAATAGCTCAAACATCAATTCTGTTCTAGATTGCTAATCAGAGGTTCAAGCCTGTTGATTCTTGTTCCATTTGTGTCATTTTAGCTTATTAGAGCTTTCTGCTTCAGTTTGGTACCTTTTAGTGTGGTTTTAGCTTATCAAAGTGCTTATTTTTAAGCACTTTCCATATCAGTTGCTTAATCCTCCAAACAAGCCCATGTTTTTCCATTTTTCTTAGCTTCAAATTTGTTAATATTATTTTAAGCATTTCCTGAATTTTTCAGATTTTTCCTAGCTTGTTTGGTATTTTTCTTGATTTTAATTAGTTTTTAAGTATTTATAAATAGCATTTAATACAAAAAATTAAGAAAAGGTTCAAAAAATAATTTTTCAATTTTCTTAAGTTTAGATAAATATTTTAAAAAGTTTTTCCCTTAAAAAGTATTTTTCCATATTTTTCTTAGTTAAATTTGTATTTTTAAATAATTTAATTAGTTTTTAATAGTATTAAATTCCTAGAAAATAGAAAAATAATCATAAAAATACAAAAATAGTTTTGAAAATTCTATTTTGATATTTTAGACTTTTCCATTTCATAATTTTATTTTTCTAGCTTTATTTTCTAATTTCTTGTATTTTAGGTAATTATTAAATAGTTAAAAATAGTTTTTAATTAATAATAATTAGATAATTAGTTATAAAAATAATTTTCTTTTTCTAAATATTTTCTTTTATCATTAGGATTGTAAAAATGTATTTTTCATATTTTTAGGGCTTTTATTTCTTAGTTTCACTTTTTATTTTGTACGTTTACGTAATTTTATTTTAAACGTACGTTTTAGGTTTTAAACGTTCATCATTTTAAAATAGTGATAGCGTTTATTTAATATTTTTAATCTTTTTAATTTCCTTTAATTTTCATTTTAGCCCTTGTAGTTTATGTCCTTTTTCCGTAGTTATAATTAATTCACAAATCTCCTTTCCCGTTCAAATCTCCCGATCACTAAACGTTTGATAATCCATTGCATAGCTCGCTGGGACATAACGACCCGGGGAGACTCTATACTCCCCTGATCTTCATTGATTTCGTGCTTAAGCAGTTTTAAGCTGGTTACGGTCCGCCATTCACAAGTGGCGGGCTTGCGTGATTTAGCTTGACTGTTTGGCACGCATCAAAATATCATATGATCGAATCATTAAACCCATAAAGGATGCAAGATATCACAGCTTCAAGATCTTACGATGAAGATCTCGGGTAGGTTTAATTGATGTTGTTTTTGTTTTGAGATTTTGAACGAAACTAAGGAGCGTGTATAACATATTTGTTATAACTCGTTCTTTAATTATTCGTAAATGAAATGAAGCTAAGCTTCTAAATGATCAATGATGGACAAGATTCAATTAAAACAATCTTGAAAAGATTGCAAAAAAAATGAATCCGAATCTGAGATAAGTTGTAATAAAGTACTCGATTGTAATAATGGCTTTCGTATACTTCAGTACGAAACCCGGACTTCAAATTAATGGCTTCTGGACACATCAGTTCAGGACCCGCGCTTCAAAGAAAAGAAAGTGCTTATAGAAATCAAAGGTTTTTAAATATTTTTTCAAGCACTATTCCTTAAAACATAATGGCTTGTAAGTATTTCAGCTTGCAACCCGATCTTTAAAGAAAGGAAAGTGTTGCGCAAAATCGATTTCATAAATATCGAGCACTTATCCTAAAACAAATGAAGATAATTCTTCTTCAATATCTTCAAAATATTTTTTTAAATCTTCATCTTATGCTACCATTGATTCAAAAATTTTCAAAAAGATTGTTTCAAAATCTCTCACATTTGGTACCAAGATAACTCCTTCTAAACCCTTAATTGATTCTAAATTTTCAGATGAAAAATATGCTTTCGTTAAGGGGGAGTACTAAACCAAAATTGTTCCAAAATTCATGCTAAATCAGCTTTCTCAAATGTTTTTCGAAATACATATCTTTTAATCATTTTGTTTCAAAAACATCATGGATATGCTATTTTGAGGGGGAGAAACGTGATTAAAATGTGATCAAAAAGTTTTATGATCGGTGTTTGAATCTCAAATGAGCTCGACTCAGTCGTAACCAATGAATTGACGATAATATAAAGTCGGTACTCGAAAAGACTTGTTCCTGGACGGGTAATAATTTCAAGCTGGTTTAACCAGTGATGTAAGCGTGTCTCGAATAGGACTTGTCTAAGTAGAATGTACCATTTCGAGAAACTTTCTTTAGACTTGACCAGGCCGGGTAATAATTTCAAGCTAGTTCACTAGTGATGTAAACGTGTCTCGAATCGGTCTTGTCTATTGAAAGTTGATCAATTCAAAAGTGCGAACAACTACCCTCTCTCAGCATTTCAGCTTAAAACAATATAAGCACATGTGAAGGGGGAGTGTTTCTGAAAACAAAACTCTCAAGGTGTTAACAAAATGTTTTGATAATCATAAACACTTTGAGAGATTTTCAAGAAAATGGTTTTATGGCAACAATAGGACAGTCATGGAGTTATAAGGTGTCTAAGGATAGTAAATCCGTCCTATGATCCGCCAGAGCCGGAGGGATCTAACCAAGGACATCTGTAGCCACCTGTAAAATTTCACTATCATCAACCTTCGTATTAATAAACTAGATTGTTTATCAAAACTTATTTGAGCATTTTAGCATGTACGCTTCATTTTATTGCATAAAAATCTATGCAACTCCGAGTAGTCTCATTTAATCATGCCCGATATTTACTGATAACTGAAATCAGTCTCACAAGAAATTTTCTTGTCTTACGAGCCGCACGCGTACCGACACTAAATTAATTATGGCTGAAGTCAAATAAATATTTCTACAAGTCAGAATTGATATTTTATTTTTATTCTTATATTTTTTTAGTTACCTTTATAAAAACATGCTAAATATATATATTACACGTTAGTCAAAAACCTCAAACCGGAACACCGTGACTCACATTTAAGCTCAAACGGGACACGATATACATAACGAAAATTTGAAGCCTTTTCCTTCCTTTCTTTTCTTGTAACCGAATGGGCTCCCACAAAAGAACTCCCATCTCATCCAAAAACTTGTAAATACACTAAACTAGAAACTTTACTAGTATAATCAACTTAAAATACAACATATATCTAGATAAGTTGACTTTGAACCTTAAGGAAGCATGTTCCCCATGCACCCAACTCACCTCAATCTTTCTCTTGTCCTTGTGACTGTCGTATACCACCTAAAACCAAAAACCATTTGATTGTTTCCTCTTAATACTACCTAGAGTCAAGTGAAATCAACTTTGCATGTATCTAGGCTTACATAAACTCTTGGTCTTTAACCAAAGGTTTCTTCCTCTTTGCTTCTTAAAAACCCACGAGCCTTAGCTCATCACATATTTCACTTACAAAAATCTCACCAAAACCTCTAAGTGTATTCAAGATTAGTCTTGGAAGATTGGGTGAAGAGTCTTAGAAATAAGCTAGGGGCTTGGAAGCAAGTTTGGGTTAGAAAGATTGTCCTTGATCTCCTTCTTGTTCGAACCTCACCCAAATCTTTGTAAGGTCTCCTTCCTAAACTAAACTTACGCATAAGCTTACATATGTACATTTGATATTTCACAACATACTACTAATATGTTCAAGTTTGAAAACAAAAATGAAACATGTTCTTGTATACTACTCGACAATATGTGAGTAGGAACTTGTGTTTCGAGCTTGTGTGTTAATCTTGAAACTTGCTTAATATTTATGAACATCTCGAAAGAAAATAAGCTAGTGCTTATTTGTTTACTCGACACACACACACACACACATTACGGTTAATGGGAGTTTTCTTTGGACTAAAAACAAGTAACTAAGTAACTATAAACTTAAAGCTAACTTGAGTATTAACACACCTTTGGATTAATGTTAAAAGGCTCACCTTGGACTTGTGTTTTCATCCGACAAGTCTGAAACAAAAACGATTCACAAACGCACGCATGCATGCCTACTGTGAAACATTTACTAAAGGAAAACGCAGCATAAGCATGTATTTAAGCCCACTGTGAAGAGAAGCTAACACAAAAAGTGGAACTAGTCCACTGGTTGGGACGATGCCTTGTGAGCGAGAGGTCCATGGTTCGAAACCCACTAGTGGCGCTCTTCCATTCTTTTTTTTTACTATCACTCTTTGACAAAGTAACACTTTCAAAACTTGCTACTGAGAAGGATTATATAGCAAGCATGAAACAGTCGACATACTCATTAATTAGAACTACGCGGAGAAACCCAACACAATAGGACCTTTGGCTCAGTTGGTGGGAGCGTGGGTGATTGACTGAGGAGGTCGTGGGTTCGAAACTGCCCCATGGCAGTTACCCCTTTTCTTTTTTTTGGGTTATATTTGTAACTTTTGTAACTTGACAAATCCAGTCCCCCAACTCCGCACCTCTTGTCATATTTCTTAAAGTCTTTTATAAGCTTTATAAACTCGCAATAATATCTACGATTTCAACCCTCTACTTTGAACCACTTAACACATTTTCTTAAAATACTTATAAAATTTGAAACTTATATAAATCTTTACAACTTTGGACCCTCCAAGATCTACACTTAACGCTTCCCGTCCTAAAACTTCTAAAAGATAATAAATTTATATTTTCTACAAGTCTTTGTCACATAAATAAAATTGGTACATGTTTCTATTTGACAACCACATTTGCATAAACTAGAAAATATTATACTTTTCTAAATATAATATTTTCCCGCAACTTAGATAAAATATATATTGTACGTATATATATATATATATATATATTTCAAAACTAAACAAAATCAAATAAATATAAGTTGATTTATAAATATTTCCACTTTAATAAATATACTCGAGCCAACTCTTATACGAATGTTTCGTAAACTATCCCACTCACTCTTTCAAGAGCTAAAGACTTATAAGCATTTCGAAACTTATTTAAACTTAACCGTTGCCACATAAGCGTTATTAAACACAAACTCTCGAGAATGCTTCAACCGTTTTAAATACGCTAAGTCATGAATAAAAACAATAAACTAAGACTTGCCATGCTAATTATAGGTCGCGTGACGATACTTCGTGCTCATACTACTTGACCTTACACTACTCGGATACCATTTGCTAAGGTGAGTTCATAGCCCCACTTTTACTCTTTTAACTGCTTTATAAACTCCTTGGGGGAGAATACATGCTACTACTGCTTTTATGATCACAATTGCTTGAAAACTGTTTGCTGTACTTTTGATATTATGACTCTGCCTAAGTGGTTTGCCAAAAGTCCCCTACATCATGAACCATTAATCACTTGCGAGTGAACGCAAATATCGTGGATAGTACTATGGGAATTGACGACCCCGACTCGGTTATCGGAAATAACCGGGCGCACTATATTTGGTATCTCTATGTAATTGGCTATTACATCTTAGGGGCAATTTTATTTACTTACACCAGTAATTTAGGTGTATGCAGTTAGTTTGGTGTCATGAGCTTAGTGCAATAATATCAACTATCTTTTATGGGCGTATAACAACGTAGCCCATGGCTTATCTTAAACTTGAAAATCTTGTGATCAACTGCTTATTTACTAAACCTATGAATTCACTCAACCATTGTGTTGACTTTTTAGCATGTATTTTCGGGATGAAAAGGCGATAGCTAACTCTGGAGGCGCTTGGGCATTGGCATGGCATGGTCATAGATGACTCTGATTTATGAATTGGGACCACATTTTGTTAATGAGCTATCTTTCCGCAACAATTCAACCTTTGTAAACTTTGTTTTACTACAATAAATGAAATATTTTACGAAAAAGCTTTACTTTTCACTTTGTGTGATGATCCAATTGAGTAGCATCCCAAAAACCTTTTCTTCCGCTGCAAACCATTTTTGGGGGTGTTACAGTTGGCATCAGAGCCTTGGTTATAGGTAACTAGGTATTTTTCAGACCTAGACTATAACCACTTTTACAAAAACTTAACCCTATGACCGACACATGCCTGCCTGCCAAGCTGATTGCCTCACTTATGACTCGTTGAAGTCATCTTTGATAAGATATTTGTTTTATTACTGACAACTTAGCCTCACTATTAGCTTTGATTGCTTTACTTATACGTATGTTTACGTATCACTGCGCTACGCCTTCTCCCCAACATAAATGAAATAATTGTTCAGTCTTTCATACCAAACTTTAAAGGCATTAGGACATGTTACTAGTATAACTAAGCTAAGCATTGCAAGATTCATTGAACCTCGGGTGAATATAGCTTGATCACCTATATTCAACCAGGGACAGTGGGACATAGCCTGATCACCTATGTCCGACTCAAAGGTGAATGTTGCAATACTGAAAGTAGTTATAATAGTGTTATGTCCACTTGACCTCCTGATTGACTTCTAAAAATGGTAAAAATCTTCATGTGTGTTCATCATAAGAGTTACAAAGGGTTACTCCTAAACATCACACACTGACATCACAACATTTTCTCACTACGATACTTTTCTCCTAAGTGGAACGCCTTTCTCATTACTACCCCTCTAAACTGACCATTTTACACTACTACCTTACGCCTCCGCGTCTACATCTTACTAGCATCGTGCATGGAGATTTGCATGGCAGATGATGCACACCACCACTTCGCGCCCTCCGTGCCTACGTTATGTATGAGATTTGCTGAGCAGATAATACATAACCAACGAAATGTTGCATGATGCGAGTTAGTGATTGTATTTACCATTTAGATTTGCTTAGCAGTTTACGCGCGACTAACTAAACTTTATTTACCGCACGACATTACTCTATGTTTAGATTATATTTTTGGGTCGCTACAATACCATGTCTTCTATTTCCCGTCCCATCGACTTATCGTCTTCATTACTGAATCATTAAACCTCTATTACTGGGTCGTTGCAACCCATGTCTCCATCATCCCATCCTATAGTATATTCTCAAACGTTGAGATCGGAGCTGTCTCGTTATCCACTGCTATAACAGTGTCACCTCTACTCCAAAACTCGTACCCACTCGATAAACCGGATTACATCTCTAGCCGTTCTAGGCACAACACACCTTGACATCTACAAAGGGAACCCCTCGCTAAACATAAATAATAAACGAACGACTAAAAGATTTTAAAACGTACCAAGAATCAACTTGCAACTCAAGTCATATTTTTCTGAACGGATCCCTAATCTTCCACTCATCCCTTTGAAATACCAACGGTCTGTCCTACTACCCTCTTATGAAATAGTAAACTTCGTCTTTATCTAACGCAAACTGCTTTCAAATATTTTACCGACCATTTCACGGTCGTTTTACGAAAAGTCTTACTATGGTGCCATTAAACCAAAAATTTTGCAACTTTACTAATACTTTGTAATCAACGACCTTACTAAAGCCTTGCCAACTATTTTCTTATAATGGGATGAATCGATTCATTACCCTACTATTGTTTTATAAAACAACAAACAATTGCGATAACAACTTATAAACTATATTACAAATTTTTCCTGCAAGTTATATTACGGTCTATTAAACTATTTTACCCTTTTAGTGAGCTGTGTTAGCCACTGTCTGATTTAAAACCATAAAACTTGGTACTCTTACCTCACAAACTATTTTGCCTTTACCGTACTAAGTATTTTACTACCACCCTACTTCTTGAACTACGAAATCTTCTACTATTTGACAAACAATAAATTGTTTCCTTATAAGCTATTTTACAAATTATTTCACGAGTTATCTTACAACCTGAATTTTTGTATTACCAAAATATCACAAGGTTAACTACGATTTCACTACTACCCTATAAATAATAACTAAATCGTTTTTTTCTATTACCTTATAAGTTGTTTTAACAATCACCTTACTAAGTGTTGCTTTAACACAAAACCGCAAACTACGATTTATCTTAATAGAAATATTTTCTTCTTACTCAATAAAGTGGTTTTACGAACCATTTCATAAACTTTACTGCAATTTCCTCATAAACTATTTACTCCTCTCGAAAAACTTTAAAGGATAACCGATGTTTTCTTTTGAAAATAAACCAAATTTTCGGAGTGAAAATACGCGCTTTGCGTTTGAAAACAGTAAATATTTTATTTGCTAAGGGATAAACTCATCCATCATCTACAAAAGTTAAGGTATTTCAAAATTATTTGAAATTGCGAAACAACTTTTGAATTCACATAAAAACCTTCAACTTGGAACCGATTCCATGTTGTCGCCTAAGACCTTATTTAACAAGTTTTCATTACAAAAGCTGAAATTTAGCAACTTTTGTTCCACAAGTCGTTTCACATCAAGTTTCTAGTAATCACTCCAAGAGCCATGAGAACAGATCTTGGTATGAGTATTGGATACCATCCATATACTGTTGGCTTGAGTGAAAGAATTATCTAAAGGACATGTTGCGTATCTGCGTGATCGATTTCGACACTGGTTGGGATAGACACCTCCCATTGGTCGAAATCTCTTACAACCATAGCCACGTTGCACGAGGCACTTCATGTGGGATTCAAGTGGGAAATACCCAACTTGCTATCCTGAAACTATTCATGAATCTGCCGAGAGATTATTTAAATCAAAAGCAGAATGCAAACCGCTCACGATCATCGAAAAGCTACGATGGATGAATGACCTAAATCTTTGAGATTCCATGATTGGATACAAAGCCACGCTTATAGTCTTACCATGGGATTGTGTGATACGTTAGTAAACGTGGAAAGTTTGATCTTCGTTGTGTTGATCCTTTTAAGACTCTTGCTAGAGTTGGACTGGTGGCTTAGAGCCTCGAGCTACCATCCGAACTTAACTGTTCATGACGTCTTTATGTGCGTAATCAGAGGTAATGCCTCGCTGTTGAAAACAATCATTATCCTTGCTAGAAGATATACATATCAAAGAGCGCCTAGGCAAGAGAAACCTATCGAAATCGCGGAATCGCTGAAGTCAAGCGACTTGAGCAGAGTCGTTTTCCTATCTTTACTGATCAATGAAACTTTAAGAAATGTCTCGAATTCACGTGGGAGCGCGAAGACACCATGCGTGTAAAGTACCCACATCTCTTTGCAAATTCAACTCCGAAAACCATCAGTAAACTAAAATTCGCGGACGGAATTCTCTTAAGGGGTTGGTACTGTAGCCACCCGTAAAATTTCACTATCATCAACCTTCGTATTAATAAACTAGATTGTTTATCAAAACTTATTTGAGCATTTTAGCATGTACGCTTCATTTTATTGCATAAAAATCTATGCAACTCCGAGTAGTCTCATTTAATCATGCCCGATATTTACTGATAATTGAAATCAGTCTCACAAGAAATTTTCTTGTCTTACGAGCCGCACGCGTACCGACACTAAATTAATTATGGCTGAAGTCAAATAAATATTTCTACAAGTTAGAATTGATATTTTATTTTTATTCTTATATTTTTTTAGTTACCTTTATAAAAACATGCTAAATATATATATTACACGTTAGTCAAAAACCTCAAACCGGAACACCGTGACTCACATTTAAGCTCAAACGGGACACGATATACATAACGAAAATTTGAAGCCTTTTCCTTCCTTTCTTTTCTTGTAACCGAATGGGCTCCCACAAAAGAACTCCCATCTCATCCAAAAACTTGTAAATACACTAAACTAGAAACTTTACTAGTATAATCAACTTAAAATACAACATATATCTAGATAAGTTGACTTTGAACCTTAAGGAAGCATGTTCCCCATGCACCCAACTCACCTCAATCTTTCTCTTGTCCTTGTGACTGTCGTATACCACCTAAAACCAAAAACCATTTGATTGTTTCCTCTTAATACTACCTAGAGTCAAGTGAAATCAACTTTGCATGTATCTAGGCTTACATAAACTCTTGGTCTTTAACCAAAGGTTTCTTCCTCTTTGCTTCTTAAAAACCCACGAGCCTTAGCTCATCACATATTTCACTTACAAAAATCTCACCAAAACCTCTAAGTGTATTCAAGATTAGTCTTGGAAGATTGGGTGAAGAGTCTTAGAAATAAGCTAGGGGCTTGGAAGCAAGTTTGGGTTAGAAAGATTGTCCTTGATCTCCTTCTTGTTCGAACCTCACCCAAATCTTTGTAAGGTCTCCTTCCTAAACTAAACTTACGCATAAGCTTACATATGTACATTTGATATTTCACAACATACTACTAATATGTTCAAGTTTGAAAACAAAAATGAAACATGTTCTTGTATACTACTCGACAATATGTGAGTAGGAACTTGTGTTTCGAGCTTGTGTGGTAATCTTGAAACTTGCTTAATATTTATGAACATCTCGAAAGAAAATAAGCTAGTGCTTATTTGTTTACTCGACACACACACACACATTTACGGTTTAATGGGAGTTTTCTTTGGACTAAAAACAAGTAACTAAGTAACTATAAACTTAAAGCTAACTTGAGTATTAACACACCTTTGGATTAATGTTAAAAGGCTCACCTTGGACTTGTGTTTTCATCCGACAAGTCTGAAACAAAAACGATTCACAAACGCACGCATGCATGCCTACTGTGAAACATTTACTAAAGGAAAACGCAGCATAAGCATGTATTTAAGCCCACTGTGAAGAGAAGCTAACACAAAAAGTGGAACTAGTCCACTGGTTGGGACGATGCCTTGTGAGCGAGAGGTCCATGGTTCGAAACCCACTTGTGGCGCTCTTCCATTCTTTTTTTTTACTATCACTTTTTGACAAAGTAACACTTTCAAAACTAGCTACTGAGAAGGATTATATAGCAAACATGAAACAGTCGACATACTCATTAATTAGAACTACGCGGAGAAACCCAACACAATAGGACCTTTGGCTCAATTGGTGGGAGCGTGGGTGATTGACTGAGGAGGTCGTGGGTTCGAAACTGCCCCATGGCAGTTACCCCTTTTCTTTTTTTTGGGTTATATTTGTAACTTTTGTAACTTGACAAATCCAGTCCCCCAACTCCGCACCTCTTGTCATATTTCTTAAAATCTTTTATAAGCTTTATAAACTCGCAATAATATCTACGATTTCAACCCTCTACTTTGAACCACTTAACACATTTTCTTAAAATACTTATAAAATTTGAAACTTATATAAATCTTTACAACTTTGGACCCTCCAAGATCTACACTTAACGCTTCCCATCCTAAAACTTCTAAAAGATAATAAATTTATATTTTCTACAAGTCTTCGTCACATAAATAAAATTGGTACATATTTCTATTTGACAACCACATTTGCATAAACTAGAAAATATTATACTTTTCTAAATATAATATTTTCCCGCAACTTAGATAAAATATATATTGTACGTATATATATATATATATATATATTTTTCAAAACTAAACAAAATCAAATAAATATAAGTTGATTTATAAATATTTCCACTTTAATAAATATACTCGAGCCAACTCTTATACGAATGTTTCAGTAACTATCCCACTCACTCTTTCAAGAGCTAAAGACTTATAAGCATTTCGAAACTTATTTAAACTTAACCGTTGCCACATAAGCGTTATTAAACACAAACTCTCGAGAATGCTTCAACCGTTTTAAATACGCTAAGTCATGAATAAAAACAATAAACTAAGACTTGCCATGCTAATTATAGGTCGCGTGACGATACTTCGTGCTCATACTACTTGACCTTACACTACTCAGATACCATTTGCTAAGGTGAGTTCATAGCCCCACTTTTACTCTTTTAACTGTTTTATAAACTCCTTGGGGGAGAATACATGCTACTACTGCTTTTATGATCACAATTGCTTGAAAACTGTTTTGCTGTACTTTTGATATTTTGACTCTGCCTAAGTGGTTTGCCAAAAGTCCCCTACATCATGAACCATTAATCACTTGCGAGTGAACGCAAATATCGTGGATAGTACTATGGGAATTGACGACCCCGACTCGGTTATCGGAAATAACCGGGGCGCACTATATTTGGTATCTCTATGTAATTGGCTATTACATCTCAGAGGGGCAATTTTATTTACTTACACCAGTAATTTAGGTGTATGCAGTTAGTTTGGTGTCATGAGCTTAGTGCAATAATATCAACTATCTTTTATGGGCGTATAACAACGTAGCCCATGGCTTATCTTAAACTTGAAAATCTTGTGATCAACTGCTTATTTACTAAACCTATGAATTCACTCAACCATTGTGTTGACTTTTTAGCATGTATTTTCAGGATGAAAAGGCGATAGCTAACTCTGGAGGCGCTTGGGCATTGGCATGGCATGGTCATAGATGACTCTGATTTATGAATTGGGACCACATTTTGTTAATGAGCTATCTTTCCGCAACAATTCAACCTTTGTAAACTTTGTTTTACTACAATAAATGAAATATTTTACGAAAAAGCTTTACTTTTCACTTTGTGTGATGATCCAATTGAGTAGCATCCCAAAAACCTTTTCTTCCGCTGCAAACCATTTTTGGGGGTGTTACAACATCACAAATAGTTTAGAACTAGAAGTCCTTAGGAATGATTGAAAAAAGGAGTAATGTGAGAAAGGAGAAAGAAGGGGTTGAAGAATTAAAAAGAAATGTAAAAGAAAGGGTGAAAAGAAATAGCCCTCCATATTCAACCTTAGGGCAGAAACCGGGTTCAATTCATCTGCTACTGGTTGTCACTAAGATGACACCGGTATTGAAGACAAAGACGTCATGGACCCAGTGACGCATTGCACCTAACCTTCTAGCCACTCAATTCCTCTTAAAAGGATTTGTTTCATTCTCACTGGGAACCCTACATAATCTATCGACTTTCTCTTAGAGATCGTTGGTATTGAAGAAGGAGACCCTCTCCCTAGTCTCCGCTCAGGAAAACCAAAATGCACTATTGAGTCTAGAGCCACGAGATTCATCAAAAGATCTCATAGGAACACATGACATTTCATCACTTGATATTCAACAATAAGAATTTCAGTGATATATTCTAGAGTCCTACGCAGATCTTAGCAATCTGCCAGAACATTTATGAGAAGTTTCACATCTGTGATCTTCAGTGATTGAATGGAAACTCCTGCCAGGGTCAACATCAAGCAGCCCAGACAGCAGGTCACTTCGGTAACTCCCCGTGGATTACGCTTAGTGTGTCTCAAACGGTCTACAGTCGTGGGGTGATGCTTCGGTGTACCTCAGCGACTCATCTGAACTGTAGATGTACTTCGGTATATCGCGTTATCTCACTTGTGGGACTCCAGTTCCGGAACGGCCCTTGTGAGAAATAGAGACGTGTTTTCACACTATGCTGTTAACACCCTCGAAATTCAAACTTGTAAGTGCCGGAATCCGCTTATTACTAACCTGGCTCTGATACCAATTGTCAGGACCGATTAATATATAATTTATGTGGTTTGGAGGTCTAGGTTGGTGGAAGAAGATGAAGATCTTCATCCTTTTAGTGAGAGAAACTAGAGAGAGAGAGGAGAAAACACAAGGTTTTATTAAGATAAACACACACAACAAATAACCAAATGTTTCACCTCACCCCTCATGGAGAGTCATGAGGGGTATATATAGGCCCTAACTTTGCCACTTAAACGATACTAGTCCCTAAGGGCAAAGTATACTATGCATCTAGTCCAATTCACGTAAGTGACGTTATCTTTATAAAACGCGAGGCTAACAAAACTTAAAAAGAATATGATAATGTTGAACTGGAATGTAACTCAGATAAGGATATTCCCATCACAGATAAGGATAAGGATGAGGATGAGATTGTGTTTGACCCTAATAAAAGAGATTACCCTATCCATGACCCAAACGCCCATTGGAAGTTAAAAAAAACCCAAATTAGGTGAATTGTATGCAGACTTGGATCAAGTTAAAGATTGTATGACGTTTTATTCTATTGCCAATGGATACCAACTTTGGTATGGAAAAAGTGACAGTGAAAAGTTGTTGGTTAGGTGTGAGTTTGATGAAAAGGTTATAAGAAATAAAAAACTTCCAAGAGATCCCAATAAACCTTGTTGTCCTTTTAAGTTAAGATCTGTTAAGATGCATGATGGGAGGTCTTGGCAGATAAGAAGCCTGGTTGATAAGCACAGTTGCACTAGACAATATAACCTTGGGTATTTAGTGACTTCTAAATGGACACTATTAAGTTTTATACTTTAATATTCTTGATATAATAGACACTTTTATGTAAGTTTTCACAAATCTCCTTGTGTACAGGTTGGCCAAAGGAGACTTTTAGATGAAGATGATTTGGTTGATGTACAAGTTGAGATACAACTTGATACAGGAGAAATTGCAAATGTTGCATGGGTTGCAAATGAAGTTGGTGCAAATGAAGCTTGTGAAAATGTTGAGGTACAATTTGATACATGTGAAGCTGCTATAGCAGAAGGTGAAGCTGCTACAACTGAAGGTGAAGCTGCTACAACAGAAGTTGCAAATGAAGCTGGTATAGATGATAATGTTGAGGAGGATGAAACTGCAAATGTTAAAGGTAAAGCAATTGGTAATGAGGATGAGACTGCCAATTTTAAAGGAAATATGGAGAGTTCTGGGAAGCTCAGTACAAAGAAGGGTACAAGAAGCCTAGAAGGACCTCTAAAAGATTGAGAAACAACAAATATAATAGGAAGATACGGCATAATATGAAGGTAAAGGTACCACACCAGAGATAGCATTTGATGTGGAATAAGGCATATCAGTGTATGTCATAACATATTTTCTGTTTGTAATAGTCTATGGAATAGCATCCTTATTTTGTGTTTGCCCATATTTTGTGTTTATAACAGTCTATGGAATAGGCCATAACAATGTAAGGAACATATATTTTTTGTTTATAATGTATGCAATGTCCATTTGTAGTAGATGACTGCATTTTATGTTTACCATTTTTTATCAGCTTATACCATGACTGTATTTTGTATCAGCATGACTGCATTTTCTATTAGCAAACCACATGACTGCATTTTGTATGAATTTTATATACCATGAATGCATTTTTATAAGCAAACCACATGACCGCACTTTTATAAGCAACCCACATGACTGCATTTTGTATGCATTTTATATACCATTACATCATTTTTATAAGCAAATCACATGACTATAGTTTTATAAGCAAACCACATGACTGCATTTTTATTAAGCAAACCACATGACCGCATTTTTATTAAAGGGCATTTAAGCCATACATCCATAATGAACACGTTTCCTTACTCTAATCCATCCTTTTTTCCCCTTCCCTTTTGGACTTGCAACTACATATGTGGGATTTTTTACAGCAAATGGCTCGATACCAATTAAATCACAAGTTTCCTTGTTTGGAAGCCCTAAAACCTTAATCCTATCAGCAAAAGAAGTCGGTTTGGAGCTTGTTATCTTATTTAAGGTTGGACTCTTGCTAGATTCAACCTTGTGTGAGCTTGAATCAGGTTGTGGAAAATACTTAGACCATGCATTAGAACTTTCAGAGCTTTCAGAGCCTTTAGAGCTGGAGCTGGAAATGGTTATGATTTATGCATTGTTGAATAAAAAAAATTATAAAAAAGTAATAAATAAATAAAAAGACATTGTTGAATACCTTGTTTCTTGTTAGAAGTCATTTTTTAAGTTGAAAGTTTTGTTACAGATGTGAGATGTTTAAGCCATACACCCTTATGCCTTTATATAGTGGATATGTCAATCTTTGGTGCTTCATTGTGCAGTCCTTTCATTTGCAAAAGCCTGTGGGGGACAAGTCCTTATATATGACATCAGTTTGTAAAAGCAAAAGCATGACTGCATTGTGCAATTCTTTCATTTGACTCACTCTTTTTTAGTCAAAAGCATGCCGGCATTTTTTGTATAAGCAAAAGCATTGCAATTTTTGCATGCCTGCAAGTTTTTTATTAGCAAAAGCATTACTGCAATGTTTGAATAAGCAAAAGCATGACTGCATTTCCATTCACTAGTCAAAACACACGTCCATTCATAAATGCATTCCCATTCACTAGTCAAAACACATTTCTATTCATTGATCAAATTATACATTTTCGATACATCTTTGTTGATCTAAATGAAAGCTTTTCAATACATCTTACTTCTAAAACTACATAGCTTTCATAAACATAATGAAAATGATTCCTAAGAGTACACAGATAACCCTATATTGCAAATTAACTGTAGACTTCAACACTACAACTTCTTCTTCCAAGCCTTTTTTTTTCAGCTCAAATTCCGCGGCTTCTTTCTTCAGTTTCTTTTGCACATCAACCAATCTAGCTTTGTAATGCTCAATTGGAAAATCAGGATCCCACCAATGAAAGAAATTACACTTCTTTGTTGCCTACTTTAGCAAAAGAAAGTCAAAACATTTTTTTACATAAAAAACATTACAACAAATAATTGTTTACCTTATAGTTATGACATCCCAAAAACCTTCTGTCTGGGTTTTGTTCAGTCCAAGATGGCCACTTGCCACTAACATCACCACATTCACACAAGACACAAACACGATTGATCAAATTGTCTTTTTCCCAACCAGCACTTCTTCCATTCCAGTAAACCCAATTTGAAGAATTTGATGTCTTTGATGAGTTTGTCATGATTTGCTGTTTGGGAAGAGAGGATTGTGTGCCCTAATTTGATTTTTGGGATAATCTAATTTACCGTTAAATTTTATAAATGTTTATAATATAATTTCAATTTTGGACCTGTAAATTTTATAAAAGTTTTAGTTATAAAAAACTTACACTTAACGAAATTGTTGGTTAGTTGTTAACGGAAAAACTTAAATTCGCTAAATAAAAGTGGAGCACCTTTTTATGCAGGAAAAAAATTGCAATACATTGATTGGAAAAACACCCCAAGTATAGTGCCTTTTTGTATCATTTTCCCTATTAATTATTGATTGTTAAGTTTAACACGAATGATATAGCAAAAAAAGACACGTGAGATTTATGCTCAATATAACTCAAGATAGATTTGGAGACTATTTCTAAAAGAGTAAAACACACCGTTCGCTCTAGTGGTTTATGTCAAATCCTTCCCCCTGTCCCTGATCCTTTTCTTTTTTCTTTTTCGCATGATTGATTTTTAAAATGACATTGTGTAACACCGTTTATCTTTATCTTTGATGTCCGTTAACGTTACTCATGTGCAAAACACATGAGGGTATACTAGTCAATTTATTTTATCTTTATTAAAAAATTAAAAATAAAAAATAAAAAGTTCATTTTTCTCAATCTATCTTTCCTTTATTATCGTGTCTCGACACTTTCTTCTCATCCCCAATATCCTCCTCTTACCCCCTCATAATAACCATCTATCATCATTAAATTCATCCACACACACTTAAAAGAAACACATACCCACATTTACAAAATACAAGCACAAACACAAACAAACCTTTAATGGCAAATCTTCAACAAAACAACATTTTGAGATCAATCATCTTCAATGACAACCCCACCATCACGACGAACGGTAAAATTTACTATTTTAAAAATGATAGAATTTCATATTCATTTATTTTGTTTGGTAATTAACTAAATATAAACTAGAATGAAATGCTTGTAGCAATTATAAATACTAGACGAGTACTCATACATAGCAACGGGGTTTTATAGCGGTAGATAGTTGTAGTGATAAAAAAAAATTTATGGGTTATAAACGAAAAATAATAAAGTTCAAGAATTTGGAGATTAAAGATGATTTAAAATGAATGAAAATTATATAGGTTATGAATTATAAACGAAAATATATATAAATTTAAAATGAATGAAAATAATAAAAGTTTATGCTTTTCATATATAATTTTTTTAAGTTTTCACTTTTAATAATATGAGCTTTTCTTTTATTATATAGTAATACTAGTATATATTTATTGTTACAAAAGTAACTTTTATTATATAAGAATGGGATCCTCTCAAGTTGAAAGGATCAACTTGACTCGAGTTGGATACTTGTGAGCTCAAATCAAAAAAAGTTTTTTTGATTTGAGTCATTAGATCAAATCTAATAGCTCATAATGCCCCAAGTCAAGTGGATCGTCTCAATTCTAGCTGGAATAGCCATATGAACACAGTGCATGTTGCGAAAGTATACATAGTGAAATGATGATTTCCTTTGTTCAAAAAAAAATGATGATTTCAAAAGTTAAATTCTAGTGTGAAGTTATGATTATTTCCTCTGACATCTTTCAAAAACTTTAAAAGCCGTTCTTGTTTGCTTAACCAAAATACAAGAGCACAAAACAATAAAAACTTGTACCCAATGGGGAACCATATAACTCGGTTTAGCAAGTATATCAAATGTCTGATAAAACATCCCAACATGCCTAATGACATTATATAGATTTGAAAATAGGCATGACGAATTGGTTTTTCAAAATTTCTAAAAGAAAGCTAACTAGCTAAACCACATTACAGAACCTGAAAACAATATCACAAGTTTACCATGTAAAAACATTTCTTCAGCAGATGATATGCACATTAAAGTCACAAACATGTCCTTAGCACAGTTGAGGGCCGTGATAATAAAACCCTCCATTGGCTTGAAGCAGATAATAAGATATAAATAAAGAACCGTAACATAATAAAGTTGATTATTGAACAACATTAGAAGAAACTTGCTTCAAAAAGGTCAGTCCTTCAGGTTTTTGGATCTGAGCTCATTATATAGCTTTACTAATCGCATACTTGCTAGTCAAAGTAAAGATATCCATACCAAAAAGGTGAAATAAAAGGGGCTCAACAGTAGATAAACTGACACCTGAATCACACCTCTTCTTCAAAGTTAACTGACAAATCCCAGTAGTGACCAACTCCTGCATCAGAGAACACCTTGCGAGCAGCATTTTCAGTCCTGCACTCGTGCACCAGAAACCTATGAAAACTTGGTTTAGCAACACTCCCTTGCCACACCAAGACGCACTTGTTCTGCGGTTTCTCACTATCGTCATCATCTTCATCCTGATCCTCATCTTTCACAGCAGCAGCCCAGTTTATACGTTTGAGCATCAACTTCTGGTAGCGCTTTATGGATTTGTTACCGCCTTCCACCACCACAACACATATACCCTCTGAGATAACCGCACAGCCTGATAGGCGGTTCTCTTGGGCATTAACATCAACCTTGAACCTTGTTTGAGGGTGAGAGAGGTCATTAATTTTGTACACGGAAACTATTGTTTCAAGGGTATTATTGTCATCAAAAAGTTTCCTCTCTTTCTTTTCACGCCTCTCAGCAGGAGTTAGCTTCCTTGCAATATTCCTGTCAACATGAGCTTGCTCACGCTCTGCAGCAGCACTTCTAATCTCCATTTCAAGCCTGGTAGGGTCTTGAGTAGCTTCTGAGCCAAGAACCTTCATAAGATTGCTCATTTTGACTTTGGGTTTTGGGGGTTCTAACAAGCCTTGCCGGATCATATCTTGTCGATTTTTCTCAGTGGCAAGACGTCTCTGGGTGCGAAGTTTCTTGCGTTCTTTCTGAGTGAGTTTCAAGGGTTGAGGCACGTTCAGCTGGAGGTTCAATAGGACGAGGGTGTTCCACATATAAGGTAATTTTTTCCTTCTTAAGTATCTCTTCTGCTAATCCACCTTCAGTGATGTTTCCGTAAGTACCAGAATCAAGAAGAGGCACATCCCTGGAAGGTCAAAAAAGAAAACTTAAAATTATATTCTGACAATTGTGATTAGGATAATATACTTCAAAAGATCTTTTTCAAAACAACTGTCATTTAACTTACAATTGATAAAGAAAGCACCCTAGTCAAAAAACTAACGTGGCAGGTAATAATAAATAAATTAAAAAAAAAATGAAAGCGTAAAGATTCTTTTCTACTGACTTATAAAGTGGCATACACTGTGAATTCGTATCTGCTCCATTATCAATTTTGTCGTGACAGAAAGGTTCTGATCAGGCTGCCAAAGAACACTTATCCAAATTTTAATAACATGTGTGTGTTAAACTTGATTGCAAAAAAACAATTTCATCACAATAAGAATCTAACGTTTTACTAATAGGGTCTAATAAAACAATTCACTTTGGGTAGCTTCCGACCCACACGACCTGTTATATTACCCATTTGACTTGTTAAAACATTTCAAAAGATGTAAAGCAACACTAGTGAAAGTTGCAACAGCTTACCACCACTCAACATCGGGAATAGGGTCCTTTGGCTTTTCTTTAGTGATAATTCTCTCTGCTACCTCTATGAGATTTGGATTAATATCAGGTTCAGCCTTTGCCTTAGCAAGCTGAGCTTGCTTTGCTTTGAACTCTCTTGCTTGTGCTTCTCCAAATTGAGACTACAAAAAAAGAGTGCCTGACAATCAGCAAAATTAGAAAGGAACTTTACTAAACCAGAAGGGGAGCAATAAAATATTAAATACCTTTAACTTGACGATCTCTGCTTCCTTGGACCATTTGCCTTCCTCTACAAACTGAAAAGTCATCTTTTTAGGCCTTAAAAGCTTAACTTTATCAATTCCCATTCGAGGATCGAAGTGAGGATTTTTATCTGGGTCCACATCTAATTCAGGTTTCAGAATCTGGAATGCATCTTTTTTCTGCTTGTTGATGTTAACCTATATATATGAAAGGATAACGCAAAAAAATATAGGGTTAGAACATAATTTTGGCTATGGATAAGAATCAATGCAAGCACAATAGAACAGACCTTAAGGGTGCTAAGGTTGTTTAACTTCGGTATATTCACCACATTCCCATGTTCATCTACTTCTCTTCCCAATGCATCCAAACGAAGAACAGGGGCCTTGGCAGGCTTGGGTTGAATAGTAACCTCTGTTGGCATCTGTCCAGGGAACATGTTTATAAGGGGAGCAAACTCAGGGTCCTGTCTAAAACCCAACTTGGTAGCAAGCTCTTGTGCACGTTTTACAGCTTCAAACTTTTGCGCAGTAAGTCCAGTGAGTTGAGGCACGGTCCCACCAAGTTGCTGTGTAGAGCTATTACTCGCAGCTTGGGAAGGCGGAGGAGGTATTCCTGAACTGTATGAAGCTTTATGGCTCTCTTTTGCAGACATCTGGCCACTCCTTTCTGTGCTTGAATCAACACCTTTGTTTAACTGGATCATAACAAGCACACAATAAAGAATGTAATTTTTCAAGACAGACTAAAATATCTAGCATTGACCAAAGCAGGTGAGCAAAAACTGCATATAAAAAAAGCACAACAGTTTAAAGCCAAAGCATGCAATACAGCACAACTGATTAATATATAGATTCACAGCTTACCGAAGGGAGCTTCTTCATCCTCTCCGCAAGCTCCTTTTGCCTTAGTAGGTTTGCTTTTACCTTTGATAAGGCATCGAGAGAGATGCTTCCACTCTTGCCAGCATCTGCAGAACTCCCATCTGTACTGGATTTCCCAGGAACCTTATGAGATCTGTTACTATTAACTCCTTCATTTTCATGTTTGGTAGAAATCAAAGATACCTTAGAAGGATGGTGGCTGGGTGCCAAAGGGGTCTCGTGTGGGGTTCCAAATGCCTTACTGTGTGGTCCTGATGTGCCACCCTGCAGCCAATAAATATCAAACAAGTTAACATACACGAATAAGATAATGTTAAATGTACATGACACCGCACATCAACAATCGTGTAAAGACAAACTAAATCATCAAAAAACTCTTACAATTGACAACTTGCCACTACTTATTACACAAATAAAATATAAACCAGAAATCGAATATTCAGGTATGTCCAATAAAGGTACCAAGTGCTAACACAAGCACGGCAGATGTCATAACGCACTAACCATCAAGCCTTCCTATATGATACAACAGAGCTCATGTCAAAGATCAAAGCTTATACCATGTTACAAGACATCATGCCAGCTATCTTGATTCCCTTGAATCACGTTATAATTACAAATCATATAACATAAGATTTCAATTCACATCACAGCAACCAAAACCATATACCACGATCAGATGAATTTTTAGGACTTACGTGTTCATTTATTTCAAAACAGACTTACTGTGCTCATTTACTTCAGAACATACAAGATTTTGACAATCATATTACAACAGCCATTCCTGGAAGCATTACTTATACGAAATAAGTGCTCCACAGGTAAGACTACACTTTCAATTTGCACATCAAACATATTACAGCAATTTCAAGAAAAGTGTAAATGACACAAACTCTATAGCAAATACTAGACATAGATTTATCTCACTACTAAACCTAAAAAACCATCTACCCTCAATTTTTTTCCTTTAACTAGTGCTGGTTTTCACATATAGAAACTAATGTCTAGCTATTGCTAGAAAAACAAAGGAAGTGTGCAGGAAAAGATCAATAAAATACATGTACGCAACAATAAAAACCAATTCTAAACACATGGATGCTCCAACCAGCATCTGAATCACCTATTAGACTATGTTACAGAAGTATTTAAGCAACTTATCACCTATTGTATTTCCAAATTTGCAATAAGCTGTTATGATGTTTGAATGGAGCCACACAGCTTAAGCTTATAAGCTTATTTAAGTTATCTATAAGCTCCTTCTCACTAGCTATTTAGCTTATTTTGCAAGTGCTTGCCCCAATTTTTCCTGTTTGTTGTTCTCATACACTATTCTATATCAGTCATTCGACCAGCACCACACTTGGATACCACATATACTTATCCACGCACCATCTCATTCATTGTCTCTTGCACTCATTCATTCAACAATTACCACACTTCCATACCACTTAAACTTCCTCACAAACATCTCACTCATTGTTTTTTAATAAAACGTGTAAGCTTACTATTTCGTAGAAAATCTTATCCTAAGGCAACTATTATTACTAAAATCATCAACAGCCTAATCATCTAAACATCAGCTACTCATTTAAACTGTGCCTGTATGATAAGCCAATTCAGACACCCTATAAATCAACTATTTAACAACTCAAAGTCACAAAAGCCCTCCAACTATTTCGGCTTGGTCAATTTGGATGTTTTTGTGTACACCCCTAGCTCCAGCCAATTCATTGACTAAACTACTAATAATCAACATCCTAATATGATACTGTACACAACTATAAAATATCATCCAAAACACATTAATCCAAACCACCCAATCATCTTAAATTATAAAACTAATTTGTACAAAAGTTTAAACTAATCCAATCACCCCTCGTTAGACAAATAGAAGCAACATCCTAAATGTCATATAATCTAATAACCCCATCTGCATAAAATATAAACCATTCATCTTATCACCATCACCACCTAGCATTAGTAAATTTAATTTCATTATTTCTCCTTCACTACTAGTTTTAATCATTCTATCATAACTATATTCCAATACCACATAAGCTAATCCTAACACCATCTCCTTTCATTATGTTTTGATAATCAACAACAAAAACAATACCCAATCCCGTCTGAGTGAGAATCATACACCTACCCTAAGGTAAACCCGAGAGTATAATAAACTAGTTTGTATAAAAGCTTAAATTAAGAGACATAGTTTTTTTGGTAAATCCACAACCTAGAAGCACCTAAATTAGTGTCCAAATAATCAACATCGTGGTATATTATAATCTAGGCGAAAACGAAAAGTCCAAAATCACTTACATTAGCATTAGAACCGCCAGCGTTGATTGTATTGTCATCCCCATGACAATCCATGTCTTGTTTGTTAACTCTATCATCAAATATCCTCTTCTCTCTCCTCTCATGTCTATCTCTCTCATCTTCAGCAGCAGCAACTTTATCCTCAAACCTTCTTCGCTCTTTACGACTATCCGAAACCCGAATACGCTTCTCTCGAGCTTCGTAATACTTTTCTTCTTCTTCTTCCTCACTAACACCTCCCCGTTCTTTTCGTTTATTGTGATGACTGGATTTTTCTCCTTCTCGTTCGTGTGATCGTTCTCGCTCTTCGGACCGGTCTCTCTCGGAACGGCGACGGTGGTGGTGGTGTTCGCGGTCGGAATCTTTGTGTTTCCGGCCGGATCGGTGTGGTTCCATTGTTAGGGTTAGGGTTTTGTGGGGGATGGATGGGGTGAGTTGGGAGAAACTTCTTTTCTTTTTTTGTTATATATATGACGAGTAACATTCTAATGGGCCGGAATATTTACACAACCTTTGTTCATTTTGTTTATATCTTAAATTTGAGCCCAAAATAAAAAAAATAAAAATAAAAAAAATTAGTTAAATGGGTAAATTTTTAAAAAATTTTAGCATATTTAAGCCTCTCTTTTTTTTTAAATGGGCATGTATGCCTATTTAAAAATTAAATGGACATAATGAGCACATCCTCTTTTGGTCTATCTACATTCCAGGAAATTCATACGCTCCACGGACGAGCAAAAAGCGGAGTCTTGGTCGTTTTTAAATAAAAACTTATATTTAATTTTTTAAATATAAATGAGGTGTTATGTTCGAGGAATTTATTTCATCTTTTTGGGTCTTTTTAAAAGCGATTCGTATAACATGAGCCCGTTTGACCAGTGCCCGTTTAGCCCGTGCCCGTTTGGCCCGTAGCCCGTGCCCGCCCGGCCCGCCCGTTTTGCCACCTCTACTTACAAGGCGCATGAAGAGACGGCATTCTTTTTTTGTTTTAACGTGGGTCTAGAGTTGTTTGTTAGGCTCCCATCGACCTATTACCCGTTAGGTCATACCGTTTTCATTTAGTCTCTAAAGAATGGGCGAGAAACTTCTTGGAAAGATAAGCACAAGGTCTTATCAAAAGACGATAAATTAACATTTGGGTACAAAAAGTTGTCACCACTGGTTAACCAAAAGTACGCTTAACCTAGTACTAGATGGGTACCCGCGCAATGCGACGGCGGGTACCCGGTGACTATTTTTGTGGTGAGCCAATGTTTTTCATATTAGAATTTTTTTATTTAGCATGTCTTAAATATTTTATAGCGTAGAAGATATATATTTTTTAAAAGGAGAACGTCTAAATTATTAATAGTGTTTTCAAATTTTAGCATTAAATTTGTGGTTATAAGTTTAGTTGACTTTTCTTATAAACAATTCTATTAAAATATATCGTTATTGGAGGGGTTACTGCATGGTTAAAATGAGACTTAAATTTTAAAATTTTACATTAATTTTCTAATTTTCCTTTTATAATATTTTTTTGTCTTAAAATTTTAAGACTTCTTTTCCTTTTTTAGTAAGAACCAAATGCTTTATACTGTGATAATGTTGTAGCTTTTTTTTGTATTCTTTCATAAACCATGAGTTTTTCCTTATATTAAGATTTCGTAATTGAATTTTAATGTATATTAGTAACTTTTTTCAGTTTCATATGTTACAAGTACTAGCAGGGTACCGCGCCGCGCGTTGCGGCGGCAGGTACCCTGTAACTAAAATTTCTCGCGACTAATATTTTCTTATTATATATTTTTTGTGACGTATGTAGATAGTATCATGGAGTTAATAAGTACTCGACCATTGTTTAATAAGATGATAAATGTAACACGAAGCGTTTGTTAAACAACGATAGAGTCGATATATGTGTGTGAGAGTATATTTTCTTATGGAATTGTTTTAATTTTTAGTAAACGGTTACTGTAATATTGTAGCATTAATAGACGTATGTATGAATCACAAGTAACTTTTGTTTGTGTAAGTGTGCACGCCTTTTTTGCGTGTTTAGACTAACCATCATAACTACATTCAAATAGTTCATCAGTTATTATAGTTTGGCTTGTCATCTCGCGATAGTTTATAGTGCGAGTTACGTTTGCTGTAATATAGCAGTATTTTCAAACCTTTTTTCAGTTTCCATGCGACTTACATTTACAAAGTAATGTACCAAAACTTAAAATTTATTGGCCATTACCATTTAATGTAAATTTGAGCATTACTTTAACTTCAGTGGCTGCATTCAAAATTGCGTAAATTCCTTTCAGAAATGTGTCACTTTAGGCCAAATCTCCACGATAGTCATTTTAACTGGCTTTTGGAATTTCGTCCAATATATGTTTTCATTTATTGGCCAGTCTATCCAAAGTCCAACCGTCAGTTGTCAACTTATTGTCCAATTCATTGAAATGTCATGTTCGTAAACAAAAGGTAATCCTATTGTCCAAGTAATTACAGTGCAAACTTACTCCTCAATTGATAAGTCATAATCACAATTAAACAAATTTTAAACGCCTTTGCATCAGGGGCGGAGCCAGGAATTTCTATTAGGGGGGGCCGGAAATTTCGAGATAGTAAAACCACCTTACGTTACGTAAAAATTGCGCAAAACCACCTTAAAAAACGTCCACAATAAAAATAGCTCAAATTGCGCAAAACCACCTTACGTTACGTAAGAATTGCAGCAAAAGAACAACCTATGTTGTGTTAAAGAGCAACTTATTTACTAAAAAGAAATACTCTGGCTAACAATTTCAAAAAGAAATAAAAAAATGTTCATATACATACCACTGTACCAGTAAAAATAACACACAAATACAAGTAATTATTAAACTCCAATTCCCTAAATCATAGTTACATCATGCATTAAATTATACAGGGTATAAATTAAATATTTATCAAACTTGTTTTTGCACACTTATAAGTCTGAATATTATGAAATAAAAATTCACGGTTCATAAAGTGTGAAGAAAAAAGCGTGAACAAAAGGCTAATTTGTTGTAGTGCACGTATATCCGTGAACATTTTCAACATTTAGCTAACAACTTTCAAATGTGTATTTAGTGAGATCTAAACTCTTGACCTTTTGTGAGTAGGTCAAACGCGTCACATTGTATTGAAAATTATATAATGTATATTATGCATATACTTCATACTCCCTCCGTCCTATTTTTATTGTCCACTTTGACTTTGACCGGTCTTTCTTGTTCAACTTTGACCGTTAATATATTTATTTGTGTTATATAATACTTGATGAAAGTTATACCAAATGAAAATACATTTAAAACCCAATACATTCATATATTTTTCATCAAGTATTACATAACACAAACAAAAATAATTATGGTTAAAGTTGAAGAATAAAGACTAAAAAAGTCAATATGGACAATAAAAATGAGACGGAGAGAGTATTTATTAGCGTACTTTTATCACTTAATAAAGAGGATATGTTCAGTACAATAATAATTTTGTAAGTAGTAGTAAAATTATGTTCAAAAAAAAAGTAATAGTAAATCAAAATTTTGAGTACATCAAAAAAAGATCTTATCTTGAAAACAAAGAAAAAGACTTGTGAGGATCTTATCTAGGGAGCATCAAAATTTATTTCTTTTTACTATTTCAGTATTTCTCTTTCTTCCTCCTTGCTCTCTCTTCTTACCAGTTTTCATAACAGCTCGTGCATCTCCGACCAAACATAACCATCGGAAAAAAAAACTCTGCCTTATAAATGGTTCTTTAACAGCGGAGCTGCAAGTTTTGGGGGTGGCTCATGCCAAAATAGATGAAATATGGCATGAAATTCAAACTATTAGCCGGAGAAGTTAGGCTAGTTGGGGGTGGCTGAGCACCCGCTAGCCACCCCATTGGCTCCGCCCCTGCTTTGCATGTTACAGAGAAGAGTTCATATTGACAAAATATTTTCATTGAGATAACTAAACAAAAAATAAAATTATGAACATCCAATATCAATTAAACTTAACAAGCAGAAAATACCATATAGCTAATGCTTGACATGTCACAACTTCTGGGTCTTTGTTAAAATTATGACAATGGTTATTAGAGCTCACATTACATTATTTGACTTATAAACCATTATTAAACATTATATATCACCACTTACAGTAACAAAAACAACACCATAGCCTAGGCGTGCAAATACACAATCGGCCTCAAATTAGCACCTCAAACAGAACACCGTTCGTTACTAAAACCACAACCTACCAGCTATGGTGGTAGCGAAACAACCATTATAACAACAGATCGGTTTAAAAAAAAATGGAACCCTCTAAATCTATCAAAAAAAAGTCCAAGACCTTTAGATATAACAACCAAAATACCAAAACAACATATAGCAAGTTAGCAACAAATATCTGGTCGACACAATCGGCTAAACCATCTAAGCCACACACGACAAACACTTACAGCCGACAACACTACCTAACCTACCAACCAAAACCACCAAAACATAAGCCGAACACGCAGGTTGTAACATATATGTGCCGATTTGAGAAGATGTTTAATGTGTATGAAAGGATAGAGATGCTAGGTTAGTTTGTGTTTTAGAGTGATATGCAAGTGCTGGTGGTGGGTGTATGTTTTTGTGTGTTGGATGGTGTGGGGTTTTGTAGATCTAACGTTAGATCTAGCAAAAGTAATCGAACCACAAAACTAACATCACATATCATGAAGTAACAACCCAGTTCAGGTTTGAAACCAAAACCGCCAGCCAAAACTACCTAATCCAAAACAACCGGTGAAGACCACCTAGACCATGTGAAGGGGTAGTGTTGCCGACACATGTCGTTGGCGGCGGATTTAGTTGGTGACGACGGTTGTTATCTAGGAGAAGAGTGTTTATTTTAGGTTTTTGAGAGAGGGAGAGAGGAAAAGGAAATGGGATTTGTGTTTATTTGGGGGTTTTTATATCCTTGTCTGAATCTTAATTTGTACAAGTAATATTAATATTGGAGGCCTGTTACTAATGGTGTAAATGGGCAGTTACAAGTTAATGGACTTAATGACTTATATTTAATTTTCAGTAACTAACACATTTTCATAAGTAATAGCTGAATTTTTAATGGCAAAAATTAAGACAAGTATTTTTATTATAAGTAATTTGTTGAATCTGAATATTAATAGCATGTCCTAAATGTTTTATATGGTAGTATAGATTGGTATGGTGGTTACACATTTATTTCCCATTAAATCACTTATTTGATCATTAATACGACGGTTACAACTTTTAAGGTTACAAGTATTAATCAAGTTTTGAAATTCTTCCACAACAAGAAATGTTTTTGGTCTTAATATTTTTAAGACTTCTATAATTAGAATGTCCTAAAGGCATTATATAGTAGTATAGATACTAGGCACGTGCTATCTAGTGCAAGTTGGCAAACTACTATACCCACGTGATTCAACAGTGTGAAAACGTAGAGGGGGGTGAATACGTTTCCGTTTCAAACTTAAAACTTTTGTATCAAATATAGTATAAACCATTGCATTTGATAATCTCGACGCGAAGATGCATTTAACGCATTACGGCATGTAAGGCCAACCCCTTGACATCACATAAGATTCCGCAAGATTAATGGTTCATTATAAATCAAGTTTCACCATTATTAGTCCGGTTGCTTTTTCTTGATCAAGCGTGTCATAATACGTAAAGTGTTGATTATAGTTTGTGACTATATGAAAGACCAAGTATGCATCACAAACATAGACATCAACCACATAGAAAATAAACAAAGTAATGCAAGAATAAAAGTAAAGCGATAAGTAAAAGGATAGACAAACCAACACGAGGATTTATAGTGGTTCGGCTACAAGGACACCTTCCTTGCCCTACTCCACTCCCCGAGTCACCTACTCGAGAGTTCGTAATCACTACACCAACTCCTTATGGCGGAAAAGCCTTCGGAACGTCGCCTACTCTTTTTCCGGTACTAGGCTAACCACCGGGTTCTTTCACTCCAAGGTGAACCACACCTACACAACGTCGCCTACCCTTTATTCGGTGCTAGGCTAACCACCGGGTTCTTTCACACCAAGGTGAACCACACCTATCACAACGTCGCCTACCCTTTATTAGGTACTAGGCTAAGCACCTAGTTCCATTATGGAGGAACTACTACCCATCACAACACATCACCTAATCTCAAGGAGATCCACTCTTTGTTACAACACCATCAAGGATATCACCATCCTTGGATCTAAACAAATACTATATGTATAACGATGCACCTCATCGATTATACGACCTATGCATTCTTCACTAATGCCATTTACACGATCCTTCAGCACCTTTCACTAATGCCTTCAACACGGATCTTCGGCACTCTTCACTAATGCCTTTGACACATCTATGATACCCGTTATGTTTTGTGGCCCAACATAACAAACCTTGTGTTTTATGGCACAAACACATAAACCATCTAGTCTAGTCATAGATACAAAATATGATACTAGACAATATCCAAGACAATGTGTCTAATGGATATGAAATCCTAAACTAAACATCAAGAACCCAAAGCATGATGTAGTTAGCTTCTATGAATTAAGATGACAAGTTTCCCAAGATTTTTGTAGAAGATCTTCATGTTCTTGTATCTTGTGATGGGTGATCACTTCAGTAGGTAAGGAAGCAAGATCTCTAAGCTTGCTTTGGAGGATCACTTCGGGAGTATGCTTACAACAAATGAGAGTTAGAAGCATTATGATCATATGAGATGAGGGTGGTTTACATGTTTCCTAATGATGTAACTATCCTAGAAATGGTGGAGAGAAACTATGTGTGGAGGTGTGAAGAAATGGTAAGAAGTGGCTTGCTATTTATAGGCAAAAAGACCAAAACCATGTTCTGCCCCAAGGATCCCTTCTGGAGGGATCCGGCCTTTGTAATTCCAAGGGATCCATGGGATACTTGAGGAATCCGTGCACGCTCCTGTTTACCCATGGTTTATGGGTTAAAACTATGAGCTATGGGTCAAGGATTTGAGTGCCCACCAAGGTACAATGTATCTAGACATTGGGTATGGGTCTTGGGTCTTGGGTCATGGGTCATGGGTTTTACCCAACACATTTACTTATGTTTACTTAAGTGTTTTATAAACTAATTAACTAAACATGTTTAATGGTTTGTTAGGGGTTTGATCATAATGCAATATAACAAACATGTACGAACCTGTGTGTAGCATACAAGGACTTGAGTCGTCGAGAGGTGTTGAGAGTATGTTGAGACAAATATAATTACAAGTAACTTATACATTTTACGTTATGTATTACAAGTTACATGTTTGTCATCAACAAAACAAATGAGAATGTATAGATTAAATATCGTAATATTTGCACTAACAATCTCCCCCTTTTTGATGATGACAAAATATATGTAAACGTAATAGATTGGTAAAATGTCAAAGTTACTTGTGTCCGTACTTCCATACATTACCTTCTTCGTTTACACTCTTCTCCCCCTTTTGTCGAAACAAAAAGGGTGTGTCCTTTCTCCCAAGAATGGCGAGTTTGCATCATCCCTAGTGAAGTTAAAATAAAAACACCTTATTGCTCCAATTGGCACACGACGCCAATACCTTCAACACGAAACACTAATGACGAAGCTTAGCAACTCATGACTTTGAGCTTGCACGTCTTCAAAAGGTGGTGATCTCGCCTTTAAGAGGAACCTAGAGAATCACAAAAAAAAAATAGAAAGATTCTTTGAATTATAACCATTATTGCCAACGGCTCAATGGATCAAATTTTTTAGGCTTAACCTACGTCAAGGTTAGTGTTAAGAAGAAAAGAAAAAGGAAAAATATATTATGAGAAAGAAATCTCCCTTTTGTTGAAACATAAAGGAATTTTGAAGAATGAATGTGTGCATGCTCCCCCTTGACGGTTGCTCCCCCTTGTTAAAGGCGTCAAGTATTTCAGGAAGGCTAAGACGAAGTTATTGCAAAATTTGAAATGTTTTAGCTTTGACGAAAAACTCCCCTTTATTGAGAGCGTCAAGTACTCCTAGTGTGTTTTGAAAATCTACAAAACAAAAAGTTAGTGCAAAATTATATTCGTCCTTGGACGAGTAAGTCATGTGATGCACTTTATAAATGCTCGACGGAAGCTCCCCCTAGATTGAGGGCGTCAAAAAGAACCTACAAAAAAAATAGTGTAAAATTTCGTCCATAAATAGACGAGAATCCCATACACATCAAAGTGTATATATATGAACCTACAAAGAAAGGATTAGTGTTATAAAAATGATCCTACTACTTGCATCATCATGGTTGGTTTAGAGGTTGTAAGGTTTGCTCAAGTTTAAAAAAAATGTGCTTAGGGATGAGACGCATTTCATTACGAAATTCACTTGGCTTTTGACAACATAGATGTTTGTGAAGCATGGTTGAGCGACCATGAATTGTAGTGGTAGTGAGACACTTGTAGGATGTGGTTGACACAAGTAGCTTGTGGTTTAAGGTTGTGGTTGACACAAGTAAGATGTGGTAGAACATGAGACATACTTCATCACGTAGTTCATGAACTAGACCTTGGACACGGTGATAGTGATAGAAATCATCATTATGACTTAGCGGGATGGAAGTTGTGGTAGAGGTGATGAAAGGTATCAAGGTGAATCTTTGACTTGGTTGATGACTCAATAGAGGTGGTAGACATGATGACTTTGTGAGTGGTGATAAAAGTGGAGTAAGATGGTTAGGATGATGTAAGATTAGGAATATATAAAGGAAATGTGCGAATGAGCACAACTTGACTTGATGGTGAAATCGACCATTGTCATCCTACAAGAATCCAAAAGAGTTAGTACAAAAGGAAAACATTTATACAAATGGATAAATTGTTCACATAAAATCATGAAACGAAAAGAAAGAACACGTATAGAATCATATAAATGCAACTCATTTATAAACATATACGAAAATGATAATCCTAAGTGTTGAACAAGTGCTTGTGTGGAAAAAGGAAATTTGAAATGATTATCTAAAGAGATAATGTACCTACTGTTCCACGGTTCCTCCGGTTCCCTCATTAGAGGGATCCGGCTAGCTTAAGTCTAGGGACCCGGTTAACAGATGAGGTGAAAATGAGGTGATTAGGTTCTAGCAAGGTCTAGCACCTACATATCCTAAGTTACTCAGTCTATTAAGTGTCTTATATGAAGATGGACTTAAATGATCGTTTTAGCTAAAGTTGACATGAATCTGTCACCTGGATCCCACGGTTCCCTCCAATGAGGGATCCGTCTAGGCTAATCCTAGGGATCCGCCTCTCAGCAGCTAGGAAAGAATAAAAATGATGTTTGTAAGGTCTAACGCCTATACCTCCTTAAGTGTTTCAGTCTTCCTAAGTGTCTTAAATGAAAGAGTACTTAAATGATCAAGAGCAATGAGTGATGGTAGCTAATGATTGCCTTTTATGGAAAGAAATGGGGCTTTATGAGCACCAGTGGATGATCAAAGATGACACTAAGAAATTTGAGAGTGTCAAGTGGTGTTAAATGATCCTAGAGATCAGATGATGACTTAAGAGAGATTTGGAAAATTCCTTAAAAATCTTAAGAAATTAAAAACTAGTTTTTGGCCTATTTTGAGGTAAAGATGACTAAAATCAATTTGGTAAAATTAAGAGAAATATCAAACTAAGTGTTTTGAGATGAGAGGAACAATGTGTAAACATTGGAGCGGAAAGATGGTGAGTTTTGAAGTAATGATAAATCAAAAATACTTTGAATGTGATCCTAAATCATCCATGTGAGATCAACTGAGCCTAAGGAAAGTCTAAGTGATCCTAATGTAGCATGTTTAACTAGTCCAATAAGGTCTGGAATGTTGGATTGATGCAAGGAGGCTAAAAGGAACTTCGTCCACCCGGGATCCCACGGATCCTTCACTTGAGGGATCCGTCTAGTTATATCTAAGGGATCCGCGCAGAGACAGATTTTCTTAACAGAATAGTTGCAGAAATTTGCTTTATGTTTCGAATTATGAAACTAATGATTTCTACAAGAAGTATACATGTATACACGTTAAGCAAAGCAAGGAGAGCATGTAGAGATCACATATAGGCAATCAAATGAGATCGAGCTCACAAATACCACAAAGGTTTAGCAAACTTAACAAGTACTATTCAAGAAGCCTAAAACAGATTTATGGTCTAGATTAGTAAATCATTTACACTAAAAATGACATGAAAGGTATGTGTCTAGAAAGAAAAGAGCACATGATGGTGTTCAAGATAAAAGAGTTGTGAGGTGCTAGTTTGCATTTAAAACATATAAAACACTTGTTTGTGATATTTTTATCATTTTGATGCATTTCTGAGTGTTCTCAGTTGTAGTTAAGGGATTTTAAGCTCATATAAGCTCTTGACACAGCTTATAAGCTCTTAGAAACCTTAAAAAAATCAGTTTTACTTAACAACTCAAAAATTTCCAAAAATTACTTAAAAATTAGTTAAAAATAAAAATCATATGGAGACATGATCAAGAAAGTGGTGAAGAGCTGATTTGGATTGCTTATGGGTATAGAGCTTCTTGGGAAGCAATAGGGTGTAATTTCAGACCTTGGGTTTCCATTTTGTGCATGAACTCATCTTGTAAGCAATTCCTTTGAAATTTGCATTTCCTAGTAATAAGTAATTTAATCCTGTAATTCTGGTTTAAACCTCTCTAAAAATAGTTAATGCAAGTAAATTAATGGTTTTCTTAGTTTAAAAACTTGTCTTAGTATAAAACTCTTCTAAAAAGCATTCTTATAAGGGTGTTTGGATTAGCTTAGTTATCTGAGATAGAAGTCTGTTGTGTGATTGTTTGTTATTGGTTCATGCTTCTTTAGTGTTTTATAGTCCATTTCAAGCATAAAAACAAGTCCTAATTTGCAAAAAAGTCAAAATCAGTTTAATCTTATCTTTGACAGTTAACTGTTAGGATTTTTAAGTGTAAATCTCATCAAACTAGCTTAAAACTTGATATTGTAGCTTAATCTCACCTTAGTATAGCTTATTATAACTTGTTTAGTCCATAGAATTGATTTGAATCTCATTAAAGTCAACTTGGTTCCATTTTTATAAAAGTCAAGAACTGCTCTGTGCACAGTTTTATACCCATCTTCACAAGCTTGTCAAAAGCTCTTGTTTGAGATTCAGCTTGTGATTTTTGGCTTTTTATGTAGCTAACCTAGCCATATTGAAGTTTCAATTTTAGTTTTTCAAATTCTAGCTTTTTAGATAGGGCTGCAAGTGGTTTCTATTTTTGTCCAAAGCTCAGCATTCACTGAGTATTGACTCAGTGGTGTTTTCAAGATTTTCTCAAGCCTCTCACAAGCTTATTAGTGTAAGCCATAGTTAGATTTTTAGTTTTTTGAAAAGCTCAGCTGGTCAACTTGCTTAGTCCAGTCTTTGTTTTCATTTCCAAGCTCATATAAGTACTTAAAATTAAGCTAGAAGTACCTAGTAAAACCATGCAGTACCCTGTGCAAACAGTATAGCTTATGCTCATTTTGGCTTATTTTGTGCTTATTTTTAGCTTATTTGCATTATCAGTTGTTATATTAGCTTATTTAAAGTAGCTTAGCTTATTTTCAGTATATCTTGTGCTTATTTTAGCTTAAAAGCCATTTGGCTTAAACATTTTGCTTATTTCTCTTTTATTGTTCACTGTTGAGTTAAATAAGCTCTCACAGAGCTTATTGCTCATTTTCATAAAAAGTCATAGTTAGAAAAAGTGCTTATTTACTTGTATTTAATAAGTTGCAAAAAGAAATTTTCAAAAATAAAATGTTTGTGCAAAAGGGAGAGGGGGTCGAACCTGAGACCTCTCCCTTATGGGAATGATAGTGGGGGTACCTGTAACCATTGCGCCCTTGGGTCTTTCTCGTTAAAACCTTGCACTATCTATCTCTTATATACGTTTTATTCATTTTAGCTTAAACGAGATTTTAGCTTATTTGTAGCTTATTCTTAGTAGCTTTTTCCAGTTTTGTAATTTTTATAAATTTGTATTAGTAATAAGTATTTTATAAAAAAGTTTCAGATTTTTCTAATAAGTTTTAGTATTTTTAAACATTTAATTAGTGTTTTATAGTAATTAATTCATAATAAAAAATATAAAAGTCAAAAAAATATAAATCTTTTTTCTAAAATTTTCTTTTGTCATATAGTACGTAATTAAATTAGTTTTACACTCGTAGGCCTTTTATTTCATAAAATTTACGTTTTATCTTGCGCTCCAGCGCCATTTTCGTAAATAACGCCTTCCGTTTTTTTAAATAACGTTTTTAGATATTTTGAGTTTACGTTTTAGTTAAAATAGTTTATTAAAGTTATTTTGTTTTATAAAATAAATGTTCATCGATCTGTAAAAATAGTGATAGCGTTTATTTAATATATTTTATCTTTTATTTCTTTTAATTTGCATTTAAGTCGTGTTGTAATTTGTAAATCTTTTCTTTAGGTAATTATTCATCAAAAACCTTACTGATCACTATCCTTAGTGATCATTCTATCATCTGAAGTTGTTTTAACACCAATTCATCCTCCGTGGGACTTAACGACCCAGGAATTCCCTATATTCCTCTGATCTTAATTGTATTTGTGTCTGAACTGTTTTAAGCCTGTTACGGCTGGTCATTCACAAGTGGCCAGTTTGTGTGATTAGACTTGACTGTTTGGCACAGATCAAATTTTGGCGCCGCTGTCGGGGATAAAACACAACAATGATTGCTAGAAACACAACAATCATTGCTAGATAACATTAAATTTTCTCAAATCATTGCTAGGGACTAGCAATAGCTAAGTGTGGGGGATAACATTACTAGCTAAGTGTAGATAACATTACCGGCTGTTATGTCGTTGTAGTATAGTGGTAAGTATTCCCGCCTGTCACGCGGGTGACCCGGGTTCGATCCCCGGCAACGGCGCCAAAATTTGATTCCTCCCGAACTACCTTCTTTTATTTCTCCGTCACACTTATCAACCGCTTGTGAACGGTCAACCGTAACAGATGATAAAAGGACGACAGCCCGGGAGAAAATGCAAGTTTACCAAGGTTTCAAATATCCTTGGATCGTTTATGTCCTGGTGAGGCGTGATATCCTGAATACAATGACTTGTGATTTGTTGAAAATAATATTAGTATAGGAAAACAGGAATCTGATTGACTAACACTGAATGTGAATAGTAATAGCTCTGTCACAGCTACGTCAATAAAAACGTACAATCAGAAACCTAAAAACGTGAAAGATATACAAACGTACGTTTAACTAAAACGTAAACGTATAAAATCAAATCGAATATAACTATAGTAGGGTTTTGCATGTCTTAGCGACTTAAATGCAAATTAAAGGAAATAAAAGATAAAAAATATTAAATAAACGCTATCACTATTTTTAAAGGTGATGAACGTTTAAAACCTAAAACTTAAAACTTACGTTTAAAATAAAATTACGTCTACGTACAAAATAAAATGTGAGTTTAAGAGAAATAAAAGACCTAAAAATATGAAAATGATATTTTTACAATCCTAATAATAAAATAAAATTATTAGAAAAAGAAAATTATTTTTACAACTATTTAATTAATTATTATTAATTAAAAACTATTTATTAAGTATTTAAAATGCACTAAAATATAAGAAAATACAAATTTAACCTAGAAAAATGAAATTATAACTTAGAAAAATCTAAAATATTATAAAACTAATTTTAAAACTTAAAATATATTTTTTATGCTTTTTATTTATTTATTATTAATTATTTACTATTATTAATTACTAAAAACTATTATTGATTTATTAAAAATAATAAATGATTAAAGAAAAATCTGAAACTTTTTACAAAATTCTAAAATAACTAAAAGAAGCTATGAAAAATATAAAAACTATATGTTATTAACATAAATAAGCTAATAAGCAAATTAGCTTCTAAGTAAAAGCTTTTACTTATCTCAAAAATGGTTCTTTTTGGTTTTTCTTTTTCTGGAACTAAATATATACATGTAAATGAAAAGAGAACTATACATACAAAGGCATAAGCACATTAAGAAGCTTATGAGTCCAACAGTTAAGCTTTTGGCTTGACTGTTGGAGCTCAAGCTAGTAATAAGCTCTAAATAAGCTATACAAATGAAACAAAAGCTAAAATGAGATGTACATAAGTCCAATGAACAAGTATGAACAAGAAAATGGACATGATATCATGTGAGCTTATGGTTTAGTCAGTCAAGTTACAAGCTTGACTTGGATTGAATGAAAGCTTGAATAAGCTTGGAATAAGCTCCACATAGGAAAACAAAAGAAAGATAATATGCATACAATTAATATTGACAGGTATGAACAAGCTAGTTAACTGAGTTTGGCCAATAAGCTCACAAAAGCTTATAAGCTTTACTCAGTTAAACAGCTAAGCCAAACACCCCTGCAGTCTCAAATAAGGACCAAAAGAACTTATCAAATAAGCTCAAAAGCCCAATCTAAAATTTGTAGTAGCAAGAACATCTGGTTGGCTTTCCAAAAAAAACCAATCTAACCTAGTGGGGTCCACTAGGTAGCTTATGAGAAGCTTATGAAAAACCTCCCATTTGAATACATGTGACTGTGTATCAGCACACAAACCAAAATGGGACACAAAAGAAGCCACTTGCAAGCTCTTATAAATAAGCTGCAAGCTTGGGATTAAACTTGGATCATGGAAACTAGTGGATAAGCTCCACATAGAACCAGATTGCACAAGCTGAGGCCAAGTACTAAGCTTCTTGTGAGCTTATGAAATTGAGTGAGTGGAAATAAGTATACTGATGAACAGTATACTTATCTCTTTGGTGATAGGTTTAAGCTGATTGCAGCCTATGCAAATAAGCTACAATCTTGACTTAATGCACTGGATCTTGAATTTTGGTGGCTTAGCTTCAATAAAAGCTAAGCCATACAAGCTTTAGACCAAAAATGAGCTTGTGAGACATGATGGAAATGGTGTAAGATAACTGAGTGATCAGTCATCTGTTATGAGAGGGCAAACATCAAGCCTCATTTGAACCTATCAAATAAGCCTCAACAAGCTCAACTTATATTGAGGCATTGAGATGGACTGCTGGCTTTTGAAAAGCCAAGAGTCACAAGCTCAAGTCCTTTAAGGAGCTTGTTAAGAGCTTTGGAATATCAGCTCACTTCACTGTTTGCTTCATGAAGTGAGTTTAATGGACAAAAAGATTGAGGAAATTAAGCTATGCAAATAAGCTAAAAATGTAAAGACAAGCATAAATATGAACAACAGGCTAGAAGGTCTACATAAAACAGTAAAATGCACAAGCTAAGGTCAAATCCACAAGCTTTTGCATGCTTATGAACTTGACAGCATAACTGTGGTGCAGGGCATGTATTTAGACAAGGGACTCAAACTAAGCTAAAAATTAAGCATTTAAAAAGCTAAATGAAAGTAAGCTATTATTTTTACAATTAAGATAAGCAACAATATTTTAATATCCTAGAAGGTTTTAAGCTAAAACTCAATAATGAGCACACAATAAAATTCTAGATTATATTCAAAAATGACTATTTGAGAAATTGACTTTTTACAAAAACATTAAGGTTTGACTTTATTGAACTTAGGACTGAATCTATGGACTAAATATGATGTAATAAGCTATGATAAGGTGATATTAATCTATGGTAACAAATTTTAAGCTAATACTATGAATTTCACAACTCAAAATTCCAAATGCACTGTTAATGCAATGCAATTTGGAATTTTGACTTTATACAAACAAGGACTAGTTAAAATGATAGAACTGAGCTAATAGGTGCTATTGTGACTTAGAACATTGACAAAAAAACAACAGATAGACACTGGAACTCTATTTTATCAGCAAATCCAAACAACTATTTGATTTCCATTTGTCAAATGAACTTCAAAGTTTTAAATGATTCTGAGTCTAAAACAGATTCCAAACATTATATTATAACATAAATAGACTAATTGAGCATAAAACTTCAAGAACTCAAGCAAGAAACACAGATTTGTCAAATATGCATTTTCAACTGATTTGTTTCAATTCTAGGCACAAGTGATATCTAATGAACAAACCACTTGTAATACACTCTAATAACACTTAATATCAACAATTTAACATAATCAAACAGTTAAACAACAATAATAATAACAACATACAAGAATCATACAATTTCAATTTTCACAGTGAAAATGCAATTTCAAGCAACTTTAAAATTTAAAACATAAACAGACAATTTTAAACTTTAAAAACATTTAACAATAACAAATAAACATAGAAACACAAAGATCATAGCATATAATATATTTTAAACAGTAAAATGAAAAATTAAAGCAAAAAGCTTACAAGAGTGTCCATAATGAAAGCAAAGTGACAAGAACCATTCCTAGGACAAGGTTACACCTAATAGCTTCCCATTAAGCTCCTAATATCCCAAAAGCAATCCAGAATTCACCCTGCTCCACCTTGTTCTTTTGAGTAAACCCATTTCTTCAATCTTTTATTTTTGTATTTTTGATTTATGTGTTACAACTGATTTTAAGATTTCTAAAAGCCTTAGAGCTTTTATCAGGAGCCTAAGTGACAATTTGAAGTCCTCTAATCACTCATAACAGACATGTAAGCAAATGACTTTTTAAGAATTTGACAATTAAGTAAATGACAAGTAATTTAAAGGTTATGAAACTACAACTGTAAATAAGGTTTATTACAAAGTGTCAAAGAGTAATAAGATCCTTGAAAGCATTTAAATGACAATAAGTAAAGATAAACAGTAAATGACATGAAAATAAACTAAGTGACTATGGCTTAAGGCCAAAAGTAGTTTTATTCTCTGTCTTTCTTCTCTCTTTTATAGTCTCAGTAGTCCTTGTTGCCCACTCATAAGTTCCCACTTCAATCTGAGCCTTTGAATTAGTCAATTGATCTCACCGTATAAAACACTTTTGGCGCCAAAAGTTGAATAGACAGCTGAGGCGGTTTGAGAAGCATTCAATGCTTCTTGTATGTATGTAGAGGTGGAGTGAACAAGTTGAGAAGCTTTTTTGAGCAAGTTGGGGCTGTATGGAAGAAAACAGAGGATGGGGTGAAAAAGGTGTGGGATGCATTAATTGGTGATGTGGGATAAGTTTGAGAGGTGTAAGGGAGTAGGTTGTGAGCTGTGGAGGACAGGTGGAGGGGGAAATGGCATGAAAACCACCCCGTATGGTGACTAAGTGGTTTGGGGGATGATGAAAAGAAACGGCGGTATTTCCTCTTGTTTGACTTCTGTTGACCGGAGTGTGATATCAAAGGGCCGGGTTAAGGGTTTGGGCCAGGGGGTAAGAGGATTGGATTTGGGCTTGGATATGTTTAATAAGGGGTCCGGTTGGTTTGGTAATATACAAGGACCAAAAGTGCAAAAACTGCCAAACATGAGGACTGAAAATGCCATCATTCCAAACATCCTTCCAAGGGCCAAACCTGCCAAGTAAACATAACACAAGGACCAAAGTTGTATTTTTATTATTTTATAAACTTAAAGGACTTAAAATGTCATTTTTGGATTTTGAGGGACTGAAGGTGTAAATTCCCAAAAGTTATCAAAAGTGTTCCAATTTGTAAGTTAATGCATAGTACAAGGGTAATTTGTGAATTTTCCAAGTTTTAAATACCCAGGGACTATTTTTGCCAATTTTGTAACTTGAGGGGTAAAAATTGCCATTTATTATAAACTTTTATCCAGGGATGTTTTGTGAACATTTCTGATTTCCCAAGGACTTAAGTTGACTTTTCTATCATTTAAAACATTTAGGGACTAATTTTGCCAATTTGTGTAACTCCAGGGACTGAAAACGACAATTGTTGTGAATTTGATCATTTTTCACTTGTTTTTCAATCTTTTGTACCTGAATCACATAAAAACACATTTAAATGATATTTATAACATTTTGTGAGTCATTTGTGTGTTTTTGGTTGTTTTGTGGGTTTAAATAGTATAAAATATATGTGTAATTAGACACATATCAAGGACAATATAGTCATTACGGATGGTGGTTAGCATGCAATGAGCTTCGTCCATGAAGTCATGTAGCTCTTCTCGATCAAAGCGAGATAATCGCTTGATGAGGCAAGTGGTTGTGATTAGCTAAAAGAAAAATTAATTTTACAACTTGTTTGATTAGTAATCATAAGACAATGCAAAGTATTTCCATTGTAAACTTACTTTAGGAAAACATAGGAGTATAAATTTCTCAAGTGAGAGAATGAATATGAGACTATTACTAGCGATGCTCAATTATGGCTAAACACGACCATTTTTACGGGCGATTCCACATACCCAACTTCTATCAAGGAAGCAATTCAACCGTTAGGTCAAATTGAGTTTCTAGTGCAATAAGTTCTCTAGTATTCATTCTCAAGTTAGGAAAATTTATATTCCTACAATGGCCTATCGAAGAGTAACAATGATGATACTTTGCTTCGTTTTTATTAATATTATACTTGAAACAACTACGGTGACGAAGGTGTCAAAAAAAATTAAAAGTTGTCCATATGGTGAACAAAAAGATAGTTGGATGAGCTAGTTCAACATAGATTGTTGGAAAGCTTGAGTTAGGACTTTCGGATATGAACAATTATATTTGCGTTGCAAAATAATTTACTTGAGTATATCGGATGAAATAATCAAGTTGTCAATCCTACTATGAAGCTCGGAGAGCGATCATGAAAAGGAAAACGGGAGAGTACATCATCCACACAAGTGTAGGTTCTGATCCGATGTACATTCTTGTTGTTTTTAGAAAAAGATACAAGAAAATATGAAATCAAGAAATCATATAAGAACATAAAACATTTATGTTGCACACATGACAAACTCAATCAAAAGGCCATTTAGTGTGTTATATGTTTTAAACATTTTTCAACATGTAAAACTAACATTTTCGACACAACTAGATGTTATCCCAAACACTCCTTCAAATAGCACATTGATTAGTAGACTATTACTAGATCGACAAACAAGAGAATGAATAGCAAGGTAAGGAAACCACATATGTTATTCAATCAAACAAGCACAAAAGCTATTTGAGATAAGCAAACAATCAAGTAATGCAAGGAAGACAATTTATCATATAGCATAGCATACGAAAGTTCTTTTCATCGCTTTGTATTAGATATAAACATGTATACCAAGCTTGATTAGTTTCTTTTATATTTATAAATATGATTAAAACCTTAATTTCAAAAGAGGACACATTGTTATTCAAAAACGAAAACATCCGTCTCCAATTAGATCAAAAGTTTGTGCAAAAGTTATGACCGAAAAATGACTTTCTATTATAAATAAATGATTCTGTAAATTTTTGTTTTGAATCAGTTTATGAAATTATTTTTAAATGAAAGTAGACTCAAATACCTTTAAAATGATAGGTGGCACGACTTATAACGACTTACGGTTAATTAGTTATGAATTTTTGAAATTCAGACAAAAACTGTCTTCTGTACCACGGATCCCTTGCTTGAGGGATCCGTCCAGTGTAACTTGAGGGATCCGCGGATCTGACACAGAATTACACAAATGCACGTTTTGACCCGATGAAAAGGTTTAGCCTTTGTAGACTTTTTAGTGAATTTATATTATCCATTTTTACCTTTATTCAAGCTTGATTAACAAGATATCTAACAACAAAACTTCAAAGAGAAAAAAAATAACAAAACACTTTTCATATTATGCTTGACTTCACCAAAAATTTGATACGAGGACCTTACTCGTTTTGAAAACCATTTGTTTTAAAAAGTAGAGCCAACCCGCTCTGATACCAATTGTGAAAACGTAGAGGGGGGTGAATACGTTCGTTCAAACTTAAAACTTTTGAATCAAATATAGTATAAACCATTGCATTTGCTAATCTCGACGCGAGGATGCATTTAACGAATTACGGCATGTAAGGCCAACCCCTTGACATCACATAAGATTCCGCAAGATTAATGGTTCATTATAAATCAAGTTTCACCATTATTAGTCCGGTTGCTTTTTCTTGATCAAGTGTGTCATAATACGTAAAGTGTTGATTATAGTTTGTGACTATATGAAATACCAAGTATGCATCACAAACATAGACATCAACCACATAGAAAATAAATAAAGTAATGCAAGAATAAAAGTAAAGCGATAAGTAAAAGGATAGACAAACCAACACGAGGATTTATAGTGGTTCGGCTACAAGGACACCTTCCTTGCCCTACTCCACTCCCCGAGTCACCTACTCGAGAGTTCGTAATCACTACACCAACTCCTTATGGCGGAGAAGCCTTCACAACGTCGCCTACTCTTTTTTCGGTACTAGGCTAACCACCGGGTTCTTTCACTCCAAGGTGAACCACACCTACACAACATTGCCTACCCTTTATTCGGTGCTAGGCTAACCACCGGGTTCTTTCACACCAAGGTGAACCACACCTATCACAACGTCGCCTACCCTTTATTAGGTACTAGGCTAAGCACCTAGTTCCATTATGGAGGAACTACTACCCATCACAACACATCACCTAATCTCAAGGAGATCCACTCCTTGTTACAACACCATCAAGGATATCACCATCCTTGGATCTAAACAAATACTATATGTATAACGATGCACCTCATCGATTATACGACCTAGGCATTCTTCACCAATGCCATTTACACGATCCTTCAGTACCTTTTACTAATGCCTTCAACACGCATCTTCGGCACTCTTCACTAATGCCTTTGACACATCTATGATACCCGTTATGTTTTGTGGCCCAACATAACAAACCTTGTGTTTTATGGCACAAACACATAAACCATCTAGTCTAGTCATAGATACAAAATATGATACTAGACAATATCCAAGACAATGTGTCTAATGGATATGAAATCCTAAACTAAACATCAAGAACCCAAAGCATGATGTAGTTAGCTTCTATGAATGAAGATGACAAGTTTCCCAAGCTTGTTGTAGAAGATCTTCATGTTCTTGTATCTTATGATGGGTGATCACTTCAGTAGGTAAGGAAGCAAGATCTCTAAGCTTGCTTTGGAGGATCACTTCGAGAGTATGCTTACAACAAATGAGAGTTAGAAGCATTATGATCATATGAGATGAGGGTGGTTTACATGTTTCCTAATGATCTAACTATCCTAGAAATGGTAGAGAGAAACTATGTGTGGAGGTGTGAAGAAATGGTAAGAAGTGGCTTGCTATTTATAGGCAAAAAGACCAAAACCATGTTCTGCCCCAAGGATCCCTTCTGGAGGGATCCGGCCTTTGTAATTCCAAGGGATCCGTGGGATACTTGAGGGATCCGTGCATGCTCCTGTTTACCCATGGTTTATGGGTTAAAACTATGGGCTATGGGTCAAGGATTTGAGTGCCCACCAAGGTACAATGTATCTAGACATTGGGTATGGGTCTTGGGTCATGGGTCATGGGTTTTACCCAACACATTTACTTATGTTTACTTAAGTGTTTTATAAACTAATTAACTAAACATGTTTAATGGTTTGTTAGGGGTTTGATCATAATGCAATATAACAAACATGTACGAACCTGTGTTGTAGCATAAAAGGACTTGAGTCGTCGAGAGGTGTTGAGAGTATGTTGAGACAAATATAATTACAAGTAACTTATACATTTTACGTTATGTATTACAAGTTACATGTTTGTCATCAACAAAACAAATGAGAATGTATAGATTAAATATCGTAATATTGGCACTAACAAACAGTATTTTCCTTCTTATTTAAAGCAAACATTGTAACCAAGATGAGCAGAGATCATAAACAAACACACAAAGTAGTACTTAGTATTATAGTTGATAAGATCCCCTCTCCTAGGAACAAGTAAAGCTAGCTGCCACTAGTCGTTCTAATAGGAGAGTTTCATTTGTCATCAACCGGAATAGTTTGTCGTGAGCTATTCCATTGTAAATCTTTGATTCATTTCTAATAAGATTTATAAACATTGAAAAGTACAAATGGTGTTATTAGTGGACTAAGTGGTCTTGAGTAAAAGATGTTTAATATTAATTTGTTATCGTCATTTGATCAAACTGCGTGGACCAACATAAACAGATGTGTGCCTAGTAATTTAGTGGAACCTCAAGTGATCTGCAAACAAATCTTGTTTCATTTATACATTCTCATGTAATATCAGTAATGCTTCATACAATACATTCACATGCTCGTAATGGATTTTAAAAGGTTGTAAAAGCATACACTGTTTGATGAGGTCATTTTAGTTGAACATGTAAACAAACTTACTACTAATACGAATGAAGCCATTGTATAAACATGTAATACAATATATCAAATTTAGCCATAATGGATTTCAATACATTTACATGCTCATAATGAGTTTGAAATGGTTGTAAAAGCATTCATGTTTTAATAATGTCGTTTATAACCAAATGTAAACAAACTTATTACTAATACGAATGAGGCCATTGTATAAACATGTAATACAATAAATCAAAGGTAGCAAAAAAATCATATATTCAAGGAAGCAGATATACGCTTTGTGTAATTAATAAAGTGTGTAAAATAATAACATTGCATAACTTTGAAGCATTGAGAAAAAACCTGTTGAGTATTTAGAGCTGCTTGATGAACCACTGTTCAAGGGTGAAGCTTTGGTCGTTGATGAAGATTTGGTGGTTGATTTTGAACTCTTTGAGACTTTTGCATCTTTATTATGCTTTGGTTGATTTGCTGTGTTTTTGTGTCTGATATATGATTACAAATCCGCATGTATATATAGTTACATATTAGGGTTTTATAGACATGTATTTTGAAATTCAATTTGGGATATAAGTAGAGGATATTACGTTTTACAAACATTGAATCAAGATTGAAAGTTGTGATTGATTATGCTTTGAAAAAACCTGAAATCTTTCCTTTGTTAGCTCAATTAGGATTCCTATTTTGCAGGTGTAATTCGTTTTAAAAGTGTGTGTTGATATAGCATCTTTTTGAAGGCATATATATAAATTTTTTATTTTCAATTGTCTCAACATAAACAGTCAAGTACTCTAGTGGTTGAATGGTTTATAGTTTCTTCCCTTGGTTACAGGTTCGAATTCTGCCAAGCACATTTTTAATCAATTCGTCCCAGAAACCGAAATTTTACATTGCCATATCATTGCCACGTGGAATAAACGTGGAATTTATGCTGATGGGGTGGCTTTTACGTGGCATTAGTTGTCCATGTCATCATTTCATAACTTGTCTATTATATAGGTAGGGATATATACGGACATAACAAATTAATTGTAGGGCAACACTACTACACACACTATTTTTTGGTACGGCATTTTGATACGGTTAGAGCAAAAACCGTATCAAAATCTAAGAAAAATGTTATTTGGTACGGTTTTATAAAAAATCATAGTAATAAATCGTCATTTGGTACGGTTGTTAAGTAGGTTCTGTTTTTTGCTACGGTTATTTATAAAACCGTAGCTAAACAATTATATTTTCTACGGTTATTTATAAAACCGTACCAAAACAATTATATTTGCTACGGTTATTTATAAAACCGTACCAAAACAATTTTACTTGGCAATTGTGAAATTTAATGAAAAAAAATCTATCTTTCCATTTCCCGCTTACATTTAGCACCCACACTCTTTTTCCCGCTTACAAATTTCACTTTCATTTTTTCACTTTCGTTTTCCCGCTTACTTTGCCAAACATCAGGATAGATCTCAGATATAGATCTCACTTTCCATCCAACTCTCATCACTCCTCTCTCACCACAACCCTCACCCTCACCACTGCTCCCTCGCCTCTCGGTAACCAAAAGGACCCTACCACCATCCGAAGTAGCCACCGCCACCACTGTAAGTATCATCTTCAACACCAGTGGAAATACCACTCATCTTCCTTGGTGGGTTTTATGTAGTTGTGCTTATATGCAATTGAGAATTGTAGAATTTCATGTACTAAAACTTCGTATGCTGTTTTTGAGAGATTATTGCTTGGTTTGGATAGTAATTAGATTGAAATTTTATCCTGCACTCGATTTGGTATATCGGATGTGTTTAAACTCTTTGTGAGTGATCGTTGTTTAATTTAATAGAGTTTGTTTTATAGGTTACAGGAAGAAATTCCGACACGTGCAATAAAATATGCTAATATGCTATAAAGGCTCTTTGGAAGCGGCATTTGGCTGAGGAGGGAGCTCATGGACCAGCTTTTAAAGTTCTTTTTAAACCTATTGTAACTCAGGTTATACTAGAATTTTGAGTTTTTAACTTTTTATTATTCATATGTTATTGTTTAAGTGCTTGAGTTTTAAATATTTTTAGGCACTTATTGACAACTTCACCTTTGAAATTATTTTAACATAATATGATGTATTTGTAGTTGAAAATTTAAAGGACTGCATCTTATTAGCTTACCTGCTAGAGTAGATTACATACATACAACTTAATAAATTTGATATTATGAGGTTGTATTGGGTAGAAATAGATCATGAGTTATTATATTTTAGTATTTATGCATTGTAATGAATAGGTAATATGATGTTTTGTAGTTGAAAAAGTCCATGGATGAGCTCAGCAAGCAAAAGGACATGATGAGAACCTTTTGAGTCTCGAGAAGATGTGACTAAGCCTGGGCACTGGAAATCAAAGACTTAGACAAATGATTTATTGAAACAATAGCACATGTGAGTTATGGTTTTTGTTGTTCGTAGGTTTCTTAGTTAATGTATCTTATAACAAGTTATCAAGAATCACGACTATATCAAAATTATAATGTATCTTATAAAAGTACATCTATATGCTAATTTACTCTATAAGTGTAGATGCTTTGTGGTTGATGATAGTATCTATAAAAGTTACTATGTTCAATGCTAATAATGCCTTAATGTTCTTGATGCTCATTCTCATGGCCTTGCTACAGATGAACAAAGGAAAATCTGAAACGAAGGAAAAAGAACAAGACCCAACCGATAACCCAGAGAAGGCTAGTGAGTGGTGACTTGTACAAAGCTGAATTACTGAGGCATACATTAGTTTATTGACGATGAAGTTGCTGAAGCCCTCGAAGACGAGTAGCTAGGCGGGAATGTACTTGTGATTTCTCGTTTGTTAAACAATATATGATTTTGAACAATTTATGTTTTATGTCGTTGAACATGTTTAAGTCGTTGAACACTTGTAGCGAACCCGGATTTGTATGTTGAACACTTGTAGCAAATAGGATTTGTATGTAAGTTATTGTTTGTGTTGAATTATTTTGAGTTGAATCTGGAAATCTGGAAAACAGATTCTGGAAAAGAAAAATTATTTAAAAAAAAAAAAAAAAAAACAGATTTTGCTGCAGTTTATTTAAAAACCGTACCAGAAAAGAAAAGTATGCTTGTTGGCTTATAGAAGACATTTGCTACGGTTAGAAAAAAAAAACCGTACCAAATAATCATTTTTTGCTACGGTTTAAAACCGTACCAGAAAAATGATTTATTTTTTGACACGCTTGTATCTGCCACGGTTTCAAAACCGTAGTAAATGGCGTTAAAAACCATAGCTAATGAGATTTTTGTGTGGTAGTGCAATGACAAAAAAATGCATCGAACTTAACACTTTATGTGATTGTGTGTAGCCAACTATTTTTTTTCTTATTGTATGTACTGAACTTTCAAATTTCGATCATTATGTGTATTTTGTGACTATTCTGCCATGTAAAATGACCATTTTACCCTTCAAATTTTGAAAACATTATGGGTAAAATGGTCACAAAATACACACAATAATCAAATTTTGAAAGTTCAGTACACACAATAAGAAAAAAAATAGTTGGCTACACACAATCATAAAAAGTGTCAAGTTCGATGCATTTTTTTGTCATTTGCCCTTAATTGTAACCTCATTCATACCTTAAATTATAAGCTAAAGGGATGGCGACATCTTGTGGTTCTAGAAAAATCATAATCCAACTAACCCAGTGTTTGTTCTACCTATAAAATAATCGGCGATAATCTAAAAGTATTAATAAAAAAAAAAAAAAAAAAAAAAAGGAAAAAAAAAGTGAAACGGGTATGAGTTAATGGGTAATGGGTAATAGGCCGGTGGGAGACCAAGAAGTAATTGTAGACCCACGTTAAAACGACAAAAAAATGTCGTCGTTTCCGTTGCTCACATGAAAATGCTACGTTTGCGGGTTGTTTAAACTTGCGATACGTGATTCAAGAGTTTTTTCCAATGCTTAGCAACACTATGAACACCACTGGAACAAACATCTATAATAAAAGGCTCAGTTAGGTGAGTAATCGCTAAATCTGGACACACCAACAGTGGCTCCAATCATAACATTGCCATGCCAACATGAAATGTGTGTCAGTTATATGGATATTTTTCGTACCACTCATCATATCCTTTGTTAATTAATGTCACCGTGTGGTATTATATGTACGATGATCAAATCAACAAACATAAGGATAAGGCTCAAGTAAGCAAAGAATGAATAAATATGAAACGGCCATTCTTGGCTGCACACATAATATGTTGCCTTGCCAAAATGATGCGACTCACAGTTTTATTCAAAGATATTCAAACTCATCACATCCTATTTATAAAATAAGACAAGTGTTCAATGGTTGCACAGGTCGTATATTGCCTTGCTACTATGAACATTTGTCATTTAGAATGAAACCAATCGAGGTTCACTACATATCTGAGGTACACAATATGGAAGCCTTAACTATAACACCCCCAAATTTGGTACAACGGAAGCATTCGGTCATGGGTGCTACTCAATTGGTATTACAGCGCAAAGTATAGAATAATAGGTTTATCATATGAAACTTCAATATCAGAAGTATTGTGTTTACATCATTTGAAAATAGTGCGGAAATACATACCCATATAAAGCGGTTCCAAATAGGTCAGTGTATCCTATGACCGTTCCATGTCATGCCAAAAGCCTCCAAAGTAAGTTGTCGCGTTAAACCTGAAAATACATGTGGAAACGTAGAGGGGGGTGAATACTTTACCGTTTAAAAACTTTAGATCTTTAGTATCAAATCTCTTATGAAGCTTGTTATAATATGAAAGTTCCAATTATTGTTTGTGACTAATGTAAAGCATAGTAAACCATGTTGTCACACAAGCATTAACATCAAACCACATCACAAACAATAGTATAGTGCAAGTATAAATGTAAAGAGATAAAGAAAGGAAAGTGCAAACCAAACACGAGGATTTATAGTGGTTGGGTCCGCGGATCTCCTTTCACTCCCACTCAGAGTACCCAACTTCGAGAGTTACTTCACTAAATCAACAAGCTCCCTTCCGTGGGAGAAAACCTTACAATCAGTAAACACACTTTTCGGTACAAAGCTAAATATCGGGTTCTAGTTCGAGGTAGAACCAACCTAACATCGCCTATACAATATTTCCGACACTAAGCTAGATGTCAAGTTCTTTTACAAGGGTACAACCACTCCTAATATGTTTTATGGCCCAACATAACAAACCTTGTGTTTTACGGCACAAACACATAAACCATCTAATCTAGTTTGGTGAAAGTGTTGTTATGATGCAATGATGTCTACACTAATGATCCATGACACAAATGTCTAATGGATATGAATAACTACTTCTAAATGATCTTCCATTGATAGGAAGCCTTCATGATGAAGATCACAAGTTCCCTAAACTTGTTGTGATAGATCTTCACTTGTGGTGAGTGGGGCTGGCTAGATCTCCAAGCTTTCCTTGGTTGATCAATGTAGAGTATGCTTACAACAAAGATGAATGTTAGAAGCATTATGATCATGATCATTAGGGTGTTTAATGTATGTTACTACATTGTTAATGATAGATCTAAATGTATGCAAGAAGGTGAAGAAGATGTGTTTTCAAGTGGTGAAGAAATGGGAAAACAATGGGCTTCTATTTATAGCCAAAAGTGGACGAGGGAGTCCCGCGGACCAAGAACCCTTTAAAGGGTTCCCCTTTATAAAAAGGTTCCGTGGGTGCCTGACAGAAAATCTAAAAAATCTTTCTTCAAATCATTCCAAGATATTACCAAATCTTACTAAGATCACATTTGATATATTGAGTATCAATCTAACCAAAATATTCAAGTGATCTTCCAAGGATTTCAAAGATGATGCATGACATGATGTAACATGTATTTCCATTTTAGATTAAAAGGTTTATCAAGGTAAACTTGTAAAATGTATTATGTAACTAGTTAATAAAATGTCTAGTTACCTTTAGAAATACTTGTGAATGCAAAATGTAAAATGAGGTTCGAAATAGAATGGTTAACCTATTAAAATACTTAGTGACTCTAAATGTATTTTAAACATTCTAAATGATTTGTTAATGGGTTTGATCATAATGCCACATAACAAATGCGAACCTGTGTTGTATCATACGAGGACTTGAGACATCGAGAGGTGTTGAATGTATGTTGAGACAAAGTGTGATTACAAGTAACTTGTACATTTTACGTTATGTATTACAAGTTACATGTTTGTCATCAATCAAAACAAGCGAGACTGTATAGATTAAATATCGTAATATTTGCACTAACAATCTCCCCCGATGATGACAAAGATATGTAAGCGTAATAGAAAGTAAAATGTAAAGGTTACTTATCCTACTACTTACTTTACTTGTATCCTTACTACTTTACATTACCTTCTCCGTTTACACTCTTCTCCCCTTTGTGAAACAAAAGGCGTGTCCTTGAGTTTAACTTAATTTTTCCCCAAAAAGGTGAGCTTGCATCATCCCTAGTGAAGTTAAATCGTCTACTTCAATCCATCCCTTGTTTGGTAGCGGATCCATGGATCAAATAAAGAGGCTTAACCTACATCAAGGTTAGTTTTATGCAACAAAATTTATGAGAAATATATGAAAAAAGAAAAATGCATAGCAATGTTAGCCTATTTTCTCCACTTTTTATCGAAGCACAAATGCTTGTTGAAAAGTGAGAATGATGCTAAATGCGTGCATGCTCCCCATGGCGGTTGCTCCCCTTGTTTGAGGCGTCAGGGTATGATTAAAACCTACAAAACAAATATTAGTGCAAAACTATATTCGTCATTGGACGAGTAAGTGATATACAACAAAGTGTGTATAAGATGCATTGATAAATTCTTGAGGGAAGCTCCCTTGCTCTAGGGCATCAAGATGAACCTTCAAAATAAATATTAGTATAATAGAAGCTTTGTCTTTAGACAAATATGTCATATACAACCAAGTGTATAGGCGATGCAATATGAGTGCTTAAAGGATATTCCTCCTTGTTCTAGGGTGTCAAGAAGCACCTAAAATAAGAAAAATAATTGATGCAAACTTCATCCTTAGATGAGTAAGTTATATACAATCGAGTGTATATGATGATGAACCTACAATGAAAAACATTAGTGCAATATATTTCATCTTTTTTCACAAAGAAAAATAAGATGTATATATGTGATAAATGATATAATCAAAGATCTCATGAAGTGTAGTCTCCTAATTACAATCATAAGAAAAGTGAGAATATAATATGATAAAAGCCTACAAAATAGTTCCTAGAAAGAAGATATGAAGTCTTCCATCGGGTGTGCCACTAGTGGTGCTAGTGTTGGTGTCGGTTTACTAGTAGGATTCATGTGGTGATGGTAGATGACTTGAGATTTACAAAAGTAAGTTTTCGCTAATCCATGGTGGTGATGATTAGTGAAAGTGGTGATGGAAGGTGGTGGTGATTAGGTAGGAAGCTATTAAGGAGTTAGAAACTCGTATGTATAGCAAATATAAAAATATGGACTCATGCAATCCTTTCGTCATGTCAAGTGACCAAAGCTAGAAAGAAAAAAAATATTAATGGACATTGCATTTCAATGATGCATAAGGGTTATGATTTGAATGATTTATTGATGCTAACAACCTATTGTTTTGAGCAAGTTCTCATATGCTTCAACCCAAGAGTAATCAATAATGCGTTCTATCTAAGAATATTATAATGAAGATACCAAAAGATATAAAAGTGATCAAGATAAATTCGTTCATTGATTGACACGAATTATAAAAATGACCTATTCTAGGTGACAATGGGAAGGGTAGTATTAGCATGGTTTTGACCGACATGGATGATTATCACTTTGAAAAGAAGTGAAGACAATATGGAAAATACTAATAATAATGAGTACCTATATGAGGATGAGAATGACATCATATAAGTGAGAGTTGGATGGACCAGCGTGTTGGAAATGGCATTTTGATTAATATATCATTTGCGACAATGACATGCATGATATATGTCAAGCGAAAAGGATAAGATCCTATGATGGTGTTCTAGATAGTGAAGTTGTAAGGTGCTAGTTTAAGGAAAATCCTAGATTTGTTGATTGTGGAGATGAAGAAGTTTGTAAAACACATGATGTGTTTTTCACTTGATGAGGTATTGGTGCAAACTTGTGATATAAGGTTAAAAAGGTTGAACTAGTTGTGGTTTAGTGAACCGGTTTTAGCTAAGTGGTGTTTACCTATGTGTTGGTATTTTAGAGTCTAAGAGACATAAAATTTGACAAAAGACAATTATGTGAATGGATTTCTCTCCCCTTAATTGGTGGACATCCAACATAATGTGTAATGTATCAAATAAGGAATGACAACAAAGTGTTTAGGAGGTTATTTGGGTTAACGAAAGAGATGAGCTTAGTGATGTTTTTATGGATGATGGTTAGCATACAATGAACTTCATCCTTAAAGTCACGTACCTCTTCTCGATTAATACTAGATGATCGTATGATGAGGCATGTGGTTTCCTAATAGGAAGTGAAGAGGATTAGAGTATTGTTATAACTAAATAATGATGGAGGTGATTTTTGGAAGCGGAAGCAAAATGAGATTTGGAAGAGGTTAGGTTGAAAGACAAAAAAATGCAAAGCCAACCCTCTAGAACTTAATTCTATATGCTTTTAAACTATATGCAAGTGTAGGGGTCCCATAAAGCATAGTACTACTAATCTCGTAGCAATAAAGGGGGTTATGCAAAATGAGCATATAAAAGTTAGAACCAAGTGAGATAACAAATAATTTGTTATCAACCTACAAAACAAATTTGTTAGTGACAAAAGATGTTAACATGATAGAAATCAAATGATAACATATTATATAAGCAAAAACAACACATTGCACTTAGTAGACAAGAAATCACCACACAAGATAGCATCAAAACAATCATATTATGCAAGAATACAACTTTATTCAAGACATTTCATTATGAGATTGTTTTGTCGTTAGACTTAGACACTTAAGCATACTTGGATATACAATAATCTATGTGATTAATTTGTAAGATAAAGGCTTCTAAAAGTTTGTCATACCAAAGCACTTTGACATTATTATATGTGCATACATAGCAAACAAATAGTGTGACAAGAAGCAAAAGAAACAAGATGAAAGATTCATGCAAGCCATGTTTAAGACATAACAATTTGGAGCATGTATCATTTGGATCGTACTACACATAGATATAATGAATGCCAACTAATAGCTTTCAAACACAAATATATCATATCAAAATTATCACGTATCAAAATGGCATATTATGAGTTCATAAGTAACATGTTAATCATGCTAAAATAATTCAAAAGTAAGTATCATGCAAATAAAGTTTAGGTTTAAATGTTTAGTAGCATGAAACAAGAATACAAGCATTATAAAGATAAAACCATACTAAGGTTTACACATTTGACTTGTTATCAAACACTAAGATAATGTCAAATCAACTTATCGTATTAAACAAGAACATGTAATCAACACATGTAAGTGCAATGCAAGTGGTTTTACTAAGGTTTACACATTTGACTAGTTATCAAACACTAAGATAATGTCAAATCAACTTATAGTATCAAACAAGAACATGTAATCAACACATGTAAGTGCAATGCAAGTGGTTTAAAAGAAAAGTCATATATATACTACTTGTTTGATTAGTATTCCTAAGGCGGGGCAAACTATCAATGTTTTAACACTTACTTTAGGCAAGTATAGGAAAAGCATTTTTCAAGTTGGAGAATGAATATGAGACTATTACTAGCGATTAACTCAATTAGGCTAAACACGACCATTTTTACGGGGTGATTCCACATACCCAACTTCTCTCCGGGGAAGCAATTCAAGTTAGGTCAAATTGAGTTTCTAGTGCAATGGGTTCTCGGTAGTCATTCTCATGTAAGAAAGATGGGAACTCCTACTTTTGCATATTAAAGTGCATAAAAGATGATAGCTTACCAATACTTGGCTTAATGTGACTTAACTAATATGCAATATAACTAAGGTGATGAAGGCGTCATGTTATACACATGAATTTTAACAATGGTGTGTTTGATAAAAATGTGTTTGAATCTTGG
>OU343219.1:43810932-43840430 GCA_910596185.1 Chrysanthemum makinoi
GCTTAAAAACTCGTTTTTTACACTTTTTAAGCTTGTTTTTGTTCGTGGGTGTCGTTCTACGTGTAACCCGTTTAGCTGTTTTGGTTCATCAAGTTTGACACTTTTGTGTTATTTTGGTGATATTGAAGCTATTCCATAACAAAAATCTGGTTTAGAAACAAATTTGGGCACAATCATTTTTACGAGTAATCTTACGCGTATCAAAACCCTAATATTACGCGTAAGTTATTCCTTGGTTTGATCTTCGTTTTCGTGGTTTACTCCGTGTTTTCTTGCTTGGATAAGCCTGAAAATACGTCGACTTTGGATATCTTTTGCACTGTGATAGTGTAAAAGATCATTTGGGATAAAACCCTAAACTTACGCATAAGCATAAAGCTTAAGCGTAGAAATCCTACGCATAAGATTCATCTTACGCATAAGCCTAGTCTTACGCATAAGGTAATCCTACGCCTAACTTTCTACGCATATCTTTGTGTCTACGCATAACTTTAGCATCTTTTCCCTGCTTACGCGTAAGCTAAAACTACGCGTAACTCTCATTGTTACGTGTAACTTTGGTGTTTTTACGCATAAGTTCTCCTTGGTTTCTTGTGATTTCTACGCCTAAGGACACTTCATCAACAAAGGTTCATTCGACTACAAAGATCCATTTTTACCAACACAAGTTTTCAACATGTCACAACCACCATATTCTAACTATTTTCCTTACACTTATTCTCAACGTCAACAACAACTAACTCCACAACATCAACAATGGAATCAACAACAAGCAATTTATCCACAACAATTTAATCAACAACATACTCCACAACTTTGTGCAATTCCACAACCTCAAATGGTTCAACCACCACCAAGTCTTCAATTACAACCCTACACAAACGAATTCAATCAACATCCATCAAGGAACACTATGAAGGAACCCACTTGGTTTGCAAAGATGTGTGAAGCTTTAAGCGGCCAACAATCAATTCATGAGGTTGGATCACTAGATAGACCTCCAATGCTCACTCCAGGAAACTACGATCAATGGGTGATAAGGTTCTTTAGGTTTTGTGATCAGAAGAAGCCACATGGAAAGTTCTTAAAGAAGGTTATCTTGGAAGGTCCATTTGAGATGCCTACTTGTTATGTACCGCCGATCCAAATGCTAATCCACCAAGAGATGAACAATCCAACATTGCTACTGTTGCCGACCTGAATGCAGAGGAACTTCTACACTATGAAGCTGATGAACTTGCAATGCAATATATCCTCTTAGGATTACCTAACCCAATTATTCGAAGTGTTGATGCTCAAAAGACTGCAAAGGAAATGTGGGATCATATTCATCTTCTTATGGAAGGATCTGTACTCAATCAGGAGGATTTGGAATCCAAAATTTACTTGGCGTATGAACACTTCATGATTGAACACGGAGAGACACTAGAGTCTTATCATCATCGTTTTTCAGACATCATCAATGATTTGGATAAACACAACATCATCATGCCAAGAATTGCAGTGAATACTAAGTTCCTGAGTAGTCTTGGTCCTGAATGGGAGAAGTATGTCATTTTTCTCCGTCAAGCGAAGAATTTGCATCATTCTACATATGGATTGTTGTACGATTACTTGAAGCCTCATGAAAAGGAAGTTGATAGGGAAAGGATTCTCCGTGCTCAAATTGCTCCACCGACACATCCGGAAAATCAACAACTTGCCTTATATGCTCAACAAAATTATTCTCCTCAACCAACTGCTACAATCACACCATATGATCCTTCACGGCCTCAATCTCAACAAACTCAATTGGTTCCATACAACAACAACAATGCTCAAGCACTTGTCAGTGATGCTAATGAGGAATCTGATCCGTTCGAAGCACTGCAACAAGGATTTGCTATGATTGCTAATGCCTTTAGCCGTTATACCAACAAGTCCAACAACCGTATTCGTTCCTCATCTAACACAAGGAATCAAGCTGTTGTGAACAATGGATGAGTTGAAGTTCATAATCATGGTTATGATCGTCAAATGGGTGGTGGTCAAGGGTTTAATGTTGTGGGTAGGAATAACAATCGAGCTCAAGTGGTGGAACAGGGAAATGCTCAAAATGGGTTGAATGGTTTTCGATGCTACAACTGCAATGAGAAGGGACATCTGGCTAATGCATGCCCAAAGCTTAGGACTCGGGCGTGCTTATCACAAAGAGGCTCTTCTTTTGGCTCTTAAGGATGAAGCTGGTGGAACTCTCACGAGACAAAGAAAGAGCTTTATGGCAAATGCTGACTCAGATGATGATATGGAAGACTTGCAGGCCAATGCAGTTATTATGTTGATGGCTAATATGCATGAGTTACACATGAGTGACACAGGCCCAGTGTATGACACTGATGGCTTGTCTCAGGTACCCGAACAAACCATATTTATCTGATCTCATATCTCCGCCAACATCTGAATCCGGCAAGGCTCAGAATGTTCAAAATGAGTCGTCCACATCTCATTCCGCCGATTTTCAAATAGACCCCGTAGTTATATTTGACGATCAAGATGACCTTATGGTTTCCCTTGATACTCAAATTGACTCCGTGGTTATACTTGAGGATCTAAGTAATGATCATGTTGTGACTCACGTTGAACACACCGAACTTTTGCCTCATCCAGATTTTGCTCGTTTAATACAAGACCAACAGACCATAGTGGAAAAATGTCATGCCATTAATCAGGACTTGAAAAGCAAAAATGCACTGTTAACCAAGGATTTTGAATGTTTACAAAAGCAACTCAACTTTTCAAAACTCAAGAAAAACGTGAAAGCGGTTTTGAAGCAGCCTTTGCCAAATCTCATCAAAACGAAAAATATTTAGAGAGACAGATGCGTGATCTAGCCGCTTCGAAGAATGCTTTGTTGTCTGAAATAGAACAACTGAAACATGAACATAAAAAGCAAATTAATGCTCTCACCTTGGAAAATCAAAAAGCTAAGGCTGAGTTGTTAACTTGTCAAAAACAGTTCTCTGCATACAAAAAGCATTCAACGAAACGAATAGATGATCATCTTGAAGAAATCATCGGCTTGCAAAACAAACTTAAAGAGTTTAAAACTGTGGTTTACAAACATGGTGAGTCGGTCACAGCTATTGAAAAGTTTACTTTAAAACCAAATCCAAATGGATATGGACCAAATCTTGCTGATTACAAACCTAAGCTTTCAACCAAAGCATTCAAACCAAAATCCTGAAGTTTCGGTCACGAGAATATAAAATTGATAATTCTGTTATGAGTGTTGTTGAATATCATCGTCAAGAGGAATTAGATGCAGAAGACGAGAGTCGATCAAAATTAGAAAAATTTGTTTACAACAAACCTTTTAACTATTCAAAAGCGGTCACTTTCGTCACACCAACGGATTCTTCTAACACACCAAGGATTATCATAAAAACGTCCGAGTCTTCTAATGACAATCCCAAACCAGATTATGCACAAACTTATGGTCCTTTACCTTCCATTAGTGAAGTAAACTCAAAACACGAAAATCGCAAAATTCTTAGATATTTTGACCTTTTCATGGTTGACCTCAAAACTTTACAACATGAGATAGAATATCATTCTAAAATCAAAGTTCAATATTTTCAATCGCCTCTCGCGAGAACAAAGAGACATTTTTCAGAAAAATCTTTTACCAAATGTTAAAAATTTGAAAAGTTGTGCATTGTCTTGGGAAAGGGACTTTCATAAGGAACTTGAATTGATGAAGGTTGTTTTGAGAAAACGAAACATCTATTTCTAATACTAAACGTAAAAAGAAAATGTTGAGAAAAGATGTTGATCGACTCTTGGAAGATGTCATCTGTTCTGATGTCCATAATGTTGTGCTATTGAATTCTTTGTCATATGCATTTGATTATATCTCTGATACTGTTGATTCTGTGGTAAATGTTGAGAACCGATAATGTGCTTCAGATCGAGTCCTTAAAAGTTGAAAACAAACGATTGTCCAACGAACTTTCAAATGCAATACGTCGTCTTAATTGGTGTCAAAAAGATATTCGCGATCAACAACTTGCTTTTCAACACAAAATCGCCGATTGCGTGACAAAACTTGATCCAAAAATTGAGCAACTGGATGATCAAAGCGTGTCTTTTAAGTGTCAAATCTCAAAATATGAACAAGAACTTGTAAAAGTTAAAAGGAATATGGTGTCATATTTGATTTACTCAAAAGACTCGTGATGAAGCATCAAATGAACTTGATCATTATCTTGCACACATTAAAGAAGTTATGCATTTTCTTTGGAAATATTCAGTCGAAAATCAAGATCGATTCACACTATCTTCAAGTTAAGAGAAATGTTAGGAAAGTATGAACAACTTCCGCCCACCGTGATTAAGAGAATAGCACCAGTAACACTTAGTAATCGTGAACCTAGAATCCTCTTGCCAAATCACAAGTTGCTAACGTGCTTCATTCTACTGAAGCAGGAATAGTTGCGTCTTTTCCAAACGTCCACACTTCACGACCTAAGAGCACTACATCGAAGAATAGGAAGTTGCGACCTAAGAAAAGATCAATAAAGAATGCTAAAGTAGAAGAACACCCTAGGACTATGAATAAGACTCACGTTGCCTCTAATATAGATATTGCGTCGGCAACATGTAATAGAAATAGTGATGTAACGAATGCTAAACCTTTAAGCACTTTTGATATTGATCGATGCACCTTGTGTTATTTGTCGTAAAAGTATGAATTCCGATTGTCATGATAAATGTGTTGCTAAAGCTATCATCTCTCGTTTAAGGAATCCTAAGAACCGAATACCTCTAGGCCCACTAATCTTTCTAAGTCAGTGCTTGGTAGACCGCCCACCTTAGATTCTAAGAAACGCCTTCTTTGTCCCTCGAGCTCCGTTTCACCTCCTAGGAATGTTGTACCACCTAGTGCATTCACTAAGACTAAAGCAAATACTAGTTGGAGATGGCCGAAATGGATATATAACACACTAGGATTTAAATGGATACCTAAAGCTATTGATGTGTGTATGTCTACTATAACTGCTCGGAACCCTCTAACATTTCGGGTTCCACATCTACTTCTATTCCATCTGTGTCGTCTGTGTGTAATGCAGGTGATACATATCATTCTCTGGATTGTTGATAGCGGATGTTCCCGACACATGACAGGCAACCTTAAACTGTTATCAAACTTTATTGCAAAGTTCATTGGCACTGTCGGGTTCGAATGATCACTTCGCAGCTATCATGGGCTACGGAGACTATATCAATGGGAACATCGAAATAAGCAGTGTTTATTATGTGGAAGGCCTCGGTCATAATCTGTTTTTAGTAGGTCAGTTCTGTGATGGAGATTTGGAGGTTGCTTTCAGGGAGAAAACTTGTTTCATTCGTGATCTACAAGGAAACGACCTTATGTCTTGCTCGCGTAATTCAAGTCTTTACACTATCTCTATGCAAGACATGGTTGCTTCATCTCCCATTTCCTTACTTTCAAAGGCAACATCAACAAAATCCTGGCTATGGCACCGTCGTCTCTCACATCTAAACTTTCAAACCATCACCAACCTTGCTCGACACAAACTAGTTGAAGGACTCCCACGATTTCGGTATTCTAAAGATCACCTTTGCTCAGCTTGTGAACAAGGCAAAAGCACTCGTGCTCATTTTCCTTCAAAGGTGGAACACAGCCCTCAGCATGTGCTACATCTTCTTCACATGGATTTGTGTGGCCCGATGCGCATGCAAACGCTACATCTTAGTAATTGTTGATGACTATTCACGCTAGACTTGGGTCTACTTTCTTCGAAGCAAAGATCAAGCTCCACAGATGATCATCACCTTTCTAACGAAAATACAAGTTCAGCTACGAAACACCGTTCGACAAATCAGAACAGACAGAGGCACGAATTTGTTAACCAAACTCTTCGTGAATTTTATGAGAAAGTGGGAATTCAGCATCAGACATCTATTGCACGCATACCAGAACAAAACGGAGTTGTTGAAAGACGAAACCGAGCGTTAGTGGAAGCTGCAAGAACAATGTTAATCAATGCTAAACTCCCAGATTACTTATGGGCGAAGTTGTATCTTGCATGCTATACTCAAAACCGATCTATGATTACAAAACGCCACAACAAAACACCTTTCGAGCTTGTCCACAACTGAAAACCGAATCTCAAACACTTTCATGTATTTGGATCTCTTTGCTATCCGAATAATGATCGTGATGACTTTGGAAAGCTCAAAGCCAAAGCCGACATTGGAGTCTTTATTGGATATTGTGATAATTCTAAAGGTTTCCGAACCTGGAATCGTCGAACAAAGGAGGTTATGGAAACGATTCATGCTCATTTTGATGAGCTTACGGAGATGGCTTCGAGTATAACACTTGGAACCCGGTCACAACCGCTTAAACTTCCCCAAACCCCATCATCACCGAAACAAGCCTCCACTCACTCGTCAACAAATGGAAAGGTTATTTGCTCATCTATTCTGTGACGATATTGATGAACGTGCTCCGGTGTATCCGTTGTTTCCTCCTGCTCAACCCGATAATAATCTTATAACCGATACACCGCACAACAACTACGGTTGAAGAAGCACCACCAGTTGACTCCAACACAACAGTTGAACAAACCGCTTCCAACAATGATGAACCGGCTGATGATGTTCTGAATGAAGTACCCCACCTGCAGATTTTGATCCAAATGCGTTCTTCAACCCGTTTGCTAATGAGATCGCCGCACTGATGTCGCAGAATCTTCAACAAGCCATTTGAATCCTCAAAATCGCACAATGTATACCAACATCAACCCTCCACACATAGATGGACAAAAGACCATCCTCTAGAAAATATTATTGGCAACCCGAATCAACCAGTCATTACAAGACAACATCTTCACTCATATGGTGAACATTGCATTTATGCACTCACTGTCTGCCAATCTGAACCTAAAAACATAAAAGACGCAATGACAAAAGACAACTGGATTGAATCCATGCAAGAAGAACTCAACCAATTCAAACGCCTTGAAGTATGGGAACTGGTTGAAAGACCAACAGGGGTCTACGTCATTGGTCTTAAATGGATTTGGAAAAACAAATTGGATGCTGAAGGAAACGTTATCAAAAACAAGTCACGCCCGTGGCTAAGGGTTATCGTCAGGAAGAGGGTATTGACTTTGAAGAATCTTTTGCTCCGGTTGCTCGCCTTGAGGTCGTTCGGATATTTCTGGCATTTGCGGCTCACATGAACATCACGGTCTTTCAGATGGATGTCAAAACTGTTTTTCTCAATGGACAACTGAAAGAAACGGTTTATGTTAGTCACCGGAAGGATTCATTGATCCGAGTTCCCGATCATGTCTACAAACTGAACAAAGCTCTCTACGGTCTCAAACAAGCCCTCGGCATGGTATGATAAGCTATCATCTTTCCTCATTGCCAATAACTTTACCAAAGGTTCGGGACCCAACTCTTTTCATACAATATCACGGGGAACATATTTTAATTGTTCAAATTTATGTGGATGACATCATTTTTGGGTCAACTCATAAAAGTACTCAATCGCTTTTGCAAAACTAATGAAGAAACATTTTGAAATGTCCATGATGGGTGAACTTACATTCTTTCTAGGACTACAAGTTCATCAATCACCCGTGGTATTTTCTTGAGTCAGTCCAAATATGCCCTTGAATTGTTAAACAAATTTGGAATGCAAACCTGTGACACCTATGCCACACCAATGGCTCATACCAAGAAGCTAGACGCTGATTTACATGGGAAATTGGTGGACCCTACAAAATACCATAGTATTATTGGGTCTCTCATGTATCTAACAGCCAGTAGACCTGATATTGTCTTTGCCGTATATCTTTGCTCCCGTTATCAGTCGCGACCAACTGAAACCCACCTCTCTAAGGCTAAAAGAATCCTCCGATACATCAAGGGAACCATTAATTTGGGAATCTGGTATCCGAAGGATTCTGGTTTTGAACTAATCGCTTTTTCAGACGCTGACCACGCAGGATGCTTAGATTCACGGAAAAGCACTTTTGGAGCTTTACAATTTCTTGGTGACAAAATCGTGTCATGGCAATCGAAGAAGCAGGATTGTACATCGCCTGTCCTCAACCGAAGCAGTAATATGTAGCCATGTCGGCGTGTTGTGCTCAAGTCATTTGGATGAGAACACAACTCAAAGACTATGGTTACGTATTTGACAGAATCCCGATGTATTGCAACAATCGGAGTGCCATTGCGATCTCGTGCAACTCCGTTCAGCACTCGAAATCAAAGCACATCGATCTTCGATATCATTTCATCAAGGATCACGTGGAACAGGGTACTGTTGAATTATATTTTGTGGGTACAGAATACCAATTGGCAGATCTTCTCACCAAAGCCTTGCCTCCCGCTAGGTTTAATGAGTTGGTCCACCGAATTGGTATGAGGTGTTTGACTTAAGAGGAATTGGATGACCTCCTAAAACAGTCTTAAAAACTTGTCAAACACCAAAATCTCTTTTGTAAATATTTTTTAAAAAACAAAATACAAAAATATAAAATCTGATAAAACTACAAAAATATTCTTCTATCTATTATTTCTTTCAACATGGCAAGTACATTTCTTCCGTCAACACTCTAATCTTACAAAATTCAGTATTTTTCCGATCAAGTGTTGAGGGGGAGAAAACAAATACTTAACTGTCTCAAAAACATCCGTGTACTTGCATGTTACTTTATTCTGGTTGTTTCTTGTATCAATGGTGATAAATTTTTCTGGTTAAGCTGACACTCCTCGGACTAAAATTTATAACCTTTCATTATTTTCTTAAGTCGAGGGGGAGTGTCGTCAAGTTTCTTTCTTAAAATCTTTGTTTGGTAACCATAATGGAAGTTAAATGGCTTTGGATGAAAAAGGAAAAGGTGGAGGGACCAAAACTGCCAAAAGTTTAAAGTTACGTTTAATAAAAACTCTTCCACCTAACTTTCACTTCACATTTATTATCATCACCTAAATCATCCTACGCTCAAAAATCGATCTTCATATCCGTGTATTGGATCATCATTTTGTAAGTGGTTTAATAATCTTTACAAGTTTTTAAACAAGGGTTTTGATTTTTACTCAAATCCAACGGTCAAAAGATGAGATTGAGTGTGATTCGTGTTCTACGCATAAGCTATGAACACAAATCACTCATTCGTGTGTTTTGTGGTTAATGTGATTGTGTCAAAACGTTCAATTAATCATACTAAAACAATTTCTATCATCAAAACGCACCCAGAAACACGAATTGAATGACTTTTGAAATTAGGGTAGTTGATTTGGGTATTTTCAAATGAGAACGTTTTTGGTGAAAAATATTGTTGTAGAAGGTTGTAGTCAAATTGAATTAATCATATCTAGGCCCAGAAGACACCCAGAAACACTAATGATTCATAAAATGGAAATTAGGGTTTATGTTCATACGGTTTAGGTACTTTTGATTCTTAACACATTTGATGTTAAAACTTGGCTAAGACAACTCAATAGACATCTTTGACTTACCAGAAAAACTTTGATGCTAATCCTATGGCTAAAATTCATATGCGTAATTCTTAAACTATTAGGGTTTTTGTCTTACGCGTAAGACTTTCTACGCTTAAACTGTTTGATATGCTTTCATGCCATGATCTGTTATAAGATGAATGTATGGGTTAATATTGATGATATGATGAATTTATTTCAGGTCTGTTACAAGTGAGAATTCAGAATCAAGGTTCTAAGCAAACTACGCATAAGGATCACCTTACGCGTAGCATGTTATGCGTAAGAGTAATCTTACTCGTAGCGTCTACGCATAAGGTTCTACAATGGGACTACGCGTATCCTGTGAAGGATATGCGTAAACAGTGACCCCTACGCATAAGGCCTACTCTTACGAGTAAGCCTTACGCATAAGGTTTTAATACGCCTACGCGTAAGCTCTATGCATAAGGTCCCCTGTTCCTACGCGTAATATCTCTTACGCGTAAGTTAGGATGCTACGCATAAGCTTTCGTCTACGCATATAACACTCCTGTTTACGCATAACTTTTCCACTTTTACGCCTAAGCCTTGATTGACCTTAATTATGAATTGTTACGCGGGCAAACTTGTAAATAAACAAATCATAACATCACGACACCAATAATGTCACTAATAAACTTAAACGTTTAATATGTTGTGTTAAATAAGTGATAACATAAACTTTAAAACTTAAAGTTAACTAACTCACGAAACTTATCACGACGTCATTGGACTATTGAACAAACAAGTGACTTTGGACTCGTAACAATCATTAACATTGTACATTCAATAATTAGACAATAAAACCTTATGTTGTCTAACATTATGTCTTTCGATATGTTGGTTCTTTTGGCTAATGTTATTTCAGATCACGACATGGCTGCTCAAATGAATGTGGATGCACCAGAAGTTCTCACTATTGCTGATATCTTCCCTAATGGCTATCCAAGAAAGATTGTAAAGAACAATCTCAGAGTTGACTTTGAAACCCTCACATGCTCAGAATCTTCTTGCTTGATTGCTGTGGATATTCTTAGGAATCATCCGTACCAGAACATGCTCTCACACTCTGCTACAGTACCGGAGATCTACATAAAACAATTCTGGAATTCAATGCAAAGGATCAAAGGTCAAAGTGCGGTGGACTGCGGACGCCAATCACAAACAAATCACCATCACACAAGCAGATCTACGGGTTGTTCTTCTAATTCCTGAAATCGAGCCAACAGACTTCTATGCCACACCTACTGAAGAGACAGTTCTGCAATTCCTGATGGATATTGGCTATGATGAAGCTTCAGGAATTATCACTAAGCATTCTCATGTGGGGCTTAAGAACATTCCTCAACCGTGGAGAACCCTCTACATCATCATTACCAAATCGGTCTCTGGTCGTGATAGTGGTTATGAGCATCCCAAGCTCATGGAACTACAAATCTTCTGGTCTTTAATCAACAAAAGGACATCGAAATTGAAGCACTGCTATGGGAAGACATGATGTCATTTAACAAGAAACTTGGCTCAAAGATTCCTTATGTCAGATACACGAAATTGTTGATCCAGAGAGCACTTGGACTTCATCCCGACATTCCACAGAGGCTCAATGACCTAGATAATCACGATATGTTGACCGAGCCTACCCTATCAGTCAGAATCAAGGAATCGTCAACAAAGAAACAGGGTGCCGTGCTGCCTGATCACCTTCTGACAAATGAAATCAAAAGCTTGAAACACACAAAAGGTATCAAGTAGCGACGAGAAGGCAAAGTTGGTCATCTTGATGAAAAGCCTTCGGAACACCTACTAGGAGAACCAGTAAGAGGAAGTGCTGGTATTGCAGTGCAAGCACTGAGAGTCGAGGATGTTTCCCAGGAGGAATCCTCCACGAAAGGGGACAGTTCCGCCAAGGAATTTTGTTTCTTATTCCCGTATCTAAGCCTGAACCGCAGAGAAAGCTTATGGACGAGGACTCGGAGGCTACTGAATCAGATGAAGAGACTTTCTACTCCGAATCTGCAACCGAAACACCTCCTTCAGCAGCTAAACCTCCAAGTCCACACAGTGACAAAGGAAAGGGAAGACTCCTGTACTTGTGCCTTATGAAGAAAGCTCAGATGAAGAAGAAGAGAAACTGGATACTTCATACAGGAAGAAGTTCAAATTCCTTAGACTCCAACACGTGGCAAAAGAATTTTCAAAAGAACAAATGGGTGGCCCCGGAGGGTCAAGTGGTGCAGCTCAACCTTCACCAGGTCCTGATGTGGTTAATCAACCCGATAAGGGATCCGTGCCACCACTTTGGTACAACAACATAAACGTGTCGAAGATACTCTTGAGTATGATTTTGAAGAACCAGAATCTGAGAAGTTAGAAAAGGTAAAAGCTGATGAAGAAGCTGCAGCCAAAGCCAAAGCTGATGAACAAGCTAAGTCCGCAATGAAGAAGATGTTGAGTATGATACGTTTCTTCTAGATAGTCCTGCACGATCAAAGGAAGAAACTTCTGAACCACCAAAGGACCCCGAGTCTCTTCACATCTCATCATCATCAGATTCTTCTTCTCACTCTTCACCACCACCATCAAAGAAATCAACCAAATCATCATCCAGATCAGTAAAGAAGCCAACTCCATCTTGGATCTCTTAATCTAAGAATCAAATCGTTAAAGCTGTCAAACGAGTCAGAAAGAAAGATATTCTCTACTGAAAGTTGAATTTCCTCGACTGATCAGATAACGTATCTTCATGATGAGAATGACAAGATGAAAGTTGAAAGGGAGTATGTACAGAAGCTTATGAAGGATGATATTCAAGGGAGCATGGACGAGATGATAAAAGGATACACTCACAAGTTCTTAATGGAGGTCATTCCAAGACTGACAAAGGAGATGTATACCAGCATAACTTTATCCAATCTCTTACATTTAGCCAAGCAAGCCATGAAATCAACTCCGATGAATCTGAGCATCAATCCAGTTAAAACTACAATCTTCTCAGATGATGAATTAGTAAACCGGCTGGTAGCACAAATGTCAACACGCTCTGCAACGTTTCCCTCCCATGAAGCTAAACTGTTTGAAGCATTGCTGGAATACCAACTCAAGTCATCATTCGAGAAGAGGTCAGTAAGGCCCAAACGTTCAAGAGACGACGAAGACAAAGATCAAGATAAGGATTAGGAGCCTAAACGCACAAAGAAGTCTGGTGAATCATCTTTGATTTAGTACTCAATGCCGCCTCCACCACAACGGACTCCTGCTCAACAAAGATCTCCTCCTCCCTCTTCTGCAGATAAACCTCAAGATTCCGAGACACCACCCCAGACTCAGAAAACCGGTGATCACTTTGAGTATATGGGTGGTGACGATGAAGAATACCATGAGCCCCAACAACAACCCGCCTCTCCTGACAAAGTACAGAAACCAGAACCCTCATCTAGGCCTAAGAAAAAGAAGAAGAAGGCGCCCAAGGCTGACGTCCTATCATGGCTAAATGAAGATAATACAGAGGAATTTGAATGGTTCTCTACTCTTGTTAATTCCACTCCCTACCCTGCTGAAGGTCAAGATCTGGTAGACGTTAATACATTGGAGCATGCAAAGATACTGCAAGATAAATTCCGAGTAAAGAAGATGATGAAATCTGAGTTGCGGCGAATCAAAAATGAAGCTTTTCAACTATGGAAAGATAGCTCAGAAAGTGCCATCGAGGTCGAATATCACCTTGACAACATTGCTCGAGCTATGTCTAATAACATGGATTGGCTCAACCCAGAAGCAAACATCGACTTTACGATGCGGGACAACCCTCCATATTACACCGACTGGTCTAAACCACTACCAACGATCGGCCAACCAGATCAGCCTAGGATCCCATTCAGATATTTCTTCAACAAAGACTTGGAATTTCTTCTTCACGGTAGCGATGGTTCAAGGAAATACGCTACATCACTGACACTTCCATTCCCAGCGCCAATTAATACTCAAACTGCATAGCTATCGAGGAAAGAGCTAATCACTTGTTCTCCAACAAAGTGGAAGCATACGACCGAGATGCAATGTACGGGATTCATCATTGGCCGAAACGCCGACGAATCTACTACAGGCCGCCAGTACAGAAGTCTCAACATGCGGTGTTCAAGTACTAAAAACATCGTTGCCATCAAACACGTTGATCTTTCGTCCAAATGGGACTACACGTATCTCAAGAATATTGTGGTCAAGAGACAAGACGAAAGGGATTATGCATTCTCTGAAGCTGACGTTGAGAATTTGTCTATCAACGACATCGAAGACATGTACCTTGCCAAAGTGCAGGGTCGTATGAGACAATTCTCCACTGAAGTACAACGTGAATTCATAAAGTCAGTGCTCATCTTCATCAGACGCATAGTCATCAAAGAACGTGTACAAGATCTCCAGCTTGCAGTAGAATCTTATCAAACCCGTGTCAACAAGCAGCTAAGAAATTGCAAGAGGAATTGAATGCTGAAGCTGATGAAATATTAGAGTCACCTATTCCTATTTCTTCTCTACCAAGAAGATCAAATCTTGCTAAGGAAAGGAATGCAATGATGGCTTATCTAAAGAAGCAAGGGTATATTGGTTTGAATAAGTTAAAGTATGTTGAGATGAAAGAGTTATATGATGCTGTTAGAGAAGATTATCAGAAACAAGTTGATAGTATCAAAGATTATAAGGATGATGATGCTCAGAAAGAAGAAGAAAGAAAAGGAAGCTTAAAAAGAAAAAGAACAACTGGAGTTAAAGATCAACAGTCATCAAAGAAAGTTGAATTAAGATCTGAAACAAATGATTAACTGAGGAATTACTTAAGGATTGTAGATCTTGAGTATTCTAAAGATGATCTTTGAATTGAAGATGAACAAATCTCCAATAACTACTTTTGAAGTTGTAGAGTCAAAAGATGGAAATTATCTGATGTTTCACAAAGAAGATGAAAGTTTCAAGGTGTTCAATATACTATGGGATTTATTGCATATAATTGATATAGTGGATTTATTTTATTTATATCATGTGGTGAAAGAATATTTTGAACACAATCCATCAGAAGGATTTGGTTTAGTCTTGCTTGGAGATCTCATAACTGTTTGGGAAACTAAAGAAACAAGTACTGCTGAGATCTGGAAAAACCAAGAAGATTAGGAGATTACTTGCTGGAGATTCTTTGAAGAATCTGGAGTACATGTTCTAGAGCTAGAAGATGGGACAATGATTCACATGTTAGCTGATAGAAGATATCCTCTTACATCAGATCTCATGAGGAGGATGCTGGAGCATGAAATGGAAGTTGAAGAAGACAATGAAACAGCACTTTTGGTCATCAAATTATTTATCAGATGGACTTCTATGGCTGATGATGATGATGAATAACTGGTATGAATCTTAATTGATTAAATTTTTGATATATCAGTACTTTATTCAAAGTACTGCTGATCAAACAGTACTTTCATCAAAGTACTGCTTGTAATTTTAAACCGTTCTGATTTTGAAAAGAAAACTTTTGTTAAGTGTTAAAATTTTTGAAACAAAGGTTAAAAGAAATAAATGGTTTTTGAGATGGTAACACCAATAGGTTATCAATCCACCATGGTTACAAAAGGATTGGCTACTCCATGAGCAAACGGCTCGGTAAAGATATCTCAAATCCGTTTTATAGTTGACAACTTGCTAATAAGTTGTATGGTAATCAACTCACCATATCAGTAATGTGAAGAGTTGGCTAGCCCACAAGAAAATGGCTTGTGGTAAAGGCTGTGGAAAAACCCTTATATGGTAATTAGTTCACCATGATGAAAGAACTAGCTAGTCCAAAAGGGTACAGCTTTTGGTAAAGACAAATCAAATCTGTTGATAGCTGTTGATTTGCTAAAAATCATATGGTTATCAGTGTACCATGATCTTACACATCAAAACATTTGGCTACTCCAGAGTTAATGGCTTTGGTAAAGAGACATTAAATCCATTAAATTTTCAATGATTCACCTCTCACAGGAGTTTACACACCTGGAAGTGATGAGAATAGACTGATACTTAACTGAATTAAATGTACAAATTGTCTTATGTTGCTGAAAAGATGGAGCTTGCTGAATATTGCTAAAAAGAAAGAAGATTGCTGCTTGATGCTGAAAAGAATTATACAGATAAACACTACTTTGATGATGATATAAGCACAGAATCTGCAAAGATAAAATTTGAAGATAAAGTCACAATTCCACTTTGAAGACAAAGATGTTAAAGCTAAATATACAAAGGAACTTGAAATCAAACAAGTAGAATTCAAGTTAGAGGAGGATTGTTGGGATACAGAAAGTTAAAGTACTAAAGAGTTAAAGTGTTGAAGATTAACAAAGTACTGCAGAAAGACAAAGTACTGCAAGAAGTCAAAGTACTGCTAAGTAAAAGTCAAAGTACTGCTTATTCATCAAAGTACTGCAAAGCTTAAAGTTGGTTGTAATTAATTAAAGATAGAAAGTAATGTTTATCTAGAACTTTCTAAGTATTGTTTACTTGACGTACAAGGATAAGAGTTGTAAACCGATTAGGGTTATCCTTAAGCCTATAAAAGGACCCCTGTATTGGTATTAGTGAGAAGAGTTTTATATATGATTTTAGAGAGTTCGTACGATCATTATTTAGAGTTTTAGAGTTGTTAAAGAATCTGCATAATAAGCAGTTTTAGTGTTATTAATAAAGTTATATTCTTCTTAGCTTTGTTAAGTAAATTCCGCATACTTGATAAAGATTACTCAGCGTTTCATTGTTAATAACTAAGGATTTATCCGAGGTTATTAAACCCTTAACAAGCTATTTAAGTTAGTTTGGTTAGAGTACATCGATCCAACAATTTGGTGTAGATTTGTACTCTTCATATCTTACACAATCTTACATAGATATGGTTGACTTTGGCAAAGATCTTGATATCTTGCTGTCAGACCTGGCGGCACCAAAATATATAACGGACGGAACCCTTTCAAGGGGTCCGCCGTCCGTGGTGCCTGCTGATGGTTTTGGCTATAAATAGCAAAGCCAAACCAAGTAGTTTCTCATCCCTTTCTATCACACTCTCTTACATATCTTCTCTCTAACCTTTCTAACTCAGTTTCATATCATATTAGTGATCTCTTTTGTAGCAAAGAAGATCAAGTCACATTCAAGCTTCAAACGAGAAGTTGGAAGTCTTGTTTGTTTAGTGTTGTATGATCTTGTGTTGATTCATACTTCATTGTTGTATTAAACCATCATAATCTTGTGAGTGTGAGTGGTTAGTATTTTAGTCCTCAAAATACATTGTGTGTGGGAGTGGTTGTACCCTTGGAAAGAACTCGACATCTAGCTTAGTGTCGAAAATAGTGTAAGCGAAGTGTAAAGGTTTCTCCGCCGGTGAAAGGAGCTTGTTGACTAGTGAAGTTAAACTCTCGAGTGTGAGACTCGGGGAGTGGAGTAGGGCAAGGAAAAAGAGTCCTTGTAGACCGAACCACTATAAACAACTTGTTGTGGTTTGATCATTTCTTTCCTTATTTACTCTTTACATATTGCTTGCATATTTTATTAACATATCTAAGATCAATATCAATTTATCTTTCAATTAGTTTCAAAACAAAGTTTTTAATTGGTAAACTATTCAACCCCCCTTCTAGTTTTCTACACTACGAATGACAGAGAAGATCTAGGAAAACTGAAAGCTAAAGGTGATATTGGAATCTTCATTGGATACTCAGATAGCTCGAGGGCATTCAGGGTGTATAACAGGAGAACTAGGAGGATCATGGAGACGATGAATGTGAATTTTGATGAACTTTCACAGATGGCTTCTGAGAGACTCGCTCTAGAACCCGCGCTTAATCCGATGGCTTCTAATCAAAACAGATTAGAACCCGCACCAAACCAGCAGACTTCTAGACACATCAGTTCAGGACTCGTACAACAAAAAGCTCCATCAACTTTTGCTGGCACTCCTCATGAAAATGAATGGGAGAATTTCTTTGTGTTAATGTTTGATGAATACTTTGGTGGAACCTCGACAAATGCATCAAACCATCATTCCGCTGCACCCGCTCAAAATCATCCACCACCACTAACAGAAGATGCATCTACAACGGTCGAAACCAACGCACCAACTCCATCAACATCATCTACATCTACTCCAATTCTAGAAACAGTTATACCAGCAGTTGATGAGCAAAACCAAAACATATCATTTCAAGAAGAACCTACTCAAAACCAGAACGATGCAACATTAGATGAAGACTTATTTGAAAACCCGTTTGCTACGGAATCAGCTGAATCATCTTCAAGCTTACGAGAACCATCTAACTCGCACTCGTATAATCTACGATATCCTTCTACTCTGAAGTGGACAAAAGACCATCCAATTGAACAAGTTATTGGTGAACCTTCAAGGCCAATTCAGACGAGACGCCAACTTGCCACTGATTGCGACTTGTGCATTTACCTTTGCTCAATTAGCAATATTGAACCTAAGAATATTCGGTAGGAAATGGCAGAACCCGCATGGATAGAAGCGATGCAGGAGGAACTTCTCCAATACCGTCTACATGACTCTTGGGATATGGTTCCAAGACCAATTGACATTCGAGTCATTGATTTCAAATGGTTATGGAAGAACAAAAGGGATGAAGAGATGACTATAATTCGCAATAAAGCTCGTCTTGTGGCCAAAGGATACAGACAGGAAGAAGGAATAGACTTTGAAGAGTCATTCGCGCCGGTAGCTAGACTTGAAGCAATCAGGATTTTCTTAGCCTATGCAGCTCACAAAAACATCACGGTGTATCAGATGGACATTAAGACCGCGTTCTTGAATGGAACTCTGAAAGAAGAAGTGTACGTGAGTCAGCCAGAAGGCTTCATAGACATGGAACATCCAGACTACATCTACAAACTCAAAAAGGCAATCTATGGATTAAAGCAAGCTCCAAGAGCGTGGTATGACGAACTGTCCTATTTCCTTATCCTAAACAATTTCACTAAAGGAACTGTTGATCCTACGTTGTTTACACAAAAATGCAAAAATGACATTTTGATTGTTCAGATTTACGTGGACGACATCATTTTTGGGTCCACTAATCCGAATCTTTCAAAACATTTTGAAAATCTCATGAAAAGCAAATTTGAAATGTCCATGATGGGGGAACTAAAATTTTTTCTTGGTTTACAAATTCATCAATCCCCACGTGGAATTTTTATTAATCAAGCTAAATATACAACTGAGATTTTGAAAAATCATGGTATGGATAATTGTGACTCGGTCGGTACACAAATGGTAACTTCACCAAAAATTGGAGCCGATTTATTTGGGAAACCTATCGATCCGAAGAAATATCAGAGCATGATTGGTTCTCTCATGTACCTTACTGCTAGTCGACCCGATATTCATTTTGTTGTTTGCTTATTAGCACGGTTTCAGGCAAAGCCTACCGAACTGCACCTCAAAGAGGTTAAAAGGATCTTTCGGTACCTGAAGACATCCATTCACATGGGAATTTGGTATCTGAAGGAATCCGGATTTGATCTAATCGCTTTTTCAGATGCGGACCACGCAGGTGATCAAGTTACAGCAAAAAGTACATCTGGCGGAGCACAATTTTTGGGTGAAAAGTTAGTAAGCTGGTCTTCTAAGAAACAAGATTGCACTTCACTTTCAACCGCTGAAGCTGAGTATGTGTCTCTATCTGCGTGTTGTGCTCAAGTTCTATGGATGAGAACACAACTCACAGATTATGGCTTTACTTTCGATAAAATACCTATGTATTGTGACTCGAAAAGTGCCATAGCCATATCATGCAATCGTGTTCATCACTCAAAGACTAAGCATATCAGAGTCCGCTATCACTTCATAAAAGAACATGTGGAAGAAGGTACTGTTGAATTATTTTTCGTGAAGACAGATTACCAACTCGCCGATCTATTTACTAAAGCCCTTCCAAAAGAAAGGTTTAACGATTTAGTTCGACGAATTGGAATGCGAAGCCTAACCCCTGAGGAGTTAGAACGTCTTCTCGAATCTTCTTGAAAATGATTTTCCAAAAAGCTTCGCTGTAAATATTTTTGAAAAACAAAATACAAAATTTGAAAATCCAACAAAAGAAAAATATAAAAATATAAAATTTTCAAAAATACAAAAACAATATAAAATCAAAATCCAAAAATATTCTTCTCACGACATGTCTCTCGTATAATCGATATTCTGTACGTTTCTAGAAATTTCATTCAACAATGATACGGACATGTACAGATGCTTGAGCGAGAGTTCTTTAATGTTTTCCTAAACATGTCGTTTCTTAAAAAATTTCCTCAAAAATGTCTTTCGTATACTTCAGTACGAAACCCGCACCAAAATGATGACTTTTGATTATTTCAGATCAAAACTCGTGTTTGTAAAGAAAAAATCAAGTGTTCGCTTCAGTGCACTAAATTTAAAACTGGTGAGAAATCATCATCATCTTGAGCACCTTTTTCAATATTGTTCAAAATCTTTCAAAATATTTTGTGCTCAAGATAACTCCCTCTAAAACCCTTTAATTGATTATGCTTTATTAAAGGGGGAGTATAAATCCAAAATGTTCCAAACTCATGCTTAAATCAAATCCGTTTGTCTCCCCAAAAGATTCTATAAATGTTGTTTAATCCGTTGATATAAAAAATGTCACGATTATGCTATTTTTGAGGGGGAGAAGACGTGATTAAAATGTGATCAAAATGTTTAATTATCGGTGTTGGAATCTCAAAAGAGCTCGACTCAGTCGGAACCAATGAATTGATAAGTAATCAACGTACCATTTCGAGAAACTCGTGATAGACATGAACTTACATGGGTCTAACCTTCTTTTTCAAGGAGTGTTTACAACTTCAAGTTGGTTATTAGAGCTAGTTGTCACGTAAAAAACTGACAATGGAACTCTTTAACTATGCAACGTAACCGTGTCTCGTGAGGAATTGTCTATCATGAGTCGATCAATTCAAAAAGTGTGAACTCTACCCTCACTGTGCAGATTTCTGTCAAAACTTATAAGCACATGTGAAGGGGGAGTGTTTCTGAAATGATAAAACTCTTGGAGTGTTTCAAACATGTTTTCAATCATAAACACTCTGAGAGATTTTCAAGAAAAGGTTTTTATGGCAACAATAGGACAGTCATGGAGCAATAAGGTGACTAAGTTTAGGAGGGATCTACCCAAGGACATCACAAATAGTTAGTATTAGAAGTCCTTAGGAATGATTGAAAAAAGGAGTAAAGTGAGAAAGGAGAAAGAAGGGGTTGAAGAATTAAAAAAAATGTAATGAAAAAGGGTGAAAAGAAATAGCCCTCCTTAATCAACCTTAGGGAAGAAGTCGGGTTCAATTCATCTGCTACTGGTGGTCACTTAGATGACGCTGGTATTGAAGACAAAGACGTCATGGACCCAGTGACGCACTGCACTAAACTTTCTAGCCACTCAATTCCTCTCAAAAGGATTTGTTTCATTCTCACTGGAACCCTACATAATCTATCGACTTTCTCTTAGAGATCGTTGGTATTGAAGAAGGAGACCCTCTCCCTAGTCTCCGCTCAGGAAAACCAAAATGCACTTATTGAGTCTAGAGCCACGAGATTCATTAAAAGATCTCATAGGAACACTTGACATGACATCGCTTGTTGTTCATCAATAAGGACACAAGTGATATATTCTAGAGTCCTACGCAGGTCTTCGCAATCTGCCAGAACATTTATGAGAAGTTTCACATATGTGATCTTCAATGATTAAATGGAAACTCCTGTCAGGGTCAACATCAAGCAGCCCTGACAGCATGCCACTTCGGTAACTCCCCGTGGATTACGCTTAGTGTGTCTCAAATGGTCTACAGTCGTGGGGTGATGCTTCGGTGTACCTCAGCGACTCACCTGAACTGTAGGTGTACTTCGGTACATCGCATTATCTCACTTGTGGGACTCCAGTTCAGGAACGGCCTTTGTGAGAATTAGAGACATGTTTTCACACTATGCTGTTAACACACTCGAAATTCAAACTTGTAAGCGCTGGATTATTTTTAACCCATGTTTTTATGTTTTCTTCTTATGGATGCTTGCGGGAGGAAGAGATCGTGCAGATTTTCCACATGGTCATACCAACAACACATGAAAGTTCTCATCAAAATCAAAGGCAACACAAAGTTAAAGATGATTCTTCGTCAATGTCAAAGAATCAACAAAGTTTAAAGACTCGAGAACTACATCGTTGGTAACCAAAAGACAAATAGAAGTGTGAGCATGGTGGAGAAAGACGTGGAGACACCTAACCAACGAAGTTGACAAACGGCAGAATTCCACATTATCTTATCACAAAGCATGAAGGAACAAAGAATCAAGACTATTCTATATCTACACGTAAAGTTCAAGCTCAAGGAAAGTAAAGACCTAATCAAGTGGAGCATCTTTTGAATGACCACCCTTTAGGGGGAGATTGTTAGCCGTAACATTTTTATTAGATGTAATGGTCATTCACGCTTAGGAACTTTGTAATGTGTGTTAGATATCGTGATAAAATAGTCAACGGGCTCGTGGATTGGGCTAAGCTAAATGGCTATAAGTTATATTAAGCTAGCCTTGTAACACTTGTAATCCAATCCAACCCAATCCAAGTCCATCCTAAAGCCCATTAGGGCATATGTACTTGTAGTATAAATACACCTCAAATGTGTCATTTGAGGTGTGTGCTTGAGTGTATGTGTGTGTGTTTTCCTTTGAAATAAAACTTCTTCTTGTTTTCATCTTTCTCTACACATATACGCATAATATTACTTCATCAAGTCACCATCTTTCTCATCTTTCTTCTTATCTTCTACGCATTGTGTTTGTGTTTGTTACGTGTTCATCTTGTGTGTTGAAGGTTGTTACGCGTAAGGTTGATAGTAAAACATGGTCCTACATATTCCATTCCGCTGCAAAACAGGTAATTTGGGGGGTGTGACACTGTTTTAATTCTTAAAGAAGACGGATGTTTGGGCGGTTTTGGTTGCATAAGAAAAACCAAACTGAAAAAACCGTCTCACCCCACTATCATATATTTTCATTAGATTTACATTTACAACAATCTTATCTAGTTAATTATTTCATTGAAAGAATTGGTATATTTTTTTATTGACATTTCATATTTTAATGAGTTTTTATATTCTTGTTTCATACGTTTTTGATAGTTTTGGATTGTTAGATATTATAGTACTATTAATGTCGTTGGAATAATATTGTTGGAAAACATAGTTTCTATATTTGAGTACTTGCTAGTTATTATTTTTATATTTATTAAAATCGAAATAACTACAGAATAAGTTAAGATTATGATGGTTCATAACTAACTAGTTTTTTATCGGTAAATCAAAATCTAAAAAAAGCAGAAAAATGACGCCAAACGAATTTACTGAAAAAACCGAAAAACAAATAAATAAAAAGAAAGAGAAATAAATAAATAAGAATAAAAAGAGATAGAAACCTAAAAAAATAAATTAAAAGAAACCGAAGCCAAAAAATAAAGAAATTAAATGAAACCGAAACTGAAAAAAAAAAATAAGTGCAAAAAAGCAAAATAAATATATAAAGAAACCAAAACCGAAAAACAAATAAATACATAAAACCGAAAATAAATAAACAAAAATAAAAATAAACCGAAACTAAAATTGAAAAACAAGTAAAAGAAATTGAAAACCCAAAAAAATAAAAGATCGAAAACTAAAATTGAAAGTGAAAAATAAATTAAAAATAATAAATAAATAAATAAATAGGAAACTGAAAAACAAGATACCAACAAAATTAATAAAAAATTACTAAATAAATAATAAAGTTAAAATAAAATAAAAAATTAAGCATTAATTACATAAAATCCCTAGTTACTAACGCTCGTTTGGTTATTAACGACCATTTGGTCCCTGTGAACTTACCAAAAAAATTAAGGCTGCCCCTAGTAATTTATGTCGATCGACATACACGATCGATTACATTTCGATCGTCCTCATGCTGCTACTCGATTGTGGGACATTTTTCTTCCCACTTGGTCATTTAGGCGATCGACAGAAACTCTCTCATTAAATTACAAACTACACTATTAAATTAAAATTGATCATGGTCGCCTTTACTGAGACACTCAATCGTCTGAATGTCGTTGAAGAGAAAAAACTGACGTAGCAGGAAAAATGAAAGGATCGGCAGCCTAACTACCGCGCCCAATGCATACAAAATGGACAACTATAGTGACGACTGTGACAGCTAAAAGCGAAAGGTTAAAAAATGTGTAAACAACAAGGATAATTTATGTAATTAAGTTAAGTCTATGAAAAAACATGGACTGCCCAAAATGAAGGACCAGAAGATTCTGTCCGTGTAACAACAACTCCAAAGTCCAAACTCATTTCACACACAAACAAAGTCATGCCAAATTAGAAGAATTCAAACAATTGACTCCACAAGGTATAACTTTTGAATCTCAATTTCAATTCATTTTTGTGGGTCAAAATGTTAAAAGATAAAGAAAATGATGGTGTTAATCATCAAAACCCTGACTCAAACCATACCCTTTTAAAATCTGATGAAAGTAAATCAAACCCAGATGACAAAATCATGTTTCTAAGCAAAAACAATGATCTTTATGAGTCAAAACCCTCAAAATTAGGCATGTCCCAAGAGTTGACTTTGAGCTATTTATGTGATAATAAGAATTTAGGCCAAAGTTCTTGTGATAAAGTTAAAGGGAAATTGGTTTTTAATGATATTGATAATGATGAGGATAGATTTGTAGAGAGGGATTTCTTGCAGTTGTCTGAAAATTCGTCGAAAAGGGTGGTTGAAAATGACGAAATTTATGGAATGAGTAGAGATAAGAAGCCCAAATTAGAAACTTTGGATTTGTCTTTAGCTTTGCCTGACACGTCTATGTCTTTGGCTGCCTCGAATGGGGTGGAAGGTGGCGGTGGTGATCCATCTGTGAGTTTGAGAGGGGGTAGGAGTGTGCAGTCGTTGGGTAGGTCAAATAGTGGTAATACGTTGAATACGTTTAGTAATGATTTTACGACTGGTTCTAGGTCGTATTCATATTCACATCAGTTTTCACATAATCCTAGTTGTTCTATGACGAGGAATTCGACTGAGAATAATGACCAGCTTTGGAATGGTGGTGAGGGGACTAATGGGTCGGTTCATAGTCGGTTTAGGCCTGTTGGTGATGGAGGTGTTGTGTTGGTGCAAGGGAATAATAGGACTAGTTCTGAGGGTAATGTGTCGTTTTTTCCTTCGGAATTGCCTGCAAGGATGAAAATGGATACGCAGTCGGGTGATTCTAGGGGTAGAGGGTCTGAGAATACTAAAGGGTTTGAAAGTGTGGATTTTGGAAGAGCACGTAAGCCTTCAAGACCTGAGAGAATTCTTAGAGAAATTGTTTCGGAGTCTATTCCGACGATGGCTCAGATAACTCAAGAGCTTCCGGAAGAAACTTTTGAATCCACAAAGGAATACTTGAAGAAGCTGATTTCGGTTCCTGAAAGGAGAGATGAATTGGTGAGGTTACAGCTTCGGCTCGAGAGAAGGTCTGATCTTACAAGTGAAACACTTTCAAAAGCAAATCAAAACCAGCTTATACTCTTGGTTTCCATAAGAATGGGTCTCGAGAGCTTTTTATCAGCCCAAAATCGTCTTCCTACAAATGAACTTATTGAAATTTTCTTATACGAAAGGTGTAAGAATGTGAGTTGCAAGCGTGTATTGCCTGTTGAAGACTGTGACTGCAAGATTTGCTCAACAAAAAAAGGATTTTGTAGCGAGTGTATGTGTCCTGTTTGTCTAAATTTCGACTGTGCCAGCAATACCTGCAGTTGGGTTGGGTGTGATGTGTGTTCTCATTGGTGTCATGCGGCTTGTAGTATTCAAATGAATTTAATAAAGCCCGGGCCAAGCTTGAAAGGGCCCACAGGCACAACGGAGATGCAATTTAATTGTCTTTGTTGTGGTCATGCTTCTGAAATGTTTGGGTTCATCAAGGATGTTTTCCAATCTTGTGCAGAACAATGGGGTTTGGAGACGTTAATCAAAGAGCTTGATTGTGTTAGGAAAATCTTTAGAGGGAGTGGGGATTTCAAAGGGCAGAAGCTTCAGTTTAAGGCTAGTGAGTTGATATCAAAACTTGAGAATAAAGTGATGTCCCCTTCAGACGTATGCGGCGTCATCCTTCAATTCTTCAACTGTAAGTCTAAAAATACGTTTCTCGTTACTGATATCAATTGATGCATCTTGAACTTTGGATATAAATGACTTGGTGCTTGGAAATATCTCTTTATTTTTCTATAAAAAGTTATGAAGAGTGGAGCTGATTGCTTTGATTTCTTAGTTTTGCCAAATTTAATATCTCTATAAATCTGAAACTGGAATTTTTGTGTGTCCTCTTTATATATGTTGGGAGTTTCTAGAGCCGATCTTGTAGTTATCTACACTATGTTAGTTGTATTTTTATGATCTTGAATCTGTACTCCCTAAACCCCATGAAACTACAAAACTGTCAGATGATGACTGCGGAACTTTTCCTTTTCTTTATCGAAATTTCTGATGTAAAATGGACATCTTTGCCCACCATAAGCTTACTGGTTTTGATTTGGGTCGATTAAGTTCCTCTATTTGTTCTTTTTTGCCGGAACAGCAGTTTAGAAATTTTACAGATAGTCAAACGTTTGTCTCTAACTACGTGTCAGTTCAAATGTTTTTTTTCCATGGAAGGAGTTAAAATTTTCATTAGTTTTATACCATATCAGATGCTTTTCTTGTTACAGTTCTATGCTAAAATCACTATTTTTGCCCGTTGTCATCATCGCAGAGTATTAGTGGTATCGAATTGTTTTGCATTAGATTTTTTTTTATTTCGTCGTTGTTTTGTAATTATAGAAGTGTATGTCAAATATTTGATACATTGTACTCGTAATATTTATTCCTCACAAGGGGTATAATTGTTTTGGTATACACAGCTTACATTGTTGTTTATGTAATCTATTGCTTTCTAAAAGCTGATATTTCATAACTTACTCATCCGTGTTTCATTTATCGAAAAAATGGTTATTGGTGAAAGCATCGGCAGGTTGGGTACCGGGTAAATTTTGAGGACTGGTGAAAATGGGGTCGGTTTGACCCACCGACACTGTCTCTGTCCTGTTTGTTTAATTCATATATGAAAAATGAACAGAAACATCATTTTAATTCATACGTAACAGATATAGAAGGAGGAAGTTAGTTTTGCCAGCTTCCTGTACAATCAATTAACAATTAGCATTTCCATGATCGATATGCCATCAAGTTACTATTGGAGATTTGTTTAGTTCATTTGAGACTGCTGACTGCTCATAATTTAAATATTGTTGATTTGCAAATAATAGCTATTAGCAATTTAGTATTCTTTTTTTGTCTGTAACAGTCATATTTTTTAATAATTTGTATTTACAATGCATATGATTTAACTTAACAAATCCTTTGTTTAGCCCTAGACGCGGGTGGGATGTCAGATTTTCCTGTTTCCAGTTCATCCTTAAAAGATACCGCTCCACCATCACACCCTCACCCTCATCAAATCTCCTTCTATAACAGCACTGGTTTCTCGAGTGGCAGAGGAGACGACAGTCTCAAAGCTCTTCCTAACATGATGAACACCAACAAGATGATAATTGAGGATGAATGGTCCGTGAAATCGACAAAAAAAGATGCATTTGACAGTGTGGAGAGCCTCGTGAGAATAAAAGAAGCTGAAGCCAGAATGTTTCAGACCAAAGCGGATGAAGCAAGAAGGGATGCGGAGGGGTATAAGAGGATGATCAGGACTAATATCGAGAAGTTGGATGAAGAATATACAGAAAAGATAACCAAATTAAATCTGCACGAAACTGAAGAACAGAGGAAGAAAAAAGCAGATGAGCTTAAGGTCTCGGAGAATGATCATTGTGAGTATTACAAGATGAAGATGCGAATGCAGGCGGAGATTGCTGGCTTGTTGGAGAGAATGGAAAAAACTAAACAGCAATGGGTGTGATTAAAACATAAATGGGCTGTCTTTTAGACTGGTTATCTCTTAAAGAAAACGCAGGCTTGATATGGTTGATTGCCTTTTGTTGTACTCTTGCAGGAGCTGGGGTATTTTTTTTATTTTATTTTATTATTTTTTTTGGACAATTACATTTTTTTTTTTTTTTTGTGATTGAGTTGGATTGTAAGGATTCTTATTAACATCTTGGAATTTGAATTTTGCATTGTGTGGATTAATTTAATTTGTGTTACTGATTGGTCGGTGCGGTAAGTGTGGATTCATCCTACATTTTTCCTAGCCAAGTTTATTTATTAGCATTTGGTTGGTGGTTATCTTCTCCGAAAATACGACAATTATTTTAATGATAGTACATGTATGGATTATGTTTTGTGATAGTCACATATTTTTGTTAAAAAATAATGCATCTGCCACTGTCTTATACAATCTCGGAACCTCTCAAATATTGGACTCATCTAAACTGGTTTAGTTCTCACTGGTTACCAACGAGTTCAATCTCAGACCATACAATGAATCGACGAAAAACTTTGAAAACTCGGTTTGAAAGATAGAAACCCCTATGTCTCATTCTCCTTTGTTTAGGGGTGGTTGCTAATCAAATTTGATGTCAATAAAAGAAACATTGTTTCGGGTTTAAATTCTTTTATTTTTAAAAGAGTAAAGTCGAAAATACATCTTTGTGGTTTGTCTCGTGTCTCGCTTTATATCCTCGTGGTTTATTTTTGGAGCAAAACCATCCATCCGTTAGTAAAGTTGGAACAAAACCATCCCTGCGTTAGTAAAGTCAGTCAACGAGGACTAACGGTGCAAATTATTTCTCCGTTATCTCCTAACAAAAGTTAAAATATTTGAACCGTTTATCCTCATTCATTATTTTACTAACAAAGGGATGTATTTTGGACTTTTCTTCGGACTTTTAGTATATTAACCCTTTTAAGTTTCGGTCGGCCTTTTCATGTTGGAATAATACCACCGCCACCACCCACCACCCGCAACCGCCACCACCACCACCCACCACAAACACCACCACCACTGCCACCGCCACCATCACCCGCCACCACCATCACCACCACCCAGCTCCACCGCCACCACCCCGTCACCGCCACCGCCACCACCCACCACAACGACCACCACCTCCACCCACCACCGCCACCACCACCTGCCACCACCACCACCTCCACCCACCACCACCACCTCCACCCACCACCACCACTATCGCCACCCACACCACTACCCACCATAACCACCACCACCTTCACCCACCACCACTGCCATCACCACCCGCCGCCACCACACACCGCCACCACCACTGACCTCCACCGCAGCCACCCACCACCTCCACCCACACCACCACCACAACCTCCACCACCTCCACCCACCACCAACCCTTTGCCACCACCACCCCGTTGATGGCGATGGTGGTGGTTGCGTGGTGGGTGCCGTGTTGGTGGGGGTGGGGTGGTGGTGGATGGCGATGGTGGGTGGAGGTGGTGGTGGTGGTTGTAGTATGTGGTGGCGGTGGCGGGGTAGTGGTGATGGTGGTGGTGGGTGGAGGTGGTGGTGGTAGTTGTCGTGGGTGGTGAAAGCGGCGGGTGGTGGGTAGTGGCGGAGGTGGTGTCGGGGGGTGTGGTGGGGTGGTGGTTGTTGGGTGGTGTGGGGTGGTGGTGGTGGCGATGGTGGTGGTTGTGCTGGTGGTGGGTGGAGGTGGTGGTGGTGGTGGTGGGTGGCGGCGGTAGAAGTAGGCGGGGGGGAGGGGTGGTGGCGGTGGCGAGTGGTGGTGGTGGTGGGTGGTTGTGGTGGCGAGTGGTGGGTGGTGGCGGTGGTATTATTCCACCATGAAAAGGCCGACTGGAACTTAAACAGGTTTATATA
>OU343219.1:43840530-43905617 GCA_910596185.1 Chrysanthemum makinoi
TGATTTAATTGTGATCAGGGAATGATATGGCATTCTCCATGTTGGTGTGATGTGAGTATGTAGGATGGGTATTTGAAGGCATTAATGTGACAATCGTTTGAAAATGAAAGTAAATAACTCGCAAAATGTTCGTATGAAACGCATGTATAGTGACTATGCACTTATGATGAAATGATGAGATGCTATGATGATGTAGTTATAGTCTAGGGTCAATGATGCAACCTAGTTCTCTATTACCGAAGCTCTGATGCCAATCTGTCACACCCCCAAATTACCTGTTTTGCAGCGTAATGGAATTCCTGGGGGTTGACTGTCATAGCATCACAATCACAGTTATATTGAAGACCTAAAGTGTCGTTTTGGAAAATATATCGCTTGATTTAATAAAAACATTCAGAGTTACAAAGATAGGTCCCAAATGAAAGTTACTAAGTGCGGAAATAAGTTTGTACAAGACAAACGATGTTTTTAAAGTGTATAAATCCCATGTAAGGACGCGTCGTCACCGCTGACTTCTCTGATATGTCCACATGCATGCCATGAAGTGAATGCCTTAGTTACCCGAAAATACATTGCTAAAAGTGTCAACACAAAGGTTGAGTGAGTTCATATAGTTGTTGAAAACGATAATACGTCTGACTACCACCCAGTATAAATTATGTATGACAAATATGTCACAAAAATGTTACAATTGCTATAAGTCCATGACACCGAAACTAGACTGATCATGATGTTCGCCCCAACCGAGTGTTTGCCAAACAACTCAAATAATGATATTAAATGAAATGCATCCGTTTAAACAGTTGGAATCCACCAACCCGGATGGAGGAGTCACCCTCGATAGATCTATCCACTCACCCTCGCTTCTATGAAATTAACGGTTCATGTTATATAATGGGGACATTCAATTGGCATGAGGTAACTTAAGCAATGTAATGAATTTGATATACTTGGTATCGTAAATAAAAAAAATGATGTGCAATGTATTCTCCCCCGTAGGTTTGAAATAAAGTAAAAACTTGAATAAATCGGGGCTATGAAAACTCACCTGTTGCAATGATAATGTTGATATAATGGCAATATTTGAAATGAGGCGCAACCTCTGACCATGACCTATTATGAATGATATGTTCTAATGTAAATCATGAAACAATGTCGTGCATGCAAATCCACATGTAATCTATACCACTTGTACGTTTTTGAAAATAGAATTTATTGTCGAAATATATGTTTATGACATCTCGTCATGTTATAAAATACTTTACAAGTATTTACGTTGAAATGATATCTTACGATATTCATTTAATGATTTATTATGAATTTATAACTTTTCGTCGTAAAATAATGTCATTTGACAATTTCATGAAAGTGATTAATCGGCCTCGAAAAGCTAGTCGTAAAATGGTGCACGTCGAGTGTTAGGAAACAAACTCAACGGTTTTGGGAAGCTTGTATCATTATCTCAAAGTTTTAGCATTTAAGTTTTTATCCTAGAGGTCTCGATCATGGAGATAAATATAGGTTAAGTATGGTACTTGTGTCCAAAATATTTGTTCTCCAAAATATGTTCTCCAAATTATTTGTTCTCCAAAATATTTTCTCCAAAATATGTTCTCCAAATTATTTGTTTAAGGATGGTTTTCGGCAAAGTTTAAGTGACCGTATTTTATTCATTACAACTCCGCTTGACGAACGGTTGGACATTTTGGAAAATATGCTTGGCGAACTTACTTTTACTAGAAGACATCATGCTATAAAAAGTTCTACATCAATGTTAAAAACGACTCTTAACATGGTCATTTGTGGCCGTTATATTTGTCTATTAGAAAATATATATGTTATACTTGTACTAAAAATTACGGCAACTTGTTTAAAATGTGAATAACTTAGTCGTTATAAGTCCGTTTTCTACGTTCTTTATATCCACGGAATCGTGATAACATATACTAATATATTTTTGATAAGTCGACACATTTAACAACGCTTAAGACTCATTTTTGACTCGTAAAAAGTCGAGACAGCATGCTGAATTTTCTGAAACAATTAGTTTTCGTCGTCAAACTTCAAAAATTCATAACTTCTTCGTTATAACTCCGTTTTAACCCGTTCAAGCGGACACGTTTTCGTTTTAAAGTGTATTTTCTGAATATCTAGCCCAAAATATTTTGCTTACTGTCGAAAATTCCAGAATTCAAAAATATGGACAGACCCTTAAATAAAGTTGTCGAAATGAGTTTTTCTCGCGCAAAACCTATTCTAACCAATTCAAAACAACTCCGAAGCCATTCAAATCCTACCATACACCTTCTTAGGGTGTCATGGGTTCCTAGACATCACCAAACATGATATGTTTCAAGGGAATATTATTTGGATAACTAAAACTCATAATATGTACTAAAAACCAATAAAAGTGGTATTGATCATGGAATTCATGCATGTTTTTCTTGCAAAAATAATGAAATAACATATCTATGAATATCAAAGTGTAATAAAAATCATGAAATGCTTACCTGAGTGATTGAGGAGTTTTGAGCAAAGAATACTTAAATAAATCATGAGGTTTTTATTTCAAAACGTATACTAGATCACTACATGAACTTGATAATCACTTGGACTTCAAAAAAATAATGGTTTCTTCATGTTTCTATGTATGGCCGGCCATGGAGAAGAACATGGAGAGTATTTTGTGGTTTACACCTTTTATTGTGTGATATGTATGTGTTTAGTGAAAATAATATCTAGCATAAATTGTGTAGGTGTCCTATTTATGTTGCAAAAATCAATTTGGTGACTTGTTGATAAAAGAGGTGACCGGCCTTGGGTAATTAGGGGGGGGGGGGGGGGGGGGGTAGGATAGTTTTGATAAAACAATGTATTATTTGCTAATAATAATGTGTAGTTTGTAAGTGTAAATAGGTATTAATTGTAGCGTTAACTAAAAATAGATTTTAACGGAACAAAATAAAATATATTGAAGTCATAAAAATTATAAAAATACATTTCTTACAAAAATTGAGTGAAATAATAATTATCGTGTAGTATTTACGAAAACCGTCGTCATTATATAAATATAACCATTTATATACAAAATAAATTTAAAACACCGGGTAAACTAATAATATTATTTTTATAATCTCAATATGAGTATAAAAATATATCGGGATAATTTTGGAAGTGTCAGATCAAATGTTCAAAATAATTGATTACGCTATAGCGTTTATTTAATAGGAAATTAATGTTTAATGAAAAATGCAAAACCATGCATAAATTGATATGATAATGATGCTAATGATATGTAGACTAAACCTAGTCTATATGAAATATCCTAGAATGATGGTTTATGAATTCGCAGCTAAACCATTAAGGTTACGCAAATTTGATACTCGTAAACGCAGTTTACAATAAATGATGAAATAGTGAAACTTTTAAAGTTTGTAAAATGACCTGAAATTACGAGTTGTCACAGAGACCTCTATGATAAAATTTAAAAGCTAAGACTTTGAAATAATGCTACAAGCTTTCCAAAACCGTTGAGTTTGTTTCCTAACACTCGATATGCACCATTTTACGACTAGCTTTTCGAGGCCATTTAGTCACTTTCATGAATTGACAAATTATATTATTTTGCGACGAAAATCTAAAATTTCATAATAAATCATTAAATGATTATCGTAGGATATCATTTCAACGAAAATACTTGTAAAGTAATTTATAAATTGTCAAGACGTTATAAGATTATTTTTCAACGATAAACGTTATTTTCAAAAATTCACAAGTGGTATAGATATCATATGAGCTTCATGCATAACATTACATTATAACTTATTATAGATCATATCATTCATAATAGGTCACGGTTAGAGATTTGCGCTACATTTCGGTGTACTCACTTTTGCCATCACATCATTGTCCAAGTGAGTTTTGTAGCCCCTACTTTTGTATGTTTTGAACTATTTTGGGGGAGATACATGCTTAACTATTTTTCACAAGTACTTTAGATTTCTAAGGATAACTTCTATCATGATCACCATCGTTTCAAAACTGAATTTTGTACTATATCAATTGTTCTTGTTTGCGTGCTATAGTTCTACGTCGAATAATGTGTTATATCAGTTGACTACTGATACATTGAGTCATGTACTATTGATTATGTGCAAAGGTTCTACGTCGAGTTAGGTACTATTGTGAATTCAATTGACATCATGTGCTTGAACATAAACTATACACATTTTGGCAGTGGGTTGTAAACACACAAGTTGCAAGTTTTGTATGGGCGGAACTTGGAACTGAGTGGATTTGCAATGCCTTTGCTGCATGAACATTCTTTAAAGGTTTTCTTCATGGAAACACAAACTCTATGAACTCACTCAACCTTTGTGTTGACACTTTTAGCATGTTTTATCTCAGGTATCTAAAGCATACACTTCATGGCATGCATGTGGAATTATCATAGAGTCGTGGTGACGACGCGTCTCACATGGGATTTATGCACTTTAAAAACATCGTTTGGCTTGTATCAAATTTATTTCCGTACACATTGACTATCATTTGGGACCTATACTTTGTAAACTCTGATTGTTTTATTAAATCAAACGATGTGTTTTCCAAACGACACTTTAGGTCGTTCAATATAATTGTAACTGTGATGCTATGACAGTCATCCCCCAGGTATTCCATTCCGCTGCAAAACAGGTAATTTGGGGGTGTGACACTCATGGACTTGACCTTGCTCGACTTCAAGAGGTGGTGATCTCGCCTTTAAGAGGAACCTAGAGAATCACACAAAAACAAAACACAAACTACATAGAGAGATCCTTAGGATATGAGGTTAGAAGGTTTACAATACTAGGAGTGTTAGCCTTAATAATAATTAATAGAAGTGATGGTCATTCACGTTTAGGAACTTTGTAACGTGTGTTAGATATCGTGATAGAATAGTCAACGGGCTCGTGGATTGGGCTAAGCTAAATGGCTAATAGTTATGTTAAGCTAGCCTTATATAAGTTATTATCCAATCCAAGCCCAAGCCCAAGCCCATAAGGGCGTTTGTATGGAAGTATATACACCCCTCAAATGGTCATTTGAGGAGTGTGCTTGAGTGTGTTTGTATGTATTTTTCTTTGAAATAAACATCATCTTGTTTTCATCTTTCTCTCCTCCCTACGCATACATATTCATCAAGTCACCACCTTTCTTCATCATCTTCTTTACGCATAAGCTTGTGTTTTACGTGTTATACTCCTGTGGTAAAGTGGTATACGTGATAAGGTTGAGAAAAACAAGGTCCTACAATTGGTATCAATCGCCTAACAATGGTTTAGGAGTGTTGTGTTACGTTTTTTGTTAAAACCTTACAAGAAAGTTGCGTTTTTATATAAAAACGTGAGCTTTTGGCATAAAGCTTTGATTTTTATGTGTTTTTTTAAGCTTAAGTTGTAGTTTTTATTGATATTTACGTGTTTTAGAAGAAGTTAGTGCAAAAGAAATCATTTGGAATCGTGTTTTTGAGTGAAAAGTAGTGTTTTTGCAAAAATCTGGGCAGTCTACTCGTAAGGATTTCAAGTACAGAAAGTCAAAACCCTAGTTCTACTCGTGAGGCAGTCTACTCGTAAGGCATTCTACTCGTAAGGATTCCTACTCGTAAGTATTTTGTGAAGAATCTTCGTGCAACAACGGTTACTCAGTGTTTTCCTTGCTTGGATAAGCCTGAAAAACACTTCGACTTGTGGATATCTCTCACACTTGGACAAGTGTGAAGGATTTTGGTTTATAACCTAATCTTACGCCTAAGGAAATCCTACTCGTAAGGAAATCCTACTCGCAAGGAAATCCTACTCGTAAGGAAATCCTACGCCTAAGGAATCCTACGCCTAAGCTCAAGTTTACGAGTAAGATCTTCAGCAAAACTTCAAACGGCCATAACTTTTGAACCGTAACTCCGTTTTCAGCGTTCTACCCATCAAAACGACCGTGAGAACGAGGAGAATGACATGACGAATAAATTAAAGTTTATTCGGGTCAACCTTCAAGTCCTAAAAACGCTCCGAACAGAAGTTATTGAGGTTTTTAAGTTTTCAGACCCAATTTTCACTACAACAACCGAGCTTAATCTTCATCAAACACAACTCCTTTATCGTTAAATCGATCCTACATCAAATTTATATGTAATACCTTCATCAATGGCAACTCTGCAAGATCGTTACACAAGTGCTTTCACAAATGCTATTGCTTTATTCGCCAATGCATTAAACATGAGCTCCACTACACCAAATAACAACAACCAATGGATTTCATCGTTCAATACGCAGTTTGCTCAACCAAGTATACATATGAGTCAAGAAGGACAAATGGTTGATGTTATTGGGAGTCAGCAAGGATTTGCAACATGTATACAAATGGGGAATCAGATGCAATATGTAGGGCAGTATGTTAGCCATCAGGGTGGTCAGATTGTGCATCAGAATATGGTATATCAAAATGGAGATAACTGTTTTATGACTTCGGTTCAGAATTCTACCTCCGAACCTCAAAGCCAAGATTCTGCATGCAGTGTCAAAACAATGACGAAGCTTGAAAGGATCAAGTACATGTTGATGTTAGCACTGAAAGAAGAATCGGGAATAGAGTTTACTGCTGAGGAATACGACTTCAGGAATTCAGGATGGGCAGATAAAGTAAACGATAATGCAAATTCCAGTCATACAGTCATTCAGCATGACACAACATCAAGCAGTACTTTTGACACACCTCCTGTCTACGACACAGATCCACTCAATGAGGTACCAATTTATAGTAATGTTGCTAATCCGTTTACTCATGAGAAGCCACATTCTGTGTCTTCCGAACCTTATTACGACACATATGTGGGAGAACAAGTTAATAGCAATGTTAACTATGAAACACCATATATGGATCCTAATGACGGTCAAGGTAAACAGAATGGTGCTAATGATGAGGAAACACGTTCTCTCTTTGAAACATTAATTAATAATTGTGGTATTGAGATTGAGAAAGTTAAAACGGTCAATAGCGAAGTTAATGCCACGAATGAGAAATTGACCGCTGAGCTTGAGAGGTACAAGGAACATGCAAAAGCTTTTGAATTTCACAAAAACAAAGAGTCGGAATTAGAAATTGGTTATCGAAACTCCATTTTAAGAGAAAAAAAATTGCAAATCAAGTATAACACACTTGATGTTAATTTGAGCTTAAAAATAAAATCTTTAAACGAGGAAATTTCTGATCTTAAAAACCAACTTTCTAAACAAAAAGCAACTTACTCTGATCTTGAAAAAGAGAAGAAACAGTTGATTTCAGACTTTTCAAAACGAGAAGATTCTCTTCTTGATGAAATTCTTGATAAAGATGAAAGAATAAAAAAATTGGAAAATTTGCTTGTTACAACGGGTCATTCAGCTAAAACAACCAATATGCTGATTAATCAAACAAATCCGTATTATCATAAAACACAAAAAATGGCTCTTGGTAACAAACCTCCTTGTGCACTCAAGAAAGCACAGAATGTGTTGAATAATGGAAAACCTTTGCATGAACCCATAAATGTTCGTGATTCTTATGAAACGTTAGAACTATCTGACGAGAGTAGATAAAAAATGAAACAAAAGAACCCAGAAATCAAACCAATTGATTACAACAAACTTAACAAAATTTATGGAATCACTTTTGTTCCTCAAAAAGAAAAGTCAAAGTTTTCCATCACACCCAGTGTTTCAAACAAAGAGTTAAAACCAGTTTCAAAACCCATAGTTGTCTCAAAATCATTGTCAAACCTGGAGCAAATGTCTTCAAACAATCTTTTTAACATAAGTGATGCTAGAAGCATTTTAGATGATGTTAAAAATAGAATTGGGAGAATTTAAGAGATTTTTAAATCTAAAACCAATATTCGAACTAACATCTGGTTTTCTAGTTTTGATGATGAAATAAAAAAGATTTTTGAAACTCAAATTGCCCCTCCGCTAAATCACTTAAGTGCGAGGGTAATTCATTTTGAACAAGCATTTTTGAAAGAAACATGTGACTTTGTTAAGGATCACAAATCCATAGTAAATCAAGCTAATGAATGTTTTGAACACATCAAAGTTTTGGAAATTTTGAATGATTCTCTCTTCGAAGATGTTATGTCTACCGATATCATGTCCATTATCTTACAAACATATTCTGTTGAAGACCATGAAAGACTCCAGTCTGAGACCTCCACAATTGTTTCAAAATATGAAAAAGCTCTTGAAAAACTTGAAAAAGAAAACGTATCCTATTTTAAACAACTTGATCGAAAATCTGAGGAATGCAAATATGACAAATTGTCGTATGAGCGTGCCTACAAGGACATGAAAGAGCAAAATGATCTTTTGAGAGCTCAGCTGGGATGTCAAAAAGGAAAGGTTGTGGATACTAAGTTTGCAAAACCATTGACCGAGGAGAAAACAAATGTTCCCAAACCGGTTTTCAAACCAAAAATGTCTATTTCTCAGTTTCCTCCAAAAGTCAATGAGAAAAATGATTTGTCAAAAACAGTCACTCCACAGTCCCTGCCATTAAAAAGAGAATTATCAAAGGTTTTGAAAAAGAAAAGGTAGTTGCTGAAACACCAAAAGTGATTACACCTGGCATTTCTAAGACTAGTACACGGAATGTGACAAAAAATCCAGTTAAAGAATCTGTTGGTTCTAACGACATGGTCAACAATCACTATCTAGAAGAAGCTAGGAAAAAGGCACAAACTCGAAAAGACAGAATTTTAGGTGCAACATCTAGGGTGATGAATTCTACAAGATTTCAAGGCAATACTAGTAGTTGTAAACCATTACCTAGGAACACTCTACACAAGACTAGGGATTGGCTTGCATCTAAGAGTAGTTATGGGAAGCAGAATGCTATGCATGTAGAAAACAACACTAGGAATTCTGAGTCTTTTTCGAACAAGAAAAAATTTCCAAATGACTGTAGTGACAATATTGAGGTAGCTATCCTAAACAAAAATGTTGACAAGAATGTCTGTCCTATAAGTCAAAAATGTGTCTTTTCAGCTAATCATGGTGCCAAGGTACAATCCACTAAGACACCAAACAGAAACAAACCCGTTGACAAAATGAACATGGAAAGGAAACCTAATAGGTGGATCTCTTCAGGACGTAGTTTTTCTAAAAACAAGTCTTCTGCTGCATCTGAAAAGAACACTACTCCTAGATCTTACCTTAGGTAGATACCCACGGGAAAAGTTTTCAACAAAGTAGGTCTTAGATGGATTCCAACAGGAAAGATTTTTGATACTTGCACCAACACAGATAATAGTGACAATCATCAAGATTATGAAGTAAAAACCACTACAACCGTTGATAGTGATCACCCTCGCCGTGAGGAAACATATACTTATAACACTGTTATTTGTAAAAATTCTTCTTCTGTGGATGCAGGTACTTGTAAAAGTGTTGAAGGTTCATACACCCCATGTGGTAAAGAAGAACTTTATGCCAGTTTTGCATGTGGAAATCGTTTTCTAGTTCCACTCTTAACTCCACTTTTACTTGCCACAACTTAATTTTTCCTTCTTCAAATCTTCTTTGTAAATATCTTTTCAAAAAAACCAAATACAACATTTGAAAAACCATCAAAATAAAAATACAAAAATAGAAAATTTTCAAAAAATGCAAAAACATTAGAAAATTTCAAAAATTCAAAAAATAATCTTCTACGACATGTCTCTCGTATAATCGATATTTTGTACGTTTCTAGAAATGTCATTCAACAATGATACGGACAAGTACAGATGCTTGAGCGAGAGTTATCTATAATGTTTTCTAAAACATATCGTTTCTCAAAATTTCTTTTATAATGGCTTTCGTATACTTCAGTACCAAACCCCGAACTTCAAAATAATGGCTTTCGTATACTTCAGTACGAAACCCGAACTTCAAAATAATGGCTTTCGTATACTTCAGTACGAAACCCGGACTTCAAAATTATGGCTTCTGGACACATCAGTTCAGAACCCGCGCTTCAAAGAAAGGAAAGTGCTTAACCAAAACAAAGGTTTTAAATATTTTTCAAGCACTTTTCCTAAAAACATAATGGCTTGTAAGTATGTCAGCTTGCAACCCGAACTTTAAAGAAAGGAAAGTGCTAAGCAAAATCGATTTTCATAAATATCGAGCACTTATCCTAAAACAAATGAAGATACTTCTTCTCAAAATATTCTTCTCATCTTGCGTACCATTGATTCGAAGTTTTTCAAAAAGATTTTTCAAAATCTCTCATAGTCGGTACCAAGATATCTCCCTCATCAAATTTTCAAAATATGCTTTCGTTAAGGGGGAGTATAAAACCAAAATGTTCCAATTTCATGCTAAAATCAAATCCGTTTGTCTCCCCAAAATATTCTAAATATGTTGTTTAATCCATTGATATCAAAAATATCATGAATATGCTATTTTTTAGGGGGAGAAGACGTGATTAAAATGTGATCAAAAATGTTTAATGATGGTTTTTTAAATCTCGAAAGAGCTCGAATCAGACGCAACCAATGAATTGACGAGAAATCAAAGTCAGTAAATGTACCATCTCGAGAAACTCGTGATTGACATGAACTTACATGGGTCTAACCTTCTTTTCAAGAAGTGTTTATAACTTCAAGTTAGTTATTAGTGCTAGTTGTCACCTAAAAACTGACAATGAAACTCTTTAACTAAGCAACGTAACCGTGTCTCGTGGGGAATTGTCTATTATGAGATCGATCAATTCAAAAAGTGCGAACTGTACCCTCACTGTGCAGATTTAAGTTAAAACAATATAAGCACATGTGAAGGGGGAGTGTTTCTGAAAATATAAAACTCTCAAGGTGTTATCAAAATGTGTTTTATAATCATAAGCACGTTGAGAGATTTTCAAGAAAAAGGTTTTTATGGAAACATAGGATAGTTATGGAGTTATAAGGTGTCTAAGGATAAGAAAAATCATCCTATGATCCGCCAGAGCCGGAGGGATCTACCCAAGGACAATACAAATAGTTAGTATTAGAAGTCCTTAGGTATGATTGAAAAAAGGAGTAATGTGAGAAAGGAGAAAGAAGGGGTTGAAGAATTAAAAAGAAAAGTAAAAGAAATGGTGAAAAGAAATAGCCCTTCATATTCAACCTTAGGGCAGAAACCAGGTTCAATTTATCTACTACTGGTTGTCACTAAGATGACGCCGGTATTGAAGACAAAGACATCATGGACCCAGTGACGCATTGCACCTAACCTTCTAGCCACTCAATTCCTCTTAAAAGGATTTGTTTCATTCTCACTGGGAACCCTACATAATCTACCGACTTTCTCTTAGAGATTGTTGGTATTGAAGAAGGCGACCCTCTCCCTAGTCTCAGCTTAGGAAAAACAAATATGCACTAATTGAGTCTAGAGCCACGAGATTCATTAAAAGATCTCTTAGGAACACTCAATATTTCATCATTTTTTGTTCAAAAATAAGGACAAAAGTGATATATTCTAGAGTCCTACGCAAAACTTAGCAATCTGCCAGAACATTTATGAGAGGATTTACAAATGTGAACCTCAGTGATTGAATGAAAATTCCTGCCAGGGTCAACATCAAGCAACCCTGACAGCAGGTCACTTCGGTAATTCTTTATGGATTACACTTAGTGTGTCTCAAACGGTATACAGTCGTGAAATGATGCTTCTGTGTACTTCCTGACTCACTGAATTGTAGATATACTTCTTATATCGTTTAGCCCTTGAGGGCCTCCAGTTCAGGAACAGCCTTTGTAAGAATTAGAGATGTGGTTTCACACTATGATGTTAACACCCTCGACATTCGAACCTGTAAGTGCTGGAAATCCTGCTAAGGAGATTCCTTTCACGAATTAAATCCTGAAGATGAGGGTCGTTACTTGAATTTATTCAATGTAATGCCAACTGTCCCTTATGGGATTTGGACGGTTGACTCGCCCGACCAAGGTGAATGGAATCAAGACATTCATCAGTATAACAATCGTAGTGGTCAATTCTTTAAGAAAAGTCCACAATGATCGATTGATATTTTTCAACTAATATATTCATGCAGGTACTGATGATTGTTCCTTGGAGGAAAGACCGCACCATCTTCCCATGCTCATACCAACATCTATTTACATGAAAGTTCTCACCAAAATCAAAGGTAACACAAAGTTAAAGATGCTTCTTCGTCAATGTCAAAGAATCTACAAAGCTTAAAGACTAGGGAACTTCATCATTGGAAATTCAAAATAAAAAAGAAGTATGAGCATGGTGGAGAAAGACGTGGAGACACCTATTCCAAAGAAGCTGACAAAAGGCAGACAACACCATTAATTGATCACAAAGCATGAAGGAACAAAGAATTAAGACTATTCTATATCGACACACAAAGTTAAAAAGTTCAAGCTCAAGAAGAGTAAAGACCTAATCAAGTGGAGCATCTTTTGAATGACCACCCTTAGGGGGAGATTGTTAGCCTTAATAATAATTAATAGAAGTGATGGTCATTCACGTTTAGGAACTTTGTAACGTGTGTTAGATATCGTGATAGAATAGTCAACGGGCTCGTGGATTGGGCTAAGCTAAATGGCTAATAGTTATGTTAAGCTAGCCTTATATAAGTTATTATCCAATCCAAGCCCAAGCCCAAGCCCATAAGGGCGTTTGTATGGAAGTATATACACCCCTCAAATGGTCATTTGAGGAGTGTGCTTGAGTGTGTTTGTATGTATTTTTCTTTGAAATAAACATCATCTTGTTTTCATCTTTCTCTCCTCCCTACGCATACATATTCATCAAGTCACCACCTTTCTTCATCATCTTCTTTACGCATAAGCTTGTGTTTTACGTGTTATACTCATGTGGTAAAGTGGTATACGTGATAAGGTTGAGAAAAACAAGGTCCTACAAGGAGAAAGTATGTGTGGGAGTGGCAACCCAAAATGAAGAAATGGCTCACTATTTATAGAGGATAATTAGCTACTGTTCCATGGATCCCACGGATCCCTCACTTGAGAGATCCATCTAGTGTATTCCTAGGGATCCGTGGGACGCTCCTCTTTGCCCACGGGTTTTGGGTCATGGGTCATGGGTTATGGGTTATGGGTCCTAGAGTTTGGACCATGGGTATCCAAGTAGATACAATGTATCTACAAGATGCAATGCATCTAGTCCATGGGTCATGGGTTAAAACCATGGGTCATGGATAATACCCATTTATGACTTATGCATGATGTCATGCAATGGGTTATGGGTTATGCTCCATGGGTATGGGTCATAGACTTTGGGTTATACCCAACTACATTCAATGTATTTGGTCAATGGGTCAAATACTTAAACTTCTACCCATTTATATAATATATACTAGTTATGTATATATCTACCCAATATGTAAACACTAGTTGTTGTACATATGTATTACTTAAATCATAAAATCACTTTTACTTGTTTAGTGTTTTATGTGAAAACGTAAGTGTGTTAGTAAACTATTGGCTCAAGACATTTACGTATTTTATTTGTTTCGTTAAAATGATTTTACGTTTGTTATCGACAAAACATTAGAAGATCGTAAAATATAATTAAATGTTTTTACGGTTTATTTGTATTAACATAGTAGTCTATGTGTAAGACTTGTCTCCTAGTTGTGTTTTGGGTTAAAACTGTTCTGTCGGGGCGACTAGAACCCCGAGGCAACCCGTTTTTTGTCATTTAGTGAAAAAAGTCAAAATTAAAAAATTAATAAAATGTTGATACATAAAATATTGATACAGTACAGTTGGTCAACGTCAACCCATCTCTTAAGCGACTTGCATTTAATATGTTAGGCAATCCGTTAGAAGAAAAATGTACTTTTTATTTTTTCCATTTCTAAAATACAATGTATTATTAATTTTAGACACAAATACATAATTAATTAAATTCCATAACATATACACAATTCAAGATGGTATCTAACAAACCAACACAAAACCAGATATAACCTAACCCAAGATCTAAACACACACACACAAAACAAATTTACATACCTGAACACACAAACAAATCAAAACTTCCAAACCCTCACTTAAAACACACACATCGGCACTTCCCACCAGCACCAACAAGATTGAAATCTTCATTTGCACTACAAACCCTAATCCCACACAATGACCTGATTACACACACACAATGATGATAGCTAATTTGAATTTGTAAATAATGTTTTTTTTCAAAACAAAATGCTGAAGTTAGCTAAGGTGGTCAAGGCACAAGAGCAAGTTGTTTCCGGCACTCTGCATCATCTTACATTGGAGGTTGATGACGTCAATGGCAATAAAATATATGAGGCCAAGATCTGGATTAAGCCATGGGAAAACTTATAGGATCTGCAGGAGTATACATTGAAGACTTTGTGATGTGACATAATGCACATTAGGTGTATACGACTTATACTCATTTATATGTATACGTCGTATACACAGTCGGGCTAGGCCTATTTTCTTTTAAATATCGAACTTGTTAAGGTTGTAACACCCCCAATTTTGGCTATGCAGCGAAATTCAAACTGGGAGTTACTTCATGGCATAATAGTTATAATAACATAAAACGATCTCTAACGGAGTCGTTTAAAAAGACTTATCATGCGATTTTTAAAATATATGAGAGTTTTACAAAAGATATGTCCTAGAGGTTCCATAATTACATAATACATCAGTATAAAGTCCTTGATGTTTTTCGAATGATAAAATAATTTATAGCCTTCTAGATATCTGTGCTCCTCCATTCCATCCTCGTACCTTATGGACCTGAGATAAACATGCTTAAAACAGTCAACACAAAGGTTGAGTAAAATTTATAGGTTTAGTTAATTTGTTGAACACAATATTGGTAGTGTGAGTTACGTTTTCTCACACTCATAGTTGAAACAAAACAAATGTTATTGCACTAAGCTCATGACAACCAAAGCGTAAACCTCGTACCAATAAAAATTGGCATAATCGTTACATCGTAGCCTTTATAGGTAAATTGCCGTTATACCTATTGTTTCAAATATAGTGTGTTTGATTGCCCTAAATGGGTAAATAGAAACGGGTTTGTTAATTCCAATAGACCTATTCACAATATTCGCGCTCACTAAAGCTAGTGACTAATGGTTCATTATATAGGAACTTCGAACATGGCAATCGGTTACTTAGTGCCAATAAAACATTCGGATACATCATACGGTTTCAAAGCATTGTGTTCGGTTAAAAATAACATGTATCCCCCTCAAAGGGTTTATAAAATAGTTAAACATTAGAAAATGGGGCTACGAACTCACCGTGAGTTTAATGATGTTTAGGGTATGACGAAATCGATAGATAAGCCGGAAAAACCTCTACGTACAACCTAGAAATATGATATCGTCTTAGGTTTTGGAATACTGAAGTGAAAATATAACAAGCCTATAAAAGTAATTATAATGATCATGATGTTTTACATGGTTGGTTATAGTGATCGTCTATGTTATTTATTGAAACGGTTTAGTTTACGTGTTTAGTTTAACTATCGTATCACTGTTCGGGCTATTATAATTTAGAGGTCATGTAGTAAACGTTTGAGGAGATATGACACTTTAAATCATAAATTCAGCAACTCATCAATACGTTCACCCCGATGAAACCCCTCACATGAAATTCCCTACTAACATGTTACTTTAATAGTTAAGCGTATATTTTGTATTTTTGGTTATATGACATATGTGTTGAAATGGTCACATGGTTTGTAAATTTAGTTGGTTTATGTCTCGTTAATGAATTTTAAATAAGTTTGATGTTTTAACACAAGTTATAAAAATTACAAGAGTTATAAGTTTATAAGTTATGAATTTCGTCAAAATCGGTTTTCATATATCTAGTTAATTATGAAAAACATTATTTCAAGAGGTTAAATAAACTTAGGAAAGTTTATTAATATGTTATATATTACATTTTCACAAGATAAGTCAAGTTTTATAAATCACTAGGCTTGGATAAAGAACATGATTCATAACAATTTACTTTTGGTACAACAAATTCCAGTAAAAAACAGTCTGCTTAAGTTTCTGTGGAAAACAACCCTTTGCATTTTTAGGTTAAAATCTCGCGAATCTTGATGTAAACATCATTCTAGACAACTTTTGTGTTTTACACTTTTGATGATTTGGACCAGAAAGGGGTCAAAATTGTGGTTAAAAATCGATACAGAAACATTTTTATCAAATGTCAAGTTTTCTTTTAGTATACTTATCTAATCACAACTTTTTATCTACAAACTCTTTTTACATTGCTATATTCTTGTTTTATTTTTCACTTCAACTAAAAATGTAATTAAGATCTTGTGTTCATAATTTTGGTGAAAATAAAAAGCATAAATTGCTTGATTTTACAAATTTACTAAAACAATATTTCACATAAAATCATAAGCAAATTTATAGGTATGTTTACTTGTTTTAGATTTTGTGTACAACATGATCAATATACTAACATATATAGCATAACATAACAAGCATAAAATCATAATAATCAGGATGATGATCATGATTTTAGTCATACAACTTTTGGCCTTTAAAAAGGGATTTATGGAACTAGAACACAGAACTAAGAAACAATTCTACTCTTGTAATCCTTCAACCCTTTTGTGCACTTATGATCTTGTGTTAGGACTTATGAAAGAGCTTGATTTCTTGTGTAGCTTGCAATCTAGCCAATGGATGAAGAAACTTATAACTAGGATCATGTAAAGCTTGACAAGAGTTTTAACAATTATGTAGAACTTGTAGATTGAAGATCAAAGTATCAAGGTGTTAGGGATTATGTTGTGTTCGGTTTTGGATGATGAAACAAGAAGACAAATGAGCTTGATATATATAGCAAGATGAAGAGGTTACATAGTTAGGATATTTTTTTAACTATTGTGGCTAAAACTGAAACACATATATGCTTAATGGTTCTATGGTTCATCACCAAGCCAACAAAGCTTGGTGATTCTCTAATGTGTCGACCACAAAAAAATAAAATAAAGGACTAGGTTAGTTTTGATAATATATTGATCTACGGAGTTAGTTTTGGTCTCGGTAATTACTAACGTTAAGTATTTAAATCGCAAAATTTAAAATCGTGTAGAACCGTAGAGGGGGGAGGTGAATACAGTCTTTTCGGCTTCTTCGAAGTTTTAACGACTTCAAGCCTCAAAGAATAAGTTGTGGTGTATACAACAAATCCAACAACCACAAGCACAACCAAAGTATATAAAGTAAGTAAAGAGACACCACGATATATAGTGGTTCTGGATGGGGGGTTTATACCATCCATACATCTAGTTGCGAATCCACGACACGATACTATCCACTAAGTATAATCCTTTCTGTAACACCCCCAATTTCGTGATACGCATCAAAATTCAAACTGGGTGTTACTTCATGGCACAACAGTCATAACAATAGAAAACGAACTCTAATGGAGTCGTTTTAAAAGATTTGTCATTCGATTTATATAAATATCAGAGTTTACAAAAATGAGGTCCCAGTAGTTTCACGGTTTACAAAATACATTAAATGGGTTTTCGAATGATAATAAAATTTATATCCTTCTTGAGTATCCGTGCTCCTCCGTGCCAGCTTCTGATATTATGGACCTAAAATACATGCTTAAAACAGTCAACACAAAGGTTGAGTGAAATTCATAGAGTTTAGGAAATCAGTTGAACACAATATTCATAACGTGAGGTAATTAGTGTCACATTCATAGTTTAGAAAACAAAACAGATATTATTGCACTAAGCTCATGACAACTAAACGTTAACAACTTTGATATAATAGTAATAGTTTCCCTAATAGGTAATTTGCCATTAAACCTATGGATCTTCAAATAGAGTGCGTTTGTTTGCCTACCCGGTCAACACAAACGGGATTCGTCAATCCCGATAGATCTATCCACATTATTCGCGTTCACTCGCAAGTGATTAATGGTTCATGATAATAGGGACTTAAGATTGGCAATAGTGGCACTTAGTGCAAATAATACATTCAAGTATAATTTCAAAGCAATGTGTTTGATTTAAAATAAAGCATGTATTTCCCCCAAGGGTTTGTAAAACAATTAAGTAGTAAAAAGTGGGGCTATGAACTCACAGTAGTGATCAGCAGTGGAGTGTCACAATATAATGTTTATCAACGGTAGAGTATGACGAGATCAAGATCTTTAACGATTACCTAAGAAATCATAGTATTCGTGTTTTAGTATAGTGTACGATATAAGTGTACAATTATATGTAGTTTGTTTGCTTATGATGTTGTACATGAATCCTTAAGTTAAAGTATTCCTTAAATGTTGTTTGGTTATCAAAATCAAGAGGTCGTGAAGTAGTTTAGCATAACATTTATCATGTATAAATGTTATTCACTCAATGAGTGTTGTGATGAAAATAATTATGGCGTGTCATATTATGATGTCATGAAATACAAAGGTTTCAAAAATAGTTTTTAGGTAAATATAAGTTCATAGCTTTAAACAAGAGTTAAGACTTGTGAAAATGGTATTTAGATAGTTTATATGTCATATGGTCATTTATCTAGTTTTGTCAAAGTCTAGTAAAGTTCAATCTAATGAACAAGTTTTTGAAACAAGTTTCGGGTTAACAAACCCAAACTAGCCGTGCGGCTAAGTTACGGTTAAGCAACTTGGAACAAAAATTAAGGTCAAACCTAATGGCTATATTTAAGTTTAAATACCTTGAGACATCAGCCTTGGTTTAACCTTGGCTTTGTTTTGGCCTCAAAGAATCAATATATCACTTAAGGTTTCTTACTAAGGTTGTTTTCTAGTCAACAACAGGTCAGTTTAGTTTTTTCCATTTTTAGGCTTTTTCGTTCACTTTCTGATTATGTGCTCCCGAGTTTTTGTAGAAAAACTCATTCTGAGCAACTTTCGTGTTTTACACTTTTGCTGATTCGGACCAAAAAAGGGTCAAAATCGTGATTTAAAATCGTATCAGCAAGCTTTTGTTCCAACACTATATTTTCATCTAGTAAAACTTAACTAGGCATAACTTTTTAACCATAAGTCCTTTTTAAGTGATTCAAAAGGTCAAGTTCATACTTTTATATTCTCTAACAGCTTCTTAAGCTTAATTATGTATAAGGTCCAAAGTTTATTTATATCAATAGTCTAATTACAAGTATTTACTTATACTTCATTGCAGAAAGTTTGGCTGCACATTCAGTCCTGCCAAAACGACCATAAGTACAACGTTTTTTGACACGCGGCTTTCGCCAAGCTTCAAGTTTAGGTCTTAGCTACATTTCATAACACTAAGTCGACTTCCAGAAATGGTCAGAACCATGGGCTTTTCCCAAATGAAATCTGGTGTGCAGATTTTGACATGTTTTGCCATTTTGGCTCTCATTTACTCATCGGGATGAGTTATGAGGTGCGCCACCCGGTGAAACGACCGTAAGACATAGTTATAAAATCTTATCTTATTTAATTAACCTAAAGGTTTACTAAGATAATCAGTTTAATCAATCTTTGGGACTGTTGCAGAATTCATGTTCATAGAACTCACCTAGGACTTGTGTTAGCTTGTTTTTATGGTCACAACCTCATGTACAACACCAATTAAGCCATATTACATATAATACTTATATCAAATTACATCAAATAATTATAGAGCTTATTACAATCATATTGAATGACAAGAAAATAAACTCAAATCTTATAAGGATTAGGATGACAAGTTACTAGTACAACAAGAACAATTCAACCCTTAACCCTTCTAGTCTTTAATCCTTGTCTTGAATCTTCAACCCACTTGATTCTAAACCTTATTAATCACCCAAGAATACTCTTAACCTCAGCCCTTGAACTCTTGATTATCTCCTAAACTAATCATGGAATTACCAAAACAATACTTAGACTATGTAGAGCTCACCTAGGTCTTCATCTTTCTAGTGTAACTTGTTATGTGAATCAAAGTGGATGATGGTGATGGAGGAGGGGGTTTGAATGACATCAATGAGGGATAGAGGGATTTTGAGAGGTTTTTGGATGAACTTTGCATGTAAGAATGATAAGAATGAGGTGATATTGTTTAAGTGGGGGACAAAGATAAGGGTGAGTAAGAGTTGGTGTACTAAGAAGAAGCCACATGGCCTTGTGGAATAAAAATGCATGCCACCTCTCTTTTGAGGTGGTAGTGTGTGCACTTTTGTGCATACTTTTGGTTTATGAGGTGTAGTTTGGTTCCGGTAATTACTAATGTTAAGCCCTTAAGTCACGAAACTTAAAACTAGGTACCGTAAAAATCTAATACTTACAAAAATGTTAAAACTTATCAATATACTCTAACTAGGTATATTAAATGTGTTATAAGTCTCTGAGGGTGTGTCTATGTTGTTAAAACCTAATAACGTAGGTTTGAGTACGCGTCTTACGTAAAAAGTAACATATCTAGTTACAAATGATAAAATAGTAATAGTTCATATAAATTATGATTATTGGTGAAAATAAAGTATTTTAAACATATAGACTTATCGTAGTCTTGTGTTGGTCACAAGGAAATTTACCAATTACTACCGGTTATCGTATTTACTTTTACGTTACGGTAAAAGTCAAATAGTCAAAAGTCAAAGTCAAAGGTCAACTTTAAAAGTCAAATCGTAAAATAGCCGTTTTACCTTATGAAAGGTTACAGGTTGTTACACTTTCGGTGCACTATAAACAGTTACAACTTCACTCCACTGATATGCACAAAGATCAGTGCTCACAAAGAAGAGCTACTCCCAACAGTATTCCTCTCTCGGAAACAACCCAAAAGAATCTCGTGATTCGACTAAGACCACAAAGACTTCCCACCGGAAGTATCAAACTCCAACTAGATCTCCAACGATCTAGGCTTGGTCACTAAGACACAAGACTTCCCTTACAACTAAATTGAATGATAGAATGTTTGATAACTCAATCAAGCTCTAACCTAACCTAGAGACTTGAGTGTCATATAAAGGGTATAGAAAGAAGACCCTCGACACAATCACAAGAGTGGATTAGGTTCTTGTGATTCTTCTTTTGCAAAGATATGTGTTCTTCCAAAGATGATATGTGATAAATCAAGAACACAAGAGAGAATTAGAAGATTGAAGAAGAGAGAAATAAAGAAAAAGAAGTAATGACAAGGGGTGAGGAATACAAGAGCCAAGGTGGGGTATTCATAGGCCAAAAACCCAAAAGAAGAAAAATATTACCGAGGCTGGTGCGCTGCTGGCGTGTCGGAGCGCCAGCGACGCTCCAGGATCCCGTAATATTTTTTCTTCAGGTTTTGGCCTTTAACTACCCGACCTTGCTAAAACCCCAATTGTATTTCACACTTTGACCTTCCATTATTCATCCTTAAGGTCAACCAACTCAAATAGCCATTTGATAAAAATCATTTGTGAAGTGTTTATGTAAAAACCAATTATCAAAGAAAGAAAGAGAGAATGGATAATTGGAAGGGATAATAGCCATTTGATAAAATCATTTTTAATTTGACTCCGATGATGAAGAAGGTGGTGATAAGAGAGAAAAAGCCCCTATAACTGCAACATGTAAACTACACTTTTGAACACGCATAGAAATTATGGATAAAGAGGTAAAACACACCTTTCCATTATGCAATCCATTTGTTGATCAATGCAATGGTGGTGGAATGGTGAAAATTAGCCAACTGAAGGAAGCCACAAAATTTTTGTGGTGTTTTGAGGATGATAAAAAGATTGAAAAAACTTGGTTTTGTACGAATTGCATAAACGGTCGGCCCAACGAGGAAGTACGATGGACAGTTCATTTTGCGAACTGATTATATATATATATATATATATATATATATATATATATATATATATATATATATATAAATATATATATATATAACCCGAGTAGAACTCCAAAACCTTATGTAACTAGTCTATTAATATAAACACTTACAAACCTTGAAACAATAAAAACCAAATTTTCTTCTTTCTTCTTCACCTAGGCCGAATATATGGAGAGAAAAAGAGAGTGTTTGTGTGATTTTTGCAAAGTAACAAAGCTAGGCTTTCCATTCTATTTGTAGTGCCAAAAAAGGGTATTATTGTGATTTAAATAAAGGGTAGAAGGGTAATTACATGTGATTGGTAGAACAATCAAGAGGTATGGTGTAGGTGATGGGAGGTAGGGCGTTAGGAGGGATGGGGGAAGGCATGGCTTTGCCATGTTTGTAAGATTGTGTAAGATTTTATTGAAAATTTGTAGATTTGATTAGATTTAAGTAGTATAAAATGTATTATATATTTGTTTTGGGTATTAAGTTAACTAGAAATAAATTTTAGTGGAACAAAATAGAGTGTAAATTTTATGAAAATGTATTTTGTATAAGTATCGGGTGTTTAAAATAAGTATTGTCTCGTAATATTTAAATTATCGTACTTATATATATATTTAAAAATATATATACTAAAATAGTTCAAACTTCAAGGTAAAGTAATTATTGAATTTTTGTAACATTGTAATGAGTATAAAAATATATTAGAACCATTGTTGGGAGTATCGGGTATATTGTCCATGCATGAAAATTGTTTAATAGCGTTTATTTATTTTCTTTACGAAAATAAATGAATAGTGGAAACTACGAGGATGAATACTAATTTTGTTTTTGGGATGAATAGTAAAAGTTTAAGTTTAAATAATGACCTAAAAATACAGGTTGTCACATTATCCACTTTTTTCTTAAGTTAACTGATGTTCTCACAAACTTACCATTGTAGACAAATACTATCTTTATGATGCTGCAATACAAATACTCGTGCGTTTATGGCTCCATATCATAATACAAGGTATTGGTTAGGTGATTTTTGACGTCAACGTGCATTAACAAAAGAAGAAAGGTTTAATCATGCTCATGTAAAACTTAGAAATGTTATCGAACGTACTTATGGTGTCTTAAAATCAAGGTTCCCAATACTAAAACAAATGGCTCCTTATCCTTTTTTGGTACAAAAAAATGTAGTGATTGCATGTTTCGCGATCCACAACTTCATAAGGAAATGCAACATTCACGATCAGTTATTTTTAGAGAGCGATGCGAACACCATGTTTACTACTGGAGAACAAGGTGAAGGAAGTGGGGCACAAGGCATGGGCGGCGCACAATGAGGTCCCCAAGGGAATGAATATATGGTTAATCTTCGTAATCAGATTGCTAATGAGTTATTTTAAAATGCTTCTACCTAAAATTAGTTCGTAATTTAAATTTTTTTATGATAATTTGATAAGACTATTTACTTTTTTTATTTTTACATTATCTTTATATTATAGTTTTATTCGAGTAACATTTTTTTATCAAACAGTATATTTTGTTCAGTACGAAATCAAACAGAATGTTAGATTAGTAATTTCAGGAAACTCAGATTACTCATTCAGAACAATTATCAAAGAATCATTTTCATTCAGAATGAGGTTCACTCAGCAGCTTTGATTTATTCAACACTAAATCATATATATATATATATATATATATATATATATATATATATATATATATATATATATATATATATATATATATATATATATATATACTAGTATTCGAAGCCCGCCCAATGGGCGGGCATGACATATAATTATTTGTTTGTTGTTTTTTGTTAACTGAAAATACATTTTTTAGAATTGTCAAACAATATTATAAAACAATTGTTTCTTTGGATTTTAGTTGTTGGTTTTTTGTTTTTTTTTGTTTAGAATTATAAATAATTGTATGGTTAGCGTGGAATGTTAATAACACAACATATATAATATTTACAAAATTATGAATTTTATGTATGTGTGTAAAGTTGTAGATAATGAAAATGTAATAAAAAACAAATATGTTATTAATTAGTTATGGTTTTTAATTTTGGTTATATCATCAATCACGGCTCATACTTTCGAAACACAATTTCAAAATACACAAAATAAAACACAGACCAGTGTTCGTATTTTATTAATGTCAAGTCAGCATGTAAACTAAAATAAAAGATCCACCCATGTCATGTTTATTGCACAAAATATCCAAAATATGTTTATTCTAAGAGAAAGTAGGTTTATCCGAAAATCGAAACAATGGAAAAACTATGTTTACGTTTTTCCAACCCGAACCGTTGGGCTATTCATTGCAACTGAGATAAAAAAAATCCGTAACATGGGCGTACCTGGACAATCAAGCTTTTTTTTGTGATTCCTTTCATAATTATATCGAGCCTTGTTTGGATTTAACATTCTTTCATTAACTCCATATACGCGTTCACTTACCCAGACGTATCGAATGGCTACAGGTGTTGTCAACATGCTGAAATACATTCACCTTTACTAATAACAAGACTCCGATTTAAATGGGGTGCTTTGTTTCAACACTTTAAAAGTCAAACTATAAACTAAACCAAATTGATTGGTATAACTCGATTTTATCATCCCTCTATAGTGCTTCGACTCATGCACCCCTACTTTAAACCATAAAAATTTGCAGCAAGTTAACAATATTAGCACATTGTAGAACCACTGACACAGTGCCTCACCGGACCATATCTACTATCTCTTGATCGGGAACTGAGTTTGCAACTTCATTTTTACCATAAAAACCATCATCACCCAGATTCTCGTGGCAACATTTTATAGCCTTAATCTGATTTTCTACCTTTCTAAAACCTGCACTCTCATGTTTTCTTATCCTGTTGATCCTATCTGGTGCATCTTAAACCATAGCTTCGCCATCTTTCACTTTGCTGTCGAAGCCCATGGATTTATATTAATTTAGTTATAAAACCAAACACCCCTTTAGATAATAGCGATGTTAGTTTACTCGCGGCTCTTTTGAGGTTTTTGACCCATTATGGTTTATTTGCTCATTTAGGCGGCGTAACCTCAATTTTATTTTACTTAGTACATGAGGAGAAAGTAGAAAAAAAAAGTATTCCCAAACACCCTTTTATCAGTTGCATGAATTAGATTCTTTTACACTATGGCTTGTAAAAATAGACTTTGGTTGACTCTCAACCCGTTTGAATTGTTTGATCCATCCTTCGTCCATTTAAAACACCCCTCAATCAAATTTTCAAAAATGCATACCGTCATCGAAATGTGTTTCTATATTATCCATTTAGTCTCGTCAATATCATGATTTTTTTCATATAAAGGTTGATAAATATACAAATATTTGAAATGTGTTGGTGTTGTTCATCATCCATGGTTGTTCATTCAAAATAATTTTGTGTCTTTACGTTGTACACCACTATATCAAATAATAGAAAACATAAAAGTTAGTTAAAAGGGACTTTGTGGCATAAAAACCATTTTATATAAATATTAGAGTACTCGAAACGCGGGGGCATACAAAATCTGTGTACAAACATAAAGATCAAAACTATAAACTAAAGCAAATAGAACTTGCCAAAACAACAATGAAATTCAATTATTGAAACAATATTTTTATTGCGAACATGTAAAGCACGAGTTAGCAATAACGAATGAGACTCAATTACAAAGGTAGGAGAATTAAGAATAGCTTGTTGGGTTCGACACTATTAATGGTATTTTGACTTGATACAACCAATACAATCATATTAGATACAATGGTGTGCCTATTCTACTTCAGTTTGAGTTTATGTCATGGGTGTTGGTTGTGGTTATATAACATGGATGATGTTTATTTGTGCTTTTGCAGCTATATATCAGTTCACCCAACAAAGTCTCCCAGCTTGTAAACCTGTACTAACACCAGCATGGGTGAGTGCAAAAACACATGTTACATCTATCTGTAAATAAGTATCATATTTGAAAAGGAGAGTGATATATTGCAAGTCTCGTAATCATATATCCTTATTGGTCTATCGGCCTCTCTTTGCTGCTGTTTTTATTCAGGTCATTGGGACATTATTTTTTATGGGTGTTATTTTCATCCCTGCAGGGTTAATTTTTCTTCAGGAGTCACAAAGTGTACAGTTCTCTTCTTGTTCCTCTTATGAATGATTGAGCTATTTATATGTGTTTTTATTTGCTAGATTTGGCAATTTTAGCGCATTTACTTAAAAATGGGTCAAAATTTGTGTTATTATTTAAAACCTTCAGTGGGTCAAATTGCCGAAAGAGTTATTATAATTTTTTTAACATACGAATATGATTTATTTTAACAGATTATATGCTATTTCAACAATATAGGTTTTGTACCAGTATTTAAAACATTATTTTTTGTGAGGTATTAAAATACTTTGGACAAACAGTCTTGGCAGGTCGACCTATGAGGATTTTTGAATTCATGTATTTGAGACTAAAGAGGAATAAATGAAATTTTTGCTTATCTCTGCATAATAATGATACACGTTTTAGAGGTTAATGAGATTTTTTACCTATTAGTGAGACGGGAAAACGGTATCAATGGTGTGCTTGAGTCTGCTATAAATAAAGCACTGCATCAAAATCAAAAATCCCATTGATATTAACTAAGTGTTCATAGCTTCTTTTTGTTCTTTGCTTTTCGCCTGATAATACTAAAAGTACATGAGCACATAAATTAAAGTGTATGGTGGATCAAAAACTTATAGTCATTTTCAAAGTAAAAATCCGACAATTGAAGGCACTGAAACTGTTTTAGGCTTTTCAAAGACACATGTAGAAGATGCTAAAGTGCAGTTATTAGATAGGGATGTGGTTCATTCCTGCAGCAGATTAACAGCAGTACTACACAACCGTTCTATAGAAATTTTGATTATAAATAGCCTGGGTTAGCGAATACTAAGACTGAACTGGAGCACAGTGATGTTTTTTAATGTGAGCCAAAACAATCTGATACTATAGTTCATGTTCCAACTGTAGTGCAAGTACTTGAGTACGAAATTTCACGTTCCATATTAACAGATTCTGTAAATGAGCAAAATGAAAACTACACTGATAATGATTTTACGTATTGGCAAGTTCATTTTTTATTGTTCAGAAGCCTCACATCCAGAGTCCATTAGCCTAACTTTCAATGGGGTTTGTGTTAGGAATTGAAAATTCCATAAGTAAAGTATCGGTCACCCCAAATATTATCTAGCATAAGTTAGCTCGTAGACATATCGTTAGTTACGTTATTTAGCAGTTTATTAGTTAGTCTGTAGCGTAGTTTAGTTTAGAGAAACACCGTGGAGGAAGGACGGGTCATTACCCACTGTATGCCTGATCCACAGGCCGATAGGAGGTCGTATTTCTTGTAACTATAAATACCCCTTCCATCCATGGAAGGGGTGGTGCTTCTTCATTAATCTAACCTTTCTTTTGTGTAAACCTCTAGCAAGAACACCCTCTCTCTACAATGTTTAACATGTATTTTGATCATCCAAGACCACCCGAATCATCAACACAATAATATTTGGATCCTAACAATTGGTATCAGAGCCAGGTTGTTGTGTTATCTTTGATTTGTGTGGTCCGTACCATTGTTTTTGTTTGTGGTTTGTTTTGGTTCATGATGTTAAGTGTTTCGGTACTATCTTTTATGGTTGGAAAACATTTTTTTGAGTATTTTGGTAAAACAGTTTAACATATTGTTGTGTATCTGGTTTTGGTCATATATGTATGTCCTGGTCTTTATGTGAACATTTGATCATTTCTGTCTTGGTCATTTTATTAGTCCAAATACGTTTGTCACTCTTTAAACATCTTTTGTTACCAATTCGAGATATGTCAAGTGGTCAAACTGTGAAGTCTATGGTCAACTTGTCAGATTCACATGCTCATACTGGGTCAAAAAATGAAGCTTTTCTGCATACGTTTCTGGGTTTGAAACTGGTCATATTCTTGGTAGCGAGTTGTTATGCGTTTCTGTAGCGACTTGTCATTTTTATGGTCAAGCGAGTTGTACTTTGAAATATTGGTAGCAACTTGACACAAAATAACCTAGCGACTTGTTATTTAACTTGTCCTAGCGACTTGTTACTCAACAAGTTAGCAACTTAGTGTCTTAATCTGAAATGGCGACTTATGTCAAGTAATGGACCTAGCGACTTGCTATTCGATTTTGGTAGCGACTTGATATTTATCAAGTAGCGAATTGTTTTAAAAACTTTAGCTAGCGATTTGACATGTAGCTAGCGACTTGACTCGTGTCTAGCAACTTGACCCGTAAACTAGCGACTTGCTTAAGGTAAAATTGGTAGCGACTTGACACAACAGAAAGGATGAAATAAGAGATGACCACGACCACATTAACCATATCCTAAAACAACAAGACCTTAGGTCTACAACCATCATCAGTCCATGGCAAACAAAAACCGAGATGTATATTAAGCATCCACAGATCCGAAACAAAAACCAACTCCAAAAACATCCATCCTAATCTATTCTATCCTCCATCTTATACTAAGACTCAAACAGAAACAAAATACACAAAGATCTCAGATTCGTTTAAGTAATAGTACATATCTTAATAGATCGTGTATACTCAAACATACCTCTTCATTGATCATGACTCGAGAATCTTAAAGAAAAACGACTCATTCTAATACAATCTCAGATTAGGTTCGATTATGTCCAATGTCCACAAAACTTTGTTTGTGTGAACCGTTTTCATCATAGACCATGTTAATATACGATCTAAGAAATGGGTTTAACAATCGATGTTAAAACATTTGTCTTATGATCGGTTATATACAAGTTACAAACAAGTTTTTCCTAAAGTTATCTTACCTCAAATATGTGGATTAAATCTTGTAGCCGTTCTCCATGCCATCCCTGTGGCAATCTCATTTTGAGATTTAAACGATAAGATGAATCGGTGTAAAATGATGTGGAGGCGTGTTAACTGCTCATGTATATTGGGTTAATGATGTGAGACTTAGTTGGTTTGAATCATCTTTACTACTGATTATTGGTGAATGAAAAGATTAAATCTTTATAGTTGGATGGCGATTTTTTATGAGGGATGTTTTTAGGGTTTGAGGCAGAAGAGAGGCGGATATTATGTGAGGGATTAGGGTATGAGTGCTATGTGGGTTATATATTAATACCCGTTGGTTTAGGGCATTATGTTGTGTTGGATCAATTTCTCACAATTGTTGTTATGGACGTGTATGTGTAATGGGCTGGGCCGAGATACTCATGTGGGCCGGGTATTACTCTCTTTTATGTGAGCTTCAGGTTGATAACTACAAGGGAAATTGGATATTGGATTTAATGTGACTATATTTGATGATCGGTCAATATGAAAGTCACGTTTTTTTTATGTGTAAAGTGGTGGGGTGTGTACTTGTTGTGGGTCGTCAGTTTCACAATAAACGCTTATCTCACTTTTACAATCAATTAATATTTGGCGGTGGGAACTAACTTTTCATGGATCGTGATTATTTGTTGAAATATAATTAAGAGTTTTACCTTCCACATTCACTATTGTTATAAACCACCATTGATCATCGGCTATATCAAGTCATCGGGTTTATCGAATTCTAGTGAATCTGGATATATGTGGGTTATACGGTAGTATTGGTTTCATTAATTGACCCGGATGTTGAATTAAGAAGTTGAGCTAACATTTATCATCATGGGATGTGAGTTGTGATTTGATGATGCTATTTATTTGACGAAGAGATTTGTTGAGTTGTAAGATTTAGGGTGATGATGAGATTCTTTGTGATATACGGTTTGATACTTTGGTTTCCACATTTTTCACGAAGGATTGTATGTTGCGGCCTGAATTGATGATTGATCAAAGTTGACTTCGAGGTTGCTTGTACTCGGTATCTCTTATTTGGATTTGAAGTGAGGTTTTCCGGGCGTGTTTTTCTTATTTTCGTCTTCTTTCTTTCTACCCTTCCGCGAAGATGACTTGTTTGGGCGTTTATTGAGTGTGATAAAGACTTGGCTATTTAGTTACGCTTGTGATTCTTTCTCGCTTAACCCACAAAGTAGCTATCACTTCGGTGTCTCACGCAATTGAGGATACGTCAAGAGGTTTTGTACATTGGGTACACCGTTTCTTTTTCACGAGGATTAGTACAAGTTTAAGTGACAAATCTGGGGAATTCTATTTCATAATCAAGTTTGGTATATGGGGTTTCTTCACCAAGTGGTCACTACAATAGCCGACAGAATGCGTGAATGATGTGCTTACCAAAGTGTTGATTGGATGGTTGATGATGGTGTTGATGGTGGATAATGAACCGTTGATGAACCACTTCATGTTCCCCTAAAACAGACATTCACCGAAACCAAAGTTGTCATAACTCATTCAAGCTAACATTGTTTACGGTTTTGTCTTGATTTTGTAAAATCCCGCGAAAGAACCTATTTCTCGGTTTAAATCATAGACTTGTAAAATCCCGTGACAATGGAAACATTCTGGTAATTATAAAGTGAATTTCCGGATCTACCTTACGGTTTATTCTTGGTTTTGCAAAATCCCGCGAAAGAACCTATTTCTCGGTTTAAACCATAGAATTGTAAAATCACGTATTGTTGGAACCAATCTTGGAGAAAGGAAAGTGTATTTCGGGATCTTATTTGATGCCGGGGCTACGTTTGCTGTTTCGAAGAAGGGATAAACGGGTGTACTTCATAAATTGGATGTGTGTTTGGATATTCGTCATGGCTGTTTGGTTATTACTTGGTTCTACGGGGTTTTGTGCTTTTAATCATGGTCGGGATGAAAACCATTATCAAAGTTCGTTTAAATGTCAAAAAAGGCTAGATTTGAGCAGTTAACCAGAAGATGTGACAACGGGGTTAATTCAGTATTATTTATTTGAGGTTGAAGTGAAATATCACGGGCGAGTGTACTTAGTATCTGAAGGTATCGGGGATGGATGGATGAAGATTCTTCAAGATCCTTGTTCGAGCCTATTATCAAAAATGAAGACTTGGAAATCTAGTTATTGTTGGGTGTCTTTTACCTTTTCTTTTACCACTTGGGGGAATTGGGCTCATACCACCACAAAATAACTATCACTTTAAGGAGTTACGTTGTAGTGCTCAGTGTCACATTCAATTGTGGATTTTCAAGAGGTAATGTACGTCTTATACTTGATGGTTGGTTGGTTGAAGAGTATAGAGTACATTGAGAGTACTTAGAGATGCTAATGGAAATCGGCACCGCTCTTTGTTTCATATGTGCAAGTTTAAGTCACGAGTTCAGGGTAGTTTACTTCAGGGTCAAATTCATCATATTGGGTTCTCTCCATCAGCTGTCACTACAAAGAGCCTACTGAATGATAATGGGATTGATTACATGTTTTGCTAAGAGAGTTGAAAAGAGAGAGATTATGACGTTTGAACACATCAGTTCAATCCTCGTACTCTAAAGAAAAGAAAAGTGTACGTTTAAGTGCGCTTTATCTTAAAAAGAAGAGAAATCTTCTTATGACGTTTGAATACTTCAGTTCAAGCCTCGTACCTCAAAGAAAAGAAAAGTGTACGCTTCAGTGCGCTTTATCTTCTGAAGAAGAGAAATCTTCTTATTATGACCATTCTCATCAACATGCTTCATACTTTTTCCATGTGCTTTCAATTATCAAGTGAACCGGGCTACTGTTGATTGTTTTCTTATTCCACTTGCTCAACTATAATGACGATGGCGACATCATGTGCTAATTTTGCGGGGGAGAAGTGTGAATAGACTACATTTGTTGAAGATATTCACTTGTTTAATCAAGAATGGCAACTCCGTATGCAATTCTTGAGGGGGAGAAGAAGTGTGAATTTACTACATGGTTGATTGATTTCTGAGAATAAATGGTCAAACGGCTCCAAACTCATGTAAGAACCGAGCTTCTTCTTATCGGGTCATCTTCACATGGAGTTGTTCTTCTAAGAGCCGTTGGTTGACATCTTCACTCGGATTGATGAGTTTACAAAGTGCTTCCGGTTAATGCTTCACGTATACATCAACATGATGATTCCGAACAATCTCTCTGTTCTTGTTTGATGTGATTGGTATTTTGGTGTTACCATCTTGTGTGTTCGATGCGGCCTGATTGCTGATTTCCTTGATGAACATCTTTCTGTTCTTGTTTGATTGGGAGGGATTTTAGTTAAGGGGATTTGCAAGATGTAAGTTAATTGGGATGCTTTTTGGTGGGATGCTTTTTGGTGTGAGTTGAAGATGTCAACTATCTATTCCCCAACTGAACAATCTTGAAGAAGGTCGAGTCTACAGTCGGTTCTACATTCTCTGCTACATGCTAGAAGACTAAAGACGAGTTGCATTTGATTATTTAAGGACTTCTTCTTAATCTGGGCACTTATCAAACAGATTGTCGGTTTAGGGGAGAGCACTAATTGGGGGAGAGTGAAATGTCAGATTTAATCCCCAATTAGACTTGCTCACATTCTACTTCAGCAAGTTGATTCTCACAAGTCTTCAAGTGTTCTTCTCAAAATAGTTCAAGTATACGGGCTTACAATGTTTTGCTTATTCTGAAGTGTCAAAACCAGCAAGGGGGAAGGAGACTCACATATAAACACAAAGCGAGTAAACTTGATGAACTTAATACTTCTAAGTAACTGAAGATATCCCGGGAAGACAAATGTCATGACCGCAGAGAAACTCAAGGTTTTACTCATCAAGGCTTTTAGTGTTATTATTCCAACGACGTGGGGGAAGTGATGTAAATGAAAGTTTCTGAAGATAAAAGAGGTACACTGGTGTGTGATGATCTCGATGTTATCGCAATCATCAGGGGAGAGAGAGAATTGTGTACATCGGGGTGCTCAGCTGTCTCACTTGAGGGCTTAATCAGTGATTCAGAGATATAATCACTTATTCCAGAGTTAACATCCGCAGAGATAATCAGTGATTCGGCCTGCTTCTTCAATGTTATCTGTTGTTCTCTCTTTGGGGAATGTGTGTACTTCGGGTCCTTGAGCTTCATACACGATCATCAGGGAAGAAAGCCATTGTTTACCACAAACATTGGGGAGGTGTTTTTCCTTCCGGGCATGATGTGTATTCGGGAGAGTTCTTGGATATTGGTGTACTTCGGTTTCTTGAGCTTCATACACATTCATCAGGGACGAAAGATGTAAACATAGGGGAGGTGTTCTTCATTACCCTCATGATGTGTATTCGGGAGAGTTCTTGAGCATTATACAAAGAGACTGACTGCATCAATTCAACTACTTGGGGGAATTGCTCTCTTGACACCTTTTGGAATGGATTGCGTCAGACTTCAGTGGTTATGAAATCTGAGAAGAGTTATTTAAAATATGGGATGATACGTTGCTGTTATTCTATTGGATGATATAACCCCGAACGATGAATCACGGTGATTATTCTTAAAAGGAGCAGCAAGTTCGATGATAATGGTGTGCTTCCTTGTGCACCTGGCTAAGGGAAGCTTGAAAGAAAGCTTTGAATCTGCTCAGCTAAAGGATTTTCGGTTTGGGGGGAAGCTGCCAAAGTCTCACTTTCAGATGGCTCATGTTCTATCTTCTATTCTGGAGCCTTAGAAGCTTTGGTGGTGAATGTTTAAGAGATGATGACTTCTATCTTCTTCAACGGGGCTGTTCGATATCCTTATCTCGGTACTCGTATCATCATCTTTCTTTAACTATATCATCTTCTCTATCTTTGTATATATTTATCAAAAAAAAAAAAAAAAAAAACCAAATACAAAAATATAAAACCAGCAAAAAGAAAATAGAAAATTATAAAATCTTCAAAAATCCATAAAAATCAGAAAATTAAAAAAAAATAAAAAAAAAATACCAAAAATATGTTTTCTCTAGACATGTCTTCTGGTATCGATAACATCTGCGGTCTTAGAAATGTCATTCAATAATGGCACGGGACCATAGATGAAGTTCGAGCAGGAGGTGTAAATATTCTTTTTCCAAACATGTCTCTAAATATGGCTTGCAGTTATTTCAGACTGTGACCCACGCTTAAATCATGGCTTGCTATTATTTCAGATAGCAACCCGCTCTTCAAGAAAGGAAAGTGCTGCACTAAACCAATTTTCAAATATTTCGTGCACTTATCCTAAATCATTATGAGGAAAGTATGTCGAAGGACTGCTGTTCCTACACAAATGTTTTTCCATCTAAAATTCTTTAGAAAAATATTTGTTATATTTCAAAATGGTGGTAAAATGAGTTGCTTGTAAATCAATCAGATTCAGAGTATTCGTAAAAATTGATTGAGGGGGAGAATGTTTTCAAATCTATATCATCTAACGAGATTATCTAATTATCCTGTATGCTTAATTGAAAATGAAGTTAACCTACGTTGAAGGACTAGGTGCCTAGGATATGATTATTAGGATTAGATGATTAGAGTTTGATAAACACATTATTCCCATGCTATATATGATCTGATTGATATGTTGAATTGACTTTTATTAGTCGATTGCTGTTTGGGTGATGTCGACCACCATATATCTGTATGTGTGTTCACTAACGTATGCAGGTATATTGGTATATAAGAATGTTCCCGATCCGGATCCCACAATTGAAGATGATTGGATGCCGAAAGGAAAGGGTAACTATTTCTTGGGCTGACAAATGAAGAAACGGAGCTTAATTGGACTTCAATGGAGAGTTGGCATAAATGCAACGTAAGAGGTCTCACTGCATCAGCAGATGGTTTTCTTCTAAGTGATTGAAGAAACGGAGCTTAATTTGACCTCAGTTGGCATTCAAAATGCAACATAAGAAGAAGTCTCACTGCATCTGCAGACAGTTTTCTTCCAAGTCCTACAGTAACAACGGAAGCTTCTCAACCACCTAACGTATCTTTGTACAGGATACCATTTTTAGACAATTTTGAATAATTTGATTAAATTGTTTTGAAAATGGAAAATATTGTTTTGAAAATTAATTGGACTTAATTTTGAAAATCACCGGACTTCATATTATCAAAACTTAAGTCACTCAATCATCGACTACGGTCATCGATTGCGGGGGAGAGTGATTTTAAATAAAATATTTTCAAACGATATTTCTTCATAAAAGTCCGTTTGTACAATAATAAGTGGTGATCTAAAGATTTAATGTTATGTCATGGTATGATTTTTCTTTTGAATCAAGGTCTTTCTAAATGAAATTTTTTCTGTTCTTGTTTGATTGTGAAATTATTTTATTTTACTTAAAAGATCTCTTAAAAACTATCATACCTGACACTAACAATCTTTAATGTCGAAAAACTGTTCCTTATTAATCATTTTTCTATATTAAATTTTACCACGTCTTTCCCCAAAATTTTCTAAATGATTTAAATCAGATGGGATCACAAATCTCAAATGGTTTGATATTTTTGATCGTGGGAGAGATCGTGATTTAAATCTCAAATCTGTTTTAATGGAATTGGTTTTAGTCCTTCAAAGGCACTCCTGCCTCCATGTGCCAAACGACTTGAAATACACAATGCACATGTTGAGGAGGAGGATTTATCCAAAAACATGACGAGTATTTAAACCAGGCCACATATTCTCCCATGTTTTCTAAACCGTATTAAATCACTTGAGATCCAAAATCTCAAAGGGTTTGATATTTTTGATCGGGGGAGAATTTGTGATTTAATAATGAAATTTGATAAAAGGTGATCGTTTTGATTCAATTGTGCAGGCTGCTCTCTCATATGTGCTAAACACTTTCGAATCTTGAAGCACATATTGAGGGGGAGCATTTTAAAGGAAAATAAACTATCGAGGTACAAAAGCTTTCATGTTTTAACATAAAGTACCTTGATTGAGTTTTCAAATGGTTTTCTTAATGGTTTTTGTGATCGTGGATGTGTTTCAAAAGAACTCTTTCCTCTATGTGATAAAATGATTTCAAATATCCTATGCACATATTGAGGGGGAGAATTTACCAAAGAAATTCAAATGGCTTTTTCCTAAGGAAATTGTGATCAAGAAATTATTTCAAAGAAATTATTTCAAAGAACTCTTGCCTCCATGTGCCAAACAATTTCAATATCATATGCACATGTTGAGGGGGAGGTTTTCTAAATGATCAAAACTATTAAGGTACAAAATGCTTTGATCTTGTATCACAAGTACCTTGATTGTTTTTCCAAATGATTTTTCAATTGGTTTCGAGAAGGAATGAACTGTACCAAAAGACCGACCATTTTACTTTATGTATGGAGTTATAAGGATGGTTAGGTTAGGTATTTGTTTCCACGATCCGCCAGAACCGGAGGGATCTTCCCAGGGAAAATCCACTAGATAGTGTAGAGTCCTTAGGAATGTTGAAAAAAGGAGAAAAATGAGAATATGGGAAGAGTGCGGACTGAGACAGAGCTAGAACTGGAATAAACCCAACAAGGTTCTAGTTATGAAGTCTCGGTAAGCACTGAAGGGGTTGAAGAATGAAAAAGAAATGAATATGAAAAAGGGTGAAAAGAAATAGCCCTCCAATAATTCAACTTTAGGACAGAAACCGGGTTCAATACATATGCTACTGGTGTTTACTAAGGTAACACTGGTATTCAAGACAAGACGTCATGGACACAGTGACGCACTGCACTAACCTTCCCAAGCTGCTCAAGTTCCTCTTAAAAGAGCTTGTTTCACTCTCACGGGGAACCGACATAATCTATCGACTTTCTCTTAGAGATTGTTGATATTGAAGAAGGAGACCCTCTCCCTAGTCTCCGGCATAGGAACCAAATGTGCACTATTGAGTCTAGAGCCAAGAGATCATCCACAATATCTCATTAGGACACTAAATTCTTGAAGACTTGCTGTTTCACACAATGTGGAAAGTAAGTATATATTAAGAGTCCTACGCATTATCCTTGTGGTATTGCCAGAACATCCGAGTGATATGAAAATATTCACGATGAAGATGGAAATCCTTCTAGAGCCAACATCAAAAAAGCTCTTGGTGGGTGACATGTGAGATCTTGCAAAAGATCAAGCTTGTGACAACTGGACAGAAACGATGGGGAGATTCATTCTTGAATCAACCTTGGTCCAGGAATGGAATTGACGAATACTTTTGGAAAAACCGTTCGATGTGCAAATCTTCTTTTCTCTAGCACGTCGAATGTGTATTCATGTTTTCAAACACAAAAAGTATCTCTGGTTGAAAAATACTTTTAGAAAAACCGTTCGATGTGCGAATCTCTTCTTTTCACTAGCACGTCGAATGTGTACTCTTTTCAAATACAAAAAGTATTTTTGATTGAAAATTGATCTTTCTCATAAAACCTTCGTCGTATTGCAAAACTCTTTCTTCAAGCAATACACGATTGTTTTCAAATCAATTTTTTCATCAATCAGTGAATCTTAATTCGCTGGTTCACACACTCCGTGTTGTCTTCTTTGAGACGTTCCGGTTTGAGAACAGCTAGAGCAGCTGCGAAACCCTGTCAAGGAGATTCCTCGGAATCCTACCTGATCACAGGCAGTACTTGTACTGATAAACGGGGAACCGTGGGCCGTGTACCTCAATTCAACGAAAGTGATCAAAGACACTTTCGTGTGTTTTATTGCTAACTGTTGTTTGCAGGTACATTTGGACGGTTGCAGCTGATCAGAATTGAGGAGTCAATCCAAAGCCGCATCCACACTTAATGTGAAGAAATCATGACTGGTGCATATCTACATAACTGGCTCGATATTTCATACTATGCTTCCTTCGCTGCGCAAATATCATGAACCAGTAAGGCTTCCGTTACTCTGATGGAAAGATGTCATGATTCAAAAGTGTGAGCATGTCGGTCCGAAAGTCACAACTTCACATGATGGCAACACAATAAAGGGTGATCCAGAGATTTACTGTGGCTGATGATCTCAAAGAAAGCTCGAAGATCATCAAAGATGTGGATCAGTTCAAAGACCTCCACTGAAAGTACAAAACTATGCGGACCATGAAGAGTCACTGCTAAAGCACAAAGATTAATGAAATGAAGAATTCAAGTCTACGAGCTTAAGACTGAAGATATAATAGAATGCTAGGATTCGAAATGTAAAACATGGGGTGACCTCCCTTAGGGGGAGATTGTTAGGAATTGAAAATTCCATAAGTAAAGTATCGGTCACCCCAAATATTATCTAGCATAAGTTAGCTTGTAGACATATCGTTAGTTACGTTATTTAGCAGTTTATTAGTTAGTCTGTAGCGTAGTTTAGTTTAGAGCAACACCGTGGAGGAAGGACGTGTCTTTACCCACTGTATGCCTGATCCACAGGCCGATAGGAGGTCGTATTTCTTGTAACTATAAATACCCCTTCCATCCATGGAAGGGGTGGTGCTTCTTCATTAATCTAACCTTTCTTTTGTGTAAACCTCTAGCAAGAACACCCTCTCTCTCTACTTTCTCTCTCTACAATGTTCCTTGGTTCTCTCATTGTATTCCAAGGCATGCTATACATCTGTGGCTCGCTATTAAGCAGAAGCTAAAGACTCAGGATAGGATGCGCCAATGGGATGTTGGTCCCGAAGTTGATTTGGCCTTGCTTAGATGCCCGCTTTGTGAATTGGTTCCGGATTCTCATTCTCATTTATTTTTTGAGTGCCAATTTTCTATGCAGGTTTGGTTTCAGGTGCGGAGTTTATCTGGTATGGATGCAGTCCCACCTTCGTTGGAGAGTATTGTTACAGTTCTTATTCCTTTATCTAAGGAGGGTCGGTTAGTAGTATCCTTTCTAGATTATTGCTTGCTGCTACTACTTACTTCGTTTGGATGGAGCGCAATTCTAGGTTGTTCAAGCGTAAGAAGTCTTTCTCTTTGAAGTGGTTAGCACCATTGTCTCTACTATTCGGTTGAAGCTGGTTACTTTCAAGTTCAAGAAGCTAACCTTGAGGTCTCGATTGATTTTGGATAAATGGAAGATTCCAAGTATATGTATACACGAAGGGAGTGCCGGGTAAGGGTTGTACTCTTTTTCCCTACTCCAAGGTTTTTCCCTTTGGGTTTTTCTTGGAAAGGGTTTTTAAGGAGGCAAACTTCCTGGGTTAACTTGCTCCCTTCGTGGAGTGGCTGGATGCGGGATGCTCGCTTGGTACAAGTTATTCTACTTGTTTATGCCTAGTTTGTTGATGTAATATAGCTAGGTTTTTGTGTTTATGGCATGTCATAAACACTAGTGCTTATCAAGCTCTTCGCTTGAGGTTAATGTGGTATTTCAGCCACATTCCATTTGTACTTAACATTATTTTTTGGTTATATATTTATCGGGGTTAACCCCTTTACCCAAAAAAAAAAACAGTTTGTCTATTTGTTTCTGGTATTATTGACTGTATTGACACAAAACTCATTAACCATAAATAATAATTTGGTACATGTAGTGTAAATAAAAGAACAGTAAGCACATAATGCTACTCACATGTCTGAATCTGTAGATGGTTTCATTATTAAGAATCAGTATGGCATTTGCATTGTAGAGATGGTCTACAAATCTCCTAGGTTTTATCATGTGTATGTATATGTAGAGTTTGATAAGCTTGTTTTCGAACTCATCTATAGTAATTGCTACCACAACCGTGTTTCTAGTACATATACTGATCTATGAATTAACCGTGTTTCTAATGCATACTTCTAGCCCTTTCAATCATACTCAGGCCCATAGAAGCTCAGGCTGCTTGCAGACCTAGAGCTAACCTATCTAAACTACACGCATGTCATGAGCTGATTCAAGACGCTAGCCCTTTAATAACTATAGCATAATGAGACATGACATCATAGTGGCATGTAGGAAGTGAAAAGGAGAAATATTCCACTATACTAACTATTAAACAAATAACTATAATCACATTTACATACACGATAGGCAAGTTCAGATACTCACCTTGCCTCTTAAATGTCATTTTTGTTAGTCTTCTCATATGTGGTGTTAGCGACAATCTCGTATACAGCAAAACGTCATTTGAAGAATGTAATATAATGTTACATGTGACATAAGAACCACAATCCTCTAACAGTCTAGACTGGTTGGAGACATTATATCCAGAACTCCTGTATTTCTGAAATAATAATGCTAGAAGTGCCACTATGGGTGGGTCTAGTCACGGGTCATATTGTGTTCATGTAGGAAATTCACATCTTGGAATGCGATGGGTTGGGTTAATTGGGTGGGCCCGTAGATACTTATGCTCATTTTTTACAAATAAATGTGCTAAATATGTATACAATAATTATATTATCACAGTTAAAGTTTAATTTTTCAGATGTTGTAAACATTAAAAATTACATTTTGAGCGACTTTTGACCCCCGTGCGACCCATTTGATCCAGTAGAAATAGGCCATAACCCAGAGGAACTCTTTTATATAATACAGTAATGTATTTATCATTATCTCCATACATATTAAATAAATTTCGTAAATATTGAGTTTATAAGTTACTTGCTTGACCTGAAAAGTCTAATGTGTTCCCTTTATAACTCGTTTCCTGCCATTGTATCATTCTACTTAGGTATGTGAGACTTCAAACTCTACACCACCGAATGGGCACCATAAGTACAATCTTGTTTCAGTTGTGGAGCATTTTGGAGATACGGGAAGTGGGCATTACACTGTTTACAGAAGAGTACTCAACAAAACGAAGAATTCTGAAAGTGATGCAACAGTGGAATCATGCAACCCAACCGTTGAGGCAGACCGATAATTCTTTCTTCATACCAAAAAAATGCGTGACAATGAGAAACATACTTGGTCACAACGACCAAAGTATTTGTGCTCTTGAGGTGGACCTGTAAAACCAAAAGAGAGTATCACATTAGTTAAAGCTGATACAGATTTAAGAAGACTCCATGAAGCCAAAAAAAACAATGTAATTTGATGGTTGTTGATTTCTAGTACTCTAGTACATATACTGATCTATGAATTAACCGTGTTTCTAATGCATACTTCTAGCCCTTTCAATCATACTCAGGCCCATAGAAGCTCAGGCTGCTTGCAGACATAGAGCTAACCTATCTAAACTACATGCATGTCATGAGCTGATTCAAGACGCTAGCCCTTTAATAGCTACTGACCAGCAAAACTTGTGGATCCAATCACCGCTTCTTAGCTACTCAAAAGAATAACAAAATAAAATGTTAACAGTTGATGGGAAAATAAAGTAACCACAAGAAAATAGCAACAGTTCAAAGCATCTAACCAACTGACTTCATGGATGCTACTCATGTTTTTGTTTGTTGGTATATGGTTGCTACGGGTCTGGATTCTCGTCTTTGAAGAGACCATTGCGCATAAAAACTTTCACTGGTTCAGGTTTTACATCCACTTTTTGGGGGGTATTAGCCTCATCCCGTTGCATATTTTAAAACCATTACGGTTGCCTGAACAATAAAAGGTACCTTTTGTCAAAACAAACAATATAATTTACAAAAAAATAATAATAAAATAAATAAATAATACAAACCTGAAACGGACTCTTTTACGATCTTTGCTGCTCCTTCGCATACTGATATTAGGAATCAGGTTAAGAGGAATTGTAGCTCGGAATATTACAATCATTATCACCAAAGCCTCAAACACATGATCAAGAGTATAGTATACTGTGATTGATTAAGGCAACAACTATTAGTATGCTTAAAACAATTGTATTGACATGTTACTAATCCTGATTGGGTGACTAATTGCAGGCAGAACCTGTTGTAGGCACAGTAGCACTCGCTAAATATGTCCCTCATACACCTGCAACATATGCCAAGCTTGATTGTTAATTTCTATTCAGTCAAGTTACCTTTAAACGGAAAGTAACTTTTAGATGGTTGTTTGGTTGCCGAAAATTTGTCCGAATACGTGTTTTTAAAAGGTTGTTTAGGATGCATTTGGACTGATTATTAAAACTGTTTTAGGGGGTCTTTGGATTGATTATTAAAACTGTTGATCGGCTTATTGTAGTTTGCTTATCCGTGAGTGAAATAAACTATTTGTTTGAAAACCAAGATACAATACCAAACGTCGACTTACATTTATGGTCTCTGATCCTAGCTTAGCAAGCTGACGCGTTGGATTTGTATCAGGTTACCGAAAGCGAGAGGTATATAGATGGCTAGATGTGCTGGTGTCAAACCTTCCACTATCGTAATGGATTTTTAAGGTACTGGTACTTCCCGTCGTTACTTTTATATATGTTCCAGCATTTCTCTCCGAGAGTAGGCCGTCAATTACTTTTCTTTCACAAAATATACTTCACTTTTCTCATTGTGATTGGTGTCAGTTATTTCATAAAGATTTAGTCATGAGCTTTTTCATGTCAAAGAAAAAAACAAACCAAGCGTGCCCTCTCTTGCGGTAAGAGTAAGAGCGACTTTTTAAAAACAAACACACCCTTAGTTACTCCTGTTACTCTCGCAGTCTCTTGTGTCTGTGGCTTAACTTTCTCTTCACGTGTAGATGATTGCCACTCTTGAAAGAGTTCATTTGGAGTATGATTGGTTGCTTGAGCTAAAGATGCTCCAAAATGAATGCAATAACCTATCATAACACCTCTTAATATTTTAACTATTTTTAGTCTAAAAGTAATAGCTAATTTGTTTGGGAAAACATGAATATCGATGGTGTACAAATCACCTCCCTATCTAGATGACACAAATACTGTTTGACTCTATTGTCATTCACTCATCCTAATTCCTGTTCAGCTCTGGATATACCTTATGAATATGACTCATTGCATACCAGCTGCAGTAAAACTCATGATCAAAGTGCAAAAGAAATGTGCATATTTAACCTTTACAATTTTAGAGACTGCTATTACTATCTGTCACGACATCTCTTATTGGTTCACAAGAATGTCCGTTTTGGTCCTTTTATCTATTTCTTTCTTAAACAATATATAAAATCGTGAATATTAACAATTGATCTATCTAAAGATTACAACTTCAGTAAACTGAAACACAATCAAACACTAACGTATTCAATAATATATAGCATCTTGTGGATAGCAAAAATGGATTCCGATTTTCCGTAGCTAGAAGGTATCAAGCTTAAGAACACATAATCAGTGTTAGAAAGAAAACTTGCCTTGATCCTATACGCAATGAGGTCATACATGTTACCATTATCACTCTGCATGTCTTGTTTCATATGAAGTGTAGCTTTTCCCTCGTCAATCTTACCGTCCTTCATATCATAAAAAAAGTTTTAATGATTCTGAGATTGGCCTATCTCTCCAAAGGCTATTCATCTTTTTCTCTTTATACTCCTTTATTTCTTCACTGGTCTATACACGAGTCTAGCTTTAAAACTTAACTTTTGAAGTTTTCCCATTCGACCCATTTAAAAGTTGTGTCAAAATCTCCACCTCAAGATAAAAATACGAAGCATAAATGTGAATTGTCGAACCTGGGTAACATTGGTTCGATCAAGGCAATCAATGCAGTTGGATCGAATGACTCCATTTTGCTCATCTATCAGCTCTCCTTCTAAGGTTTGCAGAAAGTATCGCTCAACTGGAACAGTGAATATTATAAATGATATAAAGAAAAGACCATCTTAGCTCTATCTACGGAGACTATTTCAGGATAAGAACGTGTAGATAGTATAGTCAAGTTTTGCTAATACCCGTGTTTATCAAAGTCGTCAGCACTATTGTTGAAAAATGAAACAAAAAGATCATTGGCAGAATATTCCATTTTTAGAGAAATGAATGATTAGAAGAATACATACAACTGAGGATGTAAAAAATAAAACAACATAGGGATATAAAATAAGTGTATATACCTTTATCAGATAGTGGACTTACTTTCCCCTCCTTTAGATGAACTCAAAAGTACATGACATTGACATAAGTCCCTCACTTCGTCAAATTCAAAGTACTAAGTGATCGTAGAACCAACTCGCATTAGGCTGTAATATCAAATATCTGCAATATAAGTATATAAATAAACTTAATCATCCAAAGCTTAATATAAACTGAATGACTTCAAATATGTCATATTAACCCTCCATTAAGCTACTGCTTTAGAGTTTACAATGAAAACCAAAGCATGCATTAACACCATTAGCCTTTTCTGCATATAAATACACGTAGAGCTTCTAATCATCTAGGCTCATATTTTCAAATCAGACATTGGATTTTAATACTTACTAAATATGAGTTCAATGAGGTTGTAGAACATTGACTTCATCGATATAATTGGGAATCCTCGTCCCTCCTATTAGATAACTGCAGACCTTCGTCTCGGCCATCGTGAACATCGTCTTTAAGAACAAAATTACCAGGAGTTATTCTTTTATCTTTAGCATCGCGGCGTTGCAAACTTGTGTGATTAGGAACGTTTTCTCCATATGTACTTTCATATTACCGGCCTCGGTCAGCCTACGAATCTCGTCTAAACCTTTTGCATTCGTCCTCTTGTAAGTCCACCAATGTTCTGCAATAAGGGGCATCTAAACATCATGTAAATGGCCATTGCAGTAGAAAGGCCATTGCATTATGGAGTCAATGCACCAGGCGGAGGAACACCAGGGTTGAAGCCCATACCCGTGCCAGAAGGCGCCATCAAATGCCCTTGTCCACCACTACTTCCCATACCTGAATTCTTGGCCTTCTTGGAATGATGATGCCCACCACTACCATACACACCTTGATGATGATGCTGATGAGCACCACCACTAAAACCACCCTTAACTGGCTTCACGAGGTTCAACAATTTCACAGTGCTTTGAAGGTTTTTATATTTCTCCTTACACTTGAAGATACTATTTGTAGATCCTTGCTTCTATGCTCACTTTAAAATTTGTTCATCATGCAGACACATAATCTGAGTTGCCCTCAAGCATTTGACGGTACTGCATATGTGAGTTGGGACTCCCTGATCTATAATTAAAAAAATGTATCAGTCATGTTTATTAGTTTCGCAAAATATTCTGTAAGTTTTCCTTTGCTTATGAATTCTTATGTGGTAAGTTTCAAATTCTAATACTAACACCTAAACTGTTTACACAACTCATGGCTTTTTACATAACACCTAAACTCTTGACATCTAAGTTATCCCAAAATCAATTGGTTGGCCATAACTCATGGTGTAGTATGTTGGTCAAAGATTCCCTTTATGTCTTAATAGCTTAGATAACTTGAAGAAAGTTGTGATCTTCAATGAAGACAATATGCAATAGAAGAGCATTCGAGAAGAAATTAAAAAACTAAAAAACCATTTGATGCTTTAGTGAAAAGCGAGTTCCCTGAATTAGCACTTGATTTCATTGCTATTTATTTTTTCTGTGATAACCGCTGCTCTAGGAATTAGGGACGGAATAACCCGTGGCGAAGATGTTTATTGACAGAAGATCTGGAAGGATCTGTTGCAAATAGGAAAGCAACAGCAGAAATGTCACCTTAGGTTAGTTGCAATCATTTCCTTATAGTAGTTAACGATTCTGGTATTTACATATTTGTAATATTGAGATGTCAACCTTTAAAAGGACATATGAGTATTCGGGAAGGAGTTATGAAGGCTGAGAAAGCTTTAAAGTTAAACCAAAGGAAGGAAATGAAAACATTATAGCACCAAGAATCAATCGAATATAGCAGAATAAGGAAATGAAAACACACCTGAACAATCTCCAAAAGAATTTCCAACCCGCTACATTTTTGAACTGCACCTGCTATATCAAACTCCATTTTGGGGTATTGGGACTCTTCTCGATCCTCATCCAATTCTTTGATCATGGGCTCAATAGCTTCACCATCCAACCCCTGATAGATGGACACCAATATACGGAGTACATAATTACCAACAGTCGAAAGAAGTATTTAAGTAGCTGCAGGCTCATAGCAAATACTCAATTGTGGTTACAAACCTGGAGCCTATAGGTTACAGACATAGGAGGAGAATCTCTTGCTGACGTCGAATAAAGTGAAAACTGAAAACAAAGTCTATTCGCTTACTTGATTTGCTGGGGCAGTCTGATATGTTGTTGAAGTTGGTATGTGAGCTTGATTAGTACCACCAGCTTTCTATCAAAGACAAAAATCATCTTTGTTATATCACACATCTTAAAAACTGAGTATTACTCTCTATAAACAATGTGGGAAATAAAAAGAAATCTGAGTCAAATTATAAAATTTTACCATTAACTTTGTGTTGTAAGAGTGAACATATATACATTCAACAAAGTGATGCGTGATCTCATCAAAATCATCCACCGGCCTGCAAGTTTATGTAGATTAAGTGTGATCGTAAAATAGGAAAGTTACTGATCATTTTGTACGCAAACGCTATAAGCTTTAACAAAGTAACAACTCTGAGATACTTTAATATCTTTATCAAAACAAAGAGCTACAAAGAAAGCTAACTCTAAAGATTCATCTAAAACATGTGTTGCGAAACTTGTAGTTTCTGGAATAATATTGCTGCCTACATTTAAGTTAGCATATATTAAAAGTTAAATACCGGCGGCAATTAGCAAAAAAATCCATATCCAATTTGTTAATACAGAAAGATAAGATACAGATAAAATAGATTAAGAAGAAGCAAGGCTAGAAGCGAGGGGTGTGAGGGTGTCTTTCACATGGCTTCTCTCGTTCTTGGACAACCTACTGATCCGCAGGTATTTCTTATAACAGCAAACTCACACACACCCTAAACTAACCCTTTGTCCCAAGTCAGAGTTGAACCCTCAATCCCATAGGGGATCAAACTAATCATGAACCATACAATTTGTTAATATATTTCTTAAGATGTGCATGTTTTCCAGGACATGACATGCTGTAATCACGTGACACTTGCTGTGGGTCTTTACACACCCACTCCCCAAATCCTTTGATCTACTTTCAAACCTTGGATTAGGAACTTAGTCGTACCATGGAACTAAATAAGACCATCAATCAAACACAGGAAAAGTAAACAAACCTATATCAAAATCAAACCATTAAACGATGACGGAAGTAATTAAGATAATACTCACTGAAGCAAGATCCAGAAATCCATCTATTCCAGCCTTGACAGCAAAACACTGCTGTGTCCTAGCAACAAAAGGAACTCGTGCATGAAGTACATCCTCATCTATCACCTCTCCAATTCTGAAATCATATTATATTTATGAAAAACAAAGTGAACTTAACGGCTCCATTCCTTTATTCAACATGGACTCTGAAGGACTTTACCTTTTCCTTATAGAAGCATATTTTTCATTCTCGCATACAGATTTGTATATATTTCCAAGAAGAATTAAGGCATAGAGATGAGAATACAATCGTTAAAACATGTGGTCATGTGAAAGCTTACCTCGTTAAAACATCTTCATAACCCACCACAACAGATATAAGATTGGATACATAAAACATGAAACCTGCAAAAAACAATAATTGTATTATGATCAGGATTGTATTATACAGGAATGAAGATGAATAAATATCACATTAGGGTTTAGCATGTGAAGTAGAATAAAGATCGATTACGGTAATGGACATAAATATATTTAATAATTGTATTTCCTATATGATTCCAATAAAATCCATTTATAGATTATAATATGCAACATAATTATCAAAATAACTTGTTGCTTAAGTGGTAAACACACAAGTTATTAATGCTACTCTTACAAACAACCCAAGTTCAAATCTCACCATTGTCATTTTTTACAAAAATCGAATTTCACAAAAAAAAAATTAAAAATTTATATAATTTATATATTAAATCCGAAAATTATATACTATTGCTTAGGTGGATTAATAAATTGCTTAGTTGGACCAAAATGCTTATGTGGCATGAAAAACAATTACTGGGCATTGAGGTGGCATTAATGCCAAATGCCTCATGTTATATATAATATAGATATAATATATATAAATATATATATAGACAAGCGTTCAAATGAGAAGGGTTATTTTGGTGAGAACGCTAAAACACACATAACTCACTTTTGAAAGTGTGAAAAACATAAATACTCTCTCAAGCTTCATCTACACCAGCTTCCACCACGTTGCCATCATAATCCTCACCGATCACCACCGTCTACCGCACTTGTCTACCAGTCGGCCGTCACCACCATCCACGGACGTAATCATCTTCGATCACCACCGTCCACCTGATCATCGCCGATCACCGTCCACCGCCGTAATCAGCACCGATCACCACTATCCTCCATCAATAATCATCATCATCATTATTATACAGAGGTATTGATTAAGTCTGAATTAAGCTTTTAATCATATGTATTTATTTTTAATTCAGTGATTATAGATAGATTTTTTCCTATGGTTTATGTGTTTGATTTTTAGTTACTAGTTGTGTTCATGAATAATTAGATGATTACGTAAAATTGAAGAAAATGAAAGATGAACATGTCTTTTGCTGATGGGTTGTCAATGTACATTATGTGTTCGATGAAATGCTAGTTCTTTTCACATGTGAAGATATAAGGTATCAAATATCTTCACATGTGAAGATATAAGGTATCGAATACACTCACATGTGAAAAGTTTAGTAAGTATATGATATTTTTCTTCGCACGTGAAAATATAGGAGATCTTTTTCTTCGCACGTGAAAATATAGGATATATATTTCTGCGCATGTGAAAGTTTAGTAAGTATCTGATATTTCTGCTTATATGATGATATATATGCAACCGTTTATCTTAAGGTTTTATGCTCAACATGCATCACATTATTCACTTTGTTTGACCAAATCATAAATATTTGGTTTTTATTTTATCTTAAATTTACCACTTTTTCTTCAGTGGATAAATATTGGGTCAATTCCTTGCTATGAGGATGGAGGTCATCACAGACCGAATCATCATGCTGAAATTTCGAGCAAATATTCGGGAATTGGAAAGAATATATAGTAGGAAAGATACTTCTCCACAGGTACTTCCGTAGTTTACATTATAGCAGATTCCACCTTTACTTCAAGCAAGAAGAAGCGGTTCGGTGTTATTTGGAATTGAACGATCGTCTACTCATTTTGGTATGCTCTTCGTTAAGTCATATGTATAATCATAGAACCTATGATGTTTCGTTCTGTCTTTAAGAATCTATAATTTCTGACTTCCCATTTAGTGTCATAAAGAAAGGTCATAAATTTTTCTTAGATTTTTATGAAAACTTATGTGACTTTGATCGAACTTTCCTATTAGTCCTCGTATTAAGTATGTAATGAAAATTGGAAACTTTTGGTTAAGTAAGTTAAATTTTATAAAAAAATATGTAACTTTTATCGCTAAGGTTGTAGCAGACATGATCCCAGTTTGTAGGTTTAGACATACTTGGTGATGACATCACTTCATTTCCGACACAAGAAATCGAAGAAGAACATTCAGCTTTCATAACTTTTTCTCGTTCCTCGTCACAACCAACACTCTCACCTTAACTTTTTTTGCTCTTGTTCTTCTTCCTGTTAGCTTTTTCTCTCCTCACTTTCTGACAAATAGCTTGAATCTTGCTATCAACAACATTCTTAAGAGCATTCAGCCTCTGCGCATCTCCAATCAACCCCAACTGACTCGGGTCTTCAATGTTCGGAAAATTATAAGCCGCCTGAACATAAGCATAAGCAAAAGCCGCCTCATTTGTCTCATACGTCCCCAACCAAACCCTCATTCTATGAGGTAGTTTGATCTCGACCACCCATTTACCCCAATGCCTTTGTCTCACTCCTCTATAAAGCTTCTTCCTATAAGGATTACTACATAATCGAAAGCTGAGATAGCTCATTTGCGTTTGATATAGGTGAATTCAACATCCCAGTTTTTATCACGATGGCCAAGAATTTAATTCAAGAACCTCGTGAAGAAATGCCAAACTCTAACAGCAAGAATACACAGTATAAACAATAAAGATGGATCTACAAGCATTTTTATGCTATTGAATGTGGACAAGTGATTTCTAGAGACAAGTTTGTACAAAACATACCCTCGCAGTTCCTGAATGATATTCATACAAATACTCCATGTTGAAGGTGACATCCCACATCCCTATGAAGCCACCGGTCCGATTCCCATTGTCCACATACTCATAGACAAGCATCCTAGCAAAAACATTTAAAGCGAGAATAACAAAAATGACTTTAGTGGTGGCCATCCTTCTATACATGTAGTTCATGGTAAACAATTAAACAACTTATTAAGACTTGTAGGTGTTGACAAATTGCTAACCGCAACTATACACGTCTTTAACTTTACATTTCAATTACTATTACATCAGCGATTGGAGTGACGACGATGTGAGAATTTGGCAGCTGGTTGAAGGCTAGGGTCCCACAGCATACCACTATCTCAAGCTCCACTATCTCAAGCTACCTGTCCTACCACACACACTAACCCATAAAACTATATAACCACATGAATAAAAAGTGCATACCATGGATAAAACAAACAGCAGTGTGTACCAGTTCTAACAAATTGCAAAAAGCTCTCTCCTTGTTTAAAAGTTAAAACAACCAAAATTAGTAGAAGAATCAAAGTTAAAGCTCTCAACTTTGAGACGGCATACACTACCTTGTCCCCGTCATCACACTTTATAGCTTTAAAGATATTTTCAATCTCAAGAATCCACCTCAAGGCCGATATTGGTAAGTCCATAATCATGAAGTCTGCTACAAGTGTGAATTCATCCACCTGTAACTTGATGTCTTCAATCATCCCTCTAGGGTAACTATGAGTTTGATCAATGATAGTTTAACGAATATTGGTGGATTTTATTTAGCCAAGATTCAATCATCGGTATAAATGGGAAGGCATGACATTGACCCGTGCTCCTAAATCACCCAAGGCGTCAAAAGTTCATTCCTTACTAATATTCTTCACATGCGAAGATACCCTAACTAAACTTAAATCGCTAAAATCTCAAAAGTTCATTCCTTACAAATAGTCTTCACATGTGAAGATACTCTAACTAAACTGTAAGTAGCTAATAACCTTAAAACTTCATTCTTGAAATTCTTCACGTGTGAAGATACCCTAACTAAACTTAAATCCACTAAAAATCTCAAACGTTCATTCCTTACAAATAGTCTTCACATGTGAAGATACTCTAACTAAACTTTAAGTAGCTAATAACCTTAAAACTTCATTCATTACTGAAATTCTTCACGTGTGAAGATACTCTAACTATACTTTAAAACCGCTAAAAATCTCAAAAGTTCATTCCTTACTAATATTCTTCACATGCCAAGATACCCTAAATAAACTTAAATCAGCTAATAACCTTAAAAATTCAATCCTTGCTTTGAAATTCTTCACGAAGATAATTTTACTAAACTTAAATCCGCTAATAACCTCAAAACTCTATTACTAACTGATATTCTTCACCCGCGAAGATACTTTCAATATACTTAAATAATCAAAAAATCGATAAACTTGATATTCTTCACATGTGACTAAATACATTATATCAAGTAATCTATGATTTATGCAATCAAAATCATCTTTGATCATCAAACACGTAATTCGAAAACTATTCTTTCACAAACGCATCAAAATTTACAATTCTAAACTAATTTTATAAAATTAAATAAATAACACAAAAAGTATAACAATTACTTGAAATCTCCGATATAACAAAGCATCTTCTTCACTAATTTCAGCTTCCTCATGTTCAATTTCATTCAAATTCACATTTTCTTCATTCATAATTATGCGATTGCGGTGATTGTTGTGGTTTAATGACGGTGATATACAATGGTTGAACGACGATGACATACGGTGGCTGAGCGACGGTGATATGTGGTGGTTGAATGACGGTGATCTGCGTTGGTTGAATGATCGGTAATATGCGTGGTGAATGACGGTGATAGAAGGTTTTGATTTAAACGATTATTACAGCTATAATTGTGGCTGTGTAGTGGTGGTTTTATTGGCGATTTGCGGTGGTTTGATTGCCGATGATGAAGACAGTTATGATGGGAGAGAGGATTCTGAGTGAATTTCACCTTAATTGTGGAACTGTGTGTGTTTTTTTTATATATATTAAGTGTGTGGATTGTATTTACAAAAATACCCTTATCTAATGTATAGTTAGTGTAAATGGTGGGGTTAATCTTAGCTATTAGATCTAAAAAAAGGGGGATTAGATGGATGGCTAAGATCTCTTCTAGATTGGACTAAAATTGGTCTTCTCACAAGAAACACCCCCTATATATATATATATATATATATATATATATATATATATATATATATATATATATATATATATATATATATATATATATATATATATATAGGCTTCGGTTCCATTGAGAAGGTTTTTATTTTGAGAAGATTGAGAAATCTTCGTTTGAGCAAATTGATTCATGTTTTTGATTTGATTCACAAGTAAACATCATTTTATGGTGAATCGAATCTATAAATCACAAATTTGATTCACAAATCATTGTTAAAATCGAGTTATAATTATGATTCATTAAATTTATGTAGATGATTCAAGATTCAACATATATTGCAAAATCCAGAGATTTTTAACATTGATTCAAAATTTTTTTACACATTTTGAAGTTTAATCACTTTAAAATGAGTTTTACGTTTGAAAAACATGAATCAAAGTTAAAAATCTATCGTTTTGAAAACCTCTCAATCTTCTCAAAATTAAAACCTTCTCAATCGATCCGGATTCTATATATATATATATATATATATATATATATATATATATATATATATATATATATATATATATATATATATATATATATATATATATATAGAGAGAGAGAGAGAGAGTAAATTGCATTTTTGGTCCCTAAGGTTTAGCCAAATTAGAGTTCAGTCCCTAAGGTTTCAAGTGCAACGGTGGTCCTCATTTTGAACGTTTGTCCGCATGTTTGGTCCTCGATCAAATGACAAAAAATACCCTCATATTCTTTGTTTCTACTTTCATTTCATATTTCTTACATAAATGGTCCTGTCTTGTTAGGTTTTACAAAATTGCCGATCTTCTTTTAATTTAGTCCTTTTTAATTTATTTGATATTCAAAAAAAATTTATATCACGTTTTTCGCCAACTTTTTATGTTTTATAGAATTTTATCGATTTTATACTTTTGGATGATGTTTTACGTTTCGTCCGACCGCCATTAATCTTTACGACCATTTTTGTCGTTTTATCTTTCGTTTTAGATTTTATTTTTGCACAGTTTTTTTCCGAGCGTTGCTCCAGTCGAATATGATTTTTCTAAGTTTTACTTTTTTCACTTTATTACGTTTTCGTTCATTTTTGACTTTTTTTGACAGTTTTCTTTTTTATTTTTTCGTTTGTTATTTTTTTCGCTGAATTTTTACATTCGCCAAAATTACTACGTCAACATAAATTTATCGATATAAACGTGAAAACAGAAAAACGGATAAACGAGAAAACGTAAATGGAATAAAATGGATAACATAAAAAAAAGTTGAAAAAGTAAAAAAACGGATGAAAACATAAAAAATTGACGAAAACATTAAAATAGTCGAAAATGTAAAAAAACAGACGAAACGTAAAAAAAACGAGAACATAAAAGAAAGAGACGAAAACAAAAAAAGGCCGAAAATGCAAAACAACTTACGGCGTAAAGAACAAGACAACGTAAAAAATCGAACTAAAAAAAAAAAAGTTGAAAGAAACGCAAGAAAACGTAAAAACGAAAACGTAAAAGACGTTGAACGTAAAGCTCAAATACAAAAAAACGTATAAAAAGGACAAAGATGTAAAAAAAAAACGAAAAGCGTAAATAAACGGTTAAAAACAACGGGAAATACGAAAAACGTAAAAATCCCAACAAAACGTAAAGAAACGAATATATTTTGACTTTTCTCTTCAAAAAAAATTATGTAAAAAAAATTAATTTTTTTTTGAATATCTAACATTTTTTGAATATTTTTTAATTAAAAAAATAATACTAATTGTAATAGTTAATTAAAAATAAAAAAATAAAAAAAAAATCGGGACGAATTTTTTAAAATCTAGCACAAGACAGGGACCATTTATGTAAGAAATATGAAAAGAAAATAGAAACAAAAGAAGACAGGGGTATTTTTGTCATTTGATATTGATCGGGGACCAAAGCGCGAAAGCGTTTCAAAATGAGGACCACTGCTGCACTTTCGAAACCTTAGGGACTGAACCTGCAATTTGGCTAAACCTTAGGGACCAAAAATGCAATTTACTCATATATATATCTTTACTACATATAATAGAAAAACGGTCAAACCTTGAAATGTGAAAAGTTGAAAGTCAAAGATGAGAGAAATATATTGTGTAATTAATACTCTTATTAAAACACCTCATTACTTAAAAGTACAATAATTTATTCACATTGTACAACTAATTATGAGCATATCTACCAAATTTAAAACAACCAATTAAAACACCATTTACTAAAAAATACAATAAAATTTTCACAATGTACAATTTAAACAAGCTACAACATAAATCTAAATATAAAATAATTAAACACACTAATTAATATTATTTTTAAAACACTCTAAAATGAAAAGTACATGTTATTATACACATTATAAAAATTAATAAACACACAAAACTTCATACAAGCTAACAAGTTGATGGTACATATAGTTTTGAAAATCGGATCGGACCAACGGGTTCAACAAAACCTGCGCCAGCCGGTTCCGGCTAACCAATAACAGCCATCCGAAAACGAACTAGAGAGGACTCGTTGAAACCGATACAAACCGGTGAATCAGTCTCTCATCGAGATCTATTTCTCGTTATAAAGGGTACGCCGCCGCCTAACGCGCGTACCCCGCATATACTATATATAAAGGAAAACCAAAAGTAAAAGTGAAAATTTGAAACTATTAATACATATGAAAACCGGGTTGCCTCCGACGCCTTCAAACCCGGTGGGTTGACCCTGTTTAATTTGACCCGTTTTGACCCAACATGTCTGGTTGACTCGGTTTAAATCGACCCGTTTTTCGACGGGAACGGTTCAACCGGTTGAACCACTAGGGTCGAAGCGGGTTTCAAAACATTATGTTTAATCCCAAATCTTCAAACTTTTATTATTTTTCGTTTAGAACCCATAATTTTTTTTAACACAAAACGATCTTTCGCTATATAAATATATTATATATATAAGTTTTTCTTCAAAAATGATCATAATGTTTTACAATTAAGAGAAAATATGTGCGGTAAAGTGCACATTTAACTTTTCAATAGGCTAAATACGCACATTTAAAAAAAAGATGGGGCTAAATGTGCCCAAATCTTTTACAAAATAGCCAAAATTAGCCCATTGTTTTTTTATTTTGGGCTAATCACATTCATGCTAATTTTGGTATTTGCGTTCTTCTTAACAACGACACCATTAATCCCATCATTGTTAGTTTTTACGCGACAAGTAACTTGTGTTGTTAGTTTTTATCTCATAACTGATGTAATGTTTACTTTCATTTTCATTAAATGTTTTTATATGTTGTTTGATAGATGTTAAGAATTTTGTCTAAACTTTAGTTATCGTATAGTACAACCGTTTGCAATTGCATTTTCATCGGTTCACGTTCTATTTTAAACGCAACACAAAACACTCACCACAATATCACAAATCATTAATTATCGATTGACGCTAGAACCCACACGTCAAGCAGGCTACACGCTATATATATATATATATATATATATATATATATATATATATATATATATATATATATATATATATATATATATATATATATATATATGTGAGATCGCTTAAAATTCTAAAAAAAGACAAATATAGATCGTTGATGAGATTTGTATTAAATGAGATCAACATTAAATGAGTAACATTATAGTAATTAAATAAGGTTTTAAGGGTATTTTGGAGAATTTACATCTAAATGTGGCCAATCTTTTTAATTTTTTTTATATATATATATAAGTTTGGGTTAAAATAAAAAGAATAAAAAGCATATGATGCACTAAATTTATAACAGTGATGCAGTGAGTTATAATGTGATGTAGTAACTCAATAACTGCGATGCACTAACTGTTTTTTTTATAACTGTGATGCAGTAACTTGATGTACTAAAATTTATAACTGTGATGCAGTGACTGTGACAAATCGTAATTTCAGGTCATTTCTCAAATTTACTATTCATCTCGGGAATTTACTATTCACAAGCTACTATCATTTTACTATTTATCATTTTCAAGTCAGTTTGCCAGAGAGGTTATTTTGAAATTTTACTATTCACGAAATACTATTCATTCCCGGAGAAAAATCACTATTCATAATTCACTATTCATTCATTTTAAAACTAGGTTTACTTAGTATCAAATTCGCAGTAAGGGTTAAGCCAGTATTCATGGAACATCATTGAGAACATTACATATATACTAGAGTTAGTCTACATATCATCAAGAACATCATTTTCATATTAGCATATGTTTTGCATGCATATTAACATATTTATTTATTAAATAAACGCTATCGCATCTATCATTTATTTTGAATAATTGATCTCGACACTTCCAATTGTCTCGATATATTTATACTCATTTTATGACTATAAAAATGATAGCATTAGTTTAACCGATGTTTTGAATTTATTTTGTATATAAATTAATTATATATATATATATATATATATATATATATATATATATATTTACGACGGTTTTCGTTAATTCTATTCGATAATTATTTATTCACTCAATACTTGCGAGAAATGTATTTTTATAATTTTAATGACTTCGATATATTTTATTTTGTTCCGTTAAAATCGATTTCTAGCTAACGCTACACTAAATAACTAATTATATGTTCAAAACATACATTATACTTAACTTTAGATACATTTAATCATCAAAAATACTCAACCTATCTCCCCAAATTACCCTTGCCGACCCCCCCCCCCCCCCCCCCCCCCCCCCCCCCCCCCCCCCCCCCCCTTGTCATCCTTTTTATTAAATATCTTGACCAAAAATGTACACATACTCTACTTTGACTAGATATTTATTTTATACAAGTAGTTTAATAATCTAAAATACATACAACACATACTAGAAGGTGTAAAAAAAACTAGAAACCCTCTCATCCCTTTTATCATGCTCGGCCAAGATCAAGAACAAGGAGGAAACCATAATTTTTCCAAGATCAAGTGTTTACAAGATCCATTTTGTGTTCTAGTATAGGTTTTGAAATAAAAACCTTGAAGTAATTAAGTACTTAGTTACCTAAACCTCTTCAATCACTCAAGTAAGTGTTCTAAATAATTTTCTTAATCTTTCACACTATTACTTGATTTATTTTTATGATCTAGTAAGAAAAACATGCAAGTATTCTATGATCCATACCACTTATACTTGATTTTACTACTTATAATGAGTTTAAATTATCCTATTAATATCCTTATGAACCTTATCAATTTTGGTGAAGTTTAGGAACCCATGACACCCTAGGAAGGTGTAGGGTAGGTTTAGAATAGTTTTGGTGTTGATTGGAAAGGGTTAGAACAAGTTCTACACAAGAAAAATCATTTCGACAACACAAAATTTAGGTCTGTCCAAATTTGTAAAATCTGGAAATTTCAGTATGTGGTGGAGTATTTTCGTTTACATTTTCAGAAAATAGACTTAAAAACGAAACCATGGCCGCTTGAATGGATTAAAACGGGTTTATAACGAAAAAGATACGTTAATTTTAAGTTTAACGACGAAAACTAATTTTTTGAAATAATACAAGCTGTCAAGGTAATTTTAAGGGGCAAAACCGAGTTTTAAACATAATCTAAATGAGTCGATTTATCAAAAATATATTAGTACATACTAACATGAATCCGGGGATATATAGAACGTAGAAGCGGAGCAATAACGACTAAGTTACACGCGTTTTAATTATGGCTATCGTAATTATTTTCACAAGTATTAACTCATATATTTTCTATTAGACCAAAATGGTTATCGCAAGTGACCATGTTTGGAGCCATTTTTCATATCGATAGAGTACTTTTGAGAAAACGATGTCTACAAGTAAAAGTGACTTCACCTAGCCTATTTTCCAAAATGTTCAACCGTCACACAAACAAGTTATAACGAATAATATACGATCACTTAAACTTTTCCGAAAACTACTGCTAAACTATATTTTCTTGATTTATCTTAACAACTATTAGGATGTTGTTTCAACGTAGTACTTAAAGTATTTTATAACATGACGAGATGTCATAAACATATATTTCGACGATAAACTTTATTTTCAAAATGCACAAGGTATAAATTACACGTGAACTTGCATGTAACATATATATATCATGATTTATATAGATCATGTCATTCATATTAGGTTGCATAGAGATTGCACCTCATTTTGATACAATATATCATCATAATCATTGTATCGTGAGTTTTGGTAGCCCCGCTTTTTCTATATTTCACTCATGGGAGAATACATTGCACATCATTTTATTACACAGCCCTATCAAATTCATTTACATTGCATAAGTTACCTCATTGCCATATTAATGTCCCCATTTCATCATCGAACCGTTAATTACGGAATAAGCGAGAGTGAGTGGGTAGATCTATTGAGGGTGATTCCTCCATCCGGGTTGGTAGTTCCAACTGGTCAAACGGATGCATTTCATTTAATATCAAAATGAGAGTTGTTTGGCAAACACTCTGTTGGGATGAACATCATAATCAGTCTAGCTTCGGTGTCATGAGCTTATAGCAATTGTATCCTTTTTATGTGACATTTTTGTCATACATGACTTATACTTGTGGTGGTCGTACAAAACATTTACATAAACCTATGAACTCACCAACCTTGTGTTGACACTTTTAGCAATGTATTTTCAGGTATCTAAAGCATATACTTCATGACATACATAAGGAGTTATCATAGAGTTGCGGTGACGACGCGTCTCACATGGGTTTTATGCACTTTAAAACATCGTTTGGATTGTAAAAAACTTATTTCCGCACATGTTGATTGTCATTTGGGACCTATGTTTTGTAAACTCTGAATGTTTTATTATATCAAACGATGTGTTTTCAAAACGACACTTTAGGTTGTTCAATATAACTGTAACTGTGATGCTATGGCGATCACGCCCGGTATTCCATTCATTTGCCAAAGCAATTATTTTGGGGGTGGCAGTGACCGATCATGATAACTTTATAACTGTGATGCACAAAATTAGCCTTCCTAAACTTTTATTTTAAGAGACTTTTATAATAACCCTACTATATATATATATATATATATATATATATATATATATATATATATATATATATATAGAACTTTTCTTTAGAACTCATATAAGTGTGAGCACCGACAGAACTCTTATACAACATTCAATAATAGTTAAATTTTCTCAAAATATTGTTCGTGGCCTATTTTAATAGATCGAAATACAAAGACTTTCACTGACCCTAGACTATGACTATGACTACATCATCATAGCATCTCATCATTTCATCATAAGTGCATATTCATTATACATGCGGTTTTATACGCACATCATGTGAGTCATTTACTTCCATTTCACATCGATTGTCCTGAGAGATGTCTTGAACACCATTCCATCATCATTTCTTGGACTCCAAGCGTGGAGAGCCTTGACATCCCTACCACAATTTAACATCAGTGACTCAGCCCGATAACATCGGATGTTGAGATTGAACCCTTTGAGGAGGACGAAGTTGCACCTACACCAAAACTGTCACCATCAATTGGTCGTAGGAACAGGGCAATTCCTATCATTATGTCGGGACAGATCATACCATTTGATAGGACTTATATGCTAAGTCCTAATGGACCTATTAGGATGCTTACTGCGAGGAAGAGAGTATATTCTCTTACCCCCTCATTCTTAGATCACATGCTACTCATGTGCTATGATGAGTGTCTAAATACTCATCATTTTTGTACAAAATAGCTACCAAAATCATCAAAGTTTCGAAAACACATCAAAATAATCAAAATATCACAAATCGTGTTTTATGTGTTTTGAATAAAAATATCAAATCAGATGAAAAAACATATCAAATTTGCAAAAGTTAGGTTTTAGTCCCAAGTTTCAAAAGTTGTCAAAACTTGTCCACGGCGCATAATTTCAAAGAAAAATCATCAAAGGTCCTTTTTAAATCATAACTTGTCAAATTTGGTCCTTTGGTGAAAAATGTAAAAGTTTTGAGAAAATTACAAATTGGTCCTTCAAGTTTGCAAATTGGCGAAATGGCCTGGAAAAATTGAAAATGGCAACTTTGGTCCTTGAACTATTGATACTTGTCAATTTCGTGCTTGCATCAACTTTGCAGATTGGCGAGATTAGGTCCTCGGTTTTGAAGTTACACTTTAGGTCCTTATATTTAAAACCCTTTAATACTACTTTTGGACTTGTCAATTGCAAATGACCCACACAAATTAGCTTTTTGGACCACGCCGATTGAACCTCCATTATTTAATCCCAAGTCAAATACCTTTGGCTGCTTTTCCTCTCTCCTCACGGATACACCAAGCCACCATGTCGCATAGCTGCGCCTTCGCAACACTCCTTTTCAACCATCATCACCTCTACCCCCACCGAAACACGAAGCCAAGGAAGCATTAAATGCCTTATACCAATCCCACTCAATCCCACAAGCTGTTAAAATGGTTTTGGCAGGAATTCTCGCGAATTTTATCATATAATTATACCAATTCCCCCGTTTTTGGCCAAAAATTTTTTTGGAGTAAGTGTTTTACACTTTCTCATTTGGTTATCGATCCTACGTATGCGTAAGACAAAAAGGATTAGCTAATCCAGAACAAGCGGCTCTTGGTAAAGATTTCTCAAATCCGTTTATATGGCTTGCAATTTGCCCAAAATTGTATGGTATTCAGCTCACCATATCCTAAAAAGTGAAGAGTTGGCTAGCCCGTAAGGTTATGGCTTGTGGTAAAGGCAGTGGAAAAACCATAATTGGTATTCAGCTCACCAAAGATAATATTGATAATTTATCTAAGAGTTGGCTAGTCGAAGAAGTGCGGCTTACGGTAAAGACAAAATCAAATCCGTTGAAGGCGGTGGTTTGCTCAAAATCACATGGTTATCGATTGTACCATGGTTCTTACTTGAAGCTGAAACATTTGGCTACTCAAAGTAATGGCTTTTGGTAAGAGTTCAAATCCATTATGTTTTCTCAAATCATTGCTAGGGACTAGCAATATCTCAGTATGGGGGATTGATGAGTGTCTAAAAACTCATCATTTTTGTACAAATAAAGCTGCAAAATCATCTGAAAACACTTAGAAAACACATCAAAATGATCAAAATATCACAAATCATTGTTTTATGTGTTTTGAATACAAAATATCAAAATGGATGAAAAACATATCAAATTTGCAAAAGTTGCGGTTTTAGTCCCCCGAGTTTCAAAAGTTGTCAAAAAGCGATCCCACAGCACATAATTTCAAAAGAAAAATCATCAAAGGTCCTTTTTAAATCATAACTTGTCAAATTTGGTCCTTTGGTGAAAAATGTAAAAGTTTTGAGAAAATTACAAATTGGTCCTTCAAGTTTGCAAATTGGCGAAATGGCTGGAAAAATTGAAAATGGCAACTTTGGTCCTTGAACTATTGATACTTGTCAATTTCAGCCCTTGCATCAACTTTGAGATTGGCGATTAGGTCCCTAGGTTTTGAAGTTACACTTTGGGTCCATATTTAAAACCCTTTAATACTACTTTTGGACTTGTCAATTGCAAATGACCCCCAATTAGCTTTTGGACCATGAACCCTCCATTATTTAATCCCAAGTCAAATACCTTTGGTACTTTCCCTCTCTATCACCGGTACACCAAGCCACCATCATCACCATGCTTTGCACCTTCACGCTAACTCCACCTCAACCATCATCACCTCTACCCCCCTCAAAACAAGAAGCCAAGGAAGCATTAAATGCCTTATACCAATCCCTCCAATCCCGAAAGGTTGTTAAAATGGTTTTGGCCAAAATCCTTTAAATGGCCAAGATCACTTTAAGTAATCAAGGGTCATTATTAGTGATGGGAAATGTCGGAGAGGAGAGATGAAGATTTGAGCTTATAAAAAGCAAGAAGAAGCAACAAGAAAAGAGTTAGCTTTTATTTTTTTACAATGTATGAATTAGCGCTTAATTTGTCTTAAATAACTTTCATCACGTATTTCTAAGCTTATTTTGTATCAAACAATAGTTTTTAAGTGTTTCTGACTTATTTCAAGTACCAATTTTAGTTAATGCTCAATATTCACTCTCTATGTCCCTTTGTTGAGATTTGAGCTTCAAACTCATTTGCTTAAGCCTAGAATAGCAGTTTCAACATATAAAAGATTTTATAGCTTAAGATAGTTTTCCATAAGCTTACAATTGGTTTCACTCAATTTTGAACCTTGGTCAACAAAAAGTCAAAATGGATAAAAAATGATGCAGCATGGATTTGGGTTGGATTGAGACAATGGAATGGGTTGATGTGGAAGCTATGGGTTGATATATGTAGGATAGTGGTTCTTGTAGTCTGGTTTGATCCTGCAAGACCATTGTGGCTAAGCGACTTTGTAAATCAAGTTAAGTTCTTTAGCATAATCGGCATTTGTACTTCAAATCTGTTTAAAACACGATTCCATTAGTAGTATCTAGGTAAATTAGAGTTAGTTTGATCTTTGGTTCATGCTTGTTCATTGTCATATTAGTTTTAACTTGCTTGTCCGGTAACATAAAAGGGTGTTTGGATTGGTGGTTTAAGCTGTCATTGAGGCTTAGTCAATGGTTGTTTAAGGTTGTGTTATGATTGTTAAGTATTTTTGAGCTCAGTTGAATCATAGTTTGGGGGTGCAAGAGCCAAAAGTCAAATTACTTTCAAATCGCCTTAGCGCCCTTGTTGGAGTTTTAGGATTTGCAACTCATTGTATTGTGTTCAGATATCATTAAGATTGCTTGCAATATACTTGTCACATCATATAACATACATCGGTCTTAAAATTGGATCAAAATCCATTTTGGTCAAAGTTCTTCATTGTGTTAAAAGTCAAAAAGTTAAAAAAGTGGTTTTAGGCTCAGATAGAAGGATTTTTCTTGAGCGACCTTTGGGTCTAATCAAGTGAATCTTGGTATTTTAAAGCTCAATTGGGCTCTTTTATTTTACCTGAATTTTACAAATTTTATAAAGCTCCAAAATCGGTCCTTCTTTAGCAAAGTGCCTGCGCCTTGTACTCGATTGGTCTTTGAGGACCTCAGGATATTGAAAGCGAGTGTCTGGAGCTCATAAGAGCTCACCATGGTCCAATTTTTGGTTTAAGTACTCTCACCCAGGTCCTTTACAAGTTCCAATTGGTAGTTTTTGTTTGAGCTTATTTTGAGGCTTGTGCACATGCTTAAACTTGCCACTCAAAATCTGTTTTGACTTGGAATTCATAGACATCAAATCCCTTGCTATCTTGTGATTCTGTAGTTTGTAACTTGTTATTCTTAGTTGCATTCTAGTACTTATAGCATATTTAGACCTCTGTAAACTGCTGATAGCTTATCTTGTTCATTTGGCTTATTTTAGTGCTTATTAATAAGCACTTGTTTAAGCAGTTTCAGATTTCTCCACACAAGTGCCTGTTTTTCCAATTTTCTCAGATTCCTAGTATTAATTTAGACTTTTCCTGAAATTTTCAGATTTTTCTAAATTGTTTTGCTATTTTTCTTAATTTAAATTGGTTTTAAAGTATTTTAATTAGCTTTTTATATAAAAAATTCAGAAAGGTTCAAAAATAATTTTTCAATTTTATTAGGTTTAGATAAATATAAGAAGTGAAAAAGTAATTTTTCAGATTTTTCATAGTTTATTTGGTAATTTTTAGTAATTTAATTAGTTTTAAATAGTTTAAAATCCATAAAAATAGAAAAATAATCAGAAAAATATAAAAATAGTTTTGAAAATTCTAGTTTGATATTTTAGACTTTTCCATTTCATAATTTGATTTTTCTAGCTTTGTTTCCTCATTTTTTGTATTTTAGGTAATTATTAAATAGTTAAAAATAGTTTTTAATTAATAATAATTAGATAATTAGTGATAAAAATAGTTTTCTTTTTTCTAAAAAGTTTCTTTTATCATTAGGATTGTAAAAATATCATTTTCATATTTTTAGGGTTAATATTGTGTAAGTTTCACTTTTTAATTTGTACGTCACGTAGATTTTAATTTCAATTTTATAAAAACATAAAAACAAAAACATCATTGTAAAAATAGTGATAGCGTTTATTTAATAGATTTTATCTTTTTAATTTCCTTAATTTGCATTTAAGCCGTTTTTATTTGTTGGCTTTTCTGTAGTTATAATATCTTATCCAAATCCCTTTTTCGTTCAAACTCCTCGATCACTAAACATTTGATAAATCATCGCATAGCTCGCTGGGACATAACGACCCGGGGAGACCATATACTCCTCAGATCTTCATTGCATCTGTGCTAAAGCTGTTTTAAGTTTCTTGCTTGCGTGAGAAAGCTTGACGGTTTTGCGCAGATCAAATTTTTGGCGCCGCTGCCGGGGAGCTGTGCTGATCTATCTTCCGTGTAGCAGATTAGTTGTTTGAATACTCACTCATTTGTTTATATCATCCATATCTATCATCTATATATATATCCATATTTTTATTTAAAAATCCAAAACCCAAAAACATCCAAAGCGATATAAAACACAAAAATATTTTTCTTTTGTTTCTATATATGTATCAAAAATAAAAATACAAAAAGATTCGTCGTTTTCTTTAATAATAACAACTTAAAAAAATTACCACCGAAAACCAAGGCAGTGCACTACCTAACTGGGGGTGCGACCATAATAAGTTCTCGAACTAAAGATATAAAACTTGCCTTTGTGTCCTTGTGATTGGTGTACCTTTTCAAAAAGCCATTCATCTTGGATTATTGGTTAAGTTCACTGTTGTTTTGCCTCGATTTTGTGTTAATTGATTTTGTTGTGATATCGGCGTTTCAGTCCGAAAACCCATAAAGATTCTTCTCACGATTTTTATAAAACGTCTTCATAATTCTCATTCTAATCGAAATATCTTCGCAATTCCATTTCTCTCCTTAACTCTGAGATCCCTTAGAGTTAACTCTTCAAAATGCATGCTCGTTCTTCTAGATCATTGAGTCCTTTGCGTGATCTAGCAGAAATGCCTAGACGACGTTCTCGTGGCGTCTGCTTAAATCAATAGAGCCGAGATTCGTGCTATTTCAAAGCAACACCATGGCGGACGAGCGTACTATGGCGGAAATGCT
>OU343219.1:43905717-44055811 GCA_910596185.1 Chrysanthemum makinoi
ATTCTATTGGCCCACAATCTACAAGGATGCCCATGAATTTGTCCAAAACACAGCCAGCTTATCAACATCAGGAATATCTCACAAAGAGATGAAATGCCGCCAAAGCGCCATTCAAGTGTGTGAGATTTTGACATATGGGCATTGACTTTATGGGGCCATTTCAGCCCGTGGTAACAAATACATACACCGTGGCCGTTGACTACTTGTCAAAATGGGTTGAAGCTAAGGCTTTACCCACCAGCGATGCCGAGTTGTTGTAGAATCTTGAAATCTCTCTTTTGCTAGGTTTGGAACTCCACGAGCCATCATCGGTGATCGTGATGCAGCATTTTTGTGAATGACCAGTTTGAAAGAGTCATGCGATAAATGCAGTGTAACTCACCGTCTCTCACTTAGCATACCACCCCCAAACAAGTGGGCAAGTGGAAGTTTCTAACCCGGGGATAAAAGAATTCTTGAGAGGCGGTTGGTGAAAACCGTGCCTCTTGGTCGGATAAGCTAGATGGCGCACTACGGGCCTTCCGTCGGCTTACAAAACACCCATCGGGTGTACTCCATACAAGCTAGTGTACGGGAAGGCATGTCATCGCGGTTGAGCTCGAAAGCACAAGGCATACTGGGCCTTGAAGCATGCTAACTTTGATATGAGACAGTGGTGATCATCGGAAAGTTCAAATGAATGAATTAAATGAACTCCGTGATCAAGCCTCACGAGAACTCTTTGATCTATAAACAAAAGACAAAGAAGATTCATGACTCAAAATCAAAACCGCGTTTTCAAGCGTCGGTGATCGAGTCCTTCTTTTCAACTCAAGATTGAAGATTTTCTCGGAAAAATTAAAATCCCGTGGTGCGGTCCATTTACCATTGCTAAGGTTTATCCTATGGTACCATTGAGTTATCTCAACCCGATGGTCCTAATTTTAAAGTGAATGGTCATCGAGTTTAGCATTACTTTGGAGGACATTCCCCTGTGATTGTCCCGGATTTACAAACTTTCCCCATGAACCAATGAATGCGGGGATCGAGTCAAGCTAGCGACTCGGGAATCAAAAACAATAGCATGCCATATGGGTTTTCACCCATATTTCTGACTTCTTTCTATTTTCTACCACCCTAGTGTGGGGTTGCCCCATGTTGTGTATATAAGTCTTCAAAAAAATCTTCTTTCTAAATAATGGCCGTAGTATTTCCCTTTTCGTTCTTTGTTTTGGCATAATTGATGAGTGTGTAAATACTCATCATTTTTGGTCAAATCACGAGCTAAAAGCGTTTAAAAATGCTCGAGAATGCATCAAAATCTGAAAATATTCCAAAATTGCATTTTATATGTTTCAGATGCAAAATGTTCAAAATCGGATGAAAAATGAGCAAAGTTTGCATAATTGGCGATTCATCCCCAAGTTTCAAAGTTGTCAAAAATCCACGAGCACATAATTTCAAAGATAAATCACAAAGGTCCTTTTAAAATCATAAGTTGTCAAATTTAGTCCTTTGGTGAAAAATGTCAAAAGTTTGAGAAAATTACAAGTTTAGTCCTTCAACTTTGAAATTTGGCAAAAATGGCCCCTGGAAAATTGCAAAATGACAAGTTTGGTCCTTATACTTTTTGAGATTGTCACTTTCAACCCTTGGATCAACTTTTCTGAATTGGCAGCAATGGTCCCTCAATTTTCAGAATTGGCAACTTAAGTCCTTGTGTTATTAACCCTTTATAAACCTTTGGACCCTTGTCTAAACCCCAAGTGACCCCTGCCAAGCCAAATTGGACCCCTTCATTTGACCCTTCCCTTTTTAATATTAAAACCGGTCAAACCTTTCCCCCTTTCCCCGTTTTCCCTCCCACTGTCTGCTACTACCATTTCCAAAAGCCACCAACACAACCACCTAGCTCACCCAAACCACTCCTTGTTCCCCCCACCTCCACCAAACTCCAAAAGCATTAAATGCCTCTCCCCCATTTCACTCAATCTCTCCAACTGTTAAAATCCATTTTTGGCGCCAAATTCCAAAGAACGGCCAAGATGAATTCTAGCCACCCAATGGCTATGATAACTGCTGGGAACTATTCAGAAGAGAGAGAAATGGAGTTTGGATTATAAAAGAGGCAAAGAGGAAGCAAGACGAGAGTCTACAAGAGTCTACTAGTTTTTTATTTTTCTCTTATGTCGTTTTTATGTTAAAGTTTTCAATTCAGTGTAAGATTTGTATTATTTTGTTAAATTGTATCAAACTAAGGTGTTCAAGTGTATTGCAATTAATTTCAAGTATCAAATTAGGTTTATGTTTACAATTCCAGTTTTATGTTCACTGTCTCAATTTGCAAATTCAAAATCTTAAGTACAAGTGGTTAGCAGTTTATTTCTAAGTTCAAATAAGTTTGTATAAGCTATGTGACTTTGTACAAGCTCACATTCAAGTTTCCATTCATTTTGATTCTTGGTCAACGAAGTCAAACGGTCATTATGGCAATGGAAAGGGACAATGGTTGATTCAGATTTGGAATTGGGTTGATATTTAACTAGGATAGGGTTTGGTTAGGCTAGTGTTCTTTGGTTACTGTTGATTCAAGCCATAGTGGCTAGGACCCTTGTAAGTGAATTTTCAAGTTCCTTTGCATTATCTGAATTTGTAGTTAAATCTGGTTCAATTCTGTTCAATAAGCTTTAATTGGGTTATATAAATGTAGTTTGATCATTGATGCAAGTTTGAAAAGTGTTTGTCTCATTTAATTGTTAAAACAGTTAATTATAGGGGTGTTTGGTTTTGTTGCTTAAACTGCAGTTGGGGTTAGATCAGTGGTTAATGTTTGTTGGTTTAAGTTTGTTTAGCATATAACACTTCATATCTGTCTTAGTTTGTGCCTGTATACCAACAAAAGTCAAAATCATCTCTTAATCTGTCTCACTGTCAAACTGTTGTGGATTTGGATTTGCAAAATCTTATTTTGTGTTTAGAAATCTTAAACCTAGCTTGCTTCATTCATATTTCATCCAAATACATCATAATCAGTCATCAAATTGCATTCAAACCTCACCAAAGTCAAACTGGTAACTGATTCTCAAAAGTCAAAACATGTCAAAAACTGGTTTTCTACAGAACTTGCAGCAGTTGCACAGGTTTCATTAAAACTCTTTAGGGTCTGAATTTTTGTCTATAAGTAGTCTACTAGGTGGTCTTTAAGACCTCATATCTTTTTTTTATCTTAGGCTCTCTGGATAAGCTTGTGCATCAGCTCAAAGTGGGACACGGTGCCTGCTCAACACTCAACTTACGAGTGTTTTCACCTTTTGTGCAAGCACCTGAGCTTGTAAGAGCTTGTTAAAATCGGTCTTTTGGTTATAAGTAGCTACCGAGGTCTAATTTAGGTTTTAACATTTGGATTACCTTTTTAGTTTATTTGGGTGCTTATTTTGGGACTGCAAGTTGGTACCCAAAACTGTTTTAGCACTTTAATCAAAATCACCAAATCTGTTTATCTTGCATTTCAGTAGTCAAGTATTGTTCTTTTTAGTTCATTTAGAGTAACTTTTGCATAATATTGCTTCTGTAATCAGTGGGGTACACTACTACAAAAAGTCTCATAAACACCCCCTAATAGAAACCGGTTATATAATAACCAGTCTCTATTATAAAAAATAGCAGGTTTGGAAAGTGTAAAAAATCGTTTGTCATTCAATAACCAGTCTCTGTAATATAAAATGAAGAAAAACTGGTTCTGCAACAAAAGACCGGTCTTTATAGATATGCAAAGAAATCTCTTTTTTTATTAAAAAAGGGGTTTTAGTATATTTCCCTTATAGACACCGGTTGTTTAATAAAAAACAGGTCTTCTTGAATTTTTTTTGAATTTGCAATCAACGGCCTAGCTCCATAATTTTCGAAAATACAGGTATTTACTCTATAAAAACCTTGAGATCACCATTAATGCTTTAAAAAAAACCTTTAACACATCATACATGCTTCCAAAAAAAGCTAAAGAAATTCAAGATTTTATAATATCTATCTTGATTTTAAGGTAATCATACATCACTAATAGCCATTATTTTTTTATTTTTTTTGATCAAAAGTATACATTTTTTATTATTAGTGTTGTAACTAATTATATAGAAATGTGTGTATATCTTTTTTGTCACATATTAGAACGAAATATTGTTTTGTTGATTTATGTTTCTTTTCAAATATCTATATCTGAGGCACGTTAAAGATTTTGCTTTGTATCGATCATACAAAATACATTGGTAGCTAAACCCATATTCATCCATTGAAGGAAGGTATTTGTTAACTCGTATTTTTTCAACACTTAATGCATTTTTTTTTTTTGAACTTAACACTTATGCATTTAGAATGCTCAAAATCAATTGTATGTGGGCCCCTACTACAAAATGAGGCTAAATCAACACTCAAGAAGTGTTGTATTCAGTTTACTCTTTGTTTTTGAAAATTAATGCTCTTTTCAACAATGACCACTGCATTGTTTCGAATTAATATTTGCAAAGTAATAAAGAAAACTTGCTTCACCACTGTCATCATCCAAATGTAATAAAATGAAAGGAAATACAAAGAAAGGGGAACCTTACAAGTTTCTCTAATCTACTCAAAAGCGTTACCAATTGCAGCTGCAACTGCACTGATTTAAGAAACATGCACCCTCAAACAAACTAACATCCCACAGTAATAACTAATAACCACCTGAAGTGATAGTTAAGTAATTTCCGATTACCAGGTAATGTGACATTAAGAAGAAAAATAGAAATAAGCCGGAGGAAATAGTCTCCTAATGCAGACACTGCATTTAAATTTAAAAACAAAATAGTTGGTGTCAAACTCCTTATTTTGCCTGGGGATGAGATGCAATGAAGTCTACAGCATGGCTGATGGTGCTAATTTTGTCAGCTTCGTTGTCAGGAATCTCAACCCCGAACTCTTCTTCAAGAGCCATCACAACCTAGACTGTATCTAAGCTGTCTAGCCCAAGATCGTTCTGAAAGTGGGCTGTTGGTGTAACCTGCCAAAGATGAAATATATGTTAAAACATTCTAGCCATGCCTGATGCTATTAACATGAAAAATCTAGAGGTTGCAATTTCAACCCAATATACAAGTTCTTTGAGCATGTTATCAAGAGGCCTAACGTGTACCCAAATGCTTACAACGTCCTAGAACGTTTGATTGAGAAGCAAGAATCAATCAACATTAGTAGTTTAAAAAAGTAAAAGATGAACAAAAAGTGATGACGAATTGACACGACCATATTCACCCACAATGTGACATGCGTGTTTTGCCACCTCTACAAATCAAGTATCATTTCTAACCTGTACAACGATCAGTTGTCACTTTTTCAAACCTATCTACACATGGCTTAAACCTTTGCATTTGCTGAACAGTATTTGACTACTACGCCTCATGCTACTGTCTATGAGGCAGAACGTCCAAATGGCACAATAGTAAAATATAATCTGTATTCACCCATGTTTTGACATAAAACTTAACTTTCAGCAGATGGTTGTGTAGCGTTATTAGTTTGCCAATTCATCAAATGAACTCAATGACTGCACTATAAAAACTAATCTAAACCTGTAAATACTTGTGCTAGCTGGACCATATTGATGTTTAGTTTAAAAGTGTATTATGCAACCTACGCATCTGAAACTAGTTACATAACTTTAATTTTCAATAAAAAAGTAAAAGTTTTAACTACTTCTTGATGTCATATTTCATCTCTATGAGAAACTCTTAACTGAGACTAGACTTAGACTTAATGGTTGTGCTACTATATTTTGGGTATTAACACTACACCAAAACTCTGAACTATAAGTTAAAAACATGCAATCTCTTTAACTATCTTGAAGATGAATAATGATTCTTGAAACTAATTATAGGTCTCTAAGTATCCATGTGATCACATACCATACATTTTGATGACATTTTCTATTATAGACTCATATTGCATCTGAATTCGAAACTCTTAACAGTAATTATTCTTGTGTTAGTAGTTGAGCAACTATAGAATCTAAGTTTTTTACAAGTAAATATAGTTATAAGAGGGAAACACGTTTTGCATGTCAAGTTATGAACGGATGTCCGAGATTCTAAGTATTAGTTTCACAAAAACTATATACAGCATTACATTTATGCTACATAGTATCATATCAATATAATGCTATAAAGTCTTTCGATACAATATTAAAATATTATACCTAACAAAGAAAGTTTTACTAGTAATATAGATATTTTAATGACAGTGTATATCTAATTTTTATATGCAAACAGTTCTCTAACGGGATAGCATCGAAAAACCGAACCGGTACGAAACCGGTACCGAACATGCACACGGTTCGAGGCGTTACCTGCAATTTACTCGGTCTGGTGCATATCGTAGGCTTACTAATAGAAACAGTTAGCTGCAATTTACTCTATTTTCCTGGTGCATATCTCAGTTTAGTTTCATGTCTCCTTATAGCAATTTATCAACGAAGAGCAAACATGTAAATGTGACATTTTCTTTTCCATCTCATCAGACTTGAGAACATGAATCTGTTTTTGATTTCTTTTCTTTTCTGCCTATCTCAAGAACACACATAAGTTAACTTTACTTCCTTTCTTTTCTTTTTTTTCTAGTTTCACTTCTTTCCTGTTCTTTTCTTTTCCACTTATTTCAAACTCAAGACCATAGTGTTAAGACTATCGTTTATTTTAGGCGTTTTCATCATATCAAACTATCTTTAGTTCTGTACGATGGCAATTGCAGTTAAAACCCTTTTAATTAAAGTACCATTAACACTTTTTTTTATAGCAAATTCAGTTGGTACTGGTTATTTAAGTTTTGAACCGATCCTAGTTACTAGTTGACCCAAACAGTTAACAGTGTAAAAAAGAAAATAGCAAGGACAGAGGTGTTGCGTTTGAACTCCGTCAGCTATCTTATTAATGTCTTGTTATGTCATTTATGTTGTTATCAACATGATAAGCAGATTATTCAAAGCTAACATACAAAAGCTCGAACTGTATATCTAACTTAAGAACCGCTCCGTCGCGCTTTAACCCAAAATGTAAAGATGATAATAGCTTATAGTTTTTTGTATTGGGTAGCCTCAGTTTAATAGCTTATAGAAAGTTTAGCAGAGCTTTTTTGGCACAAGGAATAAGCTCTTTGCGACAAGGAATAAGCTCTTTTTTGTAATATTATCCAAATAACTTGTCATTCAGAATTTTTAAACCTTAAAACGCATTTTGAAATTTCTAAACATGCCTAAACTGTTTTTTTGACATTCTTATGTTCATCTAACAAGTTAGGAATAACTGATAATCCAAGTAAAAGCACCCTAAAAACTTACTTAATGCTCACAAGTGAAGATCCTGGAAATTTCTCCAACACGTCATAAGCAACATTAGGTGTTCCTTTTATTGGCTACTCTGCTGGAAGCTCTGACAGTCAATGTTCAGCAACTATATAGATTTTACCACTGGACTTGTTCTTCGCCTGATTTCAGTTTAACTGAATTTTAGATATTCAAGCAAATCCTAAAAGAGAATTAAAAGATTATAAATTAAGCAAATTTGTGGCTAACCTGATAGTATACAAAATTGGAGTTGACAGAAAGTGCAAGATTACTTGGGAGGGTCAACGGTCTGGTTGTCCACGCAACAAAAGCAACACCGTCTTTATCACAGTAGATTGGAAAAGTCACCATTATCTCAGGACGATTAGTCAGATCCTGCTCAACATAAAGGTGACACACATACAGTATATCAAACACCGAAAGCACAACAATTTACAGTAATTGAGTATGCATATGCATTGATAATAACAATTCACCAATAGTATTTACATTTAGCAGCCACTAACTAACATCCAATAAACATCAAAGAACAGTGTAAATTATCAACATTCAGTTATCCTGCATTAAAGACAAATCAACAAACTGCCACAACATGTTAACCAATAACAGAGAGATGATCATCATAAACCACTACAACTTATTTTGTTTATCAACCAAAATTCAACAGTTGAACCTAATCGAAGAGTCATCTGCAATATCAAAAGCAATAAATATTAACCATCTTAGTGGGGATTTTGATCGAACACCTTGTGTTAAACAAGAAAAGTCACAACATATTATCGAATACCACAACAAAGCTAAATATTACACAATTATTAAGCATGCTAGACTGATATAACACATATTTTGGAAGTTAAATTCGAAATTTTTATGTAAACATTAAATAATGTTACCTATGGAAAGTGCGAGTACACTCAGGAAAAGGAGGAAGGCTGAGGGTTGTGAATTGGAAAGTTTTGAATAGAACAAATTCATTAGGAGTACCAGGAGAGAAAGTAACACTATAGGAGGTTATTCAAAATTTTCATTTGAATGTTAGAATGAGAAATGGCGCTTCAATTTTAGGATGGGAGTTTTTGCGGGTTATATACTTGCTATGTAATTGGGGCTTTTGCATATATGTAATGGGGCTTTTGCTATGTAATTTATATAGGAATGTTGTTTTTAAAGTTTAAACAATTTGAAAGGCGACAAATTTGTTGTTTTCATTAGGCTTATTTTGTTGACCCCAATTCAGCCATTTCGGCTCGGTTTATTTGGGTCAATTCAGGTCAACCCGTCTAATTCGTGTCTTAAATAAGGTCGGGTTAAGGTATTTGCCTCAACTCGAATTGACCCAAACCTCGACCGGTCAACCAGTCAACTAACATCCCTAGTAGAGACATGTAATAAAATACCTAAATTAATTTAATAGACGTTACTTTTTGTTGATCATACCTTTGATTGAATCAATGTCATCGACTAGGCACAATTTATAACACTTGTAACCGTATCTATGCAAAACTAATCTTAGAATATAACTTTTTTTCTTTATATATTTCAGATGGATCGTAGTACATGGATGCACAAGATAGGACGTTTTACCCCTGAATACATGAAAGGAGTGTCTGAATTTATTAAATGCGCCGAGGATCATCGAGAAAAGACAGGAGAAACAAAAATTTCTTGTCCTTGTAAAGAGTGCAGAAATAACGTGTCCCTTTGCCGATCCTAAGATTATTAGACGCCATCTCATACATAAAGGGTTTGACAAAGAGTATACTTCTTGGACTTTTCACGGTGAACCACAAGTTGAGAGTCACACATTTGTTTTGACATTGATCACGATGAGAATGATAATTCTAACGATGACCATCATGTCAATATAGATGAGATGTTACGTGATGTGGAACGTGATGTTGCTGAAAAGGATGTTAAAAAATTACAGCAATTGTTTGTCGATGCAGAAAAACCATTGTATATCGGATGTAAGAAGTTCACCCTACTTTCTTTAGTGGTGAAACTGTTGGACATAAAAGCAAAAAATGGTTGGAGCGATAAAAGCTTCACCACCCTATTAAAGTTGTTACGAAGCGTTCCACGAAGATAATGAGTTGCCTGTTTCAACGTATCAAGCGAAAAAACTAACGTGTCCCATGGGATTGGAAGTGGAACGAATACATGCATGTCCAAACGATTGTATATTGTACAGAAAAGGGTACAAAGACCTACACGAATGTCCTATATGTAATGAATCGAGGTATAAGGAAAAGAATTTAACGGAACTAAATAGTGATGTGACAAAAGAATGGCCCCCCGCTAAATTGTTGTGGTATCTTCCCATCATACCTAGATTGAAAAAGTTATATTCAAACCCCAAGGATGCCAAATTGTTGCGTTGGCATCTTTGAAGCATAAAAAAGATGGAAAAAATGAGACATGTGGCTGATTCTCTTCAATGAAAAAATATTGATAAAAAGTTTGATAAATTTGGATGCGAGATTAGAAATATACGGTTTGGACTCATTCGGATGGAATTAACCCGTTTAGAAGCACGAGTACTGCGTCATAGCACTTGGCGGTTCTTCTATGCATATATAATCTCCCACCTTGGTTGTGCATGAAACGGAAATACATCATGATGTCATTATTAATTCAAGGTCCAAAACAACACAGGAATGATATTGATGTGTATTTGGATCCGTTAATAGACGACATGAAAAAATTGTGGGATTCGGGCGTTGAAGTTTATGATGCGTACAAAGAAGAGAGTTTCACATTGTTTGCCATGATTTATTGTACTATAAGTGATTTTCCGGCATCGGTAACTTGTCGGGTTATGGTACGAAAGGGAGAAGGCATGTCTGTTTGTGAAAAGGACACTCACTCTCAATGGTTGACTAATTGTAGGAAAACAATATATATGGGACATCGAAGATTGCTTGAAGAAGATCACCGTACCGTAAAAAGAATTTGTTTGGACGGTACTATGGGCGTATATAGTGATGGCGGAACCATTGGACGGACCCGATTTACTTTAAATTGCGGAATTAAATATTGTTTTTGGAAAAAAGTTAAGGCACCTCAAAAAATATTTGGAAAAAAAGTCAATATTTTGGGATTTGAAGTCGGAAACATTTGCAAGTCCGACATTGTCTTGATGTTATGCATATCGAGAAAAATGTTTGTGAAAGTTTGTTAGGCTTATTATTAAACATTCCAGGAAAAACTAAAGCGGAATTAATGCTCGAAAAGACATGGTGAAATGGGAATTAGAGACGAGCTCGCACCACAAGAGAGGCGAATAGTAAGAAAATGTATTTCTTGGCGGCTTGTTATACCATGTCGAAGGCGGAGAAAACCATATTTTGTGAATTCTTACACGGTGTTAAGGTCCCATCGCTATTCGCTAACATTAAGAAGTTGGTTTCGATGAAAGACTTGAAGTGGCTTGGTATGAAGTCCCATGATTGTCATATTTTAATGACGCAGATGATTCCAGTTGCTATTCGCAGTCGCCACCTCGATGCGACACCTACGGTCACAAAGCTTTGTCTCTTTTTTAACATGATTCATTCCAAAGTTATTGATCCGGAAAAGTTGGATGAATGGCGAGTGATATTATTCTTACTCTCGTGAACTCGAGATGTACTTTCCACCTTCCTTTTTGATGTCATGGTTCACCTCTTATCTCATATTGTTGGAGAAATAAAGGCTTGCGGTCCTGTATTCTTGCGATACATGTATCCATTCGAGAGGTATATGGGTTTCTTAAAAGGGTATGTAAGGAACCGATCTCGGCCAGAAGGTAGTATTATTGAAGGGTATGCTTCAAGAAGTAGTTCGATTTTGTACAAATTATATGGAAGGTCTCACAAATATTGGCATTCCGCGATCTCGACACGCGGGTAGACTTAATGGGAAAGGGACAATTGGAGCAAAGATGTCACACGAACAATAGTGATTTAGAGCAAGCGCATTTTACCGTATTGCAAAATATGACATGTGTTGACCCATACAAACACGAGCACATGTCATATTTAAAACAAAATAACGACCATCGAGGTCACTTTGGTTGGAAGTCGAGCATACAAGAACATTTTCACGGTGGTTTTGCGGATAAAGTTAGTCGTATGTTTCCAAATCTTGATCCAGTTGGCACAATGGGGTACCGGCCACGTCGTCGTTTTTCAATATCAAGGCTACGACATTAACGGATACACGCGTCTACACTAAACAACAAGATGATAAAAGTACAATGCAAAATAGTGGAGTGACACTTGTAGCAACAATGACAGATTCATCGAGGATGACAAGCTCAAAAAAGTCGTATTATGGTGTCATTGAAGAAATATGGGAATTGGATTACAATTTGTTTGTTATACCCCTCTTTAAGTGTAAATGGGTCAATGATGGGGAGGTGTTAAAGTTGATAGGGATGGTTTCACGTGTGTCAATCTTTCCACAAACGACTACATATCGACCCATTAATTCTAGCAAACCAAGCCACCCAAGTATTTTTTGTCGAGGACTCAAAAGACAAGAGATGGCACATTGTCATGCATGGTAAACGACATATAGTTGGTGTTGATGATGTTGCAGATGAGGACGACTATAATCAGTTTGACGAGCTACCTCCATTTTCTAGCGGCATTCAGTATTTAGATGAAATTCTTGATGTTACTGTTTATTTAAGATCGGATCATCAAGAAGGACACGAGGAATGAGAGGGGTAATAAAATAATTTACTCGATCGTTTATAACTAAATTTAAGCTAGTATACTTTACCATATAGTCATCCAACTAATGCGTTTATGTACAATCATTTTTTCAGGCATAACACGAAAAGTTAATAAGCGAAGACGTAATCAAATAAATAAAATAATTAAATAAAATAAATAGTAGTATTTGTTATAGAAAAAAATAATTTTTTAAAAGCAACAAAATAAATAGTATGCACCAGAGAAAAAGTCAAGACCACTTCTCCCCCAAAATTTCCCCCATCTTTTTTCTTTACTCCCCACGACCCTCCACCATCACTCCCAAATTCCCGCCAATCGAACCCCAACCAGTAACCACCACCCTCTTGATATATATGGTGTTTATTTCACCATTCGACATGTTATCAACCACCATCTTTGTTTTCATATCGTATCCCAGACCACCACACACCTCCATCAAGACCAAGCTCAATTTGGGTCATTCATCTGAGTTTGAGCACATCAAATGGTATTTTTCTTCTTATTAATTTAACTTTGATACGCAATTGTTACTTATTTTAAAGTTAATATTTGTTGACAAGTGTTGGTAACTTGGATTAGGGTTGGATTTAGGTTTATCAAAATAATGTTTTGTATGCATAAATTGTCATGTGTGCGCTTATGTGTAAAGTATGGGTTGCCAATATGTAAGTTATGTGACATGCCTGTTGTTAATAAGAAAGTTTTGTGAAGTATATCATGGTGTCTTTGTTAGTGAGTGTTTTGCGAGTACATATATTTTGGTTGCAAGTCTTGAACACTATCCACTTCCTGCAACAAACAGCCATAAGAATTGTTTACATTCCAAATCACTTCATATGCAAGTGTGTTCGTTGCTAGTAACAAATGCGATGCGTTCTTGCTATTGATAATTTCTGTGACGATAAGCACAAAATACCTAGCTACTCTAAGCAATTAACCACAAGTTATGTAGTTATCAATCTTTTCCCTATCCACATTGATAAAAATGTATAAATTTATGAGTTTAAAAGTGAAAAATATATATTTCTTCAACCCATTGTTTTCAAACCAGGTCGAACCAAGTTTAACAAGAGGCAACCTTGTTGGCGGTTTAAAGGACGAGTTGAACCGCTAAATAACTGAGAGTAAACCGGTTCTTAAAGAGAAAATGCCTCTTGGTCTATTTTTTAGTGATTGTCGTCTCCTAGTTCCAATTTTCATACGCAATTTGATATTTATGCATAGAAAAATTCAATTTTATTGCTCATAATTATTTTCCTACATACTTCATAGAGATGTATATCTTTTAGCATCTTTAAATGTTACGTAACTTTCATAGCGTATTACATAATAATGTCATCCTCCGGTTCTTATAACCGGTCCGATCGATTGAACCGTAGACTCGTAAGATGGTGGTTCGATGCCGGTTCGGTTTTAAAAGATTACTAAACCTTCTCAATTAACCTTCACTTTCTAGAAATCAAACGGTGATGTGTGAAGCGAATTTTGACAAGCTTAAATGAGTTTACATGTTTTTATTTCAATGATCTCTTGCTTCATTTTCTTATTTCTACTGTCTTACAATTGTTTACATGTTTTTAGGACCCCCATAATTCCACGAAAAACAAGAGGAATCAATAAGATTCAAGATCTTCAGTGAAGTTGTTGAGTTCAATCGGTTAGGTCAAGTTGTAGGTAAGTGGCAAAACTTATATGGGAAGTACCTCGGAACTCGTGCCGAAGGTTAATTTCCATGAACATAGAGGACTGGAAGCATGTGCCAAAAGAACAGAAAGACTTTTTATGGTTGGATATCAAGGTATAATATCTAAAATCGTTAGTTACAATATATCTAACTAGTACATCTATTAAGAATCAATAATCGTTATTTCTATATCATTCAGACACATTTTAGACTTGAGAATAATGATGTCAAAGTCCCTACACTATTATCATGTGGCACTAAGTGGAAGGCATGGAAGACAGAACTACGAGGTGAATACATGCTCAATAACAAATCTCCTATGGACAAATGGACGTATGTAGAGCCTCATGTGTGGGAAGAATTGCGGGAAAGAAAACACACACCAAAAATTGTAGGTTTCATTTACTTCTGTATTACTATGATACATTATTATTTTTCCATGTTTATAATTCATCATGTCTCCTATGTGAAGAAAGCTGCGTGCGGCGAGTGAACGTGGAAAACAATATGAAATAGATCGGAGTCGCTTAGGACCAAAAGGGTATCGCGGTTTTGAAGAGAAGTGGGAAAAGGAAAGAAATGACCCAGATAAAGCAACAGACCTTCATAAAGTACCAGACATTCGTGGGAGTAATTATTGTTTGGCAAGGGCTCCCCGTGACAAAGACGGGAATACGACGTTGCCTACTAAGTTAGTTGATCTTTCAAAGGACTTGGTAATTTTTTTCTTTCCATTTTACTGATAACTATATAAAAAAATTTGTTTATGAATATGTTGTCCTGATAGTCAATCATATATAACAGACTAAAGCAAGCCAACAATTGTCCGGAAGGGACTATTGAATCTAAAGCAAGAGTAGATCCGTTAATATTGGTGATGGGACCCAAGCACGGTGGTCGCACTAGGGGGTAGGGACTAACGTTGGATATAAAAAAGGAATAAAAGGCTATATAATAAAAAATAGGACCTATCAACATCGGGAAGAGATAGAGAATCTAGTGACGCAAAAAGTGAAAGAAGTAATCCAGTCACCTGAGTTTTGGGAGGAAATGAGGGGGGAAATTAGGAGGGAAATACGATCGAGAATCTAACAAGGGGCTTTTAGCCGCAGGCAAGATGAGGTCGAGTTCCCCGAAGAGTGTCGCCTCGACCACTAATGTCATCAAGTTAAATTGCATAAAGGTAAAAGTTTTTTGGTTTTGTTTTCTACAAATGTGTATATTGTATAATTTATGTTAAGATATCAGATGAGACATTTGAAATCGATTTGGTAATCCTAAATTGTTGGTCTTATATGGAATATTAGTCTTGTTGGTATAATAAATATTGTACATACTTACATACATGTGATTAATTCAATACTTGTTACATTTTATCTAGGAGGAAACCTACTGCTGTTTGTATGTCCTAGTTCATTTCCAATCGGGAAAAGGTCACATGTGCTACTGCGACAGTATTTCCAATTGGAGACGGTCTTATACATGGAAAGAAATTATTACACGGGCACATGAAGGTGTCATTTATCAAAGTTGTTGACTTTTATAAGACTATGGAGCTTCCTGTGCCGGATGAGGAATTCCTACTTTGTTGAAGCAGTAAGGGCTTTATTCAATGGCCAATTAGTGCTATTGCTCGTTTTAAGGTATTAAATTTGTGGAATCTCTCTCTTTGTGTCTTTGTAGTAAGCTATATTACCGTACATAAACATGACTTTGTAGGGATTGACGAAAACCCACTAATAAAGCACCAACCAAGAGTGTCTTTGCCTCAACATCAAAAAAGTACCTCTGAGAAAAGAAAGGGAATAGAGATTGCTCAAGAACCTACAAACAAGAAAAAAGCCTTTGAAGAAATAACCAACCATAAAATGGCGGCAACTAAGATTGCAGAACAACTTAAAGCTAAGGAGCGGGTAAATTTTTTAGAACATTATAGCTACTATATGTCTTTGGAATATAACAATACCTTACAAATCTGCATTTTCCTTTTACTTCCTAAAGAAAGTAGAAAGTCTTATCTAATACCAAAGGGCATACTTGTTTTTAAACTCGACTAGACCTTTCAGTTCTTGGGTATAATGAGATCATATTAATACCATTGTATGTGCAGGATGTAAAAAGAAAAGCTGAGCATAGAAAAGAGTTAAACGATCTAAAACCAGCTATAATGTTACATAGGCCAAAGAGTGTGTTGAATGGCTATAATCGCTGGATCAATAGGGGTAACGATTGTGTTGAGCCATACAATCTTCATGTTGGTAAGGAGGTCTTTCGACAAGTTGAAGATTCCTACTTTGCAATTAACCCAACCGACATAATTGAGTTGTTGACTAATAAAAAGCTCGAGCTTGGTATTCTGACTTGCTTTGAGATGTAAGTACATTAATGTTTTCTGTATGCAGCTAAGACAATGTTTTTTCTATATAAGTTACATTAGCATATTTTTTCTATGTTTTAATTAGGTCACTATATCAACTTAAAGGACATTCACAACAAAATAAGGTTGGTTTCTTGCACCCTGAGTTGATCACGCCAGATGTATACGGGGCTAATAGAGGGGCTACCTTAGATTACTTGGCGGGCATTGGAGGTTATGAGTTTTATGTCGCACCATATCTTCAAGGGTACCACTCGCTACTTCTTTTTTTTTATTGTTATTGTTGATATGATTATTGTTTTAAACGTACATGTTTACACATAATGCAAATGGTCACTATGTGCTCTTCATAATTTGCCCCAAACATGGAAGGGGTTCATTTTAGATTCTTTAAAGGCATCATTGTTTCATTCTGCGACTACATGCTTCTTTGGACTTGTGGATTCGTAAGCATTTTTCGTAATTGTTTTAGGTTTCATTTGTGCTTTACACATGTTAACAAATGTATATTGCTTATTTTCTTTTTAGTGTTCTTGGTGATAGCTTGAAGTGGGAACTCCTGTTGTAAATCGTGACCAGGCGAGTGGGAGTGTGGATATTACGTCATGAAGTGGATGCAAGATTTTTTTCTGAAATATCAAAATGACAATTTCGAACACAGTAAGTCTTGTTAAATAGCTTTGCATGTTGTTTGTTAAATTGGAAGCACATATCGTTTGTGAGGTAATTATCTTTATTTTGATTGAATTACGTATAGATACCTTGGGGTGAAGATCAGAGGTTAGAGAATACTGAACTGGGCGTTGTCATTGGTGCATGGTTTACATTGTGGCGCGGTTGATATTTGTTTGATGTTTAGTCTTGTTGAATTTTGGTGTTTTGAACCTTTTTTTGTTGGATTCAGAATTATGTTTATTCGTGTTGATTTACGGATTTGGGTTTTGGTTTAGATTTATATGATATGGATTGGCGTATTCGTGAATATGGGTTGTTGATTTCAACTTTTTCAGCAAGATTATTATGTGCGAATGCGATTTCCTATAAACAGGATAAGGGAGAACGAACATTGATCAAGTTCATTTGACGCATTCAAAGTGCAGAGTTAATAAAACACTTAAAGGACAAGTACACGTGGTGAGAGCAGGTTCAAGGATGCTCGTTGCTTTTATGCATTGATAATGCGTTTTAAGGTAATTTACTATTTTTTTACTTCATAAGGGCTTTTGGATTTTCTTATGAAATTATGTGCTTATTTGGGATGTTTGTGATTGCTTCTTGAATTTACTGTTTATAGGAGATGTATGGAATTGCTTAGGGGCTATTTGGTATTGCTTTAAACTAGCTTAGAGCAAATATTAATACCACTGCTTGTGATGGTAAGCTCGATTTCTAGATCTTTAAGTATTAGTTAAATAATTTCATATCTTGTATGCTTATATAAAATACAAAATTACAGGTTTTTCCACCTCCTAATGTGACTGGAGCTTTCAATATAGGACATGCCCCGACTCTTGCTATTCGGGTTTATTTTGTTACAACCATTTTTCATGTTTAAAAATACTTGTGTTCATAACACTTGACTCTGTCACTGGTTCCCATAAATATTTGTATACAGGAAGTGAAATCAATGTGTGATCGCCGGGTTAAGTTTTTCGTGAAGTCTGACAAGTATGGTAAAATTTATGCAATATGTTAAATGCATCGTATGTATAGTCTATATTTAGGTAGTATCTTTGCAACATAAGTGTGTTTGGTTCCGTTTGGCTGGTATTGGTGTTTGATTGGTCAAGGTTCATGAGAAATTGATTTTCGTGTGGGCCTGGTTTATTTAAGCACCAGTGGGTTTGATGACCGATAATTTGTTTTTTGATAAAAGGTGTGGAAGTAGAAGGATGAACATGGGGGCACAATACTGAAACAACTCCGACGGTTGGGGGCATCTTTGGACTGGTCACGTGAGGTAAAAGATCGTAGAACTTATCATTTTATGGCTCTTAAATCTTGTTTATCATAAGTCTTAATACTTTTTTTTGGTAATGACAGTGTTTTACCATGGATGAGATAAGATCAAAAGTTGTAACAGAAGCTTTTGTTAGACTTCATAAAGAGGGTCTCATTGAAAGGTACTTTTGACATACATAGGACTATAATAATAGCCTTTTGATTTTCATTGGTCATTTTTCAAGTAGGTTATTGATCCTTTTCATTACAGTTTTTATTTGTAAAACTATGTGTTTATAATTGTTATATCTCCCGTTTAAGCATTTTTATGTCCGTATATGTTATATCATAGTTTTATTGTACTTGCTATTATTTTTCTTTTTGTTTCAGATGTATGCGACTAGTAAATTGGATTGTGTCTTGTATGCAGTCTCGATATTGACGTAGAACAATCATCACCCGTCTTGATTTCTATTGCTATAGGGGTGTTTGGGAAATGTTCTTTTAACTGCTTATACGCTTTGAAGATAAGCTTTTACCAACTTGGTTATTTAATTAATTTACTTTAAAGCAGGCGGATACATGATTTCAGCTAGACACTCATAATTGCTTATCTGGTGACTTACTATAAGCAAGTTAACACTTAAATAAGCAATCCCAAACACCCTATTAGATATCTTGTTACATATCGATACTCATATTGCGGTGGACTACATGGATATTAATGAGAGAACACTTTTGGAGGTTCGAGGATACAAGAACCCGGTGGAGTTTGGAGTTTAATCGACATTCTTTCGAAAACAATATGTAGTGAATGGAAAAGGTAATGAGTTCTAACATTCGACCCCACTGTAATCTCACAAAAGCAACTTTTTTGTAATTAATAATGTAGCATAGAATGGTTAACACAGATATTTTGATGCTACACAAATGGAGGGTCCACGGTCTACAATAAAGAGGCTTGGGGAACAATCGATTGATTCAAGTCTGATGGGAAAGTTGGCGATTGAATTGGTACCACGAAATTGTCTTAACGAATTGTTAAGGATCTGCGAGAGTCAAAATATTTCATGACCAAATAAGAGGGGGATCTTCTGACCGCAATGAGTGCTCCCTTTGGTGTCTTGTCTCCTCCTCACTTCTGTAACAGGTAATTGCGATTCTAGATATGTTAACCAACTCGTAAGGCAGTGAATAATTAATTTACTCCTAAGTTTGTACATGCGTTGTTGTAGTGTATATCTTGTTTAGCAAAAAAATAAAAATAAAATAAAATAAAATAATGTAGCACAGGTAGTTGTGTCTTTCGTTTTATCACAGTTATTGATATTAGGGGTATCAATGTTGGTAGTTTGGGTATGGGCAGGTTGAAATGAGTGTGACTTGGGTTGACAAGAAAATACTTTTTTCTCCACTTTGTATAGTTTTTTTACAGGAGTTAATGTGTTAATTGTGATCAGAAAAATAATACTATTACAAGATTGGGTAGTTTATGTATTAGTTATTGCAAATTAGGGGTGACAATTGGGGTAGTTTGGTAATGGGGCGAAATGAGTCTTGGTTAAAACCGATAGAACGGCCTGCTTGGGCTAACTAACACTTATCGCCAATTTCTTAAATTTTACAAAAGTAAATGTGTTAATTTTGACATGTTCGACCCATTGCTCTTTTCCTAAACATTTTAATTTGACCCATTTGAGATAAAGTGTACCCAAAGTGGGTTTTATCAGTAAATGGGTTTGCAATTCCCCCTTTACTTGTTATCTCATTATAGATATCCGTTAAACTGGACGTAGGCTTGCAGGAGCACTTGATGTTTTCACTATAGTACACCACCAGAAGGATAACATGTTAGTTAATCATGAAAATGTCACTGTTACACTTCATCTCGGTGCTAGTACCATAGAAGCTCAGGTTTGTGAATAACTTTCAAGTTTTGTGCTTTTATTTGGATTATCGCGTCGTCATGTGTCATATGTAAACATTTGTGCAGGAAGGAGTTGCAATCAAAATTGATGAAGCTGATGTTGGAGCCTTGAAGGGCGAGCTCACTTGCTACTACATTCCTTTCTAGCTTATTTAGTTAAACAAGTTTGAGTCAAGTTGAGACGATTTGATATGTTGTAGTTGGTTATATTGTCATGTATCAAGACTTATGCACTTTACTTTAGTTGTATATTATGAAATTATGAAAATTTTATATTTTTTAGCAAAAACTAAATTCATTTTTTTTTGTAAAACGAAATTCACTAAGACCGGTTCTTATATAAAAACTGATTTCTTTACTCTATAATTGAGGCATGTAGACACCGGTTCTTACTAGCAAACAGGTTTCGATGCTCATATTAGAAACTGGTTGTTGAACCGGTTTCTATATATTTTGGTTATAGAGATACCCCTCGCCTAGAGTGGTCCCTAAACCACTCTCCATGAGCCATTCTGACCGGTCTCTATGAAATTTTTTGTAGTAGTGGTACTTGTTTGGTTCATTTGGCTTAATTTAGTGCTTATTTATAAGCATTTGTGACATCAGTTTCATATTCTTCCAAGCAACCTACTGTTTTCCCAATTTTCCTAGCTTCTTATTATTATTTTAGAGTTTTCCTGAATTTTTCAGATTTTTCAATATTGAGGGCAATATTCATTTCTAAGTGTGGGGGGGAATTCTCACGAATTTTATCACGTAATTATCCGCCTAATTCCCCCGTTTTTGGCCAAAATTTTTTTTTGGAGTAAGTGTTTTGCACTTACTCATTTGGTTATCAGTCCGCCTTGTCTAATAAACAAAAGGATTGGCTAATCCAGGAGCAAACGACTCTTGGTAAAGATTTCTCAAATCCGTTTATATGGCTTGCAATTTGCCCAAAATTGTATGGTTCTCAACTCACCATGTCCTAAAAAGTGAAGAGTTGGCTAGCCTGCAAGGTTATGGCTTGTGGTAAAGCGCAAATGGAAAAACCATAATGGTATTGACTCACCAAAGATAATTACGATAATTTATCTAAGAGTTGGCTAGTCGAGCAAAGCGGCTTACGGTAAAGACACATCAAATCCGTTATATGGTTTATGATTTGCCAATAAATCGGATGGTTATCGGTGTACCATGGTTCTTGCTTGAACTGAAACATTTGGCTACTCCAGGAGTAATGGCTTTTGGTAAAGAGATGCAAATCCATTAAGTTTTTCTCAAAAGATTGCTAGGGACTAGCAATAGTTTAGTGTGGGGATTGATGAGTGTGTAAATACTCATCATTTTTGGGTCAATCTGAACTGCCAAAGCGTTTAAAAATGCTTTCGAAAATGCATCAAAATACTGAAAATATTCCAAAATTGCATTTTATATGTTTCGGATGCAAAATGTTCAAAATCAGATGAAAAATGAGCTAAGTTTGCATAATTGGCGCTTTGTCCCCCAAGTTTCAAAAGTTGTCAAAACAGTCCCTGAGCACATAATTTCAAAAGATAAATCACCAAAGGTCCTTTTAAAATCATAAGTTGTCAAATTTAGTCCTTTGGTGAAAAATGTCAAAAGTTTGAGAAAATTACAAGTTTAGTCCTTCAACTTTGAAATTTGGCAAAATGGCTGAAAATTGCAAAATGACAAGTTTGGTCCTTATACTTTTTGAGATTGTCACTTTCAACCCTTGGATCAACTTTTCTGAATTGGCAGCAATGGTCCCTCAATTTTCAGAATTGGCAACTTAAGTCCTTGTGTTATTAACCCTTTATAAACCTTTGGACCCTTGTCTAAACCCCAAGTGACCCCTGCCAAGCCAAATTGGACCCCTTCATTTGACCCTTCCCTTTTTAATATTAAAACCGGTCAAACCTTTCCCCCTTTCCCCGTTTTCCCTCCCACTGTCTGCTACTACCATTTCCAAAAGCCACCAACACAACCACCTAGCTCACCCAAACCACTCCTTGTTCCCCCCACCTCCACCAAACTCCAAAAGCATTAAATGCCTCTCCCCCATTTCACTCAATCTCTCCAACTGTTTAAAATCCATTTTGGCCAAATTCCAAAGAACGGCCAAGATGAATTCTAGCCACCCAATGGCTATGATAACTGCTGGGAACTATTCAGAAGAGAGAGAAATGGAGTTTGGATTATAAAAGAGGCAAAGAGGAAGCAAGAGGAGTAGTCTACTAGTTTTTTATTTTTCTCTTATGTCGTTTTTATGTTAAAGTTTTCAATTCAGTGTAAGATTTGTATTATTTTGTTAAATTGTATCAAACTAAGGTGTTCAAGTGTATTGCAATTAATTTCAAGTATCAAATTCAGTTTATGTTTACAATTCCAGTTTTATGTTCACTGTCTCAATTTGCAAATTCAAAATCTTAAGTACAAGTGGTTAGCAGTTTATTTCTAAGTTCAAATAAGTTTGTATAAGCTATTGCAGACTTTGTACAAGCTCACATTCAAGTTTCCATTCATTTTGATTCTTGGTCAACGAAAGTCAAAGCAGGGGTCATTATGGCAATGGAAAGGGACAATGGTTGATTCAGATTTGGAATTGGGTTGATATTTAGCTAGGATAGGGTTTGGTTAGGCTAGTGTTCTTTGGTTACTGTTGATTCAAGCCATAGTGGCTAGGACCCTTGTAAGTGAATTTTCAAGTTCCTTTGCATTATCTGAATTTGTAGTTAAATCTGGTTCAATTCTGTTCAATAAGCTTTAATTGGGTTATATAAATGTAGTTTGATCATTGATGCAAGTTTGAAAAGTGTTTGTCTCATTTAATTGTTAAAACAGTTAATTATAGGGGTGTTTGGTTTTGTTGCTTAAACTGCAGTTGGGGTTAGATCAGTGGTTAATGTTTGTTGGTTTAAGTTTGTTTAGCATATAACACTTCATATCTGTCTTAGTTTGTGCCTGTATACCAACAAAAGTCAAAATCATCTCTTAATCTGTCTCACTGTCAAACTGTTGTGGATTTGGATTTGCAAAATCTTATTTTGTGTTTAGAAATCTTAAACCTAGCTTGCTTCATTCATATTTCATCCAAATACATCATAATCAGTCATCAAATTGCATTCAAACCTCACCAAAGTCAAACTGGTAACTGATTCTCAAAAGTCAAAACATGTCAAAAACTGGTTTTCTACAGAACTTGCAGCAGTTGCACAGGTTTCATTAAAACTCTTTAGGGTCTGAATTTTTGTCTATAAGTAGTCTACTAGGTGGTCTTTAAGACCTCATATCTGTTTTTATCTTAGGCTCTCTGGATAAGCTTGTGCATCAGCTCAAAGTCAGGACCTGGTGCCCTGCTCCAACACTCAACTTACACTGAGTGTTTTCTCAGCTTTTGTGCAAGCCTGCACAGAGCTTGTAAGAGCTTGTTAAAATCTGGTCTTTTGGTTATAAGTAGCTACCCAGGTCTAATTTAGGTTTTAACATTTGGATTCTGCTTTTTAGTTTATTTGGGTGCTTATTTTGGGACTGCAAGTTGGTACCCAAAACTGTTTTAGCACTTTAATCAAAATCACCAAATCTGTTTATCTTGCATTTCAGTAGTCAAGTATTGTTCTTTTTAGTTCATTTAGAGTAACTTTTGCATAATATTTTATACATGTCAGGGTACTTGTTTGGTTCATTTGGCTTAATTTAGTGCTTATTTATAAGCATTTGTGACATCAGTTTCATATTCTTCCAAGCAACCTACTGTTTTCCCAATTTTCCTAGCTTCTTATTATTATTTTAGAGTTTTCCTGAATTTTTCAGATTTTTCTAAGTTGATTTGCTATTTTTCTTAATTTAAACTAGTTTTTAAGCATTTTTAATTAGCTTTTAATACAAAAAATTAAGAAAAGGTTCAAAAAAATAATTTTTCATTTTTCTTAAGTTTAGATAAATATAAAAAGCAAAAAAAGTATTTTTCTAGATTTTTCTTAGTTAAATTTGTATTTTTAAATAATTTAATTAGTTTTAAATAGTTTAAAATTCCTAGAAAATAGAAAAATAATCAGAAAAATACAAAAATAGTTTTGAAAATTCTCTTTTGATAGTTTAGATTTTTCTAAGTCTTAATTTTATTTTTCTAGCCTAATTTCACATTTTCTTATATTTTAGGTAATTATTTAATAGTTAAAAATAGTTTTTAATTAGATAATTAGTTTTAAAAATAATTTTCCTTTTCTATAAATTTTCTTTTATCATTAGGTTTGTAAAAACATCATTTTCATATTTTTAGGGTTAATATTGATGTAGTTTCACGTTTTTTAGATGCGTCAGCGTAGTTTTTAATTTCAGTTTCGTAAAAACATAAAAACAAAAACATCAATTTAATTATAGTGATAGCGTTTATTTAATAGATTTTATCTTTTTAATTTCCTCTAATTTGCATTTAAGCCATTGTAATTTGTTAGCTTTTCCTTAGTTATAATCATATTCACAAATCTCCTTTCTCGTTCAAATTTCTCGATCACTTTACGTTTGATAATCCATTGCATAGCTCGCTGGGACATAACGACCCGGGGAAACACTATACTCCTCAAATCTTCATTGCATTCGTGCTTAGGCAGTTTTAAGCTTGTTACGGTCTGCCATTCACAAGTGGCAGGCTTGAGTGATTTAGCTTGACTGTTTGGCACGCATCACTTTACTAACGGAGGGATGGTTTTGTGCCAACTTTACTAACGGAGGGATGGTTTTGTGCCAAAAAAACCACGAGGATATAAAGCGAGACACGGAACAAACTACAGGGATGTATTTTGGACTTTACTCTTTTATTTTTTTGTAATAAAGAATTGTCTTAATCGCGAATCAACAGGTTCTTAATTAATGAGATAAAGACATCATGATGCTTTTGTGCAAGTTTTCAAGTTTTTAATAATGTTAGATGCATCAAGGAATGTACATATTACTTGTCATACGGCCTAGTAAGTGGAAGATGTGATATCAGCTATCATCATTTTAGCATTATAGGTTATTTCACTAGTCCATAATTTAAGAGGGACAGTTTCACTGGTTTTGAGCACCTTTGACAGTTTCATGGTTCTGACCCACACACCCTACATAGAAGCAGAATAGTTTGACTTATAAGGTCAAAAGGAGCAATTTGTGACCAACTAATAACTACTTTACCTTCCTCTCCATCATTGCAACACTTTCTCTTTGGATGTTCTATTAAAATTGCAACGCTTACTAGTTTAAACAGATTCTACGCTAAATGAACTATTTTCCTTTGATTTTCATTACAAATCAATTCTGAAGATCTACTGAAGGATATTTTAGATATTTGGCCACTACTTAACAAACTTTTTACAGTGTAACAAGTCAACTGTCTCAATATTTGCAGAGCAACAGCAATATGACAAAAGCGGAAAATGGTGTTAAAGTTTAAGATCAAAGAAAAGTTTAGACCACAGAACTCTAATACTAACCCGAGCTTTTATCGCAACAGCACGACCTAGACCAACACCAAGTGCTGAACTTTTACCCTTCAAGCAAGAAAGTTTGCATGATTTAGAAACAAAACAAGAGTTTATAAACTTAGAACATGGATCAGCTGCAAGCACCAGGGAACGTACCTTAATTGGAGCCTCTAATCGCCTGAACATAGGAGCATTCTTTAGCATGTCTGGTATGATCATAAACCTGTAAGAATTGTCAGTACTTGGTGTAAATTACAAGTCAAATGACAACATTTCATATCGAAAAATTACTTCATACCTAACTTTGCTGCCTCGAATGAAGACATGCTAAAGTTGTGAGACTTTTCCATCCTGCAGATTAACAGAACAGATCATCAGGGTTTCATCTTCTCCAAGGGAGAGATCTTACTATGAAACTCATACCAAGGAAGCAAATTTACAATAACTATATGCATCTCACTAGACAAACTTTGAAGATGATAGCTCATTGGGTGTAACCATAGCATTTATCCACATATACAATAGCAGAAAAACACCAAGTACCGAGCAATTTCGCGATTTGTAGATATTTAGATCAAGTGGCCAGCATTATCGATAAGCAAAACTAAGATATGCCCATCTGTCGCAACTAAGACTATGCTGCATGTGTTTACGTGACAAATAGATTGTGTTCGTAGCTGTGAAGATACATCAAATTCAAGTACTGGTATTTGTTAAAGTATTGTAGTCTTGTAGATGTTATCATAGTAATCTAATATATTACATTATCGGTTATGTGACATATCTGTAAGATACAAATATGCGCAGACGTGTTCTGAAATATCCCAAAAAATATGCATACATTATATTCATATACAAATAGTGTTGTTCAGGGGATCTCTTAATTTTCTTGTAAGGTAAGCGGATGAAAATCTTAAATAGGCGAAGGGGTTTTATAACAGGGATGGAAGATAGGGATAATAACTAAAATATTGAGCTTGGATATCAGGTATGCACTCCTCAAAACCACATGATCTCTCAGGATATACACCCAAAATGATATGTTCACCGAATTAACTAGCTCAACAAATTGGAACACATTCACGTACTATCAAATCCTTTACTATCACCTAGACGGTAAGCTTCGTTTCCTATGAACGGGCCCTAGATAACCATAAGAGCATGTACATCAATAACGCAAGTTAAAGTTTAACACCGTGCCACGTCAGCGCCACATCAGCTTTAACATTTCACCTTAGGTAGCGGATCCTTTAAAAAGAGGGGACATTTTAGAAAGTCTAAAAAGATTTCTGGTTATGCCACGTGTCCCCCCTCTTTTTTCCCCTCAAGGACATTTATGTAATTTTACACCTCCCGTATTCTTTTTCTTTCTGTGTTCTCTTTCTATTCTTATCTGGTATCTCCTTTCTATTTTGATCGGATCTTTTTTACTTTTCCGGCCATATATAAACCTTTTTCCACGATGATTTTCATTCAGTTCATTCATTCATTAAATTTCCCAATTTTCTCATTCTTTCAATTGTTCATATTTTGTAAATTTAGGGCTTTTTGCTCTCTTTTGATATTTGATTATTTGAATCGTTATTTGTTCTTCAAATTGTGTTAATTCTTCATATCGATTACGAATTGATCGTTCAATCTCATAATCGGAGGAAATTAGGGTTTTTAATCTTTCAATTGGTTAATTTGATAAAAAAAATTGGGGATTTTTAACCGTTCAATCGGTTAATTTGATAAAAATTGGGATTTTTAGCGGTTAAATCGATGTGTAATGGCGATTGTTGATGGTCATCAGTTTAATCAAGGTAATTTTATTGTTAAGAGTTTGATCGGTTTATGCTTTTTTCTATTTTTATTTATTTTAATGTTTGGTTCATCAGTTTAGCTAGGTTCATGAGTTTATGTTTTGTGTTCATCGATTTATGCAGTTTTCTATTTTATTTATTTTTATGTTTGGTTCATCAGTTTAGCTAGGTTCATGAGTGTTCATCAATTTTGTGTTCATGAGTTTATGCAGTTTTGTGTTCATCAATTTTATGTTTTTTTTTCTATTTTTTGTATTTTTATGTTTGTGTTTTAGCTTTTATGTTATCTTAGGTTCATCAGTTTATGTTTTGTTTGTTATAGCTTATATTCATCAATTTATGTATTTTGATTATTTTTATGTTTGGTTCATCAGTTTAGCTAGGTTTATGAGTGTTCATCAATTTTTGTGTTCATGAGTTTATGCAGTTTTGTGTTCATCAGTTTAGCTAGGTTCATGAGTGTTCATCAATTTTGTGTTCATGAGTTTATGCAGTTTTGTGTTCATTAATTTTATGCTTTTTTATATTTTTGTATTTTTATGTTTGTGTTTAGCTTTTATGTTATCTTAGGTTCATCAGTTTATGTTTTGTTTGTTATAGCTTATATTCATCAATTTATGTATTTTGATTATTTTTATGTTTGGTTCATCAGTTTAGCTAGGTTCATGAGTGTTCATCAATTTTTGTGTTCATGAGTTTATGCAGTTTTGTGTTCATCAATTTTATGTTTTTTTTATCTATTTTTTGTATTTTTATGTTTGGTTCATCAGTTTAGCTTTTATGTTATCTTAGGTTCATCAGTTTATGTTTTGTTTGTTATCGCTTATATTCATCAATTTATGTATTTTGATTATTTTTATGTTTGGTTCATCAGTTTAGCTTTTACGTTCACTTAGCTTCATCAGTATATCTTTTGTGTTCATCAATTTAAGAATTTTTTAATTTTTTTGTATTTTTATGTTTGATTCATCAGTTTATTAATTATGTTATCTTAGGTTTATCCTATCTGCTTTGTTTGTTCATCAGTTTATCCTATCACGCTATTAGGTTCATCTGTTTTTTTTCTTTATTGCTTATTTTTATATTAGGTTCATCAATAAATTGAAACATTATTGTATAATTTTTCACAGATAATGAGTATGAACTTGTTCCGCATTCTGTTGGTATTGTTTCTGAAGTGGAGGGTTGTAAGATTTGGGTTCCGATATTCTGTTGGTCAAAAGCGGCGATTATGGTATGATGTATCACTCACTTGAGCAGCTTATCATATTACAAAGATTATGCAAAAAGAGCTGGTTTTGAGGTCCGTTTAGGACAGCAGTATATATCTAAGAAAAATAAGGAAAATATTCTCGATTTGAAATATTTTGTTTGTAGTAAGGAAGGTACAAATCCGCCCCAAAATTTGGTGCATTGAAGAATAAGTCGAATAGTAGGAAAGTGTCCTCTAAGCGTCTTGATTGCAAAGCGATTTTTCGGGTTAGGCATATTCCAGGGAAAGGTTATTGGTGTTATGATTTTGTTGAGGGTCATAATCACAGCCTTGTTAGTGAAGAGGATAGCGTTTTTCTTGTTTCTTCTCGTAAAGTTACTTATACTCAGTGAGTTTTTCTATATCAAGCTTCACAAGTCAATCTTGGTCCAGTGAAGGGTTTCAATTTACTTAGGCAGATATATGGGGAGTATGATTTTATAGGAGCTAGTTCGGTTGATTGTAAAAATTATAGGAGGGATGTGCTTGATTTCATAGGAAAAAACGATGCACAAATGTTAGTTGAGATGTTGATGAACAAGAAGGATTTTCTTCCTAACTTTTCATTTGAGTATCAAACTGGTGAGAATAATGCTTTGACGAATCTTTTCTGGGCTGATGAATATGCAAAGAGGAACTATTATGCTTTTGGCGATGTTATGTCATTTGATGCTACTTTCAGAACGAATAAGTAAGTTAATTTTTTATAACTTTTTAAGTATTAACTTTTATACTTCTGTGAAGTTATAAGTTCATCAGTTTTTAAAGATATTCAATTGTACCTTCAAAACCTAATGATCATGTCAATCACACACAAAAATCGGTGCAACAAGATGATGTTCATCGGTATAAAAATTACTTCCCGTTGCCCATCATCTTTGTTCGGTATTTTTGTTATGCTTTGAGATTATCAATGAAATTTAAAACGTAGAAACATCCATTATATAGTAATGGTTCATCGATTATATTATAATGTAAATGGTTCATCGGTTAGCTAATAATGTAAATGGTTCTTGATTATTTTATAATGGTTCATCATTTATATAGTATTGGTTCATCAGTTATATAGTAATAGTTCATCAGTTATATTATAATATAATGTAAATGGTTCATCAGTTAGCTAATAATTTAAATGGTTCTTCAGTTATATAGTAATGGTTCATCGGTTATATAGTAATGTAAATGGTTCATCAGTTAGCTAATAATGTAAATGGTTCTTGAGTTATTTTAATAATGGTTCATCAGTTATATAATATTGGTTCATCAATTGTATAGTAATGGATTATAATTTATATTTTTATAGGTACAAAATGGTTTTGTACCATTCACTGGGATTGACAATCACAATCATTGTGTTACATTTGGAGTCGCTTTGTTGTCATCGAAACGAAAGAATCTTACATCCGTTGCTTGAATGTTTTAAAAGCGTTTGTTCGAGCACCAAAGGTAATTGTGACTCACGGGGATGGATCAATGAAAGTTGCTATAGAGTCAGTGTTCCCGTTATCTCGTCACAGATTATGCATGTGGCATATCATGCAGAAGTTGACTTCAAAGGTATGTTATCGATTTTTTCAAAGGTTTGGCCATTAACTTTTTTTGTTCATCGGTTAGTAGTATAAAATTAAGTTCATCAATTAGCTCTGTTCATCAGTTTATTGTTGTCCATCAACTATTTTTTCATCTGTTAGTTTTTTTAATATTTTGTTTATCAACGAGTTTTTTTTTAATATTATGTTCATGGTGAGTTACGTTCATCATTAAATTTGATTTTTCATTTTTGTAGGTTGGGCCTGTTTTAGCTAAAGATCTTACTTTCAAAAGGAGAAAATCGATATTGTTTGGACGATAGAATAGAGCCTGAAGAGTTTGAGGATTTGTGGGAGCGATTGTTAGTTGATTTTGATTTGAAGGGACACAAATGGCTTTCATATATGTATAATTTGAGAGAAATGGATACCGACCTATTATAGGGATGAACCGATGTCGGGATTGATGAGAACTTCTTCTAGGTCAGAGAGTGAAAACAATGCTTATGGTAGATTGACAAGTATTGATTTGACTTTATGGGAGTTCTATAATCATTTTGATAGTGTGGTGGGATGCCAAAGATTTTCTCAACGTAAAAATGATCATGACATCGTTATACTATTCGGATATGCACACCGAACTTGATTTAGAGCAGGAGGCTTCAGAAATATATACTCGGTCGATTTTCTTTGATGTTCAAACTGAGATTTATGCTTCTGTGATTTCATGTATGTCGGTTAGTGTTTGGTGATGATTCGGCAAAAAATATGTTATACAAGATACTGGTGAAGATGAGCAGATTTCTAGGCGACATCGTCAAGTGGAGGGCGTTGTAAATGAAGTTTTTTATGAGGTAACATCTTTTTTAATCTGTTCATCAGTTTTTTATTAATTAGTTTTTGTTCATCGGTTTTTTATTGTTATAAAATTACTTTTTAATCATCATATCTTTTATTGTTCATCAATTTTTCGTAATTTACCACTGTATGTACTACTTTCTTTTTTGCGGGTCTTGTGTAAACCGGTGAAGACTTTTATCGTTGTTCGTAACGCGTTTTGAGTCATATGGACTTTTATGTCGTCATATCTTTTATGTGCTTCGGTTGTCAAAGGTTAAAAAGTTTCCAAAGAAATACGTGCTTAGGCGTTGGTCAAAGGATTCTCTACCACCTGCATCCGTCATTCAATCCACAGGTGATAGTCCTGATATGATCTGCGTGAGATATTCGTGAGGCGGCAGTATTGTGTGAATCGTTATGCGGATGATCGAGCTACGCAAAAGTTTAGAGATCATCGGTTCGGTTAATGGCGGCAGATGCGATGTTCCTATACCGAAAAAGACTAATAAACGAGATAGGCTTGCTTCTATTCTTGGTGTGTCGCAACCGGTAGAGACCATTGTAAATGTTCCAAAACAGGAGTTAGTCAGTTGTTCATCAGTTAATGCTTTTTTTTTTTTTTAGTTATTATAGGTTAACAGTTAGTTTTTATGATTTTTAAGTTGATGAACATTATTGTTTTTGCTTCATCACCTATTGACTTTTAACTATTATGTTATCACATAGGTTCATCAGTTTGTTGTTAATGTTTTGTTCATCATTTTTTTCCTTGTGTTATGATATTTTTTTTGACATGTGTTTTCGGCATTTTTTGATCATCTAATTTTATTACCCCGATTTGTTTTCGAAAACAGGTTAGTACTAAAGGTTCTAGAAAAGGATTAAGAGTAGTCTTGAGCGTTCAGTTAATCCAAGTGGGAAGTCTAGGAAGAACTGTAGATATTGCAAATGTAGCATGAAAGATCATGATCAAGCCAAGTGCAATGCTATTAGAGTTGAAATTGCTACTAAGAAGGCTAGTGATAAGGCTGCTATAAAAGAGAGCAAGCAAAAGCGAAGTTGGTCGCTAAGAAGCGAAGTTGTGCGATATGAATGCTTGTGTTGTTACTTAGCTTTTGTTTCCTTTTTCTTTTATTGTCAAAATAAAGGTGTACTTGATATGTTTTTTGATACTCTTATATATAATAAAGGTTTAGTTGTTGATATGTTTGTTCATCAATTTATCAGTTTATAGAAGCAAGTACATGTTTGTTCATCAGTTTATTAAAACTATTTGTTCATCAGTTTGTTCTTCAGTTTATTATTAATGTTTTGTTCATCAGTTTAAGAAAAATGTTCACCAGTTTAATAATAACAATAATAATAATTAACTCATCAATTTATCAGTTTATAGAAGCAAGTACATGTTTGTTCATCAGTTTATTAAAACTGTTTGTTCATCATTTATTATTAGTGTTTTGTTCATCAGTTTAAGAAAAATGTTCACCAGTTTAATAATAAGAATAATAGTAAGTAATAACAATAATAATAATAATTAACTCATGTACATTTTTCAGTAATTTATCAGTTTATAGAAGCAAGTACATGTTTGTTCATCAGTTTATTAAAACTATTTGTTCATCAGTTTTTGTTCATCAGTTTATTTTTAATGTTTTGTTCATCAGTTTAAGAAAAATGTTCACCAGTTTAATAATAACAATAATAATAATAATAATAATAATAATAATTAACTCATCAATTTATCAGTTTATAGAAGCAAGTACATGTTTGTTCATTAGTTTAATGTTTTGTTCATCAGTTTGTTCATCAATTTAACTCATGTACACCATTCATCAATTTATCAGATGATAGAAGCATGTATAACATGACCAACCAACCAAATATTTCAACATACTTGACAAAAAAAACCTCAAATATTCCAGATGTTCATACTAAACAAAACATACGAATCTAAGTAACAGAACCAAACATTGTTTTCACTTAGCAACATTGGCCGTAGGAATAATATCGAAGTAGTCATTGATACGGCTATTTATGGCTTCAACTGATTCTTGTTGGAGTTTTTTCCTTGTCTTCAAATCCAATTTCAGATATGCTTGAACTTCTTTTTCAATTCCTTCTTTGTTTTCATTGGAGTCGATAGCGAATCTTTGTGAGATATTTCATTCTCAAGTTCCTTATCTCGCTCCTCTAGTTCTTTTTCCTTCTGGTACAAATCCAGCATCATATTTTGCCATGCTTCCTTGATATGTTTCCATATGTCGCATGGCGAAAATGCCACAATCAATCACATTTTCTTGTGTTCTCCATGGCATCTCAACAATGCAGAGCTTGTAATCCTTCAAGTTTGCTACGCGTGGATGCTTTTTTTTGCTCATAAACTTTAAAAAAAGTGCTTTCTGTAATAACATATTAATAACAATGAGTTTCGTTACCTTTTTAAACGCATTGATGAACGGTGGAATACTTACCAAATTACCCAGATTCCTCCCATATCTATCTCCCAATTTCATATTGTGAAGCATGTTGTCTAGAACATGAATTTGAGGATCTTTCAAATTGAAGCAGACAACATAATAATGTTCATCATTGAGCAACATAGGGAAAAATACCTGCCATACATGGAGTGTTCATCAGTTTATTAATATACTTTTGTTCATCAGTTTTTTATCTTATAAGAATTAATACAAATAAAATTGTTTACGGATATATTTCAAGAATAGAATCATAATTTGACAGGTATACAGCGTTATTCATGTTTTCCTCAAACTTGTTATACACCGAAGCCTTCCTTATATCCCCTTGCATCATCTTCTTTGTGCATTTTTCATCAAAATTCATAAGGGTAAGGAGACAGGACTTATTTTTCTAAAATATTTTGTTTCTTTTATATAACTTACAATAATCATTGTAGTGCAGAATAGTTTCTTCAACGACTGAGAACTTTTCCTTTTTTCACCCATATTCAGTAAGTGTGTCCACATGTCAATTACAGCAGCAATTACTTCATTTCCAAATTGCAAGCTCTCAAAATGTATTCTCAGACCATCAAAAAAGTAGGTCTTAAACAAAATATCACTGCCAATTAAAATTAATATAATATTTTAGTAAAAAACATTCATATTTTTTTGCTTTTGATGAACCAATATAAATTTTAAATTCACGAGCATAATTTAGATTACTTACTCTACATTTCCTTGTGCGGAGAAGATAGTCTCAGCAACCTTTTTTTCGTTGTCAGTTGGTTTGTTTTTCATGACCACCACTCTCTCTAAGTAAGGAGACTTAAGTGCTTCTGTCGGCTTCACTTTTCTTTTTCCCAAGTCTTCTTCTTTTTGCATTTTTTCTTTTTGGTCTGGCATTTTTAGCTTTTTAGCAATTGTATTGAATGAACTTAGCTGAGTGGTTTTCAGTTTTAGTTCTGGTGTTTCGCTCAACCATGATATCCTCTTCAGTTTTTGTTCTGGTGCAACGCTCACATATGATATCGGCATTATCATCTTGGGCTTTGGTGTTGAAAATTCTTCAGGTTCAGTTGTTTTAACTTTTGAAGCATCCTTCATAATTTTTGGCCAAGTATCCTTATCTACTGCTTCTCCAAGCATGACTGATGATGGTTTCAAGAAAGATAATGTGGCAATTAATTCATCCACACTAATCTCTGGTTTTATCTTTTCATATAAAACGATATCTAGACTCTTATTTTTCTCCACCTCTGTGATATTGAACAACGGGAATTCTGGTTTTTTCCTTTCGTTTTGACATTCTATATGTTCAAAATCTTTCACGAATTCTGGATCATTGAACATTTGAGTTAGTGTTGGTTCATCAGTCTTTGTTGGTTCATCAGTCAGTATTGGTTCATCATCGTGTTGGTTCATCAGTCTGTAGATCCTCTTTATGTTCATCAGTTTCTTTAGCTTCTGGTTCATGTTCAGAGCCATCTTCATCAATATCTAAATCAGCTTCTTCACCTTGAAATTGTGATTGATGAACAACAATTTCCTTCGAGCTTTCACCCACTCTGTTTACTAACCTATTCATCCATTCCTGTACACCTAACAAAGCTGTATGCCAAGGGTATTTTTCCAATGCAGCTCTCAACATGTCATCAATTTCTGTTTTTAGCTCTTGAAATATTGTTAACATGTTCCTCAATGAATGGTCAAATTCCTGTTATTATTTAAAATTTAATAAATATGATATACAAAATAATTATTACTCTAAGATATATTAAAGATTTTTACCTCTGGTGATTTGAATTGTGAATAAATCCCTTGAAATTCTAAAACCATCGCTGATAATTGTTGTGTGAGCTTAATACTGTCAGATGACAAGCTCTTTTGTTCATCAGTTTCTGTTACTTCAGTTCCATCAGTTCGGTCGGTGGATTACGAGTTTCAACACTTTCATCAGTTTCGATCATTTGATTTCCAGAATCTGTTAATTTATTGAATGAAATTTTAAAAATATATCTTAATAACTAATATATGTTCAATATAAACAAATTTCAAAGATCACATAATTTTTTTACCGATCATATCTTCATCAGTCCATTGTTGCTCGCCAATATCATCTATATGAACACTCGTTATGTCTTCCCTTGTTTGTAGAGTATCATGAAGTGCTTCACCTTCAAATGTATCTTGTGCTGCAATGTCACCATCAATCACAGGCTCTTTCTCTCCACTTTCACCTTCAAACTCAGGCTCTTTCCTCTCTAATTCTGTCATCACTGATTTTCTTTTCAATTTTCTTCTGTATTCTATTACTCTTGCTCCTTTTTCAACAACAAAAAGGTATTTTTAAGTAACGCTTTTTAACATGTTTTACACAATTCATCATTAATATATACATACCAATTCTTACCATCTTTATCAGCTTTTTCCACTTCATATATGTTGTGTTCTTCTGCCAGTACTATTTGTTTTTCTTGTCCATCATCCACTGTTACAAGTTTTTTTAATTAAAACTGATGAACATATATGTTTTTAACCGATGAACATATATTTTATTAACTGATGAACATATAATAAAACTGATGAACAAATAATAAAATCATATGTTCATCTCATTATCAAATTATTATACCTTCTTTAGTATTACAACCCTTCTTTGAATCATTCTTTGCTTTTTCAACATCTGCAAAATAGAAGCTAATTAATTTTTTATTTAAAGACGTAAAATCACAGTTTTTTTAAATAATATGCTTACCTTTAACTTTTTCCTTTTTAGTACAAAGTGTTTTAATCAATACGGTTTGATCTTCATTGGCATCAGTTCCGCTATAAGAAAAAAATAGAATATAAGTTACATGTAAATATAATAAAATCATGTGTTCATCAGTTCATCAATTTATTATACCTTCAGTTGTTTTCTTCTCAGTAGTCCTCAGGTCTTTAACCAATTTCTTTGTCATTTTGGTTTTTGAGGGTACTACATCATTCTGTATTTCATCTGCTCCAACATCGTCCATTTCTTCTTCTTCTTCATCATCCATATCTTCTTCTTCGTAGATATCTTCTTTCTTTACCATTTTTTTTTCTGTCTTTCCCAAACATCATCTCATCCAATTCAATTATCAAATCTGTTTTCCAGTATTTAAAAGATGGATGTTGTGGATTTTTCAGGCAAGAATTGGCGAATATCAACTGCATTTTTAAGTTAATACATGTATGTTCATCAGTTATCAATTAATACATATCTGTTCATCAGTTAATACATATATGTTCATCAGTTAATACATATATGTTCATCGTTTATCAAGTGATAGAAATTACCTCCAGTAACAAGAGTGGGCCAAAGAAGCGCGTCTTTCCGCCCTTCCAAATTGATCTTTGGGACTTCAGATAATCCAACATGTATTCACACCAATCCATTTCTTTCACATTTTCAAGAGAACTTAAAGATGGTATAATGCTTAGATTAAGAGTCCCTGTTGAAACCACATGCGCCATAATAGTTGAAAACATGACTAAAAAATTCAACTGAAATAGCCTTTCAGCGTCATTTCTCTTTATCTGAATCTTCATTCTTTTGAGCAAATGTTTATTAGCATATAATCTTGACAGTCCGTTGAATTGATTTTTAAATTCTTGGTAAACTGTATTTCCTCTTTCCTTCAACACATCACGTATTTCAACTTCAAAAACGCCCATTGGTAATCTAGTTGTCTGATGAACAACCGGGGGTAATCTCAATAGATTTACCAAATACCTTCAAGGTTCTGTTTCGCATCGAACCTTTTTAGCAACCAATATCCTAAACGGCTTGGCATTGCATTAATTCCAAACTCCAACATTGATCCAAACCCTAAAGCTTAATCGCTTCTTTTTGGTCATCAGTTAAATCCTTAATAACTTCAAATAATGGACCTTGGAAAGACTTTATTAAAACCCTATCAAATGTTGAACCTGGTTGGCGAAGTTTTTGATGCAATTTAGAATCTATGTCATCGGAAAGAACTGGTTTAGATGAACTAGAATTTTTTGTTTTTGAACTTGTTTGAACGGATTGTCACGCGTTTGCGTTTAAGAACCTTAGAAACTTCATTTTTTTTTCTTGTAAATGCATCCTTTACGAAATCGTCATCACTTGGTGAATATGCTTTTACTGGAACAGATTTCTTTGCCTTCTTTGAATCTGTACATATCAAACAAAACATAATACATGTATCATGGAATCGATGAACCAAATAAAACCGTGAACAACTAACTGATGAACATAACAGTTGATGATAATAATTTAAACAAAAACATGATGAACAAAAGATGTTGGCAAGTCAATAATCTTAGCAAACTATCACTATCAATAATGCGATGAACAAAAAATAACTGATGAACAAGGATATTATCAATAACTGATGAACATAACGTAGAATATCTAAGACTATTATCATCTAACAAAACCAAACAGCATAATAATCTTCACAAAGAACCACTATCAATAACTGATGAACAAAACCAATAACTTATGAACAAGCCTATTATACTACCTTATAATCAAACTGATGAACATAACAGACTTTGTAAGACTATTATCATCTAACAAAACCAAACAGCCTAATATTCTTCTCAAACAACCACTATCAATATGAGATGAACAAAACCAATAACTGATGAACAAGCCTATTATATTACCTTATAATCAAACTGATGAACATAACAGACTTTGTAAGACTATTATCATCTAATACTCTTCTCAAACAACCACTATCAATAACTGATGAACAAAACCAATAACTAATGAACAAGCCTATTATACTACCTTATAATCAAACTGATGAACATAACAGACTTTGTAAGACTATTATCATCTAACAAAACCAAACTGACCTAATATTCTTCGCAAACAACCACTATCAATAATAGATGAACAAAACCAATAACTGATGAACAAGCCTATTATACTACCTTATAATCAAACTGATGAACATAACAGACTTTGTAAGACTATTATCATCTAACAAAACCAAATGACCTAATATTCTTCGCAAACAACCACTATCAATAACTGATGAACAAAACCAATAACTAATGAACAAGCCTATTATACTACCTTATAATCAAACTGATGAACATAACAGACTTTGTAAGACTATTATCATCTAACAAAACCAAACGAGCCTAATATTCTTACGCAAACAACCACTATCAATAATGATGAACAAAACCGATAACTGATGAACAGCCTATTTATAATCAAACTGATGAACATAACATAGACTATCTAAGACTATTATCATCTAACAAAACCAAACAGACCTAATAATCTTCGTGAAAACAACCAATATCAATAACTTATGAACAAAACCAATAATCGATGAACAAGCCTATTTATAATCAAGGCGATGAACATAACATAGAGTATGTAAAATCATCTAACAAAACCAAACAGCCTAATAATCTAAGCAAACTAACACTATAATTAACTGATGAACAAAAAAAATAATTGATGAACAAGTAACTGATGAACATAACATATACCTTGTAACAATCTACTTTCCCACTTTCTAATGTATGCGGTACCTTCATTCCTGGGAGTTGCAGAGGCGGCATAGGTGTAGGCTTTTCGATCTTTTTTCCTTGAAGAGTTCTTCTATTTTTGTGTCATCTAAAAATTTAAATAAAATAAGATTAAAATAATTCTAATTTTTCTTCTGAAAATGGTCGGATACTCTATTTCTCCATCATTTTTTCCCCTTATTTGCTTAAAAATTTAAATAAAATAAAATTAAAATCAGATTATTCAAAAATAACTAATAAACTAACAAATAACGATGAGATGAATGCAAAAACTAAAATTAAAAAAAAATTAAACCAAAATTAAACCAAAATTAAAAAATAAATCATCAACTTACTTTTAGTTTTCATCTTTCCGAGTGCAAATCGTTCACTTTAGTCCGTAAATTTGAGTGAAAATCGGGGTTTTTTTTTATGAATAATACCTAATTAGATCCCCAATTTAGAGAGAGGATTTTAGAGAGAGGATTTTAGAGGGTTTGGAGTTTTTGTGAGAGAAATGAGGTGGGCGGGAAGTGAAAGAGGTGGGAGGGAAATATGAAATTACAATTATACCCTTCTATTAGTGGATACTCTATTTCTCCTTTTTTTCTAGTTTCAATCCCAACGTGGGATTGAAATCGGACGGATAGTTTTTCTTTTTTAGACTTTTAATTTATGCACCCTTTGCAAGGGATCGCACCTCTTTCACCTTAACATCCCCAAAAAACACCCACAACAATAACATTCCCAAATTAAACTTTAACACTCCAACAATTTACAAAAACAACCACTCATTTAGGGGCATAAATGAAAAAAAAAAAAAAAAAAAAAACGCCTGTTGGGGCTTTAACGCCGGAATTTTAACGGCACATTAACACCGACCCTCCATCAATATTCAATAACATCAAATAACGCCGGTTAACGCGGCCTTAACGCCGGTTCCTGCGTTATTGATGTGGTGCAGGACATAGTGTTTGAATGTGTTTCGCCTCTGCTTCAAGATGTAACTATCACTTTTAAGGGAGTTGAATATTTGGCAGTTACTACTTATCAAAGAAGGTAACAGATAAGATGCACCTCAAAGGCTCAAACAACCAACCTTTGAGTTGAATATTTCGCAGTTACTAAAGCCCTACGGACACAGGGGAGCATATCACTATCCATGGAGTATGTCATATCCTACTTACACGAGTCTAGTCTATAGGCTAAATAGAAAACTGTGGAGGAAAGGTTTCTAAACTACACGCCTACGAACCTAAAGAGATTCAAAACTCACATTGGGGGTGGTCAAGGAAAGGGTCGGAAAAGGTCACGAGACTCGGCCCTGGCTAACCCAAACATGGAAAACTTTTCCCTCACTCATCCATTTAAGTTTAACCCGCAAAAGAAAGACACCGAGTACCTAATCGGCTAAACTCCACTTATAAGCAAACATTGAATTTGACATACCAAATTACCAAGAAACTAACTAGGGTTTATGGAATCATCGATTCAACTATCTCTGTATTTTCAGTCTTATGGAAATTACGATAAAGAATTTTTTTAGGGGGCTATTTGGGATCTCTTTTAGGCTGTTTGACCGATTTTTTTTTTTTTTTTTTTAAGAGTATTAGGACACTCAAATATTGAGTTTTTGGACATTTATACCCTCTCAGTAAAGATATAAATGTTAAAACACTCAAAATTTGAGTGTTCCAATAATTTATAGGAGTGTGCAAATCATCTCCCTTTTATTAATACGTGTTTTGCTAGCCATTTTTTTGATTTTTTAAGTTATACGGTTCGGGTTTATTGGTTTGAAAAATCGTATAGGCAAAACCAAAATTAAACCAAACCTAATTGAGAACGGGTAAAATCACCAAATTAGAATTCGGTTGGTTTTGGTTAAAAACAAAAAAACCAAACTCTAACTAGACTTCATAACATAATCAAAATGGCTCATAAGCGCTCAAGTAAATTAAACAAAAAATGAGTCTAAGAAAACGAAAAAACTCGCAACTCAACAGAAGTAAATCAAAACAAAACAAAATATTAGTTTTTTCATCAAAAGTCTTCGAATTTATTAGAAGTCTTTGAACGGTAAGCATAACCCGTTTCAACTTCACTCACTACTTTTTTAATGTTTGCATTTTTATTAGATAAAACTTTAGTAGTATATAACAATTGAAACATATCAAATAATGAATTTTTATTTGCTTACCTTTATTTTGGTGCTTAACAAGTGACAAATTCTCACCATCCATCTAGTTTATTTTAAGAGTAAATTACCAAAAGAGGCCACTTTTCCAAGTGTGGTCCATTTTTAAGACTTTTTTCTCATCTCTTTCCCAAAAGAGCCATGCTCAACTGCTCGACTCCATCACTTTAGTGACATGTGTCGATACAAGTATAGAGTTAGGTGGGCATCTTTTTTTACTTTTTGGTTAAATGACAATTATACCCACGTATATAAGTACCCCTTTTCTCTTTCTCTTTCATCTATACAAGTACATATCTGGATCTCATTTTTTTGTATAGAGGTGGATAAAAGAATCCAAAGAAAGGTCAACGGTGGAGTTAGGTGATCATCTCCAAAGAGTATTAATACATGATCAAAGAGTATTAGTACAGATCTTGATCTCCACCGATGATCATCTCCAAAGAAAGGTCATAATCCATTGCAGATCCGGCACAGATCCGGCATCGATCCGGCCAGTAGAACACAGTGATAAGAGGCCGAATGATTTATGTTTGTTTCTAGGTTTGTGTGAAGTCTTTTTCTAACTAAACAACACTTTGATTTTTCCTACTTTAACTAAAAAAAAAATTCTGATTTTATGAGAGAGTTATTTTTGTGTAATTCAATTTTTTTTTCCTTTTATGTGCCTTTTTTGATTTTAAAACCAAAAACACAAATTTTCAAGTTGATGGTATGTGACTTTCGTTTTTTTTTTTTTTTAAGATCTTAGATCTGTGATGTTCTTGATCGGTTGTTGATGGTGATTTTTTTTTTCAAGTTCTTGATCGGTTTTTTTTTCAAGTTCTTGATCGGGCTTTTTTTCCCGGATGTTCTTGATCGGTTGTTGATGGTGATGTTCTTGATCGGTCGTGTTTGACATTCATATATAACTATGATTCTTGCACAAAATGGCAAACGTAATAACACACATGTAAATAAGCAAATTTGAGAGCTTAGCCAAAAGTATTGTTTGCACTTGATATGTGGAAAAAGAAAACATAAGACTTGTATTAGCATGAACCTATGAACATGCAGCTGAGCAATTTTTTTTTCAATTTTTTTTTTCTGTATTTCAATATTTTTTTTTCCTTTTATGTGTTTGTGGATTAGCAAGAAAAAAACATATGGATTAGCAGTTGATTAGTGATGGTAGAGCAGTGGTGGTTGATTAGTGGTGGTCGAGCAGTTGAGCAGTGGTGGTCGAGCAAAGAACCGGTTGATTAGTGGTGGTTGAGCAGCGGTGGTGGTGGTTGAGCAGCGGTGGTGGTGGTGAGGGTAGGTGGATGGAGTTAGGTGAGGGTAGGTAGAATAATTAATAAAGAAATATAATAAAGGGTATATTAGTCATTTAACCAAAAAGTAAAAAAATCATCTTCACCTAACTCTGTACTTGCATTGACACATGTCACTAAAGTGGTGGAGTTGAGCAGTTGAGCAGGCTCTTTTGGGAAAGAGATGAGAAAAAAGTCTTAAAAATGGACTAGCCTTCAAAAATTGGCCTCTTTTGGTAATTAACTCTTATTTTAATGGTGGGGATTAATCTAAGATTTATTAGATAAAACCTAAGTCTATGTTTTTTTTCTTGTCTTTTACTCTTTATTCATTTTTTTTGTCTTTTTCTTTTAATTCACTTTTTTTTTTCTTTTTTTTATTTACGTGATTCACATTTTTTTTAATTCGCGTTTTTTCTTCGCTTTCATACGTTTTCGTCCGTTTTCATACGTTTTTCGCCCGCTTCTTACGTTTTGGTTCATTATTCATACGTCCGTCCATTTTCATTCGTTTTCGTCCGTTTTCATACTTGTTTTTACGCTTTCATACGTTTTCGTCCGTTTTCATACATATTCGTCCATTTTCTTATGTTTTCGCCCGTTTTTATCGCTCGCTTCATTATTCATATGTTTTCGTCCAATTTTGTCCGTTTTCATACTTATTTTTACGCTTTCTATATGGTTTCATACTGCTCGTTTTGCCCGTTTTTACGTTTTGGTTCATTATTCATACGTTTTCGTCCATTTTCGTCCGTTTTTATACTTGATTATATCACCGCCATACGTTTTCGTCCATTTTCATACATATTAGTTCTTTTTCTTATCGTTTTCGTCCGTTTCTTACGTTTTCGTTCATTATTCATATGTTTTCAGTGCTGGTTTTCATACGTTTTCGTCCGCTTTTCTTACTTGTTTTACGCTTTCACGTTTTCGCCTGTTTTCATATATTCATCCATTTTCTTACTTTTTGTCCTGTACGTTTCATACCTTTTCGTCCGTTTTAAATGTTTTCGGCAATTTTCAGACGTTTTCATACGTTTTTGAATATCACAAGTGATATTCTGTGATACTCAGATGATCACAAGTGATATTCTGTGATATTTAAATATCACAAGTGATTTTCAACTAATGTTTTGTAACATGAAAATCACAATTGATATTCAGAATATCACAATTGATATCCAGAAAATCCCAAGTGATATTCATAATATCACAAAGTGATATTCAGAATAAGTCAAAGTGATATTCAGAAATCACAAGTGAAATTCAGAATATCACAAATATATAATTTAAATAGCAGCTACATAGTTTGGGGTATTTGTTTAACTTTATTTTATTTGCTTATAAGCTTATGTGATTTCAGTTTATGTTTCACAAGCTTAATTTGCTTATTTTGAAACTTATAAAAATATGTAATTTTATATTTACCACGTATAAAGAGAAAATGGTCAAGTTATGGTTTAAAGTTCATACATATTCGTCCGTTTTCATACGTTTTTGTTCGTTTTTAAATGTTTTCGGCCGTTTTCATATGTTTCTAAATATCACAAGTGATATTATGTGATATACAGATGATCACAAGTGATATTATGTGATTTTCTGAATATTATAAGTGATTTTCAACTAATGTTTTTGTAAAATGAAATTCACAAGTGATACTCAGAAAATCACAAGTGATATTTTGAATATCACAGAAAATTACTTGTGATAGTCAGAAACGTACGAAAATGTAAGAAAACAGACGAAAACGTATGAAAACAGACAAAAACGTATAAAAACAGACAAAAACGTAAGAAAACAGACGAAAACATAAGAAAACGGACGAAAACGTATGAAAACGGACGAAAATGTAAGAAAACGTAAGAAAACGGACAAAAACGTAAGAAAACAGACGAAAACGTAAGAAAGCGGACAACGTAAAACGTAAGAAAACGAACGAAAACGTAAAAACGTAAGAAAACTCGACACAAAGTAAGAAAACTGACAAAAACGTATGAAAACGGACGAAAACGTATGAAAACGGACGAAAACGTATGAAAACGTAAGAAAACTGACGAAAATGTATGTAAACGGACGAAAACGTAACAAGACTGACGAAAAAGTATAAAAACAAACGAAAACGTAACAAAACAGACAAAAACATATGAAAAGAGGACGAAAACGTTAGAAAACAGACGAAAACGTATGAAAGCGGTCGAAAACGTTAAAACAGCGGAAAACGATGAAAAAGCAAAACGTATAAAAAGCGGAAAAAACAGGACAAAAACGTAAGAAAACTGACGAAAACGTAAAAAAAAACGTGAAATTATAAAATGGATTAAAAAAAGACAAAAAATGAGAAAATAAATAAGAAAGATAAAAAGAAATGGAAAAAAAACATGGACTTATGTTTAGACATATTAAATCTTAGGTTAATCCCCACCATTAGATCAAACTAGATAGAAGGTGGGGATTTATCCTTTCGTATACAAGGATTTTTTAGTATGCAAAATAAAGTGTCTCATCAAATAATAATAATAATAATAATAATAATAATAATAATAATAATAATAAACTTAAAAAATGTAAACATATAAATATATAAAATATATTAAAAAATTAAAATAAAATAGTAATAACAAATTAATACTTAAAAAGGTAAAAAGAAAAAATTAGCGCATGAACTAAATCCAAGCCTTAATAGTCAAATGGATACAAGTTCCTAATCTAAACTAACCCATAATCTATGTGTGTGTATTGAATGTTGCAATTGGCAAGTAAGAAGTGATGAAATGCTTGGGTATTTATAGCTTAAGATATCAGATAAAAGAGTTAACTCAACAATGGGTAATAACATGCACCAAAATTCAAAATTCAAATTTTGAATGTGCCTTTTTCTCTCCCATATTCAAAATTCAAATTTTAAAATTTCCTTGAAACTTCTAGAAGTATTGTTAGGTCTTGATGGGCCTTGTCAGTCCGGTCACTATTGGGCCCTTAATGAGCTTGTTTGTTTGCTTGGCTCGATCGAATTAGCTAAGTTCATATGTTGTAGGAGTCTTGAGATGTTGATGAATGTATGCTTGGCCCGATCCAATTATCTAAGTCCATATGTGTAAGAGTCTTGAGTTGTTAAGATGAGTTGACGAATGTATGCTTGGCTACCCTTTGATGATTCGTAGTTATAAGTGACTTGTGCATTTTATGTTTTGTATTACAAGCTACATGTTTATCATTATTAAAACCGAATAGACCGTATAGTTTAAATATCGTAATATTTGCACTAACAAAATTTAAGGTTAAGCAAATTAAATTTTTAGGTTTAATCTCCATCATTAGATGAAACTAGATGAATGGTGAGGATTTGTCCCTCATTAAGCATCAAAATAAGAGTAAACAAATGAACGTTTCTCGTAAGTTATATTCTTAAGGTATTAACGAAGCCTTTAGCATTATTTTTGAACAAGATTCTAATTGGTGATTTTGATATATGTATTTGTTGTTGGTTAAATTATATCTTTTTAAATATATTTAAAATGCATTTTAAACTTTCTTTACAGGCATCTTTAATAAGAGATAGATCAATGGCTTTTTTTGCTATAAAAAATCATTGTTAAGGTTTTTCTCATTGGAGTAAACATTTTTTCTCCTCAATGACTTGAGCAAAATCCTTCTCGCACAATCTTTTTACTCTAACAATAAAAGTACACAAACAAGTTCTACAAAGACTTTTTAGCATCAGAGAACATTTACTTGCATTAGGTAGAAGATTGTGGAAAAGTGATTTGTCAAACAAAAATTTATTAAAAGACTTTTATGCATTTGTGGATGCGCTTAATATAGCTATGGATGAACATTTAGGGTGCGTTTAGTTAGTGTTTATGAGAACAAAAGAATGAAATGATTGTAATGAAAGATTGTTTGGTTTGTGTATATGAATATACATAGTAGATATTCTTCTAAATAACATTCATGGGGCCTTCTTATGAATAGTAAAGTTAGAGGTTTTTTTTAACAGTGCGTTAAGGTGTGTTGTTGGCTTGCTATTGGTGGGGAGGAAATAATGGGCCAAAAGTCGAAGCCTCATTGGCTGTGTGAAGATAATGGGCCACAAGTCAATGAATTATTAACATGAACTGTTTCACTTCCGTTTTACCGTAATAACGTGTAACATTTTTTTCCACCGCTTCTAGGCTCTTCTTCTTCTCCACACATATCTTTCACCCTCACAAACACACGCACACACTAAACAAAAAGAGTCACTTCTCCCATGATTCATCAAATACACAAATAGATGATCTCAAGGCACCGGCCGATTTGGAGTCATCACTCAAACAGAGGATTGAAGTTGTTCCTGATGCCGTCGGAGGGTGCTTATGTTATTCACACGGTGAGTTTCTGTTTTCAGGATGGTGCTTGGTTTTTTCTTATTTTAATTTTAGGTTTGTTAGATATGATGTGGTTAATTTTTACTGTAAAGCTTTTGGAGGAATTGAGTATGGATCAATTGTGGGTGTTCTGTTTATAAACGTGGCATCCAATAATCACTATACCAATTTAACCTCAAAACTACATTTCAACATGACGTAAGTGAATTTTATTTGTATAAAAATTGTAAAAATAACATACTGTAATCATCATTCAATAGTTGCCTGGCCTAGATGGAAATTTTAAATTGGTATAGTGATTATTGGATGCCACGTTTATAAATTGAATATTAATACAGTAACAGTCAACCATATCTAGTCCTGTCATTTTTTCCACCTAGCTAGTTACAAAAACTCAAAAAGATAAGCTTATTGAAGGACTGCATGCAAAACTGGACCATATAAATATGATGAGTAAACTATACCTCAATTGGCAATTAGCAAGAACTTAGTCTCGAAAAGCATGGTAGATAATCTTTTCCAGAGATGTAAACTGTAGCAACTTCAAAATAAAAAAACAAGTTCTTAACTGCATGTACACATCGGCAGGTAGCAAAATCAAACAAGTTGACGAGTAATAGCTACCAAACAGTTTGCCAATAAAATAGTCAATAATTTCTACTGATATGCATTTCAACAAACACCTCTGTGTGGTACATGAAAAGATTATATCATATGGGTCAGTTAGAGAAACATACTGTCAAATAGATTAAAGAGCACCATAGTAGTGGTATCACAAGAAGCACCACCTATACAGGTTTTCAGTTGGACTAGTATAAATTACAATAATATCCATATCGTCTCAAGAAGCCACACGGGTGATATTGACAACCTGATGCAGGGCATGGTGAGGAGTTTATGTATATATATATATATATATATATATATATATATATATATATATATATATATATATATATATATATATATATATATATATATATATATATATATATAGGGTAAAGTTAAAATAAAAAGACAAATATCCGTAAAAAGAATAAAAAGAATTTTTTTTTTAAAAAAGTTCTTAAAAAATTCTAAAAAAAATCCACAAGATCGGGTATGTTGGTGCATAAAACTTTTGTGAAAAAAGTTTTTCTAATTTTGAGTTTTTATACGTTTTTTAATGCACAAAAAACGAATTTTGATGCGCAGAAAAATTTTGATGCACAAAATTTTCAACTTGTTTTAGTTTGATGCGCAATGTTATTTTGATGAAAGAAGTCAAAAGAAGTTTGGTGCAAAATGAATTTTGATGCACAAAAAGCGATTTAATGCACAAACGTATTATTTCAGAAATTTTTTTCGGAAAAAGTATTCACTTTCAGAAAAACTTCCTTCACAACTTTTTCATGCACCAACATACCCGATCTTGTGGAATTTTTATGGAATTTTTCGAGAACATTTTTGAAAAAATTCTTTTATTCTTTTACGGATATTTGTCTTTTTATTTGATCTTTACCATATATATATATATATATATATATATATATATATATATATATATATATATATATATATATATATATATATATATATATAGACAAGCGTTCAAATGAGAAGGGTTATTTTGGTGAGAACGCGAGAAGAGATCCTGGCCCTCCATCTAATCCCTTCTTTTTTTTAATCTAACGGCTAAAATAAATTGTAATTTCTACATTAGAGACATGCTACTACTATAAAACATAAAAACACACAGAACTCACTTTTGAAAGTGTGAAAAACATGAATACTCTCTCAAGCTTCATCTACACCAGCTTCCACCACGTCGCCATCATAATCCTCACCGATCACCACCGTCTACCAGCACCGTCTACCTCAGTCAGCGCCGATCACCACCATCCACGGACGTAATCATCTTCGATCACCACCGTCCACCTGATCATCGCCGATCACCGTCCACCGCCGTAATCAGCACCGATCACCACTATCCTCCATCAATAATCATCATCATCATTATTATACAGAGGTATTGATTAAGTCTGAATTAAGCTTTTAATCATATGTATTTATTTTTAATTCAGTGATTATAGATAGATTTTTTCCTATGGTTTATGTGTTTGATTTTTAGTTACTAGTTGTGTTCATGAATAATTAGATGATTACGTAAAATTGAAGAAAATGAAAGATGAACATGTCTTTTGCTGATGGGTTGTCAATGTACATTATGTGTTCGATGAAATGCTAGTTCTTTTCACATGTGAAGATATAAGGTATCAAATATCTTCACATGTGAAGATATAAGGTATCGAATACACTCACATGTGAAAAGTTTAGTAAGTATATGATATTTTTCTTCGCACGTGAAAATATAGGAGATCTTTTTCTTCGCACGTGAAAATATAGGATATATATTTCTGCGCATGTGAAAGTTTAGTAAGTATCTGATATTTCTGCTTATATGATGATATATATGCAGCCGTTTATCTTAAGGTTTTATGCTCAACATGCATCACATTATTCACTTTGTTTGACCAAATCATAAATATTTGGTTTTTATTTTATCTTAAATTTACCACTTTTTCTTCAGTGGATAAATATTGGGTCAATTCCTTGCTATGAGGATGGAGGTCATCACAGACCGAATCATCATGCTGAAATTTCCAGGCAAATATTCCGGGAATTGGAAAGAATATATAGTAGGAAAGATACTTCTCCACAGGTACTTCCGTAGTTTACATTATAGCAGATTCCACCTTTACTTCAAGCGGAAGAAGCAGTTCAGTGTTATTTGGAATCGAACGATCGTCTACTCATTTTGGTATGCTCTTCGTTAAGTCATATGTATAATCATAGAACCTATGATGTTTCGTTCTGTCTTTAAGAATCTATAATTTCTGACTTCCCATTTAGTGTCATAAAGAAAGGTCATAAATTTTTCTTAGATTTTTATGAAAACTTATGTGACTTTGATCGAACTTTCCTATTAGTCCTCGTATTAAGTATGTAATGAAAATTGGAAACTTTTGGTTAAGTAAGTTAAATTTTATAAAAAAATATGTAACTTTTATCGCTAAGGTTGTAGCAGACATGATCCCAGTTTGTAGGTGATAATGTATACTAGTTACTATGACAGGGGTTTTATGCAACACTGACAGAACCTCTGGACTGTGGTAGAAGGGTTGATCAGTTCAAAGAAATGGAACCAAAACTTCATCCAAAAGTAAAAGAAGCTTTAAAGAGATTGTGTGAAGATCCAAAGACCACAGTTGTTGTCCTGAGTGGATGCCACCATTCCGTTCTCGATAAGGTAGTCTCATTCTCTATGTGTAAGTATGTCACTATTCACTCTACCAGTTCCGTATGACTATCATATCATTAGCATATAAAATTTTATTGGTATGCGAGAACTTCGGAGAATGCAATATATGGTTGGGTGCAGAACATGGTGTATTTTTAAGAACACCTAATAAGAAATGGATCAGAAACTTACCAGAAGTACAAATGGGTTGGGTTGACAGCGTTAAGGTATTGTCTATCCTTCCATGTTTATGTACGTCGTCCCTGTGCATACTACGGAATGCTAAAAAAGAAGTATGGTATTGTACTTCTGTTGAAACATTTGGTTATTGTAGAAATAGTGAAGAGATAACAATCTCGAACCATTGACTTATCAATGTGTCAATTCGGATTATATGTTATCTCTGACGGGTCAAACTGTAATTGAAAAAGTATCAACTCAAAAGGAAACGGGTCAAACAGATAGAAAGTATTCCAAACTGTATCCTCCCTTTTGTTATTTACAATATTATATTATTATATAGATACTAAACAATGTTATGGAGTACTTATTTATGACAAACTAATTAAGTATAATTAATTTTAAAAAAATTGAAAAAAGTGTTCCAAGCTAACTAGCGAGACCCATAAAAAAAACTTTCTGTTTCACCTGTTCCCACCCAATTTTCCACCTCTATGGTAGTGCATACCCTTATTGAGAATTACAGATTTGTTACTAATCGAACGTGAGTTCACATGTATAAACTTGATGTCGATTTTAGCATGTCTTTGAGTATTTCACTGAAAGAACACCTCGGTCTACCTTTGAGCTTCAAGAGACATCTTTAGTTTGGAATTTTAGGCATGCAGGTTGCCATCGTGCCAATTTATTATATTTTTCTTACACATTTATAATTCATTTTCCACTTTATAACAACATTATGGACAACAGATATCGAGTTGTGGAGGCTTCAAGCCAAGGACATGTTGCAGCACCTATGGACTGGACCCATATCAAATGCATCAGTGGAAGTTGTTCAAGGTGGCAGGTCCGTTGAGGTTCGTGCAAATGGAGTTACCAAGGTTTGTTGTTTTCTGGAGATGACACAATGGGTGGGTTGGGTCAAGGCTTAAAACAGGTAATTTTTAATGGTTGAAATGGGTAATGGGGATTTGAACAAAAACAAGGTATCTTCAAAAAAGTTACATTGTTTCATTGACGGTCAACCAGATTTAAGCAACTGATTAGGAGATTTTTTGCATAAAAATAGGCTTTGTGGGATATTTGACCATTTGACCCGTATCATTTTAATCTGTTAGACTTGAGAGAGAGAGAAAACGTAGCCCAAATCATATCAGTTATAAACACTTTTCTGTTGTACTTGTTTCTTTATAACACAAGTAAACGTGTTTTCACTCTTTTTGTCCAAACTTTTTAGGGTTCAGGAATTAAACGCATTTTAGGAGAGGTGGTATACTACAAAGATATGAAAGAACCGATTGACTATGTCTTGTGTGTAGGCCATTTCCTTTTGAAGGTATGTCTCCCAAAGGTCTTCTAGTGGTGATAGTACTGGTAACCTTTATGTTGGTTAGATATAGGGCTTAGATACATTTGATTCACTCTCTGTGTACATCATCACTGTTTCAAAGATGTTTACACTTTTTTTGAACCTGAGCCACCAACCCCATTGAGAACAAGCTTATCGAGTCCAGTTAACGGGTCATCTTTAGATCGAAGCGGATCCGGGGGAATGTGCATGAAAAGAGCGAACCCATTTTCAGCTTCAAACAGTAATGATAGCAGCACCGGGGATATGGATTGGAAAGATAGCACTCCATCAATACTTGATCTCAATAGTAACCATTACTTCTCGTGTGCAGTTAAGAAAAAGCGTTCGTGTGCCAGGTATCTCTTAAGTTCATCGGCAATGGTAGATACATACTTAAACACTTTAGGGTACATACAGAAGGATAGATTTTACTCATTAGGGTGTATTTCATCCTTAAATCAGAGGCTCATAAGTGAGACTACAAATCATTACCGTAAACTTCTTTGTTTCCAGTTTCCAGTTTCCAGTTTCCAGTTTCCAGTTTCCACTTTCCACTTTAAACGCTTAGTTATATTTCATTTTAATTACAAGTTTTACTTGTCTTATCTTCTTGCCATGAGGACAGTTATCTTTAGAGGTTGCAACATGCATTGTGTGATGGCCCAAACATCAAAAAAGATCAACTTTTATGTGCATGTCTAAACACGTCAATTCAGTTTAGTTATAGACTTATGGTGGATGCATTAGATACAATAACAAAAAAGTAAAAAACTATATACATTTGAAAACTATATAATTTATTAATAATAAGATGATTAGGAACTTGTAAGCATTTGAATGCACATTCAACGAGTTTTGACCTGTTTGTATCATTCTACATAATCGATCTTGTTTACCTATAGATATTTTTCTAAATTTGACCTGTCAAATAAAAATATCCTGAATTGAGTCTGCATAAAACAAGTGAGTATCAAAGAATGCCACTTTAGGTTTGGGGGCTTGAGCTCCATTAGTGACTTGTGTTGAAAGAAACTTTAGGCTACAGTTCTTGATTAAATGATCAAGTACATGTAAAATGCAGTGGTGTATTATATAACCTTATTTGAATTATACTATAATTAAATTTAACTATAAGTATACAATTATCTTTTTGCAGTTAAAATCAAATCGAGTCTGATCTTTTAGATCATTGTAAAATTTTAAACTGCAAGGTTGCTCTCAACATGGTTACTATTTTGGTTCAATTCTGCATGTACAACTAACACGACTTTTTTTGGAATTACTATCAACAGACTCGTATATAATTAAGACAATAAGACAACTAAACATAAAAAGTTATTTTCGAGGACAAAAAAGCAATGAATTGGTTAAAAGAAACCTCACCTAGTCTTACCTCAAGAGAACCTACTTCCCTTTGCAACGAAGCAACGCTATCTGACTTTGCTTTAATCACTCTCTTTTTCAACAATTGCCTTCTCTTTTCCAGCAATGATCTCATCTTTTGTTCTTAGTTTTTTGCTCTTCTTATGAAAAAGTGATTTTTCAAACACAACAATAAAAATTTGATTTAAAATAAAACACTTTAAACCATTGCTCTACTGCTAATGCTAGTTACCAAACAAAAGACTCTACCTACTAATGCAACGACAATAAGAACTAAACTAAACTCATCAACAACTGATTCTTCTGAAATAATCATTTGATTGATACTACGTAGCTGATTTGTGTCACTTGAACTGCTATTTTTTTTAAGAGTAGACATTTGTTGAGGATGGTTTATTTGAAAGGGCAGATGGTGGTCACAGTTGTCTATAATACTTGATGTTTTGCTCTTGTTTTTGTTTTTGATATTGTTTGATGCTCGTACTTTTAGTTGAGTAATACTTGTTTTTGTTTTTGAATGGAGATGCCAACGATAAAGGTAAACACTTTATCCATTCGTTTTTTTAAGGAGATTGTAAATGCTTCTGCATCAAAAATATTTGTGTGGATGTAAGTTGCTGACAAACTTTGTTCCTGTCCTGAATAATAGGCACCAAGACCAGTGAAGACTTCAGATTTTACGCCATTTCAGCTGAGTACCCTGAATTCAGCAATAAGGATAAAACACTCGTCTTCCAATTTACCATCAAGCATGAGCAGAAGCTTGATTTTGGTGGTGGATACATGAAATTGCTTAGCGGTGGATGTGGACCAAAAGAAATTCGGTGGTGACACCCCATACAGGTTATTTACCACAGACCCGTCTTCCAAACTATCATAAATAATTTCTCATGTTTGTATTGCTCATAGCTTAAAATGTTTTAACCGGCAGTATTATGTTTGGACCTGATATCTGTGGGTATGCCACTAAGAAGGTTCACGCCATCTTACCATACAACGGGGAAAACAAATTGATCAAGAAGGACGTCCCTTGTAAAACCGACTAGCTTTCACACGTTTATACCTTTATCCTCCGCCCTGATGCTACCTACCCTATCCTCATTGATAATGTAGAGAAGCAGACAGGAAGCTTGTACTCTGATTGGGACCTTCTCCCAGCTAAACAGATTAAGGTCCCCGAGGCCAAAAAGGTAAATTCATATACATGGACAATAAGTTTGTTTATACAATGTTACTAGAGTCCCTTCTAATCGATTTCAAATTGATGACAGCCTAAAGATTGGGATGACAAGGAGTTCATTGCTGAAGACTAGAAACCTGAGGTAATATACCACCAAGTTCTGTTACTCTCTTTATATCTATACTGGGATCGAGAACCAATTGTTATTTTTTGCTTCACGTTTAATACATATGATAAAAGAAACTATGTTATTTTAATAGCTAAGTTTCAGAAATAGTTTAGTATATTCTGAAATAGTTTAGTATACAAATCGATATCATATTTGTCTTTGATGTCACATGTCACTGTGTGCAATTGGATATTCTTAAAGTTGTGACGTTGTTCTATAGTTTAGTATAGCCTTAATACCCACATATTGTAGCTGCCAGAAAATCTCACATGGTTACAACTATCAGTCAAAACAATATATCCTCATAAACCATGCTACATTTGTAGCGTTTCTCTTTTCCAGTCAATCAGTATTTGCTTTCGGCTTCTTAGTTTAGCATCTTATTTGTTGAATATCCAGTAACTTATCAATTCTCATATCTTGGTTCATATATAGGTAAAGCATGCAGACGAGCTTGAAAACATCTTAGCCAAAAAGTTCCTTAGATTTTTGTCAATGAGGGCAGAAGCTTTTCAAGTCTTGCGGAGAAAACCAGTACAGGTGTGTAAAGCCTTTTGTGCAATGAGCTAATCCTATTTTCTTGTTAAAATTTCATACTTAAGCGATAGGAAAAAGTGTTGCGTCCTGATTACAGGAATGTGCTTATAAATTCTTGAACGAGTTTTACTTGAGGATGTAAATTTAGTAGCAGTGCCATTTTCTACTGTGGTCCTAGTCTTACGTAATGGTAAAAGCAAGAACGAAGTCCAGCTGAAAGCTTGGCATGTGAACAAGCTCGTTCTTGCTAAGATGAATATTAATTAATGAGTTACATACTTGGGTTGCCTATAAAGTAGTTGAACGATTAGATACGTAATTGTCTCTCTTTTATTTGTATTTGATAGTCCTGTTAGTTATATTATAGTAGGTTTTATATGTACTGTAAGTTTTCACATGCGAAGATGTATATATGATTCAATAGTATTGGACGATAAGGTATGTATAGATATAGTAAAAGTATCTTCGCTTGTGAAAGGATTGTTTTTGATTATTCAAGTATAGTACGAGCATCTTCGCTCTTGAAAATATCATCTAGGAATGAAATTTTGCTGTTATTAGCGGATTTTTTTTGATTATTTAAGTATAGTACGAGTATCTTCATTTGTGAAAATATCATCTAGGAATGATTTTTTTTATTTTATTTAAGTATAGTACGAGTATCTTCACTTGTGAAAATATCATCTAGGAATGAAATTTTGATGTTATTAGTGGATTTTTTTGATTATTTAAGTATAGTACGAGTATCTTCACTTGTGAAAATATCATCTAGGAATGAAGTTTTTTTGATTATTTAAGTATAGTACGAGTATCTTCACTTGTGAAATATATCATCTAGGAATGAAATTTTGATAGGAATGAATTTTTTTTGACTATTTAAGTATAGTACGAGTATCTTCACTTGTGAAAATATCATCTATGAATGAAATTTTGATAGGAATGATTTTTTTTTATTATTATTTAAGTATAGTACGAGTATCTTCACTTGTGAAAATATCATCTAGGAATGAAATTTTATTGATTATTTAAGTATAGTACGAGTATCTTCACTTGTGAAAATATCATCTAGGTATGAAATTTTGATGTTATTAGCGGATTTTTTTCTATTATTAAAGTTTAGTACGAGTATCTTCACTTGTGAAAATATCGTATCTTCACTTGTGAAAATATCATCTAGGAATGAATTTTTATTGATTATTTAAGTATAGTACGAGTATCTTCACTTGTGAAAATATCATCTAGGAATGAAATTTTGATAGGAATGATTTTTTTTGATAATTTAAGTCTAGTACGAGTATCTTCACTTGTGAAAATATCATCTAGGAATGAAATTTTGATGTTATTAGCGGATTTTTTTGATTATTTAAGTATAGTACGAGTATCTTCACTTGTGAAAATATCATCTAGGAATGAAAATTTTGAAAATATGCCAAACACCCCTTTAAGTTGCCACAGTGGGTTAACGGGTCCAAATTGTTGCTGTTACAGTTTTCCAAACACCCCTTTAAGTGGTTACAGCGGGTTAACGGGTCAAAATCGTTGTTGTTACAGTTTGCCAAACACCCTTTAAGAGACCACAGTGGATTAACGGGTCAAAATTTGTAGTTACAGATTCCATACTAAAATTACTTGATATCGGATATTTGAGGAACCTTCCTACCGATCATTGTAGATTATTTTATTTTGTCATGGTTCTTCGATAGAGTATGTGACCCTTCAATGGCTTTAGTAGAAGTACTGCAATTGTTAACGGATAACAATTTCTCAGTCCCTAATGAGCTTCTTTGTGCAGACTCAATTAAAGAACTGAAGGTCACATACTCTATCGAAACTACGAAGAAGAGAATAAGCTATAAGATAAATATGAAAAAGAAAAAGACACTGACCATAGGTACATGAATGCGAGTCAAATTCCCTTCCTCAATAGTTTCATGTTTAGAGTTTTATCAGTCCATACAACATGTTCACGATACCTGCACAATGGCAAATGTGTCAACGGCAGGTGAAGTCACTACTTGATGAACATGGGAAAATGGCGGGTCTAAACAAGTAAAACTTTGTGTCGGGTTGGGTTGGATTGACCTCGAATGCTTCTGTCCAAATTTTAATATTTTTAATCGATTATTAGTGTATCAGATATGATTACAAAAAACAAACTAGTAGAAAATAAGCTGGTTTATTGGACATAATTATTTCGGAGGCGTATGCAATACATATTAAGTGACTTTCAACCCGTTTTCCCAATTTGGCCCATTTCTTTAGAGCTAACATTTTTTAATAGCCGTATACCCAATGAGATGTAAAAACATAACCCAAATCGGCTCATTCACAAGTTAGAAGGTCAAAAGTTCCACCTCCACTATTCTATTATCATCAAGACACCAATTCATAGCATTTTTTCCTTATTGTTTTAATTAAAAATATTTTATTAAAAACTTTTTTATAGATTCAAGCATCTAACTAATAGTATGAGGCTTATATACAAGTCTATTAGAAATGAAAATAAAGTTAGCAGTATCATCAAGAAGAAGTATAGATACTCACAACTCTATCGAACTCTAACAAGAAGCATCTTTTAACATCTTCTTTTGTAGGCTTGCAGCCACAGCGATCACGCGCGCTTTGATGTTAACCGGTAGTTGTTGGGAAGAAGGTGGGGCAGCGAATGGTATGCAAAATGTGATAGGAATTTTGATCTTTCCAATGGTGAACAGCTAGAATTTGTTGGCATTTACATGTGATAGGAATTTTGAAATCAGAATGAGTCTTGTATGTGAGTATTAGGCATTCCAATATCAAATTAGGACCACAGTATTATATCACATCTTATTTTCCGCATTAGCATATTCAAAAGTACAAAAGAATAACTTAAGATATGTGGCTAAGCATTGCCCCACAGAACCCGTTTTCAAATATAGGATAGCATAAGGGACCCGACCCACAACTAAAATAGTTCAGGCTAAGGGCAAAACCAAACATACGCATGGATATTTAAGCCCTCTAGCTTTTCGTGTACTAGGATTCTTGTTTGCCTAAAAATCTGGTAGTAAAAGGCTAACGTTAATGGGGCTTTTATGTAATTAACATAACTAATAGGTGAATTTCCAAGCCTAGATTGTGTGGGCCGATAATTGCAGATCTGGTGATCATGTGGACGAAGTACTTACACCTTTGCATTTTGTATTAAGGTTAAAGCAAGCCACCATATGATTGTAACCAGTTAGCCACTTTGAGAGAAATTTTCATACAATATGACATTTATTTTTTTAAATACCCAAAACCACATTTGAAGCTGTCCACCCACCCATGCACCTTTGGGTTCACTTGGCTAGTTGGCTATATGTAAATTTGGATTAGAACTCAAGAATTATAAGGTATCATGAACTAATTTAGACCACTTGATATTATGGTACGTATAATTTTAGATTCTGAGCTGTAACTTTCTAAGTGTAGCGTACCTCTCTTTTAATACATAAAAGCACAAGTGTCTGTCGACGACACAATAAACCAAAACAATATAGAGTAGTAAACAAGTAATTTCCTACAATAAACCTCAACATTTAATAGTAATATTAGCTCAACATAAAGTTTGAATTTTGCACGTGGAAAGACATTTAAGCATTCCCATGCATAATAATTGTAATCAGTACCCAAAACTAGTGCCTTAGTTTATATCACAATTTGGATGATTCCGGCCTAAGTTTCCTGCAGATAGTTAAAACCTCTTCTAGAGTTAATTTGCTAAAACTTACCAAATTAACTTTTGATCATACGAAGGCAAGCGCGCAAGTGAGCATCCTTCAAACTCAGACTCACTTGTAGCTACCCCTACCACCACCTTTGACTCACCCGAGGCCGAACAGTGTGAACCATCCCCCTTCCAGAACTCATCTTTAGACATACTTGGTGATGACATCACTTCATTTCCGACACAAGAAATCGAAGAAGAACATTCAGCTTTCATAACTTTTTCTCGTTCCTCGTCACAACCAACACTCTCACCTTAACTTTTTTTGCTCTTGTTCTTCTTCCTGTTAGCTTTTTCTCTCCTCACTTTCTGACAAATAGCTTGAATCTTGCTATCAACAACATTCTTAGGAGCATTCAGCCTCTGCGCATCTCCAATCAACCCCAACTGACTCGGGTCTTCAATGTTCGGAAAATTATAAGCCGCCTGAACATAAGCATAAGCAGCCGCCTCAGCTGTCTCATACGTCCCCAACCAAACCCTCATTCTATTATGAGGTAGTTTGATCTCAGCCACCCATTTACCCCAATACCTTTGCCTCACTCCTCTATAAAGCTTCTTCCTATAAGGATTACTACAATAATCTGAAAACTGAGATAGCTCATTTGCGTTTGATATAGGTGAATTCAACATCCCAGTTTTTATCACGATGGCCAAGAATTTAATTCAAGAACCTCGTGAAGAAATGCCAAACTCTAACAGCAAGAATACACAGTATAAACAATAAAGATGGATCTACAAGCATTTTTATGCTATTGAATGTGGACAAGTGATTTCTAGAGACAAGTTTGTACAAAACATACCCCCTCAGCAGTTCCCTGAATGATATTCATACAAATACTCCATGTTGAAGGGCTGACATCCCCGACATCCCTATGAAGCCACTGGTCCAGATTCCCATTGTCCACATACTCATAGACAAGCATCCTAGCAAAAAACATTTAAACGAGAATAACAAAAATGACTTTAGTGGTGGCCATCCTTCTATACATGTAGTTCATGGTAAACAATTAAACAACTTATTAAGACTTGTAGGTGTTGACAAATTGCTAACCGCAACTATACACGTCTTTAACTTTACATTTCAATTACTATTACATCAGCGATTGGAGTGACGACGATGTGAGAATTTGGCAGCTGGTTGAAGGCTAGGGTCCCACAGCATACCACTATCTCAAGCTACCTGTCCTACTACACACACTAACCCATAAAACTATATAACCACATGAATAAAAAGTGCATACCATGGATAAAACAAACAGCAGTGTGTACCAGTTCTAACAAATTGCAAAAAGCTCTCTCCTTGTTTAAAAGTTAAAACAACCAAAATTAGTAGAAGAATCAAAGTTAAAGCTCTCAACTTTGAGACGGCATACACTACCTTGTCCCCGTCATCACACTTTATAGCTTTAAAGATATTTTCAATCTCAAGAATCCACCTCAAGGCCGATATTGGTAAGTCCATAATCATGAAGTCTGCTACAAGTGTGAATTCATCCACCTGTAACTTGATGTCTTCAATCATCCCTCTAGGGTAACTATGAGTTTGATCAATGATAGTTTAACGAATATTGGTGGATTTTATTTAGCCAAGATTCAATCATTGGTATAAATGGGAAGGCATGACATTGACCCGTGCTCCTAAATCACCCAAGGCGTCAAAAGTTCATTCCTTACTAATATTCTTCACATGCGAAGATACCCTAACTAAACTTAAATCCGCTAAAAATCTCAAAAGTTCATTCCTTACAAATAGTCTTCACATGTGAAGATACTCTAACTAAACTGTAAGTAGCTAATAACCTTAAAACTTCATTCCTTACTGAAATTCTTCACGTGTGAAGATACCCTAACTAAACTTAAATCCACTAAAAATCTCAAACGTTCATTCCTTACAAATAGTCTTCACATGTGAAGATACTCTAACTAAACTTTAAGTAGCTAATAACCTTAAAACTTCATTCATTACTGAAATTCTTCACGTGTGAAGATACTCTAACTATACTTTAAAACCGCTAAAAATCTCAAAAGTTCATTCCTTACTAATATTCTTCACATGCGAAGATACCCTAAATAAACTTAAATCAGCTAATAACCTTAAAAATTCAATCCTTGCTGAAATTCTTCACGCGCGAAGATAATTTTACTAAACTTAAATCCGCTAATAACCTCAAAACTCTATTACTAACTGATATTCTTCACCTGCGAAGATACTTTCAATATACTTAAATAATCAAAAAATCGATAAACTTGATATTCTTCACATGTGACTAAATACATTATATCAAGTAATCTATGATTTATGCAATCAAAATCATCTTTGATCATCAAACACGTAATTCGAAAACTATTCTTTCACAAACGCATCAAAATTTACAATTCTAAACTAATTTTATAAAATTAAATAAATAACACAAAAAGTATAACAATTACTTGAAATCTCCGATATAACAAAGCATCTTCTTCACTAATTTCAGCTTCCTCATGTTCAATTTCATTCAAATTCACATTTTCTTCATTCATAATTATGCGATTGCGGTGATTGTTGTGGTTTAATGACGGTGATATACAATGGTTGAACGACGATGACATACGGTGGCTGAGCGACGGTGATATGTGGTGGTTGAATGACGGTGATCTGCGTTGGTTGAATGACGGTAATATGCGGTGGCTGAATGACGGTGATAGAAGGTTTTGATTTAAACGATTATTACAGCTGTAATTGTGGCTGTGTAGTGGTGGTTTTATTGGCGATTTGCGGTGGTTTGATTGCCGATGATGAAGACAGTTATGATGGGAGAGAGGATTCGAAAGTGAATTTCACCTTAATTGTGGAACGTGTGTGTTTTTATATATATTAAGTGTGTGGATTGTATTTACAAAAATACCCTTATCTAATGTATAGTTAGTGTAAATGGTGGGGTTAATCTTAGCTATTAGATCTAAAAAAAGGGGGATTAGATGGATGGCTAAGATCTCTTCTCGCGTTCTCACCAAAATTGGCCTTCTCACAAGAAACACCCCCTATATATATATATATATATATATATATATATATATATATATATATATATATATATATATATCATTGCCATGTGATTATTTTTAGGGCGTGCTTGGTTAGGGGGTTAAGGGGGGTGGGGAATGGGTAAGGTATTCAAAATGGCCCACCTCACTTATGATTTAGTGCTTGGTTAGGGAGGGGTAAGGGATTGATTACCCCGTAATGGGTAATAAACCATTATAGAATAAATTGAGGGGTAAGGGATTGATTACCCACCTCACTCATTCCTTTGCATTCCTTTTCCCTTTCCCTTTCCCTTTCCCCACTTTGAACCAAGCGGGCCCTTAGTACCATGTCATCATAAAATGTCAACCTAAGCAATTATTTTCAAAATTTAATTAGGTATTTTACATTCATAAATTTCGGATTTAATTTATGCAAAAAGATAGCTGCCAAGATTCGAACTTGGATGGGAGGCCCAAATAAACAACACCTCAACCACTAGACCAACACACTTTTTGTATTTTATCTTGCAAGTACAAATTTATAAACTCTTTCAACACCATTTTAATGAGATAATGTATGAGAATACCTATAACTTAGGTGATAATGTAGGAAACCAATAAACCCTATCTCACGTAAAATATTCATTCATAATATACTTTTCTTATAACCCTAATATCATGAATTTCTCAGCCATCTCCTCTAAAGATCATGACTTTTGTAAGCGTGGATTGAATTTAAAGGTACTTAATTTTTGGTTAATAATTTTTCAATTGAGGGTGTCAAATGATTATTGCATATGGAAGTGATTTAAAAGTATATGGAAGTGTGGCGGCACCTTATATGTCATGGGAGGACAACGGGTATTGTCATCGACTGGGGTCAAGCCAGATGGGACCTAAGTATTATACATACATAAACTACCCAGTCAAAATCAATGTCAAATTGCGTACAACTAAAAGTTTTTTATATTGAATGTTCTTCAACAAGCAAGGGAAACTATAATTTAATTTGTATATAGAAAAGTAGAAGACTGCTTAAATCAGTACAAGGATTCATCCTTGCAACATTTGTCTTTAAATTTCAGGGTGTTTCGAAAGCATTTATTGAAAACTCTAGGACCCTAAGATTATCGATCCATATGCATGAAAGACTGAGTGCAATACGAAATGCCAAGCCTAAGCTTGAGAAAAAAGGAATAATGCCATCAATCGAGGTAAGTTAAACATTACATTTACTTAAAATAAATGTTACTTTATTGTTTTTCCTTGATTTTGAAACTTGAACTAATGAGCTATATCTAATAGACTCGATTGGTACCATTTAGATGTGGTAAAATGAGCTGTCATGCAAGTTGGGTAACATTAGAGAATGGGTAGCTTTTTATTAATGGGTCGTGTCATGACCTGAAACACCTTATGCAAATAGCTTGAATATATAGTGTGTCAAATATGACTACCAAAATTGTATCAATATAGAATAATATGTATTTCTGAGTAATAAGGTTTAAGAAGTTACAAATGTCCTCAAGGCAACTTTCTACCCATTTGACCCGTTTAATTTAACTAAGTGTTTTTATGCTACCCTAATTGATTCGTTTATATTTAAATGGGTTTAAGTTAAACATAACCTGACAATAGACAACCACTTAGTAGTTATAGCTAATTGTTATTGTTGCAGTACATGGCGGATGATCACCCAGGGAACGACCCTTTGTTGGTTTTATGGATATAAATTATCATACGTGAGTTAGGATCGAACTCGAGACCACGGGATTGCACACTTTGCGTATGAGGATTAAAGTTAATAATTAAATGTAATAGTTATATTTACTTATTAATTAAATGAAATAATTATAACGGACGTTAAGTAATTAAGTGTAATGGAATAACGGTCGCTAAATGTAATTGGAAAGGACTAGATTGCAAATTAAATATTGGGAAGGTTCTGGAATCCCTTTGGGATGTTGATACCGATCGGCCAAAGGAAGAAACCCAACCCAACTCAAGCTCAACTTGTTCTCCAAGTTTAGTTGAGTACATATACAAGGCTAGGACACTCAAATATTGAGTTTTTGGACATTTATACCCTCTCAGTAAAGATATAAATGTTAAAACACTCAAAATTTGAGTGTTCCAATAATTTATAGGAGTGTGCAAATCATCTCCCTTTTATTAATACGTGTTTTGCTAGCCATTTTTTTGATTTTTTAAGTTATACGGTTCGGGTTTATTGGTTTGAAAAATCGTATAGGCAAAACCAAAATTAAACCAAACCTAATTGAGAACGGGTAAAATCACCAAATTAGAATTCGGTTGGTTTTGGTTAAAAACAAAAAAACCAAACTCTAACTAGACTTCATAACATAATCAAAATGGCTCATAAGCGCTCAAGTAAATTAAACAAAAAATGAGTCTAAGAAAACGAAAAAACTCGCAACTCAACAGAAGTAAATCAAAACAAAACAAAATATTAGTTTTTTCAACAAAAGTCTTCAGAATTATTAGAATTCTTTGAACAGTAAGCATAACCCGGTTTCAACTTCACTCCCTACTTTTCTAATGTTTGCATTTTTATTAGATAAAACTTTACTAGTATATAACAATTGAAACATATCAAATAATGAGGAATTTTTATTTGCTTACCTTTATTTTGGTGCTTATCAAGTGACAAATTCCCACCATCTATCTAGTTTAATTTAATGGTGTGGATTAATCTAAGATTTATTAGATAAAACCTAAGTCAATGTTTTTTTTTCTTGTCTTTTTCTCTTTATTCATTTTTTTTTTGTCTTTTTCTTTTAATTCACTTTTATTTTTTATTTTATTTTATTTTTTTATTTTTTACGTTATTCACATTTTTTTTAATTCGCGTTTTTTCTTCGCTTTCGTACGTTTTCATCCGTTTTCATACGTTTTTCGCCCGTTTTCTTACGTTTTCATTCATTATTCATACGTTCGTCCATTTTCATCCGTTTTCATTCGTTTTCGTCCGTTTTCATACTTGTTTTTACACTTTCATACGTTTTCGTCCGTTTTCATACATATTCGTCCATTTTCTTACGTTTTCGCCCATTTTCTTACGTTCTCGTTCATTATTCATATGTTTTCGTCCAATTTTATCCGTTTTCATACTTGTTTTTACGCTTTCATATGTTTTCATACGTTTTTGCCCGTTTTCTTACGTTTTCGTTCATTATTCATACGTTTTCGTCCATTTTCGTCCGTTTTTATACTTGATTTTATGCTTTCATACGTTTTCGTCCATTTTCATACACATTCGTCCCTTTTCTTACGTTTTCGTCCGTTTTCATACATTTTCTTACGTTTTCGTTCATTATTCATATGTTTTCGTCAATTTTCGTCCGTTTTCTTACTTGTTTTTACGCTTTCAAACGTTTTCTTCTGTTTTCATATATATTCATCCATTTTCTTACGTTTTTGTCTGTTTTCATACCTTTTCGTCCGTTTTTAAATGTTTTCGGCAATTTTGAGACGTTTTCATACGTTTTTGAATATCACAAGTGATATTCTGTGATACTCAGATGATCACAAGTGATATTCTGTGATATTCAGAATATAACTTGTGATATTCTAAATATCACAAGTGATTTTCAACTAATGTTTTGTAACATGAAAATCACAATTGATATTCAGAATATCAAAAAGTGATATCCAAAAAATCACAAGTGATATTCATAATATCACAAAGTGATATTCAGAATATCACAAATATATAATTTAAATAGCAGCTATATAGTTTGGGGGTATTTGTTTAACCTTATTTTATTTGCTTATAAGCTTATGTGATTTCGGTTTATGTTTCACAAGCTTAATTTGCTTATTTTGAAACTTATAAAAATATGTAAGTTTATATTTACCACGTATAAAGAGAAAATGGTCAAGTTATGGTTTAAAGTTCATACATATTCATCCGTTTTCATACGTTTTTGTTCGTTTTTAAAAGTTTTCGGCCGTTTTCATATGTTTCTGAATATCACAAGTGATATTCTGTGATATCCAGATGATCACAAGTAGGGGTGTCATTCGGGCTGACCCGACCCGAGTCAATTCGGGTCGGGTCAATCGGGTTCAAAAATATATTCGGGTCAATCGGGTCAACCCGAATTGACCCGAGTTTTAAACAAGGTCGGGTTCGGGTATATTTTTTTAGCCTTGACCCGACCCGAACCCGACTAACCCGGTTCAACAACACTTTTACAATGTAAAATACTCGGGTTGACCCCAAACCCGAATTTACCCGACCCGATTGACCCGACCCGAGTTGACCCGAACCCGAATTGACCCGACCCGAGTTGACCCGAGTTCTAAACAAGGTCGGGTTCGGGTATGTTTTTTTAAGGCTTGACCCGAGTTGACCCGAACCCGACCGGGTCAACCCGAATAACACCCCTAATCACAAGTGATATTCTGTGATTTTCTGAATATTACAAGTGATTTTCAACTAATGTTTTGTAAAATGAAAATCACAAGTGATATTCAGAATACCACAAAGTGATATCCAGAAAATCACAAGTAATATTCATGATTCTGAATATCACAAAGTGATTTCTGAATATCACAAAGTGATACTCAGAAAATCATAAGTGATATTCTGAATATCACAGAAAATCACTTGTCATAGTTAGAAACGTATGAAAATGTAAGAAAACAGACGAAAACGTATGAAAACAGACGAAAATGTATGAAAATAGACAAAAATGTAAGAAAACATACGAAAACATAAGAAAAGGACGAAAACATATGAAAACGAACGAAAATGTAAGAAAACGGACAAAAACGTAAGAAAACAGACGAAAACGTAAGAAAACGAACGAAAACGTAAGAAAACAGACAAAAACGTATGAAAACGGACGAAAACGTAAGAAAACAGACTAAAACGTATGAAAACGGACGAAAACGTAAGAAAACGGACGAAAATGTATGTAAACGGACGAAAACATAACAAGACTAACGAAAACGTATGAAAACGAACGAAAACGTATGAAAACGAACGAAAACGTAACAAAACTGACGAAAACACATATAAAAGAGGACGAAAACGTAAGAAAACAGACGAATACGTATGAAAACAGACGAAAACGTATAAAAAGCGGTAAAAACGGACAAAAACGTAAGAAAACTGACGAAAACGTAAAAAAAAACGTGAAATTAAAAAATGGATTAAAAAAAAGACAAAAAATGAGAAAATAAATAAGAAAGATAAAAAGGAAAAAAAAACATGGACTTAGGTTTAGACATATTAAATCTTAGGTTAATCCTCACCATTAGATCAAACTAGATAGAAGGTGGGGATTTATCATTTCGTATGCAAAGATTTTTTAGGATGCAAAATAAAGTGCCTCATCAAATAATAATAATAATAATAATATTAATAATAATAATAACAATAATAATTATAATAATAAACTTAAAAAACGTAAACATATAAATATATAAAATATATAAAAAATAAAAATAAAATAGTAATAACAAATTAATACTTAAAAAAGTAAAAAGAAAAATTAGCGCATGAACTAAATCCAAGCCTTAGTAGTGATGAAATGGTGAGGATTTGTCCCTCAGTAAGCATCAAAATAAGAGTAAGCAAATGAACGTTTCTCGTAAGTTATATTCTTAAGGGATTAACGAAGCCTTTAGCATTATTTTTGAACAAGATTCTAATTGGTGATTTTGATATATGTATTTGTTGTTGGTTAAATTATATCTTTTTAAATATATTTAAAATGCATTTTAAACTTTTTTTAAAGGCATCTTTAATAAGAGATAGATCAATGACTTTTTTTGCTATAAAAAATCGTTGTTAAGGTTTTTCTCATTGGAGTAAACATTTTTTCTCCTCAATGACTTGAGCAAAATCCTTCTCGCACAATCTTTTTATTCTAGCAATAAAAGTACACAAACAAGTTCTACAAAGACTTTTTAGCATCGGAGAACATTTACTTGCATTAGGTAGAAGATAGTGGAAAAGTGATTTGTCAAACAAAAATTTATTAAAAGACTTTTATGCATTTGTGGATGCGCTTAATATAGCTATGGATGAACATTTAGGGTGCGTTTAGTTAGTGTTTATGAGAACAAAAGAATGAAATGATTGTAATGAAAGATTGTTTGGTTTGTGTATATGAATATACATAGTAGATATTCTTCTAAATAACATTCATGGGGCCTTCTTATGAATAGTAAAGTTAGAGGTTTTTTTTTAACAGTGCGTTAAGGTGTGTTGTTGGCTTGCTATTGGTGGGGAGGAAATAATGGGCCAAAAGTCGAAGCCTCATTGGCTGTGTGAAGATAATGGACCACAAGTAGGGGTGTCATTCGGGCTGACCCGACCCGAGTCAATTCGGGTCGGGTCAATCGGGTAAATTATATTCGGGTCAATCGGGTCAACCCGAATTGACCCGAGTTCTAAACAAGGTCGGGTTCGGGTATATATTTTTAGCCTTGACCCGACCCGAACCCGACTAACCCGGCTCAACAACACTTTTACAATGTAAAAAACTCGGGCTGACCCCAAACCCGAATTGACCCGACCCGAGTTTACCCGAACCCGAATTGACCCGAACCCGAATTGACCCGAGTTCTAAACAAGGTCGGGTTCGGGTATGTTTTTTAAGGCTTGACCCGAGTTGACCCGAACCCTAGCCACAAGTTAATGAATTATTGGTCGATCATACCAACAGGAACTGTTTCACTTCCGTTTTACCGTAATAACGTGTAAGATTTTTCTCCACCGCTTCTAGGCTCTTCTTCTTCTCCACACATATCTTTCACCCTCACAAACACACGCACACACTAAACAAAAAGAGTCACTTCTCCCATGATTCATCAAATACACAAATAGATGATCTCAAGGCACCGGCCGATTTGGAGTCATCACTCAAACAGAGGATTGAAGTTGTTCCTGATGCCGTCGGAGGGTGCTTATGTTATTCACACGGTGAGTTTCTGTTTTCAGGATGGTGCTTGGTTTTTTCTTATTTTAATTTTAGGTTTGTTAGATATGATGTGGTTAATTTTTACTGTAAAGCTTTTGGAGGAATTGAGTATGGATCAATTGTGGGTGTTCTGTTTATAAACGTGGCATCCAATAATCACTATACCAATTTAACCTCAAAACTACATTTCAACATGACGTAAGTGAATTTTATTTGTATAAAAATTGTAAAAATAACATACTGTAATCGTCATACAATAGTTGCCTGGCCTAGATGGAAAAACTCGAATTACAAATGTTATTTTTAGAGTCGTATTCTCAATGGAAGTATGAGATTGTGTATGTTGGGGATTGCAGGACATCTTTTGTTTACCTCTTATCATACATTTTTAAATATTGGAGTAGGCAAGAGGGTAAGATTTGAATTATTCTTATATGGACTAAAGTGAAAAGAAAGACGAAGAGGGCAATTTAATTTTGGATTTGCTAAATAATGTTTACGGAATTTAAAAGGAAACCTGGACTTTGTTAAATTAAACATGACATATATTTAAGTTAATTTTTATGTTTATTTATTATGTATTAAATACATAACTAATTTAAATTAGAGGTGGCAAAACGGGCGGGCCGGGCGGGCACGGGCACGGGCTAAAACGGGCACGGGCTAGTACGGGCACGGGCTAAACGGGCACGGGCCAAACGGGCACATGTTGTACAAATCGCTTAATAAAATACCTAAAACGACGAAATAAATTCCTTAAACGTAATATTTTATTTATATTAAAAAACTTGAATATGTTATCTAAAAAAAATCCTTAAAAAACGATCGTTAATGTTCGACAATTGAGAAAAAAAAAATGCCCGTTTGTGCCCATTTAAGTTTTCAATGGGCTATATGTGCCCATTTCAAAAAAAGAAGGGGCTAAATGTGCTCAAATCTTTTAAAAATGTGCCAATTTAGCCCATTTTTTTGCTTCTGGGCACATTTTGCCACATCTAATTTAAATATAGAAAGAACAGATTATTGAATGTGCATCAAACATTACACAATGGGCATTGTTTAGCAAATCCCATTTAATTTAACTTTAACCAGATACACAATTGTAAGTTCTTTACAAACATAATGATTACACTTTCAAAAAGAATATAGAATAAGGGCCCGTTTATTAAGTTGTAAGGATTTACTGTGAGCAATGGATTTAAAAGTGAGTGGTTTGGGATTATTTTTTACTGTTTGTAAAGTGATGTTTGGTTTGTTCTATAAACTTTTGCTATATCACATGAAGACAAAAAGCTAAAATTATTTTTATCAAAAAAAATAATAGAGCAGATTTGGACAGTAGCAGACCTCACCGAAAAACTAAGGTGGTTCTTTGATATAGTAAAGATAAAACAAATCAACAGGTGAATTAATCTCTCGGTAAATGTGTTAAGCCGGGTCGGGTCCAACTTAGAAATGTGCCTTGCTATTATAAGTTCAAAGTTTAGTGATTATATCTTATACTACATATTTTTTTGGTATACGATATTAAACGATCATTTGTAAAATTATTGTTAAAGATCTCAACATCTACACTTAAACATGTAACAATATTCAAACTCACATTGGAATTCATTATTTAGAATTACTTACATATAAATGCATCTAAAAAAAGGTGGCTGAGTTTTTATAACATAATAATAATCGATCTTTTTCTCTATCATGGCATTTTTTTCAAAACGTTTAATTAAAAATATCATATTAAAATGTTTATGCACTTTTGGCTTTTTGTAAAAGGTCATCACTTCAAAAATGGCTAAAGTAGAGGGGGTAACATGAAACTTTGAATAAAAAAAAGCGGTATCTTCTTTCTTTACCAAGAACATTGCAGAGACCATTAAGACCTCCGGTACTGCAAGTGTTTATTTTTTTTTCTATTAGATCTTTCTTTCTCTCTTCTTATCTGATACATAAGGTGGTTCCCGGTCTAAATCTAAGGTAGGTACGCCTTTGATAAGCACCACTAGGATCGATAAAGATCGATAATGGATTACAGTTGGCTTGGACGATCAAGAAGATTTTCAATGTATTATCAATGGAGGATAGTTTGTTGTGAATTTGTTACAAAGAGATTACTGAGAGAATTAAAGAGAGAAAATGATTTATCAAAGCTTCAATGTATTATCAATGGAGGATAGTCTGTTGACTTTAACTTATCAGCCTTTGGATTTGGATAAAGATGGAAGAATTAGCCGTACTTTGATTTTCAGGCTTCTAATTTACCCACTCTCGCTCAGGTTATCTTTTATTCCTGAAGCCGTTGCTTTTTTCTCGCTCAGGTACTCTTATGGTTCATTTATTTATTTATTTATATAATTTTGAATTTTGATCTATTGTTAGGATACTACTACTACTAGTTAATTAGTTCGATAGTCGATAGACATACTACTACTCCTTTTATGTTCCAAAGCTCCTTTTATCATCCGTTTAGTATGCTATTAGTTACAACCACCCTGAATTTTGTTAACTAAACTTAATAATCAATATACCCTAATTATTAATTAAAATAATACTCATTTTGTCTAGGCTGGAATCTGTGGTGGACGATCGTTTTTTTTTTTATTTTATTTTATTTTATTTTTTTTATAGTAAGCGGTGTGACTTGTAAGTTGTAACTACTTTTGGGCGATCAAATACGGAGTCAAACTTGACTTACCCTTTATAAGTCCTCAGTTTTCTACTATGGGCAACTTCCAACTTTGGTCGCACTTGTGGTTTTACTTGTCATATTCGAGTGTCTAAGTTTAAAGAGTTGTACTTCTACTTCTAGCCCGAATTTTCAACAATGAGCTCTTTTAGAAGCCTATTAATAATGTCTCATCATGTTACTTGCGGGGCCAACTTGTTGCTTTGGTTGTAAGGGTTACACGCATTTGGCTCTTATAGTTTCGTGTATTGAGTTATTTGAAATTTTTAGATGTTTTGACTTCTGCCCATGCTCAGGTTAATACTTATAGTAACCCCAGAAAAAAGTGAGTTTCATCATTTTCACGTTGGTCAAGATTTCCACTTTTGCATATAGCAAACCGAAATGAAATGATGAATAATCGCTGTCCCATGAAATGATATCTTATATAATGACAGCATCTGTGACTTTTTTAAAACATACCCAATTTTATCCCAAACCATTTTTATAAGAATTTGTGAAATTTTGCAATGTTAGTAAAATTATTGAAGTGGAAGCCACACAATTATTAAAGATGGCGATATGACAGTGAAAAGCATAAGTAATCTTCGTCTTTTATACATACAAAAGGCAAAGTGGTTGATTGCTTATGGACCGACAAATGTAAATGCGATACTGCTCTTGGTATGTGTTGGATGAGGCTAGTAATAGTTTTGATATAATTGTTGAACTTGATCCCTGTATGAAAACAAGGAGGCATGATCTGGAGACATGCCTTGATAATGATTACTGGTCCAATTTTTTTCTAATTTTATAAGTGAAAGCAATATAAAGGTCTTAGAACTTACAATTTGGTCCAAACCGTCTGATAGTTCCTTAGAGTAATCCTTCGATAACAAGTGACAATGATACCAACCTAAAGAGTTTTGCAATTGTTAGTGCTCCCTAACCATGAGCAGTTGAGCCAGGTGCGATCTCACTTTTGAGATTGAGCTAGACATTTAAACTATTTTTAGGCAAGCGTGCATATAGCTGGATATGTAAATGTCATGCACAACATTCTGTTTATTTACATATTTTTTAATAGTTATTTTGATATCTCATTTCCGTGAGCATGTATTTTAACATGTTTAGGTCAATGAACAAAAGTATTTTCGTGCAGCCAACTTTTTGCGTCATGTAAGAAGGTTTAACAGGCTTGGCTGCTCTCTTATAATATTATGAATAACAAATGTATTAAATATGATTACTAGTTCCATGAAATGATTTTGGGAGGTTGTAAGATGTGAATATGCTTGAGCTACTTTTGACCTGTTTGACCCATTCGGCTTGGAGATAATGCAACCTTAGTCGACCTATGTTAGATAGACGAGTCGAAACTGTTGCATCTAGACTGTATACAAAATTACTGTGTTAGTTAGAAGTGAATAGTCTCTCATTCTTCTTGTATGTCTTTGATCTCTGGTTGAATCCTATCTATGTTTACAATTACAATCCTAAGAATATAATAGGAATATACTTTGACAAAAATGCACAGTTTAACCATGCATCTGGGTCATGTTTCTTATGATAATATATTATTTGATTGCAGATATGGCAGCACGCTGATCAGAACCGCACTGGCTTCCTTGGCCGTCAGGAATTCTATAACGCTCTTAAGCTTGTTACTGTTGCACAAAGTAAAAGAGAACTAACACCAGATATAGTAAAGGCGGCATTATATGGACCTCCTTCATCTAAAATCCCTGCTCCACAGATTAATCTTGCAGCTCTGCCTCCAGCTCAACCAAATGCAATGGGACCACGTCCTCCTACACAACAGCCTGGGATTGTCAATTCAATGGCCCCACGCCCTCCTACGCAACAGCCCGGGGTTGTCAATTCAAGGCAAACTCAAACTTTGAGCATAAGATCACAGGGCCCTCCTAATTCAATGGCTCCTCCTTCAGTTGCTCCACCTTCTGCACAGTATTTTGCACCTCAAGGAAATCAGTCAATGAGGCCGCCACCTCAGAGCGGTCCTCTTCCATCACAGGGTGTTGTTGGTCCTAGTTTTCCGGCAGGTGGTGGTCTGGCCGGTCCTGGTCTATCAAACTCTAATGTCTCAGGTGATTGGCTTGGGGGCAGAGGTGTTGGGGCTACTGTATCGAAACCCCAAGAGCCACTATCATCCTCATCTTTTACAGCTCCTAGACCATATGTTGGAGGAAATGCAATTACTTCTGCCCCTATGTTTGGCGGTGATTTGTTTTCTGCTTCCCAATCTATATCCAAACCGTCATCATCCTCAATGCCAACACCAACTGCAAGCATTCCACCTGTTTCTTCTGCAATTGCTCCTGTAACTTCTGACCCCCAGACTCCAGCCAAGATAGACCCACTTGGTGCATTGAATGCTTTTACAAGGCAACCCACAGGTGCTCCAGTACAGTCAGCGGGGCCATCTCTACCAAGACCAAATCAACAGGCCCCGACTCAAAATGCTCCAGTACAGTCAGGTGGGCCATCGTTACCTCAGTGGCCAAAAATGACTCGGGCTGGTGTTAACAAGTATATGAAAGTGTTCATGGAAGTCGACTCTGACAGAGATGGGAAAATCACTGGTGATCAGACTCGTAGCTTATTTTTAAGTTGGAGACTACCAAGAGGTAAATGATTTACTCGATTTCCTATAAAAACGACAAGCCGTAATGTTGTTATTGTTCTTCGACAAAAATTCTGAAACAGGTGTGGGACTTGTCTGATCAAGATAATGACAGCATGCTTTCCCTGAGGGAGTTCTGTATCGCTCTCTATCTGATGGAGCGGTACAGAGAAGGCCAGAATCTTCCACCAACACTTCCTAGTAATGTCTTGCTTGATGAAGCTCTGCTGTCTCTCACGGGCCCACCCAATCCTTCTTATAGACCTGCTGCTGGTTGGGGAGCTAATCCTGGTATACCTCTATACATCATGTAGACATATATTTAGAGTTGCAAAATGGGGGGTCGGGTGGCTTGAGACGCGTCAAAACTGGTTGTGTTGAAACATGTTAGTTTTAGTAAGGGTCGAAACACGTCGGGTTGAGGTGTCGTTTTATTATTACTGTTATTTGTAAACGACGTAAACACATGAAAATGTTAATTCAAATACTATTGTTATTGATACTGCTACTTTCCAAAATGGGCAGTTCAAATCGTTTTATTAATACACTTACTCGTGAAAGGAGCAGAAAAATCCCTCAGATAGTTGAGAAATTAAAAATCGTTTTGAATGTTATCGAACATTTTGTCTTCAGGTTCTGCACCCCAGCAGCCAGGGATGCCTGGCGCCCAACAAATGTTGCATGCTAATATGAGGCCTCCCATGCCTGGTGCCCAGCCAATGCAATATAATCAGCCAAAAGGACCGATGCCCCCCATGGATAACTCTCATGCAGATCAGCTCAGTAATGGTGATCAAAACACTTCTCGCTCAGTTGCTCTAGAGACAACTGAAGCAGAAAAAGTGGTAAAGTTTTATTTGTTCCTGATAGATTTGGAATTTAATTACGCATATACTGTCAATTTAAGCCTTGAACTTCTGAGTTATTATGAAGTATGAATAGAAGATGCTTTATCTGCGTTATAACAGCCTAACATGCGTCTTATTTTGGAAATAAATGAGTTAATTTAGTTGAACCATTCTGTTAAAGATTTTATCCATGCGACTTTTTTTATCTTCTTTAGAATGCACGCTCACTGTCGTTGGTTTCCATTGGTGTTAAAAGGTTGAAGATAAGAAGGAAATTCTGGATTCTAGAGAAAAGATGGCCTTCTACAGGAACAAAATGCAAGATCTCGTGAGTAGCCCATAAATTTACTGCGTTATACACTATATATGGGAAGACATGTGTATTCACCTCTTTTCTTCACCAGGTTTTATACAAAAGCAGATGTGATAACCGCCTTAATGAGATTACAGAACGAGCAATAGCTGATAAACGTGAGGTATATTGGCGATTTGAAATCATGTCTTCTTTCTATCTTTTGATTTGGGGTTTTTCGTGGTCCTTGAGATTTGTCATTATGTAATTCCAGGCAGAGATGCTTGCTAAGAAATATGCAGAGAAGTACAAACAGGTGGCAGAAGTGGCCTCTAAGTTAACTATTGAGGAGGCATCTTTCCGTGATATTCAGGTAAAATCCTCCTTTATATTCTCACACAAAATAAATTATATTTGCACCAATAAAACGATAAAAAACTATACAACTTGACAATAAAATGGTTTCAGTTGCTTTGACTTCATCTATTGTGTGCTGATAACTCTGACCATTCTTAGCGATTGCTAATGCCCCTTCCATAGTTCACCAACATTTTTATTCACCATGCTGTGGGTGTTGTCCCTTTTCGTCTTATGTCAAAAAAATGGGACCAGACTCACGAGCACATTGCTACAAGTCTATAATTCTCATGCCATAAAAGAAGTAATGAACGGAAAATGCTGGGAATTATGGGTGGCACATGGATGGGCTGGGTAATGGGTTTGGATTGTGTTGGGGTTGACGTGTTGACAAATTTGTTCATTTTATTTTATTAAAGATAAATTTATTTAAGTTTGTTACAATGCCTATTAATTTTGTTTAAACAAGTCAATTTAGTATGTTGTTACAATGCCTATTAATTGCTCCCTCTACTTTAAAATTGCTAAATGGCCTTTGAAATAGCATTGCGTTATTACTTTCTACTGGACTGGCAGCTTAGTGCACTTTAGATCTATTTTATGTGATTGGTGTGAGCATATTTTTTATAAGAAAAAGGGGCGGGTGGGAGTTGAAGCACATTAATCGTAACATGGAATAGATTCCCATCTTTTTGCTAATTGAATTAAATTTTCTGTTGACTTTTAGGAAAGGAAGACGGAGTTGAATCAGGCACTTGTGAAAATGGAACAGGGTGGCAGCGCTGATGGTATCCTTCAAGTAAGTTCAATTACTTCCATATGATCCCGGGTAACGGGGATTTTAGTAAGTTTTAAGGATGGCTTGAGTGACCCATCATTTTTTTCACCTTTTGTTTTTAATCAAATAAGTATAAAATAATAAATCATTAAACATATATTCGGCAGACCCAGGTTCGTGCTGATCGTATCCAATCCGATCTCGAGGAACTACTGAAGGCTTTAACCGAACGTTGCAAAAAACATGGAATTGATGTCAAGTCAACTGCAGTTATTGAGCTTCCAAAGGGTATAATCTTTCATCTCATGCGATCAGGAATACTCCATTAGCAATAATGTCACTGTATCTGTATAATATTATAATAAAAGGGAGTTCACCTATTTTGTTTGTCAAGGTTGGCAACCTGGAGTTCCAGAGATATCTGCAGTGTGGGATGAGGATTGGGATAAATTCGAAGACGAAGGAGTTCCGGAGATATCTGCAGTGTGGGATGAGGATTGGGATAAATTCGAAGACGAAGGTATGACGCTCTTTATTTTATAGCAACTATTTATCAGAGAAAGAGCAATGTCAGCTCATTTTTGTTAAAAGATATCAGCGTTGGTGGGTCAATCCGACCCGTGTGGCCGTGTTCCACACAAAATATCCGTTTTGACCAAAACAATCTATTTTATTAGTTAATTAATATATTTTGCTACCTCTATATGTTCTCACATTATTCTCTTCAACGACATTTGCACTTTGCACTAAACTAGTTTGTAATGACAGGTTTCTCATTTGATGCTACGGTGCCTGCAAATGCCAAATCAACATCTCAGGCAGAAAACTCGGCTCCGATGGACGATGTTTCCGAGGATTCATATTCAAATGCTGACAGGAAGTCAGAGAAGCCTTTCGAGACTGAATCAGCATATGCACATAGCGAAGATGAGTCGGCTAAAAGTCTAGCTGGTAGTCCCACGGTGCAAAAAATATTTGAAAGTCCAACCAAGGAGGATTCATTTAACCATTTTGGAAAGAGCTTTGATGCCGACACAGAAAGGTACCAATTGGATTCAGTTTATGGTCTGATCTTTCATTGTCTAAATACAACCAAACGTGTACCTATACCTTGTTTGCTGGAAAGATCTAAACATGCACTAGTCTATTGCTCTTGTTTATTGAGTTCGATCTTCTTCTATTAGGGGTTTTGATGACCAAGGATGGGGTACTTTTGACAACAATGATGATGTAGATTCGGTGTGGGGATTCAATAGTGACACAGCTAAGGTAAGTTCATATCTTTTTTTTTCATTGCATTCAATGGATAGTGTGTATAAGGTTATAGAAGGGTATTACAACGTAAGGTGGAAAAATGCTACATATGTGCTACTAAATGAAAAGATAAATAGACGCTTTAGATTGAAAATTAATACATTACATCTCAACTTACTGCTCTAGAGTGGACCTAGAAACCGAACCAATCTAAAACTGGTTTTGTATCAGTTGCGAACCATTTTGGTATGTACGTCATAATTTGAAAAATATAAACCTAGAACAAAGGTGTTTGGAGTTTTAAAGATAATAGGAAACCTATCTCTATTATGAATAATACCTATGCCCTTGCAAATAACTTCATTTATACAGGATGCCGAACATGAGAAGCATGGAGAGAGTTATTTCTTTGACTCTAGTAGCTTCACTGCAAGTCCAAGGAAAATTGATTCCCCGCAAGGCAGTAATGGTTTCTTCCAGAAAAAGAGTCCATTTGGGTTTGATGATTCGGTTCCTGGCTCACCAGCTTCTCGAGCTGGCACCTCACCATGATACAGTGGGGGAGGAGCAGAGAAACCTTCTCGAGATTCGATTCCATGAGCAGCTCCACACAGGATAATAACTTCTCAAGATTCGACTCAATGAGCAGCACGACACAAGATCGTAGTTTCGCAAGGTTTGATTCAGTGAGTAGCAATGCGGGTTTTGACCATGGTCATACATACTCATTTGATGACTCATATCCCTTTGGGTCAAGCGGACCGTTTAAGGTGTCGTCAGAAAGTCAAACGGGGAAAAATGAAACTGATAAATGGGCATTTTAGTTTGGAGTTTGGCGGTGTTATTATACTGTGAAGAGGGTTTTTGTATTCATGAAGTGTTAAATTTTGGAGTATCAATCTGTGGCAAACATATCATTCTATCAATTGTTAATGGCTTTCAAGTTATGTTCATTGCAGAGATTCTACAGGGGTTAATCATGGACAAAGAATAAAAGGTTTAAAGTTCCAAGAAGATCGTTTCTGCTGAAGCTTTCTCATTTCTGCTGATGAGTCATTTATAGCCGTTAGAGGGATCTTAGTGTAACTTAATCTCCTATTTAATAAGTCCCTTAATCTAGGGTTAGAAACACTTGCGTGTGCAGTCATTGTATCACACTCTTTTCTTCTTTCTGATCATTTCATTAATCTTGTCTTGTCTTTGTACTTACATGATTATTGTCTCATTGACATTAATCTAGTCTTGTAACATCTTGGATACTATTGTAAACTCAATCTAAGCTGACTATTGCGGCTTAGGTTTAAATAAAGGTTCTATTGTTCATTTTGTGTTGCTTATACTTTCGTACATGAAGGATGGGTATTGGGATTACCATGTATTTTTTCTTCTTCTACCGGCTTGATAGTTTGTGTTTGTATCACTTGCTTGTCTTTGATACCATTGCATGGGAACTTTACGATATTTCTTTGGTATAATCTTGACTAGAAATTCTACTATTGGATTGCGATTACTATAAATATCTGGTTTTTACTGTTAGATGCTTATTGTGAAAATAATTGCTAATGTTTAAACATTAGGCGTGGTCAAAGTTGATGCTCATTGTGTATTTGTGTGGTACTTCTAACTATGGATTGGCTTGTTTTAGAAAATTATCAGGAGTGTTTTGTGCGTTGTTGCACTTGTTACGAATAGGGATGACGGTGTTGATGCCACTGAATTATACACAAAATCACGCAATCGCACACATACACTTGCGCATCTCAAGTGCTTCCATTACGTTTTCACCTTCTTCCTAGCGACACAATTTTTATTTATGTAGTAGACCTGTGATATAGATTAATGCCTTTTTGTGATGAAAGTGGCATTTGAGTTGTCCATGGTTTTGGAGCGCAATTGGTATCGTCCAAGTTACAAATCCATGTTTTTGGAGTGCAGATGGGAAAGAAATAGATGTAACTTTGCAAATCGATTAAAGAATCAACTTTGATTGTTAACTGGTCTTATTTTCTAAAGACAAACTGCAGCAAGGTTTATTATCTTACACTACATGTTGCAGAGTTTTTTGTCAGAGCCTTGTGGTTTAAAAACAAAATTACGCAACCCTTGTAGTTTCAAAAATAATTACATCACAAAATATTTATTTTATTTTTCTATTGTTGTTCTTTTTGCGCATGAGCAAACAAAAAAACACATCAGTAATTAATATTGAAAAATTAGCCAAACCCTACTTCACGTCCTACACTTTTGGAGGCATCCCCATCACGTCGGCTCTCATCTCACCACATGTCGACGTCTTTGTGATACAAACTCTCGCCTGACTACATCTGTTTTGGCTTTTGTTTTGAATTTGTTAATTGTAGGTGGTGATTTATCTAGTTAAATGGCTGACAGTAGGGGTTAAGGACTACATCTCTTTTTGGCCAGTAGGGGTTAAAGACTCGTTTTCGATAGTACATTGCAACCTGATACTTTTTGAATGGTTTCATTATAATGTTTATCTAGTTGATATGGCTCATGCATATACATGTGAACTTCCCAAAACTTCCTGATAGTATATACATATTCATTTTTTTATAGTTAAATGGCTCATGCATTTATTGCATATTGATATAATGTTTTTAACTACTTAGTGGTTTTATAGGCTACTATAGCATCAAAGTTTGTTGTACTAAAATTTGTGATGGACCAAAAGGTATAAGTTAACTAAGCCTCCAAGTAAAGCTATCAAGGTTCAACATGGAATAAAATTCAATTAACTTATTAATCAAATTCATTTTGCAACATCCATTGATAAGCAACACAAATGTAATGTGCTTGAATTGATCTGTTCAAGTGTTATGCTTTTAAGTGAAAAAGAAAAATATGCAGGATTGAAATTGTGAGTAACAATACCATCAGGAGATTAAATATTGTTACTAACGGAAAAAATGAAAAAAGCAATTAATATTAGTATGATGTAAATAATTTTTCAAGTACAATGTTTCTGTATATATGTTTCAAAAGACAAACTGTAGCAAGCTTTATTATCTTACACTACACGTCGCAACTTCAAAACACCACAATCTATTCTTAATCAATCGGAAATCCAAAAAATCTACAAACAAGCTGAAGAGTAATAGTTTGCCGTAATAATAATAAATGATTTCTACTCATATACATTGCATCAAACACCTACACAAAAGCTCTTTATCTAAATAAAATACATCGATTAATAGAAAGTTATTATATGTATGGACATGTGGTCCTTAACATTGGTCCGGTGTCTGTTTTTAGATTGCAAATATTGGTTTCTCAAAATGGATTGATTTGTGCTTGTAAGTGGTAACCAAAAAATCAATGACTCTGATTGATTAGTTGCAGGTGGATAGGTTATTCTAGAAAAAGTAAATGAATTATACTCATATGCATTTTATCAAACACATGGTGGGTGGGCGTCTACTACAGAAAAAATAAATCATTTTCACTATTTTTTTTTTAATTTAAATTTATAAACAAAATACTAAAATTTAATATTTACGATAATAAATCAAACTAGTAATTGCTGTAGAATTCAAATCTATTGACGAGGAGGAATTTGTCTAAACTCTAAAGAGTGGTTAACAAAAAAAAATTACAAACCCTTTTCTTATTGGACTACCAGGACCAAGTGATAACGCTATAAGGCCCAGAATAATGCATGGCCCCACCATGTGATAGAGTCGGAAGGTCTAGTAACATACTCAAGTTTGTGACGTCTTGTTGCCGTAAATCTCCATCACAAATTAGTCTTACACCAAACTCCTTCACCTCAACATCTTCTTCATTATTCTCTTCAAAACAAAATGTTACAAAATTCTTTGCTTCCTTCCATTCACCCCTTGTATCCCTTCTATAATGCAACCATATCATATATGAATTTTGGATTCCTATCACCTCATTCTCAAAATAATCCTCAATTGATAATGGAATGTTACCGTATGAATTCAGAGAAGCTCCATCAAAGTTCTTTACAAAGTATCCTTTCAATTTGTGAGGGTTTTTGCACTTGAAAACAACACAAGTTCCCCATCCCCTAAACTTATCATAACACCAATCTGATGGTAATTCAACCTTTACATGATTTCCCATACTTCTATTTTTAAACCACTCTGGAATAGAGCTATTCCCATGATATCCTATATCTAAACAAGAATAGCGAGTGTCTTGCGTGAAGAATTCACATCTGTTAGTCTGGATACCCACATACCCAAGGATAGCAGAAAGCTGATGAATAAAGCCTTGGGAAGTTATAGATGAGTCAAGACACTCAGTCTTCGATATAAACCCCTCGTTATCAATGGTAACATTCTTAAACAGCTTTGGACAATTCAAGAAATTATTGTCCCTATTCCTGAATGGGTCTTTAAATGATCCCGACACTTCTCTTAAAGAGGCGCAATCAGATGCATGAATACGCCATAAGCTAGGTGGAAGTTTGGGCAACACTTCCAGCTTCTCGCAACCATTAACACTAAGCCATTTAAGACTAGAAAGTTGACTCAAACTTTCAGGCAAGCTAGTAAAATTGTTCCCTTCCAAGTCTAGATCCTTTAGACATGATAAGCCTCCAATGCTCTCAGGCACTTGTTCTAAATTGCAGTAGCTTAAATTCAGTTTCCTTAACATATATAAACCTGCCAATGAAACTGATCTTTGGGGATGTTGTTGTTTACTTAGTAAACCAAAAGGAGCAGTTGTCACAATTATCAATTTCCGGTCATTTTTCAAATTTACTATTCATCTCGGGAATTTGCTATTCATCGTTTTTGAAGTCGAGTTAATATTTTGAGAGGTTATTTCAAAATTTTATTATTCACAAAACACTATTCATTCCCGGAGAAAAATTTATATTTCATTAACGTATATTTTTCTTATTAAATAAACGCTATCGCACGATCATTTATTTTGAATAATTGATCCCACACTTCCGACAATTGTTTAGATATATTTTTTTATATTCATTTTAAGACTATAAAAATTATATTATTAGTTTACCCGATGATTTGGATTTATTTTGTATATATATATATATATATATATATATATATATATATATATATATATATATATATATATATTCACGACGGTTTACGAAATTTCTATACGATAATTATTTATTCACCCGATACTTGTGAGAAATGTAATTTTATAATTTTTATGACCTCAACATATTTTATTTTGCTCCGTTAAAATCAATTTCTAGCTAACTCTATACATAATAAGTAAATATCTAATTAATATCTTCAAGTATTCAAAACCAATTTGATATGCTCCACTTCCATTCATATTCAACAACAAAAAAAAGAAAAAAAGTGTTCTCTTCTTCTTTTTCTTGGAGGTACACGATCAACAACAACAACTAGGAGAAATGCATCATTCTTTTCCAAGATCAATTATATTTAAGATCCATTTTGTGTTATAGTTAAGGTTTATGATTAAACCTTGAAGAGTAACTAAGTTTTCTATCATCAATCCTCATAATCATCCAAGTAAGCTTACATATTATTTCCATAACTTTCATACTCATATTCTTGAGCTATTTTTATCATTTTAGTAAAAAAACATGCAAGTTATATGTGTATCTATACCACTTTTATTGTTTTTAGTACTTATAATTAGTATATATCATCCTATAATTATCCCTTGAAACATATCAATTTTGATGATGTCTAGGAACCCATGACACCCTAAGGAGGTGTATGGTAGATTTAGAATAGCTTTGGCATTGGTTTGAAGTGGTTAGAATAAGTTTTACGCGAGAAAAATCCATTTCGACAACAATAAATAGTGGTCTGATCTTATTTGTGAAATCTGGAAATTTCGAAAGTTTGTAAAATATTTTGGGCTAGATATTTAGAAAATATACTTTAAAACGAAAACGTGGCCGCTTGAACGGGTTAAAACGGAGTTATAACGAAGAAGTTATGCTATTTTCAAGTTTAACGACGAAAACTATTTTTCCGGAAAATTCAGCATGTTGTCCAAATTTTTACGAGTTAAAAATGAGTCTTAAGCGTTATCTAAATGAGTCGAATTATCAAAAATATATTAGTATACTTTAATACGAAGCTAGGGACATATAAAACGTAGAAAACGGACTTATAACGACTAAGTTATTCACATTTTAAACAAGGTTGTCGTAACTTTTATTACAAGTATAAAACATATATTTTTCCTATTAGACAAAAACTAGTTGCCGCTAAGGACCATGTTGAGAGTCGTTTTTAACATTGATAGAATACTTTTTAGAAAATGATTTCTTCTAGTTAAAGTAAGTTCACCTAGCCTATTTTCCAAAATGTTCAACTGTTCGTCAAACGGAGTTGTAACGAGTAAAATATGGTCACTCAAACTTTGCCGAAAGTTACCCTTAAACAATATTTTTGGTACAAGTATCCTACTTTACCTATGTTTATCTCCATGATCGAGACCTCTATGATAAAAATTTAAAAGCTAAAACTTTGAGATAATGCTACAAGCTTTCCAAAACCGTTGGGTTTGTTTTCTAACACTCGATATTCACTATTTTACGACTAGCTTTTCGAGGCCATTTAGTCACTTTCATGAATTGTCAAATTATATTATTTTGCGACGAAAAACTATAATTTCTTAATAAATCACTAAATGATTATCGTAGGATATCATTTCGACGTAAATACTTGTAAAGTATTTTGTAACTTGACAAGAGGTCATAAACGTGTATTTCGACGATAAACTTTATTTTAAAAAATGCACAAGTGGTATGGATATCATATGAGTTTGCATGCACGACATTGTTTCATGACTTATATTAGATCATATCATTCATAATAGGTCGCGGTTAGAGAGTTGCGTCTCATTTCTGTGCGTCCACTTTGTCATCATAACTATTGCAACAGGTGAGTTCGTAGCCCCACTTTTACTCGTTTAATTGTTTTATAAACTCTTCGGGGGAGATACATGCTCAACTTCATGCTTTTACTTTACACTTATATGAACTTAAACTATATTGTTTTAACTATCATGAACTTGTTACCCTTTTGTTTCACTACTTATGCTAGTAAGTAGATTGTGCCCGAACTAAATTGATCACTATGTTATGAACGCTATTATTTGAACCACTTTCCGTGATTTTGAGCCCTTCGACATATATATTTGAACTCTTTTAACTTGATAGGAACATATTGGCATAGATTTGAACACTTTAACTTGATTTAAAACATTTTGACATATAAGTAATCTCTTTTAACGTAATATTGAACCCTTTGACCATTTTAAACTTGTTTGACTTTATAATGAACCCTTTGACTATTTTGAACTTGTTTGACATAATATTGAACCCTTTAACTATTTTGAACCTTTTTATATATTTTGAGCTCTTTGACTGTTTTGAACTTTTGAACTCGACTTAAACGCTTGAACTTAATTACGAACTTTTGAATGGAACCCTTGAACTTAAATACGAACTTATGACTTGTTTGAACTTATTGAACCGTACGTGTTATGACCTTGACCTAAAGCCTCCCATGATCGGAGCATCACTATAAAGTCTCCCTTGTTCGGAGCATCACTATAAAGTCTTCCTTGTTCGGAGCATCCCTATAAAGTCTTCCTTGTTCGGAGCATCACTATAATTCTCGCCTTGTTGGTGGAGTGTTCACAATAATTCTCGCCTTGTCGGTGGAGTGTTCTCAATAATTCTCGCCTTAATGGTGGAGTGTTCTCAATAATTCTCGCCTAGGTGGTCGAGTAACAAAGGAGTCTCCCTTGTTGGAGCAGTGCAAAGTCTCCCATGTTCGGAGCATCCCTGAATTATTATATACGTGGTGTTATATTGTGAACTATTATGACATCGTACACTTAACTATTAGACATACATATTTTGGCAGTGGGTTGTGAACACACAGGTTGCAAGTTTTGTATAGGCGGAACTTGGAACTGAGTGGATTTACAATGCCTTTGCTTTGTGGACTATTCTAAATGACCAAAAACTTTGCCTTTGTTGCATGAACGCTCTTTAAAAGCTTTACTTGTTAACCAAAATCTATGAACTCACTCAACCATTGTGTTGACACTTTTAGCATGTTTTATCTCAGGTATCTAAGGCATTCACTTCATGGCATGCATGTGGACTTATCATAGAGTCGCGGTGTCGACGCGTCTCACCTATAGTTTATGCACTTAACTATCGTTTGATTGTAACAAACTTATTTTGGTACCTTGGAAATCTTTTGGGACCTATGTTTTGTAAACTCTGATTATTTTACTGAATCAAACGATATTTTCAAAACGACACTTTAGGTCATTCGATATAACTGTAACTTTGATGCTATGACAGTCCTCCCCAAGGTATTCCATTCCGCTGTAAAACAGGTAATTTGGGGGTGTGACATCAGTTATTGAAGTCCACCATCTAGGTTGAATCTTCCCTTGGCCACCAAATGACAATGATTCAAGATTTATTAGCGAGGATACAAAAGAAGGAAGTTCGGTTATGGCAGTTCTATCAATATGAAGCTCCGTTAAGCTTTTGATCCGACCCAATGCTTGAGGGAGTTGCTCTAATTTTAAGCACCCCGAGAGATTCAGGAATTGAAGAGAATCCATTTCCACTCTGCTTGGAAAAATCCTAAGCTGTTTGCAGTCTCTCAGATTCAACACAACAAGCCTCTTGAGCATTCCAATTGAGGGATGAATGCTAACCAAATTCACACAACCTTCAAGATTTAGCTCATCGAGATTCGTAATATCTGAGAAGTCAGGGGTGGTAGTTAGGTTATAACAGTACCTTAGCTTCATTACTTTCAACCTTCTAAATGTCTGACATTAAAAGAAAAAAGATAAGTTCCTATATCATAAGGTGTTAAACAGGAACACATGTATGAACAAGTAAATACCTTTGGTGTTGTCCAAAGTTGTTTTATATGGCTGTAAGACAAGTCGATGGCAACAATGTTTTCTGGATAGAAATCTGAAGGTAAGTACTTGAAAGGGAATCCATGCCAACAAAACAACCTTAGCTCATTCGACAAAACATCCAAACTTCCCGTCAACTTCACTGCAAATGGCTGCCGATGTTCTTGAAAATAAATTTTTAAGATCCGCAAATTTTTCATATGTGTAAAAGCTTTTCCATCTATGGGAATATTTTGGTCATTATTCTTTAGCAAAAGGACAAGAGCTTCAACTTCTTCTGTTACCTAGATACATTATAATAAATCATTGGACTACAATTTCTTATATAAAAGATTAATAAAGCCAACTGCCTATTCTTGTTAGACTGTGATACCTTGTTTCTATTCAATGCATCATAAAACTCTGATGAAATCCACAATCTGCTCTGATTCCTAGGCATGTTGAACTCTTCACGTGTAATTTCCCTTGCCATACTTTGAACCAATTCATGCATTTGAAGGGACATATCATTTACAGATACTATTATTAGGAACTTATCAACTAGAACCTCAATAATAGCAATTGCAGAACAGTTGCTGCTGTCTAGTACACTTGCAACAAAATATTTATTTTCCCCAATGAAGGCACGTGCAATGTCAAGAAACATTCTTTTCTGATCAGATGCCAAGCTATCAAAGAAACTTTTCCACAAAATATGATAACAGCTTCTATTATCAGATTTTGTTTAAAACAAACTCATCTTGGTTTCAATAAACACGTTCTAGTAATCTAAGAAAATAACAACTTGTATTTTATGAGATTTGTTTCAAAGAAACTCCACTTGGTTTCAAGGAATCTGATTTCATCATTATATTTAATCATGTTAGTAATTGGCGCACCAATTACATTCGCAAGATTCACTAGGGTCACAAATTATGTTACCATCAGTTAACTTGTGAATATATAAACACTAAAACTGTTAAAAAACTGTTAAAACAATATGGTATCTAATAAACTCGACATGGTTTATGTAAACTTGTACCATATATGATTCCGAGAAACACAAGCTTGGTTTCAATATCCGGATTTAAACAATAACATATGCAATAAATCAGTTTGAAAAGAAACTCATCATGGTTTCAATATAAACTGATTCAATAAACTGTTTAAAAAATCGTTTATAAATCATATACAAAATCTGTTAATTAAAATTCTGTTTAGTTATAAAACTGATTTTCAAATAAACTCAATCTTGGTTGCAGAAAAACAGCTTTGTATAAAATCATTAATTATATAAATCAGATTTTAATAAAAGTGTTTTAATTCTGTTACACAAAATCTGTTTTAAGACTGTAGGGAAACGGTTACACTTTTATTAATAAAATCTAAATTATAATAAATAAAATTAACAAGAAATAAATAAAGAAAATTAAATACAAACAGAATATAAGCAGATAAACGATAATTAAATAAAATAATAAAATAGTCAAAAGACTTACTTGATCACCAATAGAGATCAACAAAGAAGCAATAAAGCCGAGGCACGTGTTTGACACGCTTCCCTTAAAACAGATTCGCCGTCTGTTTCCCTGGGTACAACAGCCAAAACAGTAAGTTGTACTGTCGGACTTAACAAAAATTGCCCGAATTTCATCTTAAGAGATGCGTATTCCATATGTTGGAAATCAATAATAACTATTGATTTGATGTGTATAAAACTTGTGGAATTAGGGCCTCTATTTATACACAATAGACTCCCTCTAAGTTTACTCATCCCATCGATGTGGGATTGAAAATAAACTACTTTTCCTCTTTAGGCATGGTACCGAATGCCTAACTTTGAGACCCGATATCTCATTCACATCAACTCTATTTTGGACACATAAAGGCTTATTGCGAAGCTCTCTTCGAGGAGAACGCGAACCTACAAACTATTACTCATATATGTGACATATACATATAGATAATTGTGTCCAAAGTTGGTCAAAAGTCACTTTTGCCAACCAATTTTCCAACAGATTACTGGTCCAATGTTTTTCTAATTTTTTAAGTGAAAGCATCAAAGCAATATAAAGATCTTACAACTTACAATTTGGTCCAAGCCGTATGATAGTTCCTTAGAGTAATCCTTCGATAACAAGTGATAATGATACCAACCTAAAGAGTTTTGCACTGGTTAAGTCTCTACCCATGAACAGTTGAGCCAGGTGCAATCTCACTTTCGAGGTTAAGCTAGACATGAAATTATATTTAGGCGAGTGTTTATCTGCATATCTAAATGTTATTCACATTCTAGTTGTTTAAATTTGATTGTGGATATTTTTATTTTTTTTTTATTTTTTTTTTGCGTCATGTAAGAAGGGTTAACAGGCTTGGCCGCTCTCCTATAATATTATGAATAACAAATATATTAAATATGATTACTAGTTTGATGAAATGATTTTGGGAGTTTGTAAGATGTGAATATGCTTGAGCCACTTTTGACTTGTTTGACCCATTCGACTTGGAGATAATGCAACCCTAGTCGACCTATGTTAGATAGATGAGTCAAATCTGTTGTATCTAGACTGTATACAAATAAAGGCGCTTACTACCTTTACAAAATTACTCTGTTAGATAGATGTAAATAGTCTCTCATTCTTCTTGTATAGTTGTATGTCTTTGATCTCTGATTGAATACTATCTATGTTTACAAAGTACAATCCTAAGAAGATTATAGGACTATACTTTGACAAAAATGAACAGTTTAATCATGCATCTGGGTCATGTTTCTTATGATAATATATTATTCTATTTGATTGCAGATATGGCAGCACGCTGATCAGAACCACACTGGCTTCCTTGGCCGTCAGGAATTCTATAACGCTCTTAAACTTGTAACTGTTGCACAAAGTAAAAGAGAACTAACACCAGATATAGTAAAGGCGGCATTATATGGACCTGCTTCATCTAAAATCCCTGCTCCACAGATTAATCTCTTGCAGCTCTACCTCCAGCTCAACAAAATCCAATGGCACCACGTCCTCCCACACAACAGCCTGGGATTGTCAATTCAATGGCCCCACGTCCTCCTACACAACAGCCCGGGGTTAATCCAATGCAAACTCAAAATTTCGGCATAAGATCACAGGGCCCTCCTAATTCAATGGCTCCTCCTTCAGTTGCTCCACCTTCTGCACAGTATTTTGCACCTCAAGGAAATCAGTCAATGAGGCCGCCACCTCAGAGCGGTCCTCTTCCATCACAGGGTATTGGTGGTCCTAGTTTTCCGGCAGGTGGTGGTCTGGCCGGTCCTGGTCTATCAAACTCTAATGTCTCAGGTGATTGGCTTGGGGGCAGAGGTGTTGGGGCTACTGTACCAAAACCCCAAGAGCCACTATCATCCTCATCTTTCACAGCTCCTAGACCATATGTTGGAGGAAATGCAATTACTTCTACCCCTATGTTTGGTGGTGATTTGTTTTCTGCTTCCCAATCCAAACCGTCATCATCCTCAATGCCAACACAAACTGCAAGCATTCCACCTGTTTCTTCTGCAATTGCTCCTGTAACTTCTGAGCCCCAGACTCCAGCCAAGATAGACCCACTTGGTGTATTGAATGCTTTTGCAAGGCAACCCACAGGTGCTCCAGTACAGTCAGCGAGGCCATCTCTACCAAGACCAAATCAACAGGCCCCGACTCAAAATGCTCCAGTACAGTCAGGTGGGCCATCGTTACCTCAGTGGCCAAAAATGACGCGGGCTGGTGTTAACAAGTATATGAAAGTGTTCATGGAAGTCGACTCTGACAGAGATGGTAAAATCACTGGTGATCAGGCTCGTAGCTTATTTTTAAGTTGGAGACTACCAAGAGGTAAATGATTTACTCGATTACCTATAAAAACAACAAGCCGTAATGTTGTTATTGTTCTTCGACAGAAATTCTGAAACAGGTGTGGGACTTGTCTGATCAAGATAATGACAGCATGCTTTCCCTGAGGGAGTTCTGTATCGCTCTCTATCTGATGGAGCGGTACAGAGAAGGCCAGAATCTTCCACCAACACTTCCTAGTAATGTCTTGCTTGATGAAGCTCTGCTGTCTCTCACGGGCCCACCCAATCCTTCTTATAGACCTGCTGCTGGTTGGGGAGCTAATCCTGGTATACCTCTATACATCATGTAGACATATATTTAGAGTTGCAAAATGGGGGGTCGGGTGGCTTGAGACGCGTCAAAACGGGTTGTGTTGAAACATGTTAGTTTAGTAAGGTCCGATACACGTCGGGTTGAGGTGTCGTTTTATTATTACTGTTATTTGTAAACGAAGTAAACACATGAAAATGTTAATTCAAATACTAGTGTTACTGATACTGCTACTTTCCAAAATGGGTAGTTCAAATCGTTTTATTAATACACTTACTCGTGAAAGGAGCAGAAAATCCCTCAGATAGTTGAGAATTTAAAAATCGTTTTGAATGTTATCGAACCTTTTGTCTTCAGGTTCTGCACCCCAGCAGCCAGGGATGCCTGGCGCCCAACAAATGTTGCATGCTAATATGAGGCCTCCCATGCCTGGTGCCCAGCCAATGCAATATAATCAGCCAAAAGGACCGATGCCCCCCATGGATAACTCTCATGCACATCAGCTCAGTAATGGTGATCAAAACACTTCTCGCTCAGTTGCTCTAGAGACAACTGAAGTAGAAAAAGTGGTAAAGTTTTATTTAAAGTTTTATTTGTTCCTGATAGATTTGGAATTTAATTACGCATATACTGTCAATTTAAGCCTTGAACTTCTGAATTATTATGAAGTATGAATAGAAGATGCTTTATCTGCGTTATAACAGGCGCCTTATTTTGGATATAAATCAGTTAATTTAGTTGAACCATTCTGTTAAAGATTTCATCCATGCGACTTTTTTTATTTTCTTTAGAATGCGCGCTCACTGTCGCTGGTTTCCATTGATGCTAAAAGGTTGAATATAAGAACGAAATTCTGGATTCTAGAGAAAAGATGGCCTTCTACAGGAACAAAATGCAAGATCTCGTGAGTAGCCATTCTTCACCATAAATTTACAGCTTTATACACTATATATGGATCAATGTCTGCCCATAAATTTACAGCTTTATACACTATATATGGGAAGACGTGTGTATTCACCTCCTTTCTTCACCAGGTTTTATACAAAAGCAGATGTGATAACCGCCTTAATGAGATTACAGAACGAGCAATAGCGGATAAACGTGAGGTATATTGGCGAATTTAAATCATGTCTTCTTTCTATCTTTTGATTTGGGGTTTTTCGCGGTCCTTGAGATTTGTCATTATCTAATTCCAGGCAGAGATGCTTGCTAAGAAATATGAAGAGAAGTACAAACAGGTGGCAGAAGTGGCCTCTAAGTTAACTATTGAGGAGGCATCTTTCCGTGATATTCAGGTAAAATCCCCCCTTTTATTCTCTCACACAAAATAAAACTTACACTTCACCTACATTTTTTATCTATTTTGTGCTGGTAAATCTGACCATTTCTAGCAACTGCTAATGCTGTTTCCACCGTTCACCTACACTTTTTATTCACCATGCTGTGAGTGTTGTCCTTTTTTTTCTTACGTCAAAAAATGGGACCAGACTCACAAAATGTCTTTTTGATAGGATTTTTTTGGGGTTGACGTGACCAATTTGTATTTTTTTGAATAAAGATAAAATCTATTAAAGTTTGTTACAATGCCTATTTATTTGTTTGAAGTTTGAACAAGTCCATTTAGTATGTTGTAAACACTCGACGACTTTTAAACCATTTGGGCAGTTTCCGTTTTAGCTATTATTACAGTTTTGTGAGTTTGACCCACCCGTTATTGATAAAATATCATCCAAGTTGGCCTGTTTCCACATAAATGTGCTGAATTTTCCCCTTCTACTCAAAATTGTTAAATGGTTTGAGAAATAGCATTGCGTTATCACTTTCCACTGGACTGGCAGCTTAGCGTACATTAGATCTATTTTTTGTGATTGGTGCCTCCCCCCCCCACAAGAATAAGGGCAGCTGGGAGCTGAAGCACATTAATTGTAACTTGGAGTATAATCCCATCTTTTTGTTTATTGAATTGAATTTTCTGTTTGACTTTTAGGAGAGGAAGATGGAGTTGAATCAGGCACTTGTGAAAATGGATCAGGGTGGCAGCGCTGATGGTATCCTTCAAGTAAGTTCAGTTACTTCTATATGATCCCGAGTTACAGGTTTTTGTCTAAATGAGTAAGTTATAAGGAAGGCATAAAATAGTTAGGTTGACTGACCCATCAACATCTTTTTTCCTTTCTTTAGAATTCAATAAATATATAATAATAAACATTAAACATATTTTCGGTTGACCCAGGTCCGTGCTGATCGTATCCAATCTGATCTCGAGGAACTGTTGAAGGCTTTAACTGAACGTTGCAAAAAACATGGAATTGATGTCAAGTCAACTGCAGTTATTGAGCTTCCAAAGGGTATCATCTTTCATCTCATGCTATCAGGAATACTTCATTAGCAATAATGTCACGTTATGGTTCACCTACTTTGTTTGTCAAGGTTGGCAACCTGGAGTTCCAGAGATATCTGCAGTGTGGGATGAGGATTGGGATAAATTTGAAAACGAAGGTACGACTCTCTTTCTATATGAGTTTCAGTTCATTTCCGTAAAAAGATATTCGTGTTGTGGGTCAATCCAACCCGCGTTTCACACAAAATATCCGTTTTGACCCATACCTATTTCATCTATTACCCAGCCAGACCATTTTGCTACATCTACCTTATGCTTTCACGTTATTCTCTTCAACCACATTTGCAGTTTGCACTAAACTAGTTGGTAATGACAGGTTTCTCATTTGATGCTACGGTGCCTGCAAATACCAAATCAACATCTCAGGCAGAAAACTCGGCTCCGATGGATGATGTTTCCGAGGATTCATATTCAAATGCTGACAGGAAGTCAGAGAAGCCTTTCGAGACTGAATCAGCATATGCACATAGCGAAGATGAGTCGGCTAAAAGTCCAGCTGGTAGTCCCACGGCGCAAAAAATATTTGAAAGTCCAACCAAGGAGGATTCATTTAACCATTTCGGAAAGAGCTTTGATGCCGACACAGAAAGGTACCAATTGGATTCAGTTTATGGTCTGATCTTTCATTGTCTAAATACAACAAAACGTGTACCTATACCTTGTTTACTGGAAAGATCTAAACATGCACTAGTCTATTGCTCTTGTTTATTGAGTTCGATCTTCTTCTATTAGGGGTTTTGATGACCAAGGATGGGGTACTTTTGACAACAATGATGATGTAGATTCAGTGTGGGGATTCAATAGTGACACAGCTAAGGTAAGTTCATATCTTCTTTTTTTTCTCTCAGTTATATATCATTGCATTAAATGGATAGTGTGTATAAGGTTATAGAAGGGTATTACAACGTAAGGTGGAAAAATGCTACATATGTGCTACTAACTGAAAAGATAAATAAACACTTTAGAGTGAAAATTAATACAGTACATCTCAACTTACTTTGTTTTGCTTCCGTAGGTTTACCTGCCTTTGCTTTGCTTTTGGTTTACCCTTAGGATGCCTTTTGCCCTTAGGTTTGGTTTTTGTTTCTGGTTTGCTATGTGCATTTGTTTTGCGTTTTGCGTTTGTGCGTGTTTGGTCTGCCCCTTTTCGCCTGCTTTTTGTTTGCTGCCTTTATGCTTCCTTTTGCTCTATTCTCTTCTTTCTCACACGCACTAGCCGGAGGTCTCATTGCATCTCCTTACCCCGGGTTTATCCCCCAGGGTGAGGGGTAAGTCTTATACATTCTACCTCCCCCATACCCTGCCTCGGCGGGATTGGGTATGTTGTTGTTGTTGTTGTTGTATCTCAACTTACTGCTCTAGAGTGGATCTGGAAACTGAACCAATCTAAAACTGGTTTTGTATCAGTTGCGAACCGTTTTGGTATGTATGTCATAATTTGAAAAATATAAACCTAGAACAAAGCTGTTTGGAGTTTAAAAGAAAATAGGAAACCTATCTCTGTTATGAATGATACAGTTGATACCTATGCCCTTGCAAATAACTTCATTTATACAGGATGCCGAACATGAGAAGCATGGAGAGAGTTATTTCTTTGACTCCAGTAGCTTCACTGCAAGTCCAAGGAAAAGTGATTCCCCGCAAGGCAGTAATAGTTTCTTCCAGAAAAAGAGTCCATTTGGGTTTGATGATTCGGTTCCTGGCTCACCAGCTTCTCGAGCTGGCACCTCACCACGATACAGTGGGGGAGGAGCAGAGAATTCTTTCTTTGATAATATCTCGAGATACGATTCCTTCAGTGCCGCTGACCGAGGTTCTCCCAAACAAGAAACCTTCTCGAGATTTGATTCCATGAGCAGCTCCACGCAAGATAATAACTTCTCAAGATTCGACTCAATGAGCAGCACGGCACAAGACCGTAGTTTCGCAAGGTTTGATTCAATGAGTAGCAATGCGGGTTTTGACCATGGTCATACATACTCATTTGATGACTCAGATCCGTTTGGGTCAAGCGGACCGTTTAAGGTGTCGTCAGAAAGTCAATCGGGGAAAAATGAAACTGATAAATGGGCATTTTAGTGTGGAGTTTGGTGGTGTTATTATACTCTGACGAGGGTTTTTGTATTCATATGGGGATTACCATGTATTTTTTTTCCTTCTACCGACTTGATAGTTTGTGTTTGTATCACTTGCTTATCTTTGATACCATTGCATGGACTTCATGATATTTCTTTGGTATAATCTTGACTAGAAATTCTACTATTGGATTGCGATTACTATAAATATCTGGTTTTGATTGTTAGATGCTTATTGTGAAAATAATCGCTAATGTTTTACATTAGGCGTGGTCAAAGTTGATGCTCCTTGTGTGGTACTTCTAACTATTGATTGGGCTTGTCTTAGAAAATTATCACGAGTGTTTTGTGCGTCGTTGCGCTTGTTACGAATAGGGATGATGGTGTTGATGCCACTGAATTATACACAAATCACGCGATCGCACACATACACTTGCGCATCTCAAGTGCACACATACACTTAGAAAATTTTTATTTATGTAGTAGACATGTAATATAGATTAATGCCTTTTTGTGGTGAAAGTGGCATTGCAGTTCTCCATGGTTTTGGAGTGCAATTGGTATCGTTCAACAAATCCATGGTTTTGGAGTGCAGATGGGAAGAAATAGATGTAACTTTACAAATCGATTAAAGAATCAACTCTGATTGTTAACTGAGAAAATAGTCTTATTTTCAAAAGACAAACTGCAGCAAGGTTTATTATCTTACACTACACATCGCAACTTCAAAACACCACAATCTATTCTTAATCAATCGGAAATCCAAAAAATCTACAAACAAGCTGAAGAGTAATATTTTGCCTTAATAATAAATGATTTCTACTCATATACATTTCATCAAACACGTACACAAAACTCTTTATTATCTAAATAAAAGGCATCGATTAATAAGAAGTTATTATATGTATGGACATGTGATCCTTAACATTGTCCAGTGTCTCTGGTTTTTAGATAGTATTGGTTTCTCAAATTTTACGATCAGAAGTGACATTAAAATAGATAGATTGATTTTTGCTTGTGAGAGGTAAACAAAAAATAGGTCGTGCATTTCATCAAACACCTGGTGGGTGTCTCCTAAAGAAAAAGTAAATCATTTTCCTTGTCAACAAAAAACTAAAACTTAATATTTACGATTAATAAATCAAACTTGTAATTGGACTACCAGTAGCTAACATGTAAAAATTACAATCTAGTTTTGACATATAAATAAACACCTTTGTTATTGGACTACCACGTCCAGTCAATAAATCCAGAAGTCCCAGACAAGCTCATGGCCCCACCATGTTGTGATAGAGTTGGGAGGTCTTTGAACATACCACTCAAGTTTGTGATATCTTGCTTTAAATCTCCGTCACAAATTAGTCTTACACCACACTCCTTCACCTCAACATCTTCTTCATTATTCTCTTCGAAACAAAATGTAACAAAATTCTTTGCTTCCTTCCATTCAGCCCGTGTATCCTTCTTATAAAGCAACCATATCATATACGAATCTTGGATTCCTATCACCTCTTTCTCAAAATAACGCTTAACTGAAAATGGAATGCGATCGTATGAATTCAGAGACACTCCATCAAAGTTCTTTACAGAGTATCCTTTAAATTCTTTGAAAGGCTTTTTGCACTTGAAAACAACACAAGTTCCATATCCTATATCTAAAGATCATAAAGCAATTGTCTTGGTGATTTCAACCTTTAAATGATTTCCCGTACTTCTATTTGTAAACCACTCTGGAATGCTATTCCCATGATATCCTATATCTAAAGAAAGACATTTAATGTCTTGCGTGAAGAATTCACATCTGTTTGTCTGGAAACCCACATACCCAAGGAAAGCAGAAAGCTGATGAATAGAGCCTTGGGAAGTTATAGTTGAGTCAAGACACCTAGTCTTCAATACAGACCCCTCGCTATCAATTGTAACATTCTTAAACAGCTTTGGACAATTTCTGAAAAAATTGATGCTATTCCTGAATGGGTCTTTAGATGATCCCGACACTTCTCTTAAGGAGGTGCAATTAGATGCAGTAAAATAAATTAGGCTGGGTGGAAGTTCGGGCAACACTTCCAGCTTCTTGCAACCATAAACATAAAGATTTTGAAGATTAGAAAGTTGACTCAAACTTCCAGGCAAGCTAGTAAAATTGTTCCCTTCCAAGTCTAGATCCTTTAGACATGATAAGCCTCCAATGCTCTTAGGCACTTGTACTAAATTGCAGTAGCTTAAATTCAGATCCTTTAACATATGTAAACCTGCCAATGAAACTGATCTTTGGGGATGTTGTTGTTTACATAGTAAACCAAAAGGAGCAGTGATTGAAGTCCACCATCTAGGTTGAATCCTCCCTTGGCCACCGAATGACAATGATTCAAGGTTTATTAGAGAGGATACAAAAGAAGGAAGTTGTGTAATGGCATCCGTTTCCACTATACCTGGAAAATTCTGAAGCCGTTTGCAGTCTCTCAGATTTAACACAACAAGCCTCTTGAGCATTCCAATGGAGGGATGAACGCTAACCAAATTCACACAACCTTCAAGACTTAGCTCTTCGAGATTTGTAATCTCCGAGAAGTCAGGGGTGGTTGTTAGGTTACAACAGTACCTTAGCTTCATTACTTTCAACCTTCTAAAGCACTGACATCGATAGAACAAAAAAGAAGATAAGTTATCGGATCATTAGATATCAAATAGGAAAACATGTGTGTACAATAAAATACCTTAGGTGTTGTCCAAAAATGTTTTATGTTGCTGTAAGACAGGTCAATGGCAACAATGTTTTCTGGATAGAAATCTGAAGGTAAGAACTTGAAAGGGCATCCATGCCAATAAAACAAGCTTAGCTCATTGGACAAGTAATACAGATTTCCTGAGAAGATCACATTGTGTCCCTTCAGTTCATGTTTCTTCTTAGATACTTTTTCCTCTTGATAGATTTTCAGGATCCTCAACTTTCTCATTTGTGCAAAATCATTAGCATCAATGTGAACCTTTTGGCTAAATTTCTCTAACGAAAGGACTAGAACTTCAACTTCTACAGTTATTGGCACCTGGAAAAGCAAGAACATGTAGCTTCATTAGGATATTTTGCTAATACTTTAATGTATTAATGTAGAGAAAAAAGAATCATATACCACTACTTACCTTCTTTTCACTCAATACATTGTAAACTTGAGATGAATTCCACAATCTCCTCTGTTTCCCAGTCATGATAGACTCTTCACGAACAATTTCCCTTGCCATTGCTTGAATCAAGTCATGCATTTGAAGTGAATTATTGCTAGAGATAGTGATTAATGACTTATCAACTAGAACTTGCATGTTTGTAACTGCAAAAAAGTTACAGCCATCTAGTACGCTTGCTACAAAATCCCTGTTTTCTCCAACGAATAAACATGCAATATCAAGTAAGATATTTTTCTGATGGAGGTCTAGCCCATCGTAACTTAAACGAAGCACTCGTTGAATCTTTTCATTAGGATGCACTTTGAGCTTGTCCAGTTCACTAACCCACTGATCCACAGTTTTGCCGTATAAAAAAAGACCCAAATGTTTGAGGGCCAGAGGGTGACCTTGCACATAGTTCACAACTTTCTGAGAAACTTCTTCAAATTCTATAGAAGAATCGTTTTCTTTAAAGGCATAGGAACGGAAGAGCTCAAGAGATTGATCCTTATCTAGATAGTCCATGTCATGGATGTCATCCTCATCCACTCTATGTGATCTTAGCAACTGTTTATCTTTACCTGTGAAAATAATCAAACTTCCCAGGCAAAACCAACTAGCTGAACCTGCTAGTGCCTCTAACTGCTCATGATCATCTACATCATCCAAAACAAGCAGGATCGGCTTCGATGACATCATCTTCTTTATCACCATAATCCCTTGACCGACACTCGATATCCTCAAAGCTCTTGTTTTCATGATGTTATCAACAAGTTGCATTTGGACTTGAGTTAGGTCTTGCTGTTTTCGGACATCTTCACAAAAGCAACTTCCTTCAAAGTGGACATACATCAAGTTATAAATAGCTTTGGCAAGGGTCGTCTTTCCTATTCCACTTATACCACAAATACCAAGCATATTAACCTTATGTGACCTAACGAAGCGTGACAAGTTTAATTTGTCAAAATGGAAATCTATGCCAACAAGGTTTTCACCAACATGCAAGGGCCCGTCACATATTTTTTTGAGTATGTCTTTGGAGATGCAATCGATGAACTTGTACTCATACCTGTTAACCACAAAGACAGAGTAAGTAAGAGAAACTACATAGTGTTAAGCTTTAGTAGAACTACAAGACTAATTACACAAAAACAAGAAATTTACCCGTTTGTCATGTCCTGGAGATCCCATCCAGATAAGTTAGCCGCCATGGATAGAGCTTCCCTCCATTTATCCACCTCTCCTCTATTTAAAACATCATGTTTGGCAAATGCTTCTGCATAACTTCTTTTTCGTTTCCTCACCACATCAGGCTTGACATCATAAAAGATAATCCGAACCTCATGTTTTGGATTCTCAATCTTCTTGCACTCAAGTATTTTGACAAGTTCCCTCAAACACCAAGTTGAAGAAGCGTAATTTTTGGAGAAGATAACAATCAAAAACCTCGATCTTTCAATGGCTGCGTAGAGTTCTGGAGATATCTCTTCTCCTTTAGGCAACTCTCTATCATCTCTAAAAGCATGAATCCCTTTTTGCTTGAAGTCGTTGAACATATGATCCATGAAGTTTTTACGGATATCTTCACCTCTGAAACTTACAAAGACATCATATCTCCACCGATGAGGAATGGATGTAGTAGCCATTGTCAATAATGAGATTGTTCTGAATTAGTACAGTAAACGTTTTCAGAAAAAAGTGAAAATACAGATGAAACACGAGTAAGTAGAGCATAAAACATGGTAATTAGTAATTGTTTATATATAAGTTAGCTGTCAAAAAATAAAAAGAATGTAGAACATATGAAGCAAAAGATAGTGAAAACAAGATATAATATAATTGGGGCCACACAAATCTAAAACTACAACAAACCCGTCATATGAACCCAGCATACATATAACCACAGTAAAAAGTAGGAAGACGGGTGAAAACCCGACCATATATGCTCAACACTTAATAAGTTCATTAGTTATTATATGAACCCAACATACATATAACCACAGAAGGTCAATCGCTTAGTTCTGGGGCATTAGATTGAATAATAATTAAAAACTTTTAATGTTTCAAAATGATAACTTAATTATAAAAAGTAACTGGAAAGAGAATAAAGATGACTTACAATAAAAAGGTAATGAGTTACTATAAAAGATGGATGGAAGTCTTTGAAATGAATTGATTGAATGCGATCAAAATGGATGTTCCAGTTGAGTTTGAAAGAGTAAAGGTTAGTGGTTTGTTGACTCCAAGTCAACTTTAGTTTTACTTATAGTCCCTCACTTTTAAGACAAGACAAAATTGAGCAAGTATTTGTCGATCAAGTGTTCTTGTGTCAAATAGATTATTTAATAGAGTAATATTTTTGCCCAACTTTTGAGACCGAGACTAGGTGTAGTAGTGACCCCGATCATCACCGTCAATTTAGTACTCACATCAGTTTTTCATCACCACCAAAAGATACCCCATTTAAACACGATATACTGACACACCAAATTTTTTTTTGGAGTAAACTGAAAAGATCGTCCTTGAGATTTGGGCTAATTTCGCAGCGTATGAAGTAGTCTACCTGGTTATTTCAAAAGTGCAGACACCATCCATGTAGGGAACTTTTGAGTGCAATTTTCGTCCATGATCAAAGTTAAATGACAGAATTACCTTCATCTCTTTGTCTACAGGTTCGGGGCATTTTTGTCATTTCATTTTGGTCATGGACGAAAATTGCACTCAAAGTTCCCTACAGGGACGATGTCTACACTTTTGAATGGTAGGGACTACGGCAGCAATTTGGACAAACCTAAGGAACAATTCTTGCAATTTACTCAAAAAATTATTTTCTCTCTCTACAGAACTCAGTCTTTCCAACGATTGGGTTCTCTCAAAAGCTCATGACCAACGCATCAAGGGGTGAAGTTTTTGGGGATGACGCCTCCTTGGGGTGCCCACAGAGCATAAGACACGTGGGTTGTCTTCTATTACATGCAACTTGAAGATTTTGATAAAAATTCGTTTATGTGCTTAATTACTTACCTTTTTCAAATATTTTAGAAAATAATTTAAAAGTTATTTCCCAAAAGTAACGAATTCAATAAGTTTCTTTTTATATCAATATGCCATTTCTTTCATAAAGCAACATCTCAACTTTAAAGTGGTAATTAACTAATTATTTGGATGAATTTATCTGATCTTCAAAATTAAATAGAAAAACATCCACAAGGGTTAAAGTTGGCAAAATTACATATAACGATATTAGGACTTCATAGATCAAACTGAATGGAATTTCACCAAGGCTATTGTACTATGAGACTAGATTACACCGAAACTAAAGCTTCACTCAACGAAACTAAAGCTCCACTCAACGACCCCTACCAGATATATGAGAAATCTTTGCTTATAATTTGGAAAAAATAAGGTACTTACAAATAATCTCTTTTTTTAGCTCTTGTTCAATCTCCATCTACAACTAATTTCGCCAAACATACAATACAATACTTCCTATTTTTTTTTATTCATTCGTAGCTTTTTTATGACATTAACGACTAAAGCTCTACTCAACAACCCTTACCCGATATATGAGAAAACTTTGCTTATAATTTGGAAAAAAAAAGGTACTTACAAATAATCTTTTTTTAGCTCTTGTTCAATCTCCATCTGTAGCTAATTTCGCCAAACATACAATACAACACTTCCTACTTGTTTTTATTTATTCCTAGCATTTTTATGACATTAACGATTAAAGCTCCACTCAACGATCCCTACCAGATATATGAGAAAACTTTGCTTATAATTGGGAAAAAATTAAGGTAACATACAAATAACCTCTTTTTTTAAGCTCTTGTTCAATCTCCATCTGTAGCTAATTTCGCCAAACATACAATACAATACTTCCTATTTGTTTTTATTTATTCCTAGCTTTTTTATGACATTAACTCTTTTATTAATGGTAGACACACGACCAAATAAAATAGCACATATCTATCTGACTACTATTAGGGGTGTCAAATGGGTCGACCCGAATCCGATAATGCCTTAGGGTCGGGTTCATTAGGGTTCAACTAGGCTTATCGGGTCTATCGGGTCAGCCCGACCAACCCGATAGCCTTATAAGGTCGGGTCAGGGTTACACTTTTCATACTTTATCGGGTTTGGGTTCAACCCGATAACCCGATAAATGTATAAGCTTTCCTCGTTCTTTTTTTCATTTTAAGCCCAATAACACTTTAAACCCGTACTTGATAAATGTGCATCATTTTGTTAGTCTTACCGGTATGCGGTATGAATTAGGATTGAACAAACTACTGCAATTTAATGGCAAATATTTTGTGAAGCCTACTGCTCATGTCATAGGTTCATTAGCCTATTTCAATTTAATGGCAAATATTTTGTTTCTAAGCCTACACTCTAATGCTCATGTACATATGTTAATGTTTTGTTGTCTCTTTTCAGAGTTCAGTGGCTTTATGTGATTGTATTCATGTCCTGTTGTGTATACTTAAAGTCTGCTACAAGTGGTAACATTGTTGTCTGTTCCAGTTGGTCTGCTGCAAGTTCCTGCATTTGGTCAAAATTTTAAAGTGAATATTGAAGCTATGTGTTTGGTCATGTGCAGTGGCGGAGCCATGAAAAGTGATCACATGAGGCATTGGTTCAAAAAAAAAATTTAGTTAGGTAGCATGTCGGGTCAGGTCATTTGAAACAAGTCAGGTCGGGTCGTTAAAGGTGAAAAAATCTAATGCAAAGCACCTATTGAATTTTAGTTGACAGTTTTAACTTATTAATCTTATAAACATTCACTTTCTTTGACTATTGTGTTTACACATCAAAAACATACATTGAGAAAAAGAAATCAAACAAGGATCAAACTGTATGACAAACACTTACTTTTAAGTTGATATCTGTATAAAGTAATGTTAAAAAACTAAAGAGCAAACTATAGTCACAAGTTTTTTTTTTTTTTTTTTTTTTTTTTTCTTTCCTGAAATGGTGAATTTTATTAATAAATGAATCAGCAAATTACATGAAATTCAAGTAGCCATATATGAACATGCTCATATAGCTGAAACAAACTTTCCAAACTAACAAAACTGTTGGAACAGATTCAGGATAAAGCTGATTCTAAACTCACCATTCTTCTAGACTTAGCAACTGCATGCTAACATCTAGGCAACCATGGAGAAATATCCCTCTTATGACTACATTTCCACTGAACAAACACCCTACCTAGTCTCAACTATAGCCCATACAGAGGAAACCAGAGCCTCTTGTTCAGGGCATCATCAAAGAAGAGATCAAAACTCCTGTTCCATTGGATCTCAGATGCAAAATATTCTTTTAAAAATAACATACCAACTTAATAGTTTTGAACTTGCGGATTTGTAGTTGAATACATTAAGATTTTATAATTATAATAGTTGATATGGATATGTCATCAGATAATATATCTTAACTTGTGACTATAGTTAAAAGAAAATTAGTTCACACTTTCCCACATATCCCACCTTCCTCACAATCCCACCTTTCCCACTCCCCCACCTTTACCAGTCCCCCATTTTTTCCATCTAGAAAAACGACAGAAAACTTCAGCCATCGATTTGCGTCTCATATCGTGTTTCATCAAAAAGCGAAGAGGGCACTTAGGCTGCTATGTCGAGGGCACTTAATATTTTTGCTATTATTTTGATCTTTTTTCTACATAAATTTTAAGTCCGCAAGAGTTTCGTTGAGGGCATCGCCCCCACTAGTGACCACATAGCTCCGCCCCTGGTCATGTGATTTGCTACTAGTGAGGGCCTGGTAGTAAGGCCACATTTTGTCTACATTTTGTCTTGTGGTATATTTGTTCTATTATTGTCCCTAATTTCGAGGTTTGCATTTTAACTAATCAACCTAAACAATGAGGTTACTTTGCACGAAAAACTGTGATACAGACACTGTTTCTTCTAAGTAGAACAAATGGTGCTGTTTGTTTATTCAGAGGCTCTGAATCTGAGCCGCACATCTGAATCTGAATCTGAGACGTAAATGTCTAAATCTAAATAGAAAAATCTTGTTAAAGTAAGGTGCTGTGTCATTTGCTTGCTCGTACTAAAATTTGTTTGGTTATTTTGTGTCAACAAGAGGCATTAAGACACCTCTCAAGTCTAGACCATTAAGATGTAACTGACTCTGACCGCGTCTGAACGAAGAAGGAAAGAAAAAAAACTGTGTGAACCCCCAAAACGTCTGACCGATTAAGAGGTTTGGCTCGTTAAGAGGCATTAAGAGGCTGTTAAGACATTTTTAAAAAAACAAAACACCACCATTACTGATTTAGAGAGATCTTCACCTCCCCCTACCATGACCAACAGATGTTCCACGCCCAGCAGCCTAAGCCTGCACAAGATGAGAAACATTAGTGCTCACATATTTAATGTAGTAAGACGGTAGGACACGTTGGGTTTGGAGCAGGTCATTTATTTCGTATAGCTGATGTAGGCTTGGTTAACCTGCAAAAGCACTCTTTTATCAGTATTTTAGATGTTTTGATAAAACAATTATGGTGCTTCTTATTTTTATTTTTGTTTAATAAAGAATTGTCTTAATCGTGAATCAACAGGTTCCTTATTAACGAGATAGAGACATCATGATGCTTTTGTGCAAGTTAACTTCAAGTTTTTTATAATGTTAGATGCATCAAGGAATGTACATATTACTTGTCATACGGCCTAGTAAGTGGAAGGTGTGACAATTTTATTCATCTATAGTATCACTGTATCAGCTATCATCATTTAAGAGGGAAAGTTTTACTGGTTTTGAGCACCTTTGACAGTTTCATGGTTCTGACCCACTCACCCTACAAAGAAGTAGAATAGTTTGACTTATAAGGTCAAAAGGAGCAACTTGTGACCAACTAATAACTACTTTACCTTCCTATCAATCATAGCAACACTTTCTCTTTGGATGTTCTATTAAAATTGCAACGCTTACTAGTTTAAACAGATTCTACGCTAAATGAACTATTTTCCTTTGATTGTCATTACCAATCAATTCATGGTACTTAAGAACTATTGAAGGATATTTTAGATATTTGACAACTATTTAACAAACTTTTTACAGTGTAACAAGTCAAACACTTCACTTTTCATTGATGAGGATATCCCGTTAAAACTTCAAAATTTTGTTTTCACATAACTTTTACCTCTTTGCTCATTACTAACTCTTTTCATTGACCATTTTAAGACATTGATATGGTGGAAAAATACATAAACCTATGTGCATAGTCAACTGTCGCAATATTTGCAGAGCAACAGCAATATAACAAAAGTGGAAAATGGTGTTAAGGTTTAAGATCAAAGAAAAGTTTAGACCACAGAACTCTAATACTAACCCGAGCTCGCATCGCAACAGCACGGCCTCGTCGACACCAAGTGCTGAACTTTTACCTTTCAAGCAAGAAAGTTTGCATGATTTAGAAACAAAACAAGAGTTTAAAAACTTAGAACATGGATCAGCTGCAAGCACTAGGGAATGTACCTTAATTCTAGCCTCTAATTGCTTGAACATAGGAGCATTCTTTAGCATGTCTGGTATGATCATAATCCTATAAGAATTGTCAGTACTTGGTGTAAATTACAGTCAAATGACAACATTTCATATCGAACTTCATACCTAACTTTGCTGCCTCGAATGAAGACATGCACAAGTTGTGAGACTTTTCCATCCTGCAGATTAACAGATCAGATCATCAGGGTTTCATCTTCTCCAAGGGAGATTTCTTACAATGAAACTCATACCAGGGAAGCAAATTTACAATAACTATATGCATCTCACTAGACAAACTTTGAAGATGATAGCTCATTGGGTGTAAACATAGCATTTATCCACATATACAATAGCAGAAAAACACCAAGTACCGAGCAATTTTTTTTTTTAGATATTTAGAACAAGTGGCCAGCATTATCGATAAGCAAAACTAAGATACGCCCATCTGTCGCAACTAAGACTATGCTGCATGTGTTTACGTGACAAATAGATTGTGTTCGTAGTTGTGAAGATACATCAAATTCATGTACTGGTATTTGTAAAAGTATTGTAGTCTTGTAGATGTTATCATAGTAATCTAATATATTACATTATCGGTTATGTGACAGATCTGTAAGATACAAATATGCAGAGGTGTTCTGAAATATCCCAAAATATGCATACATATACAAATAGTGTTGTTCAGGGGATCTCTTAATTTTCTTATAAGGTACGCGGATGAAAATCTTAAATAGGCTTCAAGGGGTTTTATAACAGGGATGGAAGATAGGGATAATAACTAAAATATTGAGCTTGGATATCAGGTATGCACTCCTCAAAACCACATGATCTCTCAGGATACACACCCAAAATGATATGTTCACCGAATTAACTCGCTCAACAAATTGGAACACATTCGCGTACTATCAAATCCTTTACTATCACCTAGACGGAAAGCTTCGTTTCCTATGAACGGGCCCTAGATAACCATAATAAAACAAGTTCCTGATATGAAACACAAATATGCCAACATTTCTTATTACTCTATATGTTTTTACATACTTTAGATGTTATCAACACTTACAGATTTCATAATTCACTACGAATGACAATTCTCAGAGGGATTACAGTCGAATCTGAGAGGGTGTTTGGATTTGCATTTAAAAGTGATTGTCTGATATTCAATAATTAAGAACAAGTAAATCGACTAACATAACAGGTGGTGCAGGACATAGCGTTTGAATGTGTTTCGCCTCTGCTTCTCGATGTAACTATTACTTTTAAGGGAGTTGAATATTTCGCTACTACTTATCAAAGAAGGTAACAGATAACATGCACCTCAAAGGCCCTACGGACACAGGGGAGCATATCACTATCCATGGAGTATGGAATCATTCAGGGGTTGAAATTAAAATAAAAAGGAAAATAACCTAAAAGTGACGTTTTCGATGTGGGAGTTCCAATTATCTCTGTGGCCTGCAGCCTAAACTCCTACTCATCGATTCAACTATCTCTGTATTTTCAGTCTTATGGAAACGATAAAGAATTTTTTTTAGGGGGCTGTTTGGGATTTCTTTTAGCGGCTATTTGACCCATTTTTTTTTTTTTTTTTTAAGGTTCGGGTTTATTGGTTTGAAAAATCGTATAGGCAAAACCAAAATTAAACCGAACCAATTTGAGAACGGGTAAAATCACCAAATTAGAATTCGGTTGGTTTCGGTTTAAAAAAAAAACACTCTAACTAGACTTCATTACATAGTCAAAAAGTAAATCAAACAAAAAATGAGTCTAAGAAAACGAAAGATCTCGCAACTAAACTAAAGTAAATCAAAACAAAACAAAATATTAGTTTTTTCAACAAAAGTCTTCAGAATTATTGAACGGTAAGCATAACCCGGTTTCAACTTCACTCACTACTTTTCTAATGTCTGCATTTTTATTAGATAAAACTTTAGTAGTATATAACAATTGAAACATATAATAATAATAATAATAATAATAATAATAATAATGCTTTTCTTGCTTCGAGACTTCAATCTGCTAGTCTGCAGACTAAGCTTCTCCATAGTGTTGGTATTGTGACTACTGGTCCCTCTTTTGATGATGCTCTATGTACTTTTAATGCGAATATGGATATTGACCTTTTGAGTAACCCTGGCGAGGTCGTTGCCCCCAAACTTATGAAGAAATTGGCAGATATATATTTCGATCGGGTTACCCAAACTGTAGAATCTACGTTCCATCTATCCCCTCGACAGGTGGCGCTATGGAGCTCTCTAAAGGAGGATCATACTTCGATTGGCTTAGGTGGCTCCTATATCCGGATTGGGACAAACTATGAACGCCGGACTTATCGTTGTGTGCTTTGTGTTATCGACTGGGTGTTCCCCTTTTCACTCGCTCAGTACGCGGCTCGCATGTTCTAGGGTTTTTATTGGAGATATTTATGGGGATCATGCAGTTTCATGTGCGGGTATTGTTGGCATTAAACATCGGCATAACATTGTACGTGATGTTCTTGTTGATATATGCACTCGGTCCGGATTTCGTTCGTAAGGAGGTGGATATTGGGCTTCATGGAGATATGGACACTCTTGCGACGGCGATATATTGCTTTATTCTTGGGATGGCGGGCGTGATGTTTGTGTTGATCTTACAGGTTCGTCTCCTTTGACGTAATCGGGGTTGCTTGATTTTCGTGCCATGCGCGGTTAGTGAGGTTGCACGACGTAAACGTGTCAAGTATGAGGCTAAATGCGCAGATATCGGATACGGGTTCCTCCCCTTTTCTTTTTCTTCTTTTGGAGAACTTGAGAAAGATGCGGTAACCTTACTAAAGCGTATTAGACTTTTCTCCTTGACTCAAGACATTGGGGCTCGTGCGGCGGTTCATATTTTGAATCGTATTAGTTTCGCTATTGCTAGAGGAGTGGGGGTCCAGTTGGTTTCGCGGCTTCCCACTAATTTCTTGTAAATCTTTTGAGTTTTTAATAAAGTGATATTATTAATAATAAAAAAATAATAATAATAATAATAATAATAATAATAATAATAATAATAATAATAATAATAATAATAATAATTGCTAGTGCTCCTCTCACACCGCTGGTCAAGCCTGCTGGTGGTATCCGTCCTATTGTTGTAGGGACCATTTGGAGACGTTTAGTTTCCAAGGTCAGTGCTTCTATGATTGGCCATTCTTTGGATGGTTACTTGAATGATCTACAGTTCGGTGTTGGTGTATCGGGAGGAGGGGAGGCTATTCTTCATGTCGTTAACCGGTTGATTGAAGGGTGTGGAGATGATGTGGGTCTTTCTATGTTGTTGGTGGATTTTAAAAACGCCTTCAATTTGGTAGATCGTGAGGTCATGCTTCAGGAGGTTCGCCTTCGTTGCCCTGCTATTTCACGTTGGGTGGAGTTTTGTTACTCCAGCCCAGCTAGATTGTATTATGGGGAACACACTTTATGGTCATGTCAGGGTGTGCAACAAGGTGATCCACTCGGACCTCTGCTTTTTGCCTTAGTGTTACATCCTTTGGTACGCCTGATTCGGGACTCCTTTAGCCTTTCTCTTCATGCTTGTTATTTGGATGATGGCACTATTATTGGAGATACTTTGGTCGTCGGGAAGGTTTTAGAGCTTATCATGGATGAGGGACCTCGTTGTGGTTTGCACCTCGATGTTGATAAAACTGACGTTTTTTGGCCAAAGGAAGACCCTAGAAGCAGGATTGTGGGTGTTTTCCCGTCTAATATTGCCCGACCTTTGCACGGAGTTAAATTATTGGGTGGGTCCGCTATTGTGGATTTTGATTTTAGTAGTGAGCTTGTCATGAAACGGGTTGCCAAAACTATTGAGCTTATGGGTGCTGTTTCTAAGATTAATGACCCCCAATGTGAGTTGCTCCTCCTTCGTGCTTGTGTTGGTATTTCCAAATTATATTTTGCTATGCGCACATGCTCTCCCCGGGTTTTTGAGCGTGCTCAGATTTCTTTTAATGTGGCATTGCGTTCTTCCTTGGAGCGTATTGTTACTGCTTCTGGACCTGGTTTTGGTGATTGGCAATGGAGGCTTGCCACCTTACCTTTTATGTTTGGAGGGCTTGGTGTTTATTCTGCAGGTGATGTCTTGAACTATGCATTCCTTGCGTCTAGACTCCAGTCTGCTAGCTTGCAAACTAAGTTGCTCCGATATTCTGGTATTGTAACTTCTGGGCCTTCCTTTGATGCTGCATTGTGTGCTTTTAATGTGAAAATGGAGATTGACCTCTTGAGTAATCCTACTGAGATCACTGCCCCCAAACTTATGAAGAAACTGGCAGATATATATTTCACAAGTGTTACCCGAACGGCTGAATCTACTTTTTCCCTATCTACTCGACAGATGGCGTTATGGAAATCACAACTGGAGGATTACACTTCATACTGGCTTAGGGTGGTCCCGATATCTAGGTTGGGACAGACTATGAATGCTAGGACCTACCGCTGTGTGTTATGCTATCGGCTAGGTGTTCCACTTTTCTCTGTTCAAATCCCGTGCTCAGCTTGTTCCAGGGTCTTTACGGGTGATATTCATTGGGATCATGCTGTATCGTGCGCTGGTATTATTGGTATTAAACATCGACATAACGTGGTGCGTTATACCCTTGTTGATATATGTTCTCGGCTCGTAAAGAAGTTGATATTGGCCTTAGTGGAGAAAGGGACAGACTTGATGTATCACTTGCTTGTGTATGGGGATTACCATTTATTTTTTTTCCTTTTCTACCGGCTTGATGTATCACTTGCTTGTGTTTGATTCCATTGCTATTTTTTTGGTATAATTTTGACTACAAATTCTAATAATGGATTGTGATTACTATAAATATATGGTTTTGACTGTTTGATGCTTATTGTGAAAAGTGTTTCGCTCGTTGGACTTGTCATGAACAGGGATGATGATGTTGATGCCACTACAACAATGGACTTTACACAAATCCTGTGCTCGCGCGTGCGCACACACACATCTCAAGTGATTTGACTCCGTTTTCACCTTTCCTACTGGTGATCCAATTTTTATTTATGCATATATGTAATATAGATTAATGCCTTTTTGTGATGAAAGTAGCATTGCAGTTCTCCTTGGTTTTGGACTTTGTAGTGCAACTGGTATCGTCCAAGTTACATTGGGTAAATCAGTGCTCTAAAAAGTTTTTGCCACCCGTAAAGTTTGTCACGTGAAATGTATAATCGATAAAGATTGTTCGCCAAAATTTTTGATTACACCATAACGGTCGACGCAACATTGGTACTTTCGAGTTGTAATCATGAGATATTCATCAAGCAATAGGGTTTAGAAGTGGGATTTAAAGTTGATTTAGGGTCAACCCACCTGTATTACTTGAATCGTGATTTGAGAGTAGAATTATTCAAATTATTATAAGCAAGAAGATCAATTGAACTTAGTAGTTACATATAGGAACTGCTAAGCGTATTTACAAATTATTCAAGTACTGCTAACATTAAAGCATCCGGGAAGGAAAGGGCCGAGACTAGAAGACAAATCGACGTCTGTACTTCGACTAAGACTATAAGAAAGTAACAAGACATCTGAAGACAAAAAAAAGATTGTCTAGGATAAAACTTACATGTAGGAAGGTTTCTAAAGCGACAATCATCTAGTCTCATCTCAGATTGGAAGAAATAGATGTAACTTTACAAATTCATTAAAGAATCTGAATGTTAACTGAGAAATAAGTCTTATTTTCAAAAGACCACAATCTATTCTTAATCAATCGCAAATCCAAAAAATCTACAAACAAGCTGAAGAGTAATAGTTTGCCGTAATAATAACAAATGATTTCTACTCATACATTTCATCAAACATGTACACAAAAGCTCTTAATCTAAATAAAAGACATCGATTAATAAAAAGTTATTATATTGGACATGTGGTCCTTAACATTGATCCAGTGTACGTGTTTTTCAATTGCAAACTGGTATGGTTGATTTTGTACCGGGCAGTTCGGTGATTGAGGCGGCGCAACGTAAACGTACCAAATATGAGGCTAAGTGCGCAAATATTGGATATGGATTTCTCCCCTTCTCATTCTCTTCTTTTGGGGAACTGGAGAAGGATGCGGTGACCTTGCTGAAGCGAATCCGAAAGTTCTCCGTGACCCAAGACATCGGGGCACGTGCTGCTATTCATATCTTTAGTAGGATTAGCTTTGCTATAGCTAGAGGAGTGGGGGCTCAGCTTGTATCGCGGCTCCCACTAACTTCTTGTAATTCTTTTGAGTTTCTAATAAAATGATGTTTAAAAAAATAAAAATAAATAAATAAAAATTAAAAAAATAATAATAATAAATCCTATGATTTTCTAATGAAGTGATGTTTTATATAATAATAATAATAATAATAATAATAATAATAATAATAATAATAATAATAATAATAATAATAATAATAATAATAATAATAATAATAATAATAATAATAATAATAATAATAATAATAATAATAACCTTCGAGCTTATGGGTGTTATTGCTAAGATTAATGAACCTCAGTGTGAGTTGTTGCTCCTTCATGCCTGTGTCGGTATTTCCAAATTATATTTTGCTATGCGCACTCTCCCAAGATCTTTGAGCATGCTCAGAGTTCATTTGATGCAACACTTCGCTCTTGTCTGAAGTGTATTTCCACCTTACCCTTTGCATTTGGGGAGCTTGGTGTTTACTCTGCAGATGATGTCTTTTTTTTTTGGGTAAAGGGGAGTAATCCTGCACCCTGATAAAGTATATTAACCAAAAAACAATGAAGTACAATGGATGAGAGTGAGTCCCTCATCTCAGTCCCTTAGGACACGACCAAACCACTATATAAGAATGACAGACCATTCTTATAACTTACAAATCCAAATAACTAATAATGACTAAAAATAAAAATACAATACATCACAACTCAAATAAACACTTGAGTCTTCTTCGTCATCTTAGCGATCCAGATCTTGTACATGAAGAAACCCATAACCAAGTTTCCCCAACTTCCAAGTGCATAATCCAAACCAAATCCATTTGCGACTTCTATTAGTATTATGCATGAAGCATAATCTAATAACCTGATAAGAGTGGAATCCATAGCAAATCGAATTTGATCAAACCAACATGGTGATACAAAGGGTTTTGAACAAGACCCTTCAAACTTAACTTCCATCTATAACATCAATTCAGTCCCAAATACGCAACTGATGAACACGCAATAGGGATAATGACATCCCTAACTTCCATACTCATGCAGAAAATACGACCTTAAAACAAGAAAAGTGACCAAAAGAGCACATGTAAATATCCAACACCAGGTCGTAACCACAAGGTTTTAGAAACCCTAACTTCCACATCGAAGTAACACACAGATTACCATTATGGCATGAATCGTTACAATTGCCATAGACAAGAAATAGGATTAAACAACCCTAACTTACACATTAAACAACCATAAAGATCTGTTGGGTAATATCATAAGCGTAGCAGCAATAGGCGACACCCACCACCAGATCAATCCTTAACAAAACATCTCTCTCTTCAACCCACGTATAAATCAACTACCAGAAACCTTAAAGCCACCATAAATCCTTAAACAAACTCTATCAGGTTTGACTTGCATCCAATACAAAACCCTAGCGAGGGTTTACTTCACCATACAGAATAAAACCTAAAAGGTTTTTCAGTTAAGCGCATATCCCAATAGGAAATCGACCGAGAGTCGATTGCAATACACCCAAAGTCGGTTATACCCTAATAACGATACCCAAAAAAGGATAAGCAATCAGATCGATTAGGGTAGAACACCAAAAACGATAGAACTCAAAAAGATAATCAAACCCTAAAAGAAAATCAAGATCATTAAAACGTCCATAAAGACAGATTTGATAATCCGATTGAATTAATAATATTTAGGGATTGAATATCCCCAGCCGCCACCTCTTGTAATAAAAAACAAACACAAGAAACGTATTGCATACCCAGGGACGAGAATCCGAAGGTAGAGAGGACATTATTGTGGTTGTTTATGGCCGGAAGATGACCAAGAGGGGCGGCCGGAAATCCCCATAGAGAGAGAGAGAACAGATTGGGGACCTCAAATATAAAATTGCAGATGATGTCTTGAACTATGCATTCATTGCTTTTAGACTCTAATCTGCTAGCTTGCAAACTAAGCTGCTCCGACATTCTGGTATTGTAACTTCTAGACCTTCCTTTGATGATGCTTTGCGTGCTTTTAATTTGAAAATGAAGATTGACCTTTTGAGTAATCCAAGTGAGATCGTTGCCCCCAAACTCATGAAGAAACTGGCAGATATATATTTCATAGGTGTTACCCAGACGGCGGCTGAATCCACTTTTTCTTTATCTAATCGACAGATGGCGCTATGGAAATCTCAAATGGAGGATTACACTTCAGACTGACTTAGGGTGGTTCCGATATCTGGGTTGGGACAGACTATGAATGCTAGGACCTACAGGTGTGTGTTATGCTACCGGCTAGGTGTTCCCATATTCTTTGTTCAGATGTCATGTTCAGCTTGTTCCAAGGTCTTTACGGGAGATATTTATGGGGACCATGTTGTGTCATGCGCAGGTATTATTGGTATTAAACATCGGCATTACATGGTGCGAGATATCCTTGTTAACATATGTTCTCGGTCTGGGATTTCGGCTCGTAAAAAAGTTGTTATTGGGCTTAATGGAGAAAGGGACAAACCCTTACGTCCCACTGATATGTTGCTCTACTCGTGGGATGGAGGGCTTGATGTATGTGTTGATCTGACAGGGTCATCGCCCTTGACGCAAACTGGTATGGTTGATTTTGTGCCTGGTCGTGCGGTGATTGAGGCCGCACAGCGTAAACGCGTCAAGTATGAGGCTAAATGCCCGGATATTGGATATGGGTTTCTCCCCTTCTCATTCTCTTCTTTTGGCGAACTTGAGAATGATACGGTGACCTTATTGAAACGGATCCGAAAGTTCTCGGTGACTTAAGACATTCGAGCACGTGCTGCAAATCATATTTTTAGTAAGATTAGCTTTGTTATAGCTAGGGGAGTGGGGGCATAGATAGTATCTCGGCTTCCCACTAATTTCCTGTAAATCCTATGATTTTTAATAAAGTGATGTTTATAAAAAAATTATATAATAATAATAATAATAATATTAATAAATAATAATAATAATAATAATAATAATAATAATAATAATAATAATAATAATAATAATAATAATAATAATAATAAACTTAAAATACGTAAACATAAAAATATATAAAATTACTCAAAAAGGTAAAAAGAAAAAATTAACGCATGGACTAAATCCGTGATATCCAATAAACCACATGGACCATATAAGAAACACATATGAGGGTATTTATGTCATTTCAACCATCTAAACCAGCAATTAACGGTCAACATTAAACAGAGTTAGTGTGACACACGGTAATTTTCCATCTATTATTAAATAATAAATGATAATTTATTATTGCTAAGCATATTAAATTAAGCATACATTAGCTTACATGACCATTTTGAGTAGATAACTCGCACACTATAGCATACTGTATAGCATATGCATTCATTATCTGATCAGAGATTTGTGAATTTATAGTTCCTGAAATTTTCTAATGATCAAATTATATAACGGGAGGTTATCTCGTTTCTGTTAAGAACCTAACACCACCGCGTACCGACACTACATTAAGGGCAAAATGAAGTTACAGTAAATCCCCGAAGTAGAAAACTTGTACTACATATTTATCATACGTTTTCAAAAGCATGGTCATAAAATGTTACCTCACAAAATTTATCGAACCATGATACTACGGTCGCAGTATAACTCAGCGGGATACGGAATACATAATACACTTACCTTATACCAATAATACTTATCAAATAATAAAGGGGCTTTTGCATATATATCCTCCCGAAAATGCAAAATTGCATATATATCCAAAGGATGCATAAAAACCATTGTATTATATGCATAAAAAACTTGTACAAAAGATATATATGCAATTTTTGCCAATAATAAAACCCACCGTAATCCCCTACCAAATTTTATATAAGTTGTATTTTATTTTTTCTTTTCTTTTGTCTTCCCCACACACACACTAAAAGAGAAAAACAAATGCAGATTTCCCAAACCTCTTCATCTCTTTCTTCTCTGCTCTATAGCCTAGGTCCAAAAGCAAAATTCTCAAAATGGATATATGGCATCCACCTTTCCTCTTCTCATAGTCATACCCCTAAATACATGAAACAAATTGTCTCCTTGCTCCTTTTCTGCCACCAATCGCGTGCCTCAACACAAGGTCAAAACTTTAAGACCCTATCATCTTCACCTCCTCTTTTCCCACAAGTGATCACGAAGAAAAGTGGTGTCCAGTTATGAGGATGGAAAGCAAGTTTAGCTTGAAATGGTTCCTCACCAAGACCCAAAAGTGAAGTCAAGGCATCCCATTTATTCTTCTATTTACTGAATCGAGTAGAAAGAGGCACCAATTGAGTTTTCATCATCATTTTTACAAAAATAAAAGTTAGGGTTTTCGAAAATTAGACTGGGGGTTTTGCAATTCAAGGTGTGTACTAGCCGATTCAAGCTTCAATTTGGTGTTATCATAAAGGATTCGTGGTCAATTGAGCTTTTGTAAGGATAAATTTCATTTGATTTTGTGAAAATTATTTTTGTATATTGACTTTTGTATCGGTCACATTCATTGTTAATTATTTTTATTGTGTTGGTCGATTGGTATGAATATGAACACATAAGATTCATTCTTGTGAGTATTTAATTTTTGGTCTAGAGTATATTGAAGTTGATTGTTGGTGGTGTCCTTCGACTGTGAGCCAGAAAAAGAAAAAGAAAAAGGAAAATGAAACTTTAAAGGCTTAAAACCCACTTGTTATAACTCTAGACTTGATTCCTAGGTTTGTCGACTTAGGTCACATCTATGGTCTCTATGCTTGTTGTGACTGCCGACTAAAGTTAGACCCTCATCGAGGGTGTTGGCCTTGCTAGTGGTGGTTGGCTCAACAGCCGACACAAGCCCGTAAGGATGTATATGAGTGTCGAGCTAAAGCCGGATCGAGTTGTACTCGATCGGCACAAATAGCTTTGCCACATTCTTGTTTCCGAGTCATTTTTTTAAGTGTACGCTATATTGGTCGAATATAGACCTTGTTGAGTCTCATTTTGATAACTTAAACATGCATGCTTAGCCGTCGTAAGCAAAGTATTAGAATAAAATTTGCCTCACGAGTCTATCAACTCGCAATATATTGAGAAACACTTTTGGTTTAGAGTCATGTCGTGGGTGTATTATTGTAAAGAAGAATGACTCGGGCATGGGTGAACTTGTAACGTGTTGAATGGTTGGGTAGTCAAGGTGGTCTCGAGCACATAAGTCAGTGTCATGTTCGGTTTGTGTTTCGTTCCGAGTCGATGACACTTTGCTCGACACCTTGCGTCCCAACATGCCATTCTCAAGAAAAATTATGCAAAATGGGCCGCAGCCCATGTCATACTCAAAAGAGTATTTGGGCGAACATTGGGCCGAAGCCCATTGCCAAACTACTACCCCACTGGGCCACATCCCACTCGAAAATATGGAGTACATTCACTTCGTCGAAATTTTCTTTTGTCCATATGTATCGTTATAAAAGATGAAATACGTAAATGATTCCGGCAACCAAAATATAAGGGTCATAGGACATTTTCGTACCCCTTATCCTTCTTTGTCAAATCGGCATCTTACCCATTTGTTTTGTCGTCGTCAACTCATCTCCATCACGAGACTTGTGCTACTACAAGTCGTTAATCAAAATTTTGAAAATAAGATTTTTGCTACTTAAACTTTCATATAAGTCTAATTGGATACCTTTCAATTACTTATATTTTCTAAACATGCATTTAATAATTTAATCGTTTAATATAACACTATAACGTATAAGGGTCTTCACAAGGGTTATGCTAAACTTTTGACAAAATATATTAACGGACCATATATTTTTGCACAACATAAAATTTAGAAACTTTTCAAAACTCAACATAAGTATACATTAAAAACAAGTTAACGTTTATGTTTTACGTTATAAAAATAGGCACATATATATATATATATATATATATATAGGGTAGGGATACAATGAAAAGTTTCTTATAATGAGAAGGGTAGGAAGGAATGTGGAGGTGACATGTGTCACTTTGCCACATCATCATGCCACGTCATATGACACGTGTCACCACCCACAGCGCCCTAAAAAAATTTCCCGCCAAAAAAATTTATTTTTTTAGGCAAAAAAAATTTTTCTCGCCAAATTTGTTTTACTGCATCACTGTTATAAAAGTTACTGCATCACAAGCAGTAGATTCCTTCAAACTAGCAGCAGATCCAGCAGCAGTTTCAAGTGTACTAGCAGCAGATGCACCAAAGTTACTGCATCACAATTATTATTGTGGTGTAGTAACTTTATAACTAGCAGCAGATCCAGCAGCAGTTTCAAGTGTACTAGCAGCAGATGCACCAGCAGCAGTTGTGACGCAGTAACTTTATAACTGGCAGCAGTTTCAAGTGTACTAGCAGCAGATGCACCAACAGCAGTTATAAATTTACTGCATCACAATAATATTTGTGATGTAGTAACTTTATAACTAGCAGCAGATCCAACAGCAGTTTTAAGTGTACTAGCAGCAGATGCACCAAAGTTACTGCATCATAATTATTATTGTGACGCAGTAACTTTATAACTGTGATGCAGTAAAAAATTTTGGCGGGAAAAAAAATTTTTGCCCAAAAAAAAATTTTTTTTTTTGCGGGAATTTTTTTTCACGGGGGTGATGGAAGGAGGTGACACATGTCACTACCACAATCTTTCCTAAACTTTTCATTATAAGGACCATTCTCATCATATCCCATATATATATATATAGGGAATATATTAGCTACAATTAATTGTAGCCAATTGGCTACAATTTTGTACTAAAAATGTGGGTCCCTGATTATTTTTGTGGGTCCTGATTCTTTTCTGTGGGTCCCTGAATCATTGCTAGTGTAATTTTTATAAATGATTGTAGCCAATTAGCTACAAAAATTGTAGCCAAGATATCTCCATATATATATATATATATATATATATATATATATATATATATATATAGAGTAGGGATCCAGTAAGAAGTAAATTAAAATAAGAAGTGGTGAGAAGTGACCAAAACTACGCATTTGAGATGCAACGACTTGCATTAGATGCATTTCTATTGATATAGATGCAACATCTTGAGTTTCGAAAGTTAATTCTATGTATAGATGGTGCAAATTGATTTTTATGATTTCGGCACGTGCAGAGGAACAAAAAACAAGAGAAATCATGAAATGCATCTAATATACGTATATGCATCTGATTAAAAGCTATAAAACACACTATGGTGCGTTATAATGCATTTAAGATTATAGTGATGCATCTAATTTAGGTCGGTGCATCTCGGATTTGCGGTTATAGTTCTTCTTATTCCTTCTTATTTTAAGTAATCTTCTTATTTGAACCTAACTCTATATAGGGGAGGGTTAATGTGAGATCAAACTTAAATTTGTAAAAATAAGATCAAATCTAAAAAGCCACTAAAACATTTATAAATAACAATTTTAGCAATCATACACAAAAAAAATAATATTTTAATACAAATTATCATTTTAGTAACTAATAACCAAATGATACATGAGTTTGGATTAGTGATACACCTGATACACATTACACTAATAAATATTCCAAAACCTGATACACATACAAAAACCTGATACACATTAAACTTCTAATTAAAGTGTATCACCTAGGTTTCGTAAATTTTAAAAAGAAATCTATCAAAACTTTAACAATTTTAGTTGTAGTAAATAAAAAAAATTATTTTTACTGTAAGGAGAGTATCTCTTGTCAAATTTTAGTTTGATCTCATTTTAACAACTTTAAGTTTGATCTTATTTGATTTAGATTCTATATATATATATATATATATATATATATATATATATATATATATATATATATATATATATATATATATATATATATATACTAGTGTCAAAACCCGTCCGATGGACGGGTATGACTTGTGGTTTTTATTTTGTATGATTTTGTGGATCAAATATAGTTAGTATTGATATAAAGTTTTATTTTCAATAAGTTTTTAAACGAAATTTTATAAACCAAGATACACGATTAAGATTGCTCGAGTATGTATTTTTAGAATTCTCGTAATCTTACGATGTTTTTTTTTTTTAATTAAATGTTTAAATCCTAGCTGTGGTGAGTTATTAAAGCAAAACCCTTATATATTTTTAATAATTTATAATATGTGTCATGCCTCCCCTTATATTTAACATGTATTATGGGATGACATGTCTTTAATATTTTTTTTGGTTAAACACTTAACATTTAGTGGGGAAATATATATTTGAATGAAATTAAATCTTTCTTATTATGCAATAATAAAATCATTTTTGGTAAAAAAAAGAACATAAATTATACAGTGTTAAATAAAGTTTTTTCCTTATTTCCTAAATTGTTTGGTTATTTATTTTTTTTAAACACATGACATATGTAAAAACACATCTCACAGTAAGTGTGTTACATCATACATAAAAGGTAAATATAGATCTCAAATATAATCTTTGTTCATAGTTTCACATTCCATATACCAAAATGTATTGTTGATGAAGGTGTATCTTTCTGATTGAATTTTGATGCTTATTTAGGTTCGCAAAGGGTTTGTTGTTGATAATTAATGATCGGTAAGGGTTTGTAGGTGTTGATATTTTGAAGAAACAACGTGTTTTCAGATTTCCCTTCAAAAATTGTAATTGTTTACACTTTTCTTATTATTATTGATTAAAAAGAATTTGTAATTAGGGTTTAGTTTGTTTTTATTTTGAGGGTTTTTGATTTAGCCATTGAAATTTTATTTTTGATTGCTTTCTGATAGCAGTCAAAGTCATTTTGTGTTATTTTGTTTTTTAAGTTATATTTATATTTTTTTAATCTTGTAGTTGATTTGTAAAGTTTAATTAGAATAATTGTTGATGTTGTTTTTCTTGTTGATGGCGTTGTTGTTGTTGATAGTACTGTGGGTGTAAACAACTTTATTTAATTTTGTGTGTCTGTTTTGTTAATTAGGGTTACCTAACTTGTAGGATTCTCCTATCTCATATAATTGATGCATCTATTTTATTTGATACGGGTACCTTTTTGTTTCTAGTTGTCAAAGTCCGCCCGATGGGCGGGCATGTGTTATAATTTTACTTGTGATGGTGTTGGTTAATGGAAAATTGTTACTCAAAAGTGTATTATTTTATTATTGTTTAATATTTATTTATTTATGTTTAGTTGTATTTTTTGTTTTGATGGTGTTATTTAGCCTTTTTTGGTGTTTAAAAACCGATGGGCGGGCATGACTTATAAATATCGTAGGCATATTTTTGTATAGCGAAAGAATGGTGGTAAAAAATGGTTCAAAAGAGTACTTGTTGAAAGAAAGGGTCATTAGCTTATTGTGAATATCGTTTACAAAAAATTAAGTAAAGATAAATCAATTATAAACATACCAAATTATTTATTGAGTGCATTAAGAACGAAAAGAAATGAATGTTCTTTTCGTATGAGAAAATAAAAAATTATTAAAGTATCTGCAAGAACAAAGTATAGTTGTCAGTTCAAATGTGAAATAAAGTTTTTTTTTACACAACGTTGGTTCTGATTTTGTGTATTTACCATCTTTTTCACAACAAAGAATTTCCACTTCCTCCGTACTCTTGAATCTTCAAACAACCCTAGAAGCAAGCAGTTCTCCTTACAACAACTTGTGCCATGCTCTCACTTATAAAGGTAGGAATGGCGATACACGTGGAACATTGAATACCTGATCACATACGAACATTTTGTAAACAGGGAAACCATATTCGTCAACCCCATGCTTGCATTCTGTTGTGTTCGATAAGGGTATGTAGTTGCAGCCTTTAGAAGCGTAACAATAACATTTTGGAAACCTTACAATTTAGAAAGAAAAAAAAAGGTATATGCTTAAAATGTAGACATACTGACACCGGCGTGCCTCTATATTTTCTAATTTATTCGAGTAGCATTCCAGTGAGATATATTCCTCATGAATTTCTCTTTTGGCTAATTATGAGATTCATAAACAAATTTTAGTGGGTTTTAAGGACTTGTCATCCAATTGGTTTAGCTTGGGTACTGAAACCTGTATGAAACCAAACTGGTTTCCCCACAAATTTTGAGCTTTCGGGTTGTAAAGCATGTCATCAACTGACAAGTAACCATCAATGGTAACATCATGATTTAATTAAGAAATTAGTAAGTGATAGATGAGGAAGCAAGGTTGCCAACAAAAATAAAACGATAATGTAATGCTGAACATTGCTATTTTAGAATTACCTGGTCTTCGTGTCCTTCCAGATCGATGAATATAGTCTTCAATGCACCCTGGGGGTTTCGCACTACAAAGACAGTAAGTATTTAACATGAAATGTCAGGAGTTAGCGGATAATACCCTTTCTCCCAAGAGCTGTTGTTTTATCTCAGCTGGCTCACGAAGATGTTGTAAGTCATCCTTTTTATTCTTCAAAAGCTTGTATTCAGCAATCCCTTCTCATATTATCATGGCCCAGATGATGAGTAAAGTCATCAGTATATTTTTTATACCTATTTGTTAAAATGGGTAAGATATTAGTTGGTCCCACAATAGGCAAAATGTAATTTCAGCATCTGATTGGTCCTCGCGCCATGGAATGTCAAAAAACAATTTTAATGCAAGCATACAATACTTACCCAAATATATTTGTTTCCCAAAATCCCTAGAAAAATCTATAGTATTTTCGTTACAAAATGGAAAACAGAAAGAAAATAACACAATCATATATTCCATAATCATTTCGTAAACATATAATCTCATGCAATGCTGAGATATTATTGATCAGCAAAAAACAAACATTTTTGGTATTCAACGTCAGCTGAAAAAAGAAATTCACGAAACATTTAACAAATCCCATACATAGTCTTACTCAGCAACTTTACCGAACAAAAATGCTCAAATCGAACTGGCACCATCTTGATTTTGTTCAAACATTTTTACCGTAACACGAAAAAAATAAGAACTTACCAATAGAGTATACTGGAAATAGTAGTATGCAATGCACATTCAACAGGCCCTCAAAATCACAAATTTCGAGCTGAGGAGCAGGGCTAATTAGTACCAGTTAAAATGTATTAAACTTATCCCTTCTATTACATAGCGGTGATAAGTTTTTGGATCTTGGCCGGTGCTTTCTCTTTCTCATCTGGGTCGTCTAGATCACCAATATTGTCATGATATTTCTATACAATTATTCAAATTCAATAATTTTTAGTCTGCTTTTGCTGCTTCAGTAATAGCTATATTATTGCCTTTATCCCTAGATGGCTGCAACATTATCGTTTAAAACAGCAGATGATTTAGTAAGACGACCTTATAAAACCTTAAAAAAAACTATTTGTACATAAACTTTCATGCCTACGTTCATCATATATAATATTATAATTCATTACTACATTTATTAGCAACCAAGTCGAAGCATTCTTGTCCCCTTAAGAAATCTTAGCTAAAATAGCTCACTATTATTTAAATAATATCCAATTTCATACATTGTGGCATTATGCATTAAAAATCATACATATCTAACATAATCTTTCAATAACGTGAAATTATCATAAAAGGATTAGGTTTAATGCTTGGTGAATCTTTTAATAACTTCAAAGTATTCAGGGAAGGTTTTGCGGCGTCAACCAAGGTCCTTCATAGTGACAGGGATGTATGCACATGCTGCAAGTGAGAAAGCCATGGCCATTATGTGGTCATCATATGTGTCGATTTCCAATACATTTTAGGTCAAAAAACTTGGCTAAAAGGGAATGACTCAAATAGACTCCTGTCCAAAATCTATTTAATAATTATGATCTTTTAAATAGTCTTATCTTAAAAAAGTATTTAGTAATGCAATAAAAATAATTAGTTACAAAGAAGTTTAAAAGGGCGTGGTACCTGATCTATGGCAATACCCAATTGTTTCCCTATGTCAGTCCTGACCATCACTTGAGATAAGACATCAATATCGGTTGATTCAAACGGAGTTAACCATAACTTATGGTAGTTGTAGAAACACAAGAGTAAAAATCTAATGGCTTTGGATCAAACGGAGTTAACCATGAATAATAGACTAAAATGTAGGAATGAAGAAAAGTATCCAGTTCCATCTCCAAGCTTGATCAACAAAGAGACAATCAAGTGTTGGTCTTCCAAGCAATTGGGCATGCAGAATTGATCCATCTGGAAGAACCAACTTCTTTAAAATTGAAGTTATGGCTGCCACGCTTGCAGCTAAATAAAAGGAAGCTCATATTAGATCATGTTTAAATAGTATCCACCTTAAACTCGTCTTTCAACTACAGTCATGACAGATTCTCCAAACTTCCTTTCACAAGAGACACAAAATTGGTGTGTCCTACTACATGATTATACATATAAAAATAGCCCTTACATACCTTGATTGAAGGTGCGTTAAGATCGAGCCTAAAAGTTGGGTTTATAAGCCATAACATGCTCTTGTCGTGTTGTACTTAGATGAGATTCAATCATTCGATCTTGATATATCTATCTTTTGTCTACATACTTGAACAAAATCAATTACTATTCTACTCGGTATAGTAATATATAGAGCATAAACATAAAATTAATATACTACTAATAAAAGCAAACATTTTATGTAGTGAAGCACACTATAGTGATGGGATGAAGAGTGGATGTTAAACATACGGAAGATCACCACCAATTAGGAGGAGGTCTTCACGAGGCAATGATTGAATAGAATCATCATTGAAGGCATGAAGCGTGGGTTGAGCAAGAAGTCGAGCAGCAGAGTATGAAGAGTTGCCACCATCACCCGTATCAGCCATGAAATCGAACCATGCATAAGTGATCTTTTTCACTAAGATGATCATACAGAAAATCCTTTTTTGCTCCTTCGACCTTAAAAGAAAGATGAAACAAAACAGAAAGATGCATGTAGAATACTTACTTTTCATTCTTCTTCTTCCTTCTGATTTTGTAGATCCCGTTAATCTTTTTTCAGCCAATGCTTTAGCCTCTGAATGAAATCCCAAACAGAGACTCATAAATCATTTACACATTATCATTTCACTTCTGATAAAGTTGTCCCTGTAAAAAAGTGACTCATAAGAATATCATGTTCAAAATCGCATACCTCACACTCGTCTGTATGATGTTTTCAAGCCTGCAATAAGTATCAACAAATGGGTCAAATCTTGTGGACTTGCATTCTGAAAGCTCTGCACTAATTTGCAAACCTTGTGGACTTGCATTCCGAAAGCTCTACACTAATTTTTAGGCCACAAAAATCATTAGTACAAGATAAAGTGCACAATATTAGCTAGGTGCTTATACCCCTCGGGTGTATCATTCGGTAATAGCCTTTTGCTAATAACGCCAAATATATAAATGCAGTAAATACGAACAAAATATGGTCATCATTTTACGGATACATGTAGTCTTAGTCAGAACATTGGCCGAAACTCTAGGCCATATACAATAAGACCAGACATTGTTCCTTCATAAATTATCAATTTCAAACTGAAAGGAAGATACCCATTTCTAGACTTGTTGTTTGAATTAAATTTCCACATCATAACCTCCATCAATCTATCTCCCCTCTATTTTGGTACTTGATCACCACCATGTAGATTTAATGGGCTTGGGGATCTAAAATATATAATTCCACTTTTTTTGTTTTTCCAATCAAGTAAATCTCGTACTATCACCGGACAATGCAATCTGCAACGTTTTTCTGAAAAGCTTGAACACAAGGTAACATCCATATTTTGTGTTTGGTGACAACATCTGACTTTCGATCTTGCACTTAATATGCAATACTTGTTGTCGTAAAACCTCAATCACCTCTTTGAACCTACATATACAATATATTATGCATGTTATATAACTTTTATAGATGAAGATCATTAGATAATCATGTTAATACGTTAAACTCCACATTCAATCAGCAAAACTTATATCATTCAAATATTGAAATCTCCTTAATTGGTAAAATTCATTATACATGTATCGAGAAGATGTAATGACGCTCGTTAAAAGAGAAAACCTGAACTCGGCTGCTGAAGGTTTGGAATAAAATAGCTGCGCGTTTAGAGAGTCCGAGCTGATGGAAGACAAAACAGTTTCCAAGCATATGGAAGTTTACAATTCTAGTCTAATTAGGACTCCTTATTTGTTAAGGACTATCTTGCTTTATTAGAATTGTAGTAGGATTAGAAAGCAAATTCTAACACCTATATATACAAACCGAGCTGTGGTTTGTCATGTATGTATTCAATATCAGTTTTTGTAAGCAAGTAATTTTCTGATTAATTGGAGAGCTTATTCCAAGTTACTGTGTTATTGTTTGTGAACTGCGATCAGTTGTGGGTCTTGAATTGGTATCAAGAGCAAGGTTTCAAGTAGTCGATCACAGCAGGTTCAGGTTTAGTCGATCAACTGAAGGGTTTCCAAAGTAGTCGATCACAACAGGTTTAAGTTTAGTTGATCAACTGAAGGGTTTCCAAAGCAGTCGATCACAGCAGGTTCCAAACAGAAGTCGATCACCAAAGGGTTTCAAAAGCAGTCGACTAAAGGGTTTTCCAAGACAGTCAAGACGACTAAAGGGTTCCAAGAAGTCGATAAAGTTTCAAACTTTAACTTGGTTTACTTAGGCAAGAAGTAAAACAAGCGTGTTCTAGGGCTGGAAGACAATCCAACTACACCGGTAACTTACAAAAGGCGTTCAAGAAGGATGGTGCAAGGCGAGTCGAGTCAACCACCAATTGAACATTCTAAAACGGCTCTTCAATGTCCAATGTTAACAAGCACGAACTATAACATATGGGCAATAAGAGTTAAAGCGGTATTCCGAGTCCATGGAATACTCGATGCACTGGAACCAGGGGAAGGAACACAAGTCGTTGCTAAGCAAGATCACATGGCAGTGGCGTTACTCTTCCAGGCGATTCCAGAAGAACTTGTTTTTCAAGTTTCACAATTCAACACAGCCAAAGAAATCTGTGGAGCTTTGAAGACCAGGTATGTGGGTGTTGATCGGGTTCGAGACGCAAGGTTGCAAACCTTGGAGACGGAATTCGAATATTTAAAGATGATAGTCAACGAATCAATCGATGACTTTGCGGTAGGTTGGGCAAAATTGTAACTGAAGTCAATAGCTTGGGAACAATTTATGAAGACAAGAAACTTGTTAAGAAGCTACTTGCATCCGTTCCGGATAGGTATGTTGCAATTGTTGCCTCAATAGAACAATTTGCTGACTTGAATACTATGTCTTTTCAAGAAGCAATTGGAAGGTTGAAAGCTTTTGAAGGAAGAATGAAGGGTGTTGACACCACTTCTGAAGATCAAGGCAAATTGATGTTCGGAAGGGCTGAAAGATATGATAAGAAAGGTCGAGGAAGGAATTCTTCTGGTGGCAACGGTAAAGGTCAAAACTTTTCTTCTCAAAACAAATCTCGTGGTAGTGGTCAAGCTAATAACCACAACCGTGGAAACCAAAACAGTTTCGTTTCGTTCACATTTCTTAGCGACAGAAACTGTTCATTGAAAGAAAGAGAGATTAGTTTATTACAAAAACAAACAGGTTTCCTATAGATGAATTATCTTGGAAAGTAAATAGAACCTTTTCACACTTGTCAGCTGGCAATTTTTGCACCTGTAAAATATTTATAAGACCTTATCATAAACTTGTAATGTAAAAAACATGAAAACTATACCCATACATCTACTCATTTCCAAAATTAAAAGAAAAGAATCTAGAATTTCAAAATTACCGTGTCAATGGCTCGAAACTCAACCCCTTCAAAATTAATGGCATGATTTTTGCAATAGTATCGCGAGAAGCTCTCAAGTAAGACCTCGAATTCGTTTAGGCCGATCTACCTTATAGTTTATCACTAATGGGTCAAATCACCAGTTACAGAGAAAATGATACTCGAATCTTCCCATTTTTACAGGCAAATGGGTTGATATTAAACGCACAGACATAATCTGAACACTTTTTAAGATTCCCAAATTCCAAAGGTGTTGGAACCTCGAGATGATTACGGCTCAAATTAATATGCATAAAAAAAGTAAGGATTTTAGTTTGTGTGCAACAACTTAATTTTAGAAACGTGTATTCATGACGTAACACATTGCTTACAGTGTTAAAAGATCCTTCAAATCACCGGTAGACGCAGGAACTGGTCTGGAGAACTGATTGCTGGAAAGACTGCTAGATAGTGTACAATTATTTTTATTAGACCAAAACATACAAATAAACATATGAAGCAATATGACACATTTATACATGTGACTTACAATGTGTCTAGATTCATTATTCTCCCCAACTGAAATGGTATAGGTACCTTGAATTTATTTGATGAAATATTTTTGCAGCATAAATGGTAATATTAGTGACAGTTAAACAGAAAAAATAATGATATATTGTAAGATAGGGGCGTAAATTAGAAAGAAATAGGGTACACGGATAGGTTAAGCTCTCGAGATTGAGAAATCCTGAAAGGAATAGAACCATTCAAGAAGTTTCCACGCACATTTCTGGAAAGGAGGCGGCCAAGCTGAATGCAAATATGGATCAAAATATATGATTATGAGAATCTAATAGTTAAGAGATACAGTTGATTCAAGGCAGTGCATGAACCATTTTTTCGGGAATCGGCACTTCAAGATTGTTGAGTAAAGGTTTAATCTATTGGACTCACAATCCAAAAAAAAAAGAAAAAACAATATATAAAAAAGAGTAACAATACCAAAAGAGATAAGCTTTGATTAAGCAGTAAATAGTAATTATAATCACTTTTCTAGGTATTGCATTACTTGGTGAAATGGATTCACAAAGACATAAATTACTCACTTCATTGACTTTCATTCTGAACACTACAATATCGCTAAAATCACTCATTGGATCAGCTTTTTCAGCTAACCTATACGCTTCAATCAGGTCCGTGTTGTATGGGGGAGTCTTATTGCTGTTAGGGGGTGTTTGGATGGCTGCTTAAGGGGGCTATGTTCAGGCAGCCCAAATTACAAACCATGCCAACCATTTGTGCGTACATTTGACACAAATCCAATAGTTATTTTATTTAGCCATAATGTTATATATTTGATGTCAATGGGGCATTAGAGGTAGAAAATTATGCCGATTTATTTATGAATGGGTTGACTCAGGTTATGATTTATCTCAAATGGTTCAAACATGTAAAATCTAAAGCATTGTGATACATCATCCCAACCACTAAACTTGTTAAATAATAAGAGTTGTTGGCCATTCAAAATTAAGAATTTTTGAAAGACAGAAAAGCCTGCCATGTGGAAAAAGCGATGAAATGGTTACACAACACTTGCATAATTCCTTGTTACTATAACTTATTTTTATAGTGACAGCTAAGTGATCGCACCTGAAACATAAAACCTTTGCGGTACCACGACAACAAACGCACCTGATGGCATGACACCATGAGCCAACTGCTGATACCATGAGCCAACTGTTGCTGGCTTTTTCTGCATGTCACAATTTTTGAAAACGGCAATAAAGCGTAAGAAGAAACTCTGGAAACAAAAGAAAGACATAAAATTGATGAATAAAGGTAAATTTTGTTTCAATTCAGCACTGGTTTCAAAATTTTAATAATGTGACCTTTTAATCTTCCACATAAATTAACAGCTAAAAAGGAGAAAAGATACACATAGCTTCCATTCAAATGTACTTCTCTTTTTAGCACCACATAACCTCCTCTTTTTTTCACATGGAAACCATCTATTCAATATATCAACCCACTGAAATAAAATGAAATTATTATTAAAAGCAAAAATGATGTTGAATGTCAACAATCTTTTTGTTATATTCCACCTTTATTTATGTAGAATGACTTGTTTTTTCCGGTATTTGCTGAGAAGTATTGTGAAGATGAAAAAGCATTCTTCACCGACTATGCCGAAGCACATGCCAAACTCAGCAACCTTGGAGCTAAGTTTGATCCCGCTGAGGTTTGTCAGATTCAGTTCTTCTATTCTTATTTGATGTAAAAAAGTGCTAGTTCACATAGAAAATTATGAGCCAGATAAACACTTGATATTTGCAAAGCCAGCTAAGACTTGCGCACCTTTAGAGAGTTTTCAATATTTTTATTACTAACCAACCATCAATAACTATTGACATCTACTGTCCACAACACTAATCAACCAATTTCACATAAATAATTTGCTAATTACTTTTACATCGAAATCTTTTCAAAAGCATGAAGTCTTATTGATTGTATAACACGGGTATCCTTCAATTCTAGCGGGTACTGTTAAAAATTCAGAATGCACTTGAAAGTGGAAAATATCGGTAATTCAGCTTGTGTGTGTTGCAGTTAATAACAGTTGAAAACCAAATCATTTAAAAATTCAGAATGCACATGAAAATGGAAAATAACGGTAATTCAGCATTTGTGTGTTACAGTTAATAACAACAGTTGAAAATTTACTCTGTATGTGTGTGGGCGCACGCAAATAGATAATACATCATTTCAGATTTCAAGGTGAAGACATAGGAGTTAAATTTTAAGGAGTTGTACCATCTGATTCAAGCTTACCGATCTATTAGCTGAGTTCAGGTTGTTTTTCCGTTAGCATTGCCTGTGAAACATTGCATGAGGGTATGGTTTTAACAATATGCTTAATTTTGAAAACAAAAATATAAGAGTGAATGGAACGTGTATAATTTCGTCAAATCGTGTTTCAAGTATCCAGTAATGCAAAAGTAACAACCACACATTTAACCACAGTATTATCAAATTGAAGAGCACGGTCTGAAGCCGATTTCTTTGAAGAGCATAAGACATTACCTTTAGTTTCTTGAAAATGTCTTAGAAGTAGACTTCTTTGAGGATGGGCTCGACAAAGATGCTGCAATGTTGGAAATAAAATATATATTACATGTAAAATTAGGAAAGTCTGATTGATCTCACAATGCAATTAGGAAGTCTCCCGTGACTCCATTTTCAAGTCCAAAATATATACAGCTGAAAAGCATAAAGAATCATTACGAAAAATAACTTTGGTTAATCTAATGATATCGCATTATCTATAATGATAAAGTTGAAAGAGCATGAAAAATTCACGACTTACGTTCAGTCCAAGAAATAAAGTCACCTACAACAATTCAATGTAAGACATTCTTTAAGCTGGAAAAACATATTAAAGTTCCATTAACAACTTTCTATATTATGACTTCCATATAAAATAGCCATATAAAGCTTACGTCCAGCTTGTTTAGCATCTTGTTACATGTTAAGTACAGCTTTACCCAAACCACTTAAATAGACTATATAGCCTAAAACCATCTCATAATACATATATAGACTTCAACCAGATATTAATTTCGTGAGATTAAAAATATACCTTCTACAGCAGCAATGATGGAAAGGGCAAGACCTGGGGATAGTACCACTTCTTCATTTATACCTTCAACAACGGTTCTCTGACAGTAACAATTATTGCATACTATTTTGATTAATGAGTTTTGAATTTTTACGACAGATAATCATATCACTTGGTTGAAGATAAGAAACCATCTAAATTTTACTAATTCATTACATATGATAACTACAAAATGATGACAAATGGTGGTAGTTACATTATATTAAAGTAATATAAAAAAATATAGAAAAAGCATGTCATGAGCATGATATATAACGTTGGCTGTAAGGCTGAGCGAATCCGGAAAGATTGACTCACTATCTCCAATGCTTAGTTCGCATATAGCTAAAAAATAAATTGCATTAGTATTCTTCTTAAATGATCAATGATGCTATCTAGATTGTGTACTCTTGACATCATGGAAAAACCTTGATTTATGGATACGGCATACCAATATTAAAAATGATTTATATTGCTTAAATATGGGTCATGTGCTGAGTTACATTGGAAGGATCAGATGATAAGTACAATTTGTAAGCAATAAACTATTTCGCATTAAAACTATACGTAAGACAAAAAAACATATGAAGACATTGTGTAACGAGTTAATGTGTTATATGTTTATAGGGTTCTTGGTTACCTAAACATTGTTTGCTCACCATTGCAATAGCATTGGGGAGTGTCAAATTTGTCGAAGACCACTACTTTTATTCTTTGACTTAAGGTACCGTCAAATAGATCCAAGACCACTGACAATAACAGCCGCAACAACATAGTTCCAGTTGTTCTTGTCTGTTGATATACCAGCTATAGAATCAACCCAAGCTTCATGACTTACCTTTAGCTATCCGATATCTGCTAACAGTTGCAAAGAGTGTAAAACTAAAAAATCGACAAAACATGTTAAACACATAAGTAGAAAAAAAAATTAGGGATTATTAACCTGTAAAACTAAAAAGTCGATACAACATTGTTATGATTCCGAATAATATAATAGGGTGTATTTATACACAAAAAAATAGGTTAAAAATATATAAGGAATAATTATCTTGTAAGTAATATATATCATATTTTTTTTAATTGTTATCTTCATAATATACATTCCTAAATTACAAATTGCGGGATTTTTTTAGCATCTCCTTATTTGTATTGATTTGAAAGATATAAATCAAAAAACAATTTACTCTAGTGGTAAGTTGTTTACAAAACTCATGAATGACCCAAGTTCAAATCCAATACATGTCTTCTTTTTAATTAAACAATTTTAAAATAAAAAATTAAAAAATAAAAAACGAATTTTGAAATTTAAAAAAATAAAATTGTACATATATTAAATAAAATGCCACATGTCATTTAAAAAAATAAAAAAAAATGCCACATAAATAGAATGATGACATGGAAATATGACATGGCATTATGGGATGCCAAGTGGCATTTTATGTGGCATGCCTCCTCTTATATATAATGTATAGATATATATATATATGCTTTTGTTAATAAACCATTAAAAAGCTAATGCATAATATGAACCATATTCGTCGTTATCTTTTCGTCACCTTTTGCGGAAGACTCGTTCATTTTCGATACGTCCCGACTTCTTGCTCATGCTCTTCCAATAGTCTATCCTTTCAAATATTTTGAAAAATCATTTCGGTCTTACATCAATACATAAGCAATATTAATTTAGCTATTTTTGAACCTTTGAAAGTAAGAATACTTTACTAGGTCTTAACTAAAATAATTAACTAAATTTTGCCCTACTTACTTATGTCGCGTGTCGGTGCGGTTCCACAAAACTCTTTGATTTCCACCTTCGGACTACTTATTGCTGAGGTGAGTTTATAGCCCCAATTTTTTAACTTGATAAATTGCTTTATAAATTTTGGGATGAGAAAATATGCAAATCTTTTATGGACCTGAACTATTGCATGATTACTATTACGTGGTTTAGCCTAAGCCCTTAAGTCCCGAGAAATGCCCCCTTTTCATGAACCTTAGTTCCCATTGGGAAGCGCGAATGTTATAAATAGATCTATTGAGGGTGACTCCTCCGTTCGGTTGGCCATACTTAGGTCAAGGCGAAACGTATACCATGTCGGAACCGAGTGTAGCGGGACAAACACACGCATTGGTACCCATAAATTAGATGACTTAATTTTTGCATATGGAAACTGCCGTAGCCTCGGTTGCATGAACTTAGTGCTAGCGTAATAGACTTCCATTCATATGTCATTATATTCGTTGTAATGTTCATATGCTTTTACTTTTGGTCCATACTTACTGTTTTAATTATAAACATATGAACTCACCAGCTTTTTGCTGACTTTTTAGCATATTTTTCTCAGGTGTTTGATGTGATAGTTTCATGCAAGGCAAGGCGAGGCAATGGTCGTAGATTTCCTACCGAAGTGTTTTAACACATGTCTATGTTTTATTATTGGGACCACCAAAACTTATGGGCCGTACTTTTTATTTGAACTTGATTGTAAAACAATGTTTAAAACAATTTTATGAATTAAAACGGAGTATGTTTTCTGTTCTTTATTACTTGTGTTATGATCTCCAATTCAATAGCACCCCGTGACCTGAATGCTTCCGCTAAGCCAAATTTGAGGGTGTTACAGATTGGCATCAGAGCCTAAGTGATAGAGAAATAGGTACGTATAAACCCTAAACTATAACTACTTTTAACAAAACATTACCCTACGACCGCAAGTTGTCTACCTGCCTTACTTACCGTTTTACTTATGGTCTAATTGATATGACTGCATGTTGTATTTTCCTACTTACTAATTTACTATACCATATGTATTATAAGTATTTTCCGTATACTTACACATATGCACCGTCTTGTCACAGACCATGCCATCACCTGCTATTCACCTCGATGTCCAAGAAGACATATTACTTGCTGATCACTCATCTGCCATTCATCAGACCCCACTCATTCCTACAGATCTGTACGTCCAAATTGTACGATCAACCCAGCCAAATACTATACCCATTTCACCCATACCTGCTCAACCCACTCTTACCATTGCTCCATCTGCCTTACTCACCCGCAGGCGTAAAGCCCGCATGACTGTACGAGTGCACGGATACCATGAGCGGTATTCGTCATTGCCTATATCACCTCAAAAGAGGACACACTCTGCTTATATGGGTCCCTCTACGACTCCATTACCCCTATCATCATCACCTACCCAGTCACTACTGCATCAGAGGCATAAAAGGGCCAGTGACTCCTATTCAGATGAAGAAGAGCCTGAGGAGGAGTCAGAAGAAGACCCAGAAGAGGAGTCAACAGAGTCTACACCAGTTGAGGGTATCCCTGAGCATACATGTACACATATGGATATAGATACACAGATGGGATTGGACCGGGAGTTCATGCCATGAGAAGGCAAGGAGATTTTTGAGGAGGCCCAGAGTATTTATGAGGTGGGACAAAGCTTGAGGGTTGCCCAAGTTGTGGGTGAGGATATGGATATTGATGATGTACCCTCCGAGCAGGTCGAAGGACACCCCTTCGAACTGTGTCGAAGCCCTTCAGTACGAAGGCCCAAGTTAGTTCTCCCAAGTGTTCATTGGCGTCAAACCATTCGTATACATGAAGGTACCTGCGGGGAATTCGCCACTCAAAGCCCTAAGCCCTTCGGGGTGTGGCTGTCAAGGGAACAAAGGACAGAGGACCATCTTGACCTGGTCAAACCCACGATCTCCCTCTCATCATTGGCTTTCCCACCAAGACTGAGAGAATGGGTCACTAAGCCCTAGCGGTTACCCAAAAGCATGGGACTCCCCCATGTTCTTCGATATTTGCGCAGAGGTGCCCTCAAGCCTATTTTCTCTACTATAAATAGGTAGGACGGGAAGAAGTTTATGGTATGCTCACTAAACACTATACTCTTTACTTATACTCACTTATCTATACTCCTTTATAAAGGGTTTGGGACATTCTAAATATAGTAATCATAAAATTTTTAAGACCAAAAACATTTCCATCAAAAGAAAGTTACTTTGCTAAACATAATAATTAAGCATACATATAAATTTAAAAAATAATTAATGTCTTAAATTCTCATACTTGTAACATCCTCTAATATTTATGCATCTCATTTAAACCATATGAAGACATGTAAAAAATGTAATAAATTAAAATACGTATTTCATCGGAAATTAAAATACGTAAAGTTATTGCTAGAAAAAACATATATATAAAAAACATTTGCTCGTCACAAAAATAATTACCGGGTACCCGCCGCCGCATTACGCGGGTACCCTTCTAGTGCAACCATAACTCATACTTACTCTCACGCCGGAGGTGATTCGCAGGGTCAACTCCTGCGCAATCACTTAACGTAGTGTTTTAGTATTTCTTATTCTCAGGTGAAAGACAAGCCTTTGGCTGGAATACACACACCCCTTTTACCTTCGATCAACATTGAAGCCTGGTAGTGCAATTTTTTGTACAATCAGTGGCGTCATCCGTGAGACCCGCTACTATAAGTCCCATAATCACCAAGTCTTACCCTCTTAACATTGTTGGCAACCTTAATTGGCAAAATCAATTGAATAACAACCTTTTTTTTAATATATATGTGATGCCATATTTATGACATATATTATTTTATTAGGTTGTTTTAGAATCTACATTTTCTTATGTTAATACATTGGGACATTGTAGGAAAAATGTCCAAGATCCTCGCCTGCCGAGCCAAAGAGCTAAAGGTGCTATGCAAAGCTAGAGAAAAGAAGGTCCGAGTGTTAATATTGATTTGTTACCTTAATTTGAACAATGTAATAAAGAGATGTTTTTATCAAAGTAGATTAAAGTAAGCCTTTAATTTATTGATGCATACTAGAATGTAAGTTTATGTCCTAATCTACTAAGCTCATCTTAGCATTTATTTACTTATGAGAAAATGATCCATGCAGCAACTGCACGAAAGTTTTGTGTTGTTATGTTGAAATAAGGTCAAACCAATGGTTTCATGTAGGGGTGTGCACGGTCCAAAAACCGGACCGGACCGGCCAAGACCGGACCGAGACCCGATTTCGGCAAAAATCTAAGACCGAGACCGGACCGAATGTGGTCGGTCCGGTCCAATAAGGCCAAATTATCCCAAATTTGTCGGTTTTGGTCCGGACCGGACCGGACCGAGGACCGAATTTAGCCCAAAAGCCGAGACCGCGGACCGGACCGAATGTGGTCGGTCCGGTCCGGTCCAGTCCGGTCTCGGTCGGTCCGGTCCGTTCGGGTTGTATGCTCACCCCTAGTTTCATGTGTAAAACTAAGGGTTATTAGGCTTACATATTAGCCCATACGATAATAAGATGCATTTTGAGCTGAATAGGAGAAATTTTATATATCTATTTTTTTGTCATGACAATTAACAAAAGTCAAGGGCAAACACTATATAAGGTGGGTCTTTACTTGGAACGACCGGTTTTTTCACACAGACAACTATATGTAGCCGTATCAAGGGTAAAGAGCAAGAAGGGTCTTAAAGTCTTATGTTGTGACAAAGATGACAACCATTTGCAAACACACAACTAACGTCGGGTACAAAGAAGTCCTTCATCGACTTCAATTTTTCCATTTTTTTAATCTTTTTATCTTCGAAACAATACACTCAACGTTATTTATGTTACATTATTTATCTTTCAGCATTATACATTTTTAGCGTATTAAATTTTACATCATGTTTGTACTACATTTTAATGTTTAATAATAAAACTTTAAGCAAGCCGGCCAACGGCCGAGCCTTAGGCTAGTTTTAAATATTGGAGGAGGCAAGAGGTAAGATTTGAATTATCCTTACATGGACTAAAGTGAAAAGAAAGACGAAGATTAATTTAATTTTGGATTTGCTTAATAATGTCTACTGAATATAAAAGGAAACATGAACTTTGTTAAATTAGACATGACATATATTTAAGTTAATTTTAATGTTTACTGTGCATTAAATATATAACTACTTTAAATATAGAAAGAACAGATTATTTAATATGCATCAAACATTACACAATGAGCATTGTTTAGCAAATCCCATTTAATTTAACTTTAACCAAATATACAATTGTAAGTTTACAAACATAATGATTACACTTTCAAAAAGAATATAGAATAAGGGCCCGTTTGTTACGTTGTAAGGATTTACTGTGATCAATGGATTTAAAAGTGAGTGGTTGGGATTATTTTTTAATGTTTGTAAAGTGATGTTTGGTTTGTTCTGTAAACTTTTGCTTTCTCACATGAAGACAAAAAGCTAAAATTATTTTTATCACAAAAAATAATAGAGCAGATTTGGACAGTGCGGACCTAGCCAGAAAACTAAAGTGGTTCTTTGATATAGTAAAGATAAAACAAATCAACAGGTGAATTAATCTCCCGGTAAATGTGTTAAACTGGGTCGGGTCCAACTTAAAATAATTGCATTGATGTAACAAAGCAATTAACTTATGATTAAGTAATAGTTGACGTATTTAGAAATGCGTCTTGCTATTACAAGTTTAAATTTTAGTGATTATATCTTATACTACATATTGTTTTAGTATACGATATTAAACAATTATTTATAAAATATATGCAATTCCCCCATAAAAAGTTTGCATATATATCCCTCCAAAGATGCAAAATTACATATATATCCTTTGCATGCATAAAAATCATTATACCATATGCATAAAAAATTTGTACGAAAGATATATATGCAATTTTGCATCTTTGAAGGGATATATATGCAATTCCCCCATAAAATTATTGTTAAAGACCTCAACATCTTCACTTAAACATGTAACAATATTCAAACTCACATTGGAATTCATTATTTAGAATTACTTACATATAAATGCATCTAAAAAAAGAAAAAAATGTCTGAGTTTTTATAACATAATAATAAGCGATCTTTTTCTCTATCGTGGTATTTTTTCAAAACGTTTATTTAAAAATATCATACTAAAATGTTTATGCACTTTTGGCTTTTTGTAAAAGGTTATCACTTCAAAAGGGGCTAAAGTAGAGGGGGTAACATGAAACTTTGAATAAAAAAAAAGCGGTAAAAAGAAAATATAATACTTTGGGTATCTTCTTTCTTTACCAAGAACATTGCAGAGACCATTAAGATTCAGATAAAGATGGAAGAATTAGCCGTACTTTGATTTTCAGGCTTCTAATTTACCCTCGCTCAGGTTGTCTTTTATTCCATACTTTGATTTTCACCCAAATTATCTTTTATCATTACTTTTATCATCATATATGTAGAATTGCTTCTATTTGATCCACCCTGGAATTCCCACTTTTTACGCATTTTGTGTAGCCTGAAATCTGTGCTAGATCATATAAGCGGTTTGAGTTGTAACTACTTTTGGGCTATCAAATATGGACTGACAAGTGAATAACCCTTCATAAGTTTTGAGTTTCGTACTAAGGGCAACTTCTTACTTTGGCCGCGTACTCTTAGTTGCCACTTGTGTTATTAGGGCCGTGTTGGTACTTGGACGGTCTGGTTTACTTGTGATATTCTAGCAGTTGCCTCTATAGTGTAAAGACTTGGACTTCTGCTACTTTCTAGGATGTTGGTTAAAGCTTGAGTAGGATATAGTGCATTTAAACGTGATGGTTGCTACTGTCATGTTTAAATCTGTGATATTGAACCATGAGCTTTTCTAGAAGCCTTTTAACGGACTTGAGTGTTATTTGGACCAACTTGTTACTTTGCCTCTAAGGGTCACACGCTTGGCTCTTATAGTTTGAATAGCATAAATGCTTCTTCTATGTTCTAACCAACATCATAGTTCCGTGTATTCACTTATTTGATTTTTTTTTTGGATGTCTTCACTTCTGCCCATGCTCAGGGAATACTTATAGTAACCCCATAAAAAGCGAGTTTCATCATTTTCACGTTGGTCAAGGTTTCCAATTTTGCATATTGCAAACTGAAATGAAATGATGAATACTCACTGTGTCCCATGAAATGAAATGAATACTCACTGTGTCCCATGAAATGAAATGAAATTTTACAAGTAGGGTTGGATCAGTTGGAAAACCCCTTGCCTCTCAACCAAGAGGCCAGGGGTTCGATCCTCACTCCCTACAAAAGGCCGGAGGTCCTTTCTACCTTTGGTAGAACTGGAAGCAGCCTCTCTACCTTAGGTAGGGGTAAGGCTGTCTACATCTTAACCTCCCCCAAACACCGGAAACGGTATTGGGTACCCATAACCCGTGGAAGACTGCATTGGGAGTTACTTTACTTTACTTTCTTTAGACTCTATGCAGTTACATGTTGTTCCAGAAATGTTTGTCGATGATATCTTATATAATGACTTTTTTAAAACACACCCAATTTTATCAATGAATTGCAACAATCACAATCAACTAGTTACCTTTATCCCAAACTATTTTTATAAGATTTTGTGAGATGTTGCAATGTTCGTAAAATAACTTTAAGTGAAAACTACACAATTCTTCTAAGAAGTTATAAACGAGCCTGTTTTATAGAAGATGGCGATATGTGAAAGTCAAAATTAATCTTGGTCTTTTATACATACAAAAGGCGCAGTGGTTGATTGCTAATGGTCCGACAAGTGAAATTGTAATATTGCTTTTGGTACATGCTGGATGAGGCTAGTAATAATTTTGATATAATTGTTGAACTTGATTCCTGTATGAAAACGAAGACGCATGATGGCGAGACAATGCCTTAATAATGATTACTGGTCCAATGTTTTTCCAATTTTTTAAGTGTAAAAGGTCTTCGAACTTACAATTTGGTCCAAACCATCTGATAGTTCCTTAGAGTAATCCTTTGATAACAAGTGATAATGATACCAACCTAAAGAGTTTTAATCTGCTTAGTGCTCTCTAGTCTCTACCCATGAACAGTTGACCCAGGTGTGATCTTACTTTCGAGGTTAAGCTAGACATGAAATCTATATTTAGGCGAGCGTTTAGCTGCATATCTAAATGTTATTCACATTCTAGCTGTTAAAATTTGATTGTGGATATTTTGTTATTTATTTTTGCGTCATGTAAGAAGGGTTAACAGGCTTGGCCGCTCTCCTATAATATTATGAATAACAAATGTGTTAAATATGATTACTAGTTCGATGAAATGATTTTGGGAGGTTGTAAGATGTGAATATGATTGAGCCACTTTTGACCTGTTTGACCAATTCGACTTGGAGATAATGCAACCCTAGTCGACCTATGTTAGATAGATGAGTCAAATATGTTGTATCTAGACTGTATACAAATAAAGACGCTTATTGCGTATACAAAATTACTCTGTTAGATAGATGTAAATAGTCTCTCATTCTTCTTGTATGTCTTTGATATTTGATTCAATACTATCTATGTTTACAAATTACAATCCTAAGAAGATTATAGGACTATACTTTGACAAAAATGAACAGTTTAACCATGCATCTGGGTCATGTTTCTTATGATAATATATTATTGTATTTGATTGCAGATATGGCAGCACGCTGATCAGAACTGCACCGGCTTCCTTGGCAGTCAGGAATTCTATAACGCACTTAAGCTTGTAACTGTTGCACAAAGTAAAAGAGAACTAACACCAGATATAGTAAAGGCGGCATTATATGGACCTGCTTCATCTAAAATCCCTGCTCCACAGGTTAATCTTGCAGCTCTGCCTCCAACTCAGCCAAATCCAATGGCACCACGTCCTCCCGCACAACAGCCTGGGAATATCAATTCAATGGCCCCACGTCCTCCTACACAACAGCCTGGGGTTGTTAATCCAATGCAAACTCAAAATTTCGGCATAAGATCACAGGGCCCTCCTAATTCAATGGCTCCTCCTTCAGTTGCTCCACCTTCTGCACAATATTTTGCACCTCAAGGAAATCAGTCAATGAGGCCGCCACCTCAGAGCGGCCCTCTTCCATCACAGGGTGTCGGTGGTCCTAGTTTTCCGGCTGGTGGTGGTCTGGCCGGTACTGGTCTATCAAACTCGAATGTCTCAGGTGATTGGCTAGGGGGCAGAGGTGTTGGGGCTACTGTACCGAAACCCCAAGCGCCATTATCATCATCCTCTTTCACAGCTCCTAGACCATCTGTTGGATGAAATGCAATTACTTCTGCCCCTATGTTTGGCGGTGATTTGTTTTCTGCTTCCCAATCTATATCCAAACCGTCATCATCCTCAATGCCAACACAAACTGCAAGCATTCCACCTGTTTCTTCAGCATTTGCTCCTGTAACTTCTGAGCCCCAGACTCCCGCCAAGATAGACCCACTTGGTGCATTGAATGCTTTTACAAGGCATCCCACAGGTGGTCAAGTGCAGTCAGCGGGGCCATCTCTACCAAGATCAAATCAACAGGCCCCGACTCAAAATGCTCCAGTACAGTCAGGTGGGCCATCGTTACCTCAGTGGCCAAAAATGACGCGGGCTGGTGTTAACAAGTATATGAAAGTGCTCATGGAAGTTGACTCTGACAGAGATGGGAAAATCACTGGTGATCAGGCTCGTAGCTTATTTTTAAGTTGGAGACTACCAAGAGGTAAATGATTTACTCAATCTCCTATAAAAACGACAAGCCGTAATGTTGTTATTGTTCTTCGACAGAAATTCTGAAACAGGTGTGGGACTTGTCTGATCAAGATAATGACAGCATGCTTTCCCTGAGGGAGTTCCGTATCGCTCTCTATCTGATGGAGCGGTACAGAGAAGGCCAGAATCTTCCACCAACACTTCCTAGTAATGTCTTGCTTGATGAAGCTTTGCTGTCTCTCACAGGCCCACCCAATCCTTCTTATAGACCTGCTGCTGGTTGGGGAGCTAATCCTGGTATACCTCTATACATCATGTAGACATATGTTTAGAGTTGCAAAATGTTGGAAATATGTATATATATACAAACACGTAAATGTCCGGATTCGAACTCGTGACCACGGGATTGCACACATTAGCGAATGAGAATTAACGTTAAATAATTAATGTTTATGTTTACGATTAATTATTGCACATTAAGTCCGGTTAACGATCGTTAAGTATTTAACGGAAAAATGACTAACGACCGTTAAATGAAAAGAGAAAGGACTAGAAATGGAAAACTTGGAAAAGTTATGGATTTCTTTTGGGCTTGTCTACATGGCCGGCCATATGGGGCTTTCCAAGGCCTAATCCCTAACTTGTTCCCAAAGTTTACCTGCTAGTATATAAAGAGGGTTAGGTTCTAGGGTTTCATACACTTGTGCATTGAATTAACCCTAGATCTCTCCGCTCCTCTCTCTAGTCTATATTCGGCCGAGCACCCCATTTGTAAGGGATTTTGGTTTCGTTTTTCTTAAACGAGGACTTGTGTTAGATCTAGCAATCGCTTGATTCGTTTGGTTAATTCGTGTGTACAAGAACGTGGTTGTAAGACATTATTCTTACACCAATTAGTACTTCTTTGTTTTGCTCGCTCAAGGGATCTGACATTCGCAAGAGGTACGTTACGCATACTTTCAGTTAATTAATTTATTTGTTATGATCTTTAAGTCTTCCGATGTGTACTCTTGATGTCTTTATGTTTTATTGTATTTTATATATCATAAACTCAAGAGTGGCATCACGAGCCTTGTATAACAAGTAATTAATTACTGAAACACATAATTAAAATAAACATGAATGTGTTATTATTTGTATGCTTAGATCTAGGGTTTGCAAAACCTAAACCCTAATTTTGAGGGGGGCATTTTTTTTTATGGTGCCCTAATTAGGGTTTTGTAAACTATTGTTTTAATTGGATTAGAAACCCTAAGATGCATGCAACTTTATGTGTATATGCGTAACTTTGATTTAATTGCATTAATTGTTAAGTGTAATTTTATGTCCATGATAATTATCTGCATGTTTTATCATGGATCTGCTTTATTGTATGTCTTTCTTGTTTAAGTGATATACACTAATTTTTGATAGATCTAAAATTGGGGAAGACCTCAATAATTATTAATTTAATCAATTATGTGCTATGTGGTATGTATTTAATTTTGACTTGCAATCGATGAATCGATGCATGTGGTTCACCTTGTACATAGATGAAAACGGGTGAAATTCTTAATTAAATATATGCATATTGTCAAATCTAGAATTGGTTATTAATAGGATTTATCAAAACCGTTTGCATGTGGCTATTTGATATGCATGACTTTTATTTGTTATGCATTCATTGTTTATTTGTTTATTTTTATAAATACTTGCTTGTTTGTTATGTGTAACAAGGGTATTTTTACAAAAAAAATTAAACTGACCTAAACAATGGTGAAACATGTATTTTAAGACTAGTAATCATAATCGTTTAATTGATTGATGACTTTGGTACAAATGGTCTGAACGGCTCACCCATGAGAATGAACTAATAAAAGGGTTTAAAGAAGTGCGCACAGTCACACTGAAAGGATGTCTAAGGTCAGTGTGCTTTAGGCGCGTACACTGTCCTCTGCCCTCTGTAAGTTCGAATGGAGCTACTTAGTAAGCCATTAAATGTGCAAGCTCATCTTAAGGGCGAATTAGTTTTAATTCCATGCGCCACTTCGGTGGTAATTATCCGAAACACTAAGTGTTTACACTTATGCAAAAGTACGGTATAATGGATGATAATTAACACTAAATTCCTTGATTGGTGAACCCAATACCTCAATTAAAGTTTGATGATGAAAAGCTTATACATTAAAACAAGATATAAATGTTTTAATAAAAACTATGCTACAAAGATGAATGCATGACATCTTTGTACGTATTTGATTTAACATCAAAACTATTACCCTTTAATTTAAGTTATATGCCATCCAATGAAACGGAAACACCTAAGATTATTTTTTATTTGCGTGAGATCGTGACTTAGATCGTAATCAAAGGGTAAAATGTCCACGTGTCGTGAGAACGGGCATGGACGATTTTGCACTTTCTTAAGTTGGACAACTTAATTGAGTTAGGCAGTGAGAACTGGCAACTCAAGGCATAAGATGTGATAAAACATGTTTACATGGCAATTGAAATTGGCTATATGTAAATCCCATAAATCTAGGAATTGCAATTGAAATTGGCAATTGAGCAAAAGCTCTACCATTTTGTATAAGGTCCATTACTAGCAGATCAACGACTGTAATGAAATTATGACAATTTGGATCCTAGTTTTCAATGAAAATTAAATGGTTATATATTTATGAACCATGGGTATTTAATTTTCTTGAAAAGGTTAATTATCGAAAATACTAAAATTGAATTTTGTAATTCTTTTGAATGTATAAATGCAACATTTAACCGTAAACGTGGTTTGTCTTGGATTAGTAAATTGATCCACTCTGCTTTCAAACAAATGTTTGATCGAGAATAATTTACTGATAAGACAAACGAAGTCTCTTTTCCATGGGAGAAGCATGAGACTCAATCCTATTCCTTTTCATGAATGAGAAAGGTATAATAGGAACATTTGAATTGTCTAAATTCTAATGTAACTCTTAGCAATGAATTGCACATCTTATTTTCCATAAAGATTTCATTACCCTCATTTGGTGAATGAATCCTTTGTAACAACATGAATGTTGGTTAACTGGAAAACATGTATATGAGTTACTAGATTAGAAGCTAGACTAATTACCGCAAAAATTGGTAAAAGGCAAACTAGCATATTTTATCTAGTTGTTTTGCTTTAGCCTTTAAAGGTACTACATACCAGTATGGGGATGGTAGGCCTGTTGAGGAAGAAATTGCATCCCCAATTTTTCGAGTTAATAACATTGATGGATAACCTATCATTCATATAGTAGAATACACCTTTTAGTACCTTAGTAATGATTACGTATGGTTCTTCAAAGGTGTAGGAAAGTAAAAGCAAGCAAGTTGTTTTCACTGGTTATGCAACACTTACAATGTTGTCAGATTCGGTGGGAGCATTTGTGTTGCATTACTTGAATAAGTTGTTTTAATGATTTCTAATTCATTGGGAGCTACAAGCCTTATTTCTGTGTAGTAACCAGATTATCTACCAAAGATAATTACTTTCCAATTGTAGACACTTATGTTTTAAGGATAGTGGGTATGCGTTTCCTTACTAAACAATATAGTTCTACATCTACTTGTTATATCTATGACACAAATCATATTAATCAAATAAACGAACGTGTATCGTGTTGTTTATCTGCTACATGATGTTGTTCCATGCACAAGTGGGAGAAATCTTATTGTGCGCAAGGTACAACACATATTAATATGATTTAAAAGAATTCTCTTGACTGTAAAGTAAGAGAATAACGTTCTAATAGGAAGTATACATTTATATATGTATGATTGCCCTATTAAGAACATGTGTCAAGATGATAACAAAGACTACTTTATTTTAAATATTTATGTCATTCAATATTTTAGAAACACTTGTAGTTACAATTTATGTTACGTGAGAACGTGAACTAGATTGTAGCCCAAGGTAAAATATCCACGTGTCGTGAGAACGAGCATGGATGATTCTGCAGTTTCTTAAATGGAACATTTCATGGAATGACATAATTACATGAAGTAATCTAATACTACCTTGAATTTGAGTATTCGTTGAATGACTTAAATATATGTAGAAAATATTAACTTGAAATATGAATTGAAACCCGAGGTGGTGTTCATAATTACTTTAATTATAAATGTTTATGATTTTGTAAAGTCACCAACATGAAGTCTTTTAATACAAGACTTACAATATAAAGTAAGACGTTAACTTGCTATATTTTAAGACATATGCATGAAGTCAATGAGTTGATCATGACTTATACTTATAGTGGGATTATAACTAATATATCTTTTGACTTGGTAAAAAATATTTGGGTTAATACATGCAATTGACTTGGTAATCTATTGGTACCATTAAGTTTTACTTTGTTGGTAAATAGGTAAGCAAAAAGAGTAGATGATTATCTAAAATATTGTTAGATTTTCTTACAATATTAATTCTAAGAAAATACCATAGTTTTATGGTATGTTCTGGTGGAAGAATCAAATATGTTGGCATTATTTGATTCAAGATAACTATAGTTTCTTCCAAAAGTTATAAAGGTTAGTAGATTGAGTATAGATTGAATATACTCAAGAACTCCACCTAGAAGATTAATAAGACACCATTTTTATGGAATGTGATGTATCACATTAAGTCTTATAATGAAGTTCTGAATTTGTTAAACTACTTGTATAGTGAGTTGTAACAAAATAATGTTAGGAACTGTCAATGTTTTTTGTAATATCCCAAAAGAGGACAATGTATTGTTGCTCTACTTGCTAAACTATTTAAAGGTAATCTTTAAATTTTTAAAGGCAAGTGTGAGTTTTGTTTAGTTCTTGAAAGATTGAATTACAAAATACATAATCTTCTACAATGCACTAGCAAATATCATGATGAGGCTAAACATGAAAATGATAGACCTTAATAGGATGGAATTGTCATTCATAGATCCGTAAGGATATCTTAGATATTTAATATGCTGAGGAATATGAGTTTCAGGATCATGGTAAGCCTGTTAATCATAATGATAAATTTACCAAATGTTGAATTGTGGAAAATCAATCATACTATGAATGTAGAGATGTTGTCCATAAAGATAATCAACTTTAGATACTTGGTTTATCTTAATAATGAAAATGAGTGTCTTCAAAGGATGGAACCCTAGTGGTTTAAATCTTTGTGTAGAAATCATATGGACAATATTGTACATGTATTTAATGTATGTCTAGTGATAATAATATCAATCATACTTAAGCAATTAACTATGATTGAATATTCTTTCCTAGATACATTAAATAGAAGTATAAAGATTATAATTGTCATACTTAGTTTCATTGATAAGAAATTTTGACAATGAATGTCATAACTCTTTGTTGTGAAATTACTTTTGCGAGGACGATGAGTAATACAAAGAAGTTTTATGAATTCAAATAATCCTTGGATATGTACAAACTGCAAGAATCCATGAATGGATATATGCAAGTATCTAGGAGATGTTTCTTATGTTTAATATTAAATCCATGTTGATTAATAATTAAAATAAGATTGCTCATAAGTATTCCTGAAAGCTAGTGAGAGTATTATTTATTTTTTCTTAAATCTTATATGTTGTATGGGCAACTACATTCCACTTAAATTAAGTTTTAGTTGGGAATGAACTTCGTTTGTAAGATTTGGAAATAATATATACAACTTTGGAATATATGTTTATTATTATAAACATATGCGGTAAATAAATGAGTCAAATAGAACATGATAAATACATATCTTTGACAAGATAGATGAGATCTTAAAGTTTAACTTGAAGATTCATCATGAACATCATGTTGTGATAAAGTTTGTTGTGTCATGCTTGATTACAAAGATATTTGACAACATTGAAAGTTGTTAGTGTAATAAATATTTTAAAGGAATATGTTTGGATTTAGAATCACATTCCACAATCCGGAGATGCTCCTAGATTCTATGGATGATTATATGACAATGTTTCATAATGTCATTGCCAACAAACTTGACTTTTGGTAGGCACCAACATTACACTAGAACTGTTCAAAGGTTTACGGATATTTAAAGACATATTGTTGTCACAATGATGCTAGTATAATTGAGATGACACTCAATTCTAGTCATGGTATCCTTGATGACCATGTTGACTAGTTATGCTCAACTAAGAGCATAGTTGCATTATACATTAAAGTATAATGAATACTTTAAACTTTAAAAGTTTGAAAATGATTGTCATAAAAGGTGGTTCAGTTGTCACGCACCTTATGGAATAATATGACAATATCAAGATATGTGTAAACACATACAAGAAATTCACTTATTGAATTTTTTGAAATAAGTATTCTCAAAATTCTTATAGATCAAAGTTAGTTGAAATTATGCCTTGTCGACAAGTATGAGATGCATGACTTGTGGTAAAATTCATTAACTAAATATCATGCATTGATTCTTTAGTATTTGGATAAGAGGATGTTAAAACACTTATTATTTATAATGAATTAAAGACGGTATACGTTTAATTTCATTTATAATATTTGTCCTATATTTGCATGTTTAAATCCTTGAATAACTTAAGTTATTCTAAATAGTCCGTTGTCGATCAATAACATGGGAATGATATTGAATTAAGACAAATCTGAGTATTAGTTAGAATGTACTTGAAAGTATATTGATGCGTAGCATGACTAATTCAGATGATATTCAATGTATTGAGTATAGGACTTATCCCACCCTCATGATAATACTTTATGGATCTTTGTCATTAAGTATATCATAGATATTTATCCTCTGACTTGAGATACCAGAGATATGTCATGAATGTAGTGCATTTTTGTGAAGCAACCTAACGCTATACGTAACTGGTAGTTATAAGGGTTGTTTTCAGAAGTGTTGCGAAATTTGTGAATCCTGCTTGTAGTCAAAATGGGATTTGTTTCCTTCAAATTTATTTTGAAGTATAATACTACTGGGCCCTCGTAGGATTGTTAAGATGTTTGTATGGCCATACCCCAGGTCTTCTGGAATATGTTCAGAAGAATTGGTAATCTTAATCAATCACATAAAGCGAGAAACAGAAAAGTTAATTAAGAAATGAGTGAGATCCATATTCTTATTAACATGGTATTAGAAACAAAAGGATGAATATAATGATGAATCATCAATTTGGTTTTTCCCAGAAAACCATACACGAGTGTACGGGGGGGCATTGGCGTGTTGCTGACGCTAACCATGTCATTTCACGTTTTGTAAACATATCCAAGTGAGAGCTGTTGGAAATGTATATATTTACAAACATGTGAATGTCCGGATTCGAACTCGTGACCACGGGATTGCACACATTAGCGAATGAGAATTAAAGTTAATAATTAATGTTTATGTTTACGATTAATTATTCCACATTAAGTCCGGTTAACGATCGTTAAGTATTTAACGGAAAAATGACTAACGACCGTTAAAATGAAAAGAGAAGAACTAGAAATGGAAGACTTGGAAAAAAGTTATGGGTTCTCTTTGGCTTGTCTACATGCTGGCCGGCCAAAGGGTATGGGTTTCACCCCAATACTAACTTGTTCCCAAAGTTTACCTACTAGTATATAAGAGGGTTAGGTTCTAGGGTTTCATACACTTGTGCATTGAATTAACCCTAGATCTCTCCTCTCTCTAGTCATATTCGGCCGAACACCCATTTGTAAGGGAGTTTGGTTTCGTTTTTCTTAAACGAGGACTTGTGTTAGATCTAGCAATCGCTTGATTCGTTTGGTTAATTCGTGTGTACAAGAACGTGGTTGTAAGACATTATTCTTACACCAATAAGTACTTCTTTGTTTTGCTTTGCTCGAGGGTTGTTTTGCTTTGCTCGAGGGATTTGACATTCGCAAGAGGTACGTTACGCATACTTTCAGTTAATTAATTTATTTGTTATGATCTTAAGTCTTCCGCTGTGTACTCTTGATGTCTTTATGTTTTATTGTATTTTATATATCATAAACTCAACAATTTCCACTGTCTATTATCGGAATTACCACCGAAATCACTACCGGAATTATAACCGTAATATGATTCTGATTACACAGAAATTGCAAGCAATCTGTTTTTTTTTTTGTTTGATAAAATTTTATTGTGCAATTGTGAATTATTATGCGTTTGAAGTTATTACCATTGTTTAAATTGTAGATATGTCACATGTGAAAGTATAGATTACGAATTAGGTCTTAATTGTTATAGGCGACTTAATTAGTTTGCATAAAGTAGATTATAAACGAGATTAAGTTTAGTAAGAGTATCTTCGCGCGTGAAAATATAAGCAAGGAATGAAGTTTTGATGATTTTTAAATTGATCCAAGTTTATACTGCATGTCAACTGTTTGATGAAATGCCTGAACCAATATTGTGCAAGCTGTGAACTTTATTTGCTAATTCATTATTTTAGTAGTCTTGATAGTACTTACGTTATGCTTTCTTATTTATAGATTT